>CM033651.1:7876072-7973572 GCA_019512145.1 Engystomops pustulosus
ATTAGGAGGGAATTTCATTGGGATTAGATTATTAGTAGAGAATCGGATAGATTAGTTAGATAGGATCTATTGAGGAGGGAGGATTAGAGACAACAGCTCAGCAGCTATTGTAGCAGTTTATCACAGCAAGGAAAGGATTAGATAGGAGTTAGACTTACTCACATGCTGAGCTGATGTTTTATCCACACAGGAAAGTTAAGGATTTAAGTATACAATCACGCTGAGCATGTATCACAACAGGAGGAGGATAGTACACAGCTCAGCAGATTCACACAGGGAGATTAGATACAGTCAGCAGTATCATCAACAGGAAAGGATTTGAGATACCACCAGCCCTCAGCAGTATCACACCGGCAACGGTAATTAGATACACAGCTCAGCAGGAGTATCACCACAGGATAGATTAGGATACACAGATCAGCAGAGTATCACACATTGATAGGATTTAGATACACAGCTCAGCAGTCAGTTCAGTATCACACAGAATAGGATTAGAACACAGAATCACAGCCAGTATCACACATGAGGGATTAATACAAGTCAGCAGGGGCAGTATCACACAGGATCGGATTAGATACACAGCTAAGCAGTCAGTACACCAGGGATTAGGATTAGATACACCGATCAAAGCCGACATATCATACAGGGAATAGGCTAGATACACAGCTCAGCAGCCGTATCACACAGGATAGATTAGATACACAGTCACAGTCAGTATCACTCAGGGAAGGAGTGATAGATACACATGTCACGCGAGACTGTATCACACCGGATAGGATTAATAACAGCGCTCAGCAGGTACTGTATCACACATGATAGGATAGATGCCACAGCTTGCACAGCCAGGAGACAGTATCACACAGTATAGGATTAATAACAGCTCAGCAGTCAGTATCAACCAAGGAAGATTAGATACACAGTCAGGAGACAGTATCACACCAGTTAGGATAGAATACGAGCTCGCAGAATGTATCACACAGTATAGGATTAGATACACCAGCTCGGGGACAGCCAGTGATCCACACATGGTAGGATTAGATTACATCATCCTCATATGTATCTGCTATTATGAGTGGCTCCCCTGTATTTAGAGCCCCCCCCCCCCCCAGGATAATTTTGGGTGTAACGTGAAGGGTGCTGGGGGAGTGATTCCTGGATTTGGCAGGTGAATAGTATGGAATTGATTCCGGTTTTTTTGTAAGACGTCGTGGCACATGGTCAGCGGCTGCACAGATGGAACTTCACGGAGCATTATGTAGACGGGGCTAGAGCCAAGCATAAATTGTGCCCCCCCCCCCCTGGTGCCTACCTGCCTTTTCCAGGGGACTCGACAGCTAAATACATTACCCAAACAAACCAAATATAATGAATGGATACAAGATCACAAAGGATTTGGGTGTGTGTAACCCTATAGTACCGTAGAACCAAAGGATATTGCAATAAAAGGCCTTCAATGCCCACATTAAACAAAAACACCTAGTCCATCCCTTTTTACTTTCCAGATAACTATAAGTTTATTCCCATTAATACCCCTGACCACCAGGGATCAGCAGAGTAACACCTCCGCTCCATGTATGATTCTATTCATGAGTACCAGGCACCTCTAAGGAAAGGGAGCCGGATTGCTATCATTAGATAACCCTTGATTACTCGCTCACTACCCTCGACCAACAGGGATCCATCATACAAAACACTTATTAAAACCCATAGGCCACCAGTAATGTTTCCTACCCCAGGGATTCTCCCATGGCTGCGCCCCTGCAGTCCCAGGGTGGAGGCTTGTGGTCTCTATTATCTGCCACGCCTGACCTGATACATTTGTAGCAGAAACTCCAGTAATGAGGGAATGCTGGTTGACAGGGAACGGACATGCTCCGTGTGTTTATGCTAGACTAGAATAATTCGGGACAGATTCCTCCAAGTTCATTGCATACAAAAACTCCCTTGTGGGGAATTCACAGAATCATCCATGACATGATAAAAAGCCAGAGCGAGATTTTCTAGAATGAGCAAAAAATTTTCAAGCTATGTAGAATTTCCCGAACTGGGGAGCGGAGTGTCATGAGTATCAGATGGCGAGCCCCTGGTATAAGATGCAGAAGCCCCTGGTAAAGATGGCAGAGCCCCTGTATAAGATGTCAGAGCCCCATGGGAAAGCTGGCAGAGCCTGGTATATTATAAGATGTCAGAGCCCCTGTCTAAGATGGCAGAGCCCCCTGGTTAAGATGGCAAGAGGCCCTGGTTAGCTGGCAGAGCCCCCGGTTATAACGATGTCAGAGCCCCTGGTATAAGCTGGCAGGACCGGTATACGATGGTCAGAGCCCATGGTATAACTGGCAGAGCCCCTGAGTATAAGATGGCAGAGCCCTGTAATAAGATGGCAGAGCCCTGGTATAAGCTGGCAGAGCCCCCGGTATTACGATGCAGAGCCCATGGTATAGATGTCAGCGCCCCTGAGTCTAAGAGGTCAGAGCCCCTGGGTATAAGATGGCAGAGCCCTGGATATAAGCTGTCAGAGCCCCTGGTATAAGAGTCACGGAGCCCCCGGGATAAGATGTCAGAGCCCAGGTATAAGCTGGGCAGAGCCCCCGGTATTAAAGTGTAGAGCCCATGGTATAAGCTGGCCAGAGCCCTGGTATAAGGAGGCAGAGCCCTGGTATAAAGATGGCAGGAGCCCCTGGATAAAGCTGGCAGAGCCCGGTTATAAGATGTTCAGAGCCTGTATATAGATGTCAAGCCCCTGGTATAAGATGTCAGAGCCCAGGGTATAAGATGTCAGAGCCCTGTATAGAGTCAGACCCCTGGTATAAGAGTCAGAGGCCCTGGTATAAGATGGCCAGAGCCCCTGTATTAAGATGTCAAGCCCCCCGGTTAATAAGATGTTAGAGCCCCACGGTCATAAGATGTCCGAGCCCTGAAAAGATGGCAGAGCCCTGGTATAGATGTCAGAGCCCCCCGGTATAAGATGGCAGAGCCACTGGTATAAGAGTCCCGAGGCCCCCCGGTATAAGATGCAGAGCCCCTGGTTATAGATGTCAGAGCCCCCCCGAGTAAAGATGGCAGAGCCCCTGGTTATAAGATGTCAGCGACCCTGGTATAAGATGTCAGAGCCCCAGGTATAAATGTCAGCGCACCCTGGTTATAACGATGGGCAGAGCCCTGGTATAAGAGGTCAGAGCCCCACGGTATTAGATGGCAGAGCCACCTGTATAAGATGCAGAGACCCATGGTATAAGATTGTCATAGCCCCGGTCTAGATGGCAGAGCCCCCCGGTATAAGATGTCGAAGCCCCCCTGGTATAAGATGTCAGCCCCCGGTATAAGATGGCAAGAGCCCCCTGGTATAAGAGGTCAGAGCCCTCCTGTATAAGATGTCAGAGCCCCTGAGTATAAGATGTCGAAGCCCCCGGTATAAGATGTCAGAGCCACCTGGTATAGATGTCAGCCGCCCCATGGTATAGATGTCAGGCCCACTGAGAAAGATGGCAGAGCCCCAGATATAAGCTGTCAGAGCCCCATGGTATAGATGGCAGCGCACCCTGGTATAAGATGGCAGAGCCCCCAGTTATAAGGATGTCGAGCCCCCGGTATAAGATTGTCAGAGCCCCCCGGTTTTAGGAAGATGGCAGGAGCCCCTCGGTATAAGATGTCAAAGCCCCCAGGTATAAAGATGGCAGAGCCCCTGGTATAAGATGTCGCGCCCTGGTATAAGATGGCAGCGCCCCTGGTATAAGAGGTCAGAGCCCCCAGTATTAGAGGTCAGAAGCCCCCCGTATTAAGATGGCGAGCACCTTGTATAAGATTGCAGAGCCCCCGGGATAGATGGCAGAGCCCCGGTCTAAGGATGTCAGAGCCCCCTGGTTATACGATGGCAGGCCCCTGGTTATTATTACAATGGCCAGAGGGTGCCTGACAGGAAAATTTTGTGGGTTCCCCCTTCCCTTCACCCTTAATTACTGCATAGATCAGCACAGAAGCAAGTAATACAAAGATGTCTTACCCTGTACCGAGCTCCTCACCCCTTGCAGGACCTAAGCCAACAGTACTGAACTCGTTTATTTTCATTTCAAGTCACACGTGCTACCCTATTAGCTAAAAGTACGTGCTACCTTTAGTAGCAATAGTAACAGTGCTCCCCCAGTAGTCCGTAGTTATAGAGATTCACGTAGCCAAAGTTACAAGTGCTCCAATGTAGCCAATAGTAACAGGATTACCCATTAGCCAAGAGTAGAGTCCTCCTAGTAGCCAAGTCACAGTGCTCCAACAGTAGCCACTAGTCACAGTGCTCTCCAAGTATCAGTAGTTACCAGTTTGCTTCCCCAGTAGCCGATTAGTATACAGTGTTCCACGTAGCCAGTATTGCAGTGCTCTCCCAAGAGTAGCAGGAGTTTACAGTGCTCCACAGTAGCCAATGGTTACAGAACTCTCCAAGTATCCAGTAGTTGCAGGGATTACAGGAGCCAGTAGTTACAGTGCTTCCACAGTAGCCAATAGTTAAAATAATCTACAGGAGCAGATAGTCAAAATTGCGCCCCAAGTAGGCCAGGAATGTTACAGTGTCCTACGTAGCAGTAGTAGTAAAGTTGCTCCCACAGTAGCCAAATGTCACAGTGCTCCCCAGTAGCACAGTAGTTACAGAGTGCTCCCACAGTAGCCCATTAGTTACAGTGGCTCCCACAATAGCCAATAGTTCACAGTGACTCCTCAGTAGCCAATAGTCACAGTGACTCCTACCAGATAGCCAGTGTCAAGGATCCCATCGTAACCAATCGTCACAGTAGTGGTCCCACAGTAGAAGTGGTCACAGGCCACATGTTCATAGAAAAAGTTCCCTCTCACCATTAGTGTCCCATAGCTTATGGGTGTAAAAGAAGATTTCTTCCTGGAAGAGGTGCAGGGGAAATTGGTGACATGATTCATAGGTCCTCATTCTCAACAGGCTTGCACACTGGTGGTCTAGGAGATGTAGAGCGGAAGTTCTGTGCTCCGCATGCAAGCAGCGACAAGGGCCTCTCTTTTGGAGCCTGATTTTTCATTCCACATTGGTGGAATTTGGTTCAGAGAACCAGACAGGACAGTCGGATCCATCCAAGACCCAGGTCTCAAGAGACTCTACAGCTGCTCATGGAGCCTACTATGACTTCCAGGGTCATGATGCCTTTATCTGGCCGGGGACCTTGACTGGAGTCCCAGTGTTCCCCCATGAGGGGGGCCCTGCCTGTCTTGTACCAGTGGTGCCGTGGATGGCACAATGAGGACGTGAAATATCTTGTACCATATTTATGGAATGAAATAGTAACACACATATCAGGACGTCAGATCTTACATGAACAAAAAAAATATTTTTAACCTTTAAAACAACTTCTTTGCAGGGTCTGGAGTGTTACCCGTCCCCACACACAAAGCCAACACACAGCAAGTGACATGGTTTATAACACCGGCCCCCCACCTATGCGTTAGCCCAACAGGCCGCGGAGTGCGGGGAAACTATCCTCATTCCCAACTTCTCCTGATCAAGAACCAGAGAGTTAGCCATGATGGCAGATCGTGTCAGGTTGGACTTTGTGGTGCACAACATTGTTACAAGTGTCTTCTGCTTCCGGAGACGTTGTGTAGGATCTGATAGTGTCATCAATTTCATGGACCTCCTGCCAACAGGTAGTATGAGAAAGGGAATAAGGACAGAATGAGTACAAATAGTGAGGGGCAGCTGGAGTATAAGACCAGGATTGTAACTCCGGATCAGACAGGATATAAGTAATGTCAGTATGTACAACATGAATGCACGTCAGAAGATAGTGGAGGTGCCAGCTGGAGTATAATACAGGATCTAACTCAGGATCAGTACAGGTAAGTAATTCATGTATGTACACAGTACTGCACAACAGCTCAGAATAGTGAGTGCAGCTCTGGAGTATAATACGCGATGTAACTCAGGATCAGTACAGGATAGTAATGTCATGTATGTACACAGTGACTGCACCACAGCAGCATAGTGAGTGCAGCTCTGGGTAAATACAGGATGAACTCAGGATCAGTACGATAGTAATGTCTGTATGTACACAGTGCTCACCAGCAGCAGAATAGTGAGTGCAGCTCTGAGTATAATACAGGATGTGTAACTCAGGATCAGTACAGGATAAGTAATGTCTGATGTTACACAGTGACTGCACCAGCAGCAGAATATGAGTGCAGCTGGGATAATACATGTATTGTACTCAGGATCAGTCCAGGATCGAATGTCATGTATGTACACAGTGACTGCAGAATAGTGAGGTGCCAGCGGCTGCAGGGTTATAGGTATTAATGAGTCAGGAATGTAACTCAGGATCAGTACAGGATAAGTAATGTCATGTATGTACACGTGACGCACAGCAGCAGATAGGAGTGCAGCCTGGAGTATACTACAGGGATAGTACTCAGATCAGTAAGAGATAAGTAATGTCTTATGTACACAGTGACACCAGCCGAATAGTGAGTGCAGCTCTGGAGATATAACAGGATGATGTAACTCAGGATCAGTACAGAAAGTAATGGCATTATGTACACAGTGACTGCCTCCGCAAGCAGAATAGTGAGTGCAGCTCTGGGTGGTATAAGACAGGATGTAACTCAGGATCAGTACAGGAAAGTATGTCATGTATGACACAGTGATGCAGAGCAGCAGCAGAAGAGTGAGTGCAGATCTGGGGGTCTATAAATACAGGAGTAACTCAGGATCAGTACAGGTAAGTAATGTCCATGTATGTACACAGTGACTGCACCAGCAGCAGAATAGTGAGTGCAGCTCTGGGGTATAATACAGGATGTAACTCAGGATCAGTACAGGATAAGTAATGTCATGTATGTACACAGTGACTGTACCAGCAGCAGAATAGTGAGTGCAGCTCTGGGGTATAATACAGGATGTAACTCAAGATCACTACAGGATAAGTAATGTCATGTATGTACACAGTGACTGCACCAGCAGCAGAATAGTGAGTACACAGTGACTTTTGAGTTTTTTACCGTAATTGTGCGATATCGCGGCACAGTTCCACATTGGGGCGGCGGGTGCGTTCATCGAGTCGTGTCTGGGCCACCCTCATTGGGGCCATTTTGTCCTTGATGGCTTTCTTGATGGCTTCGATGGTCATCTCGGTCTGGAAGATTTCTTGTAGCGTCTGCAAAATTTATTGGAACATTTTGTGATAGGAGGCAGATGTCACAGAGAGGAGCAGCAGATGCCAGATTAACATTATATTCAGACTAGAGAGCCCTGTGATGGTGGGGGGGCTGTCACCCAGCTTTCCCAGGTGCGGATGACAGCGGTCAGTGCTCTGTAGGGCGGAGGACCCCTCCCTGTAACTACAATAACGCGGCCGCGGTGGGATCCCCCGAGCCTCAGGTGTTGGGAAACCCTGGGAACGGTTCTTGGCTCGCACACAAATTCCGTCCAAAGATTCTGGGAATGTGATTCTCCCGGCAGCGGGTGCGGACTCACCAACATCTCAGGAATAAGAGGAAACCTGTGCAATGTGTACATGTACGTAGTCCTACCCTCCAGGCCGGGTCCTGCTCACAGAGCTGGATGTAGCAGAGCCGGACACGTCCATGACCTGTGCACGCACTGAGGAGTGATGATCACTCACAATAATAATTGATAGCGCTTGTGTAATAAAAGGATATACAATTTCACGATACTTTCTGTATCAATTCCTCATAGTTAGATCTCTGCTTGCTGTTGTTCTAAAGGAAGCGTCTATGTTTACTTCCAGTGGATAAAGACCGGTCGCTGATCGGGTGATGTCACACAGGTGCACCGCTTGTTTGTATCACAGAGAGTTGTGTGTTATAACGAGCTGTGCACCTGTGTGACATCCCATGACCAGGAATATAATGAGCTGTGCACCTGTGTGACATCACATGACAGGGATATAACAAGCTGTGCACCTGTGTGACATCACATGACCAGGGATATAACAAGCTGTGCACCTGTGTGACATCACATGACCAGGGATATAATGAGCCGTGCACCTGTGTGACATCACATGACCAGGGATATAACGAGCCGTGCACCTGTGTGACATCACATGACCAGGGATATAACGAGCCGTGCACCTGTGTGACATGCCTAAATCTAGGCATCAGCTTACAGGATAAGTAATAGTCATGTAGTACACCGTGGGACTGCCCAGAGGATAAGTAATGTCATGTATGTACACAGTGACTGCACCAGCAGAATAGTGAGTGCAGCTCTTGAGTATAATACAGGATGTAACTCAGGATCAGTACAGGATAAGTAATGTCATGTATGTACACAGTGACTGCACCAGCAGCAGAATAGTGAATGCAGCTCTGGGGTATAATACAGGATCAGTAATGTACACAGTCCTCTATGTTCTCTCCTCCCTATCTATTAATGTAATGGATAGAAGATATAAAGGTGATGAGACCTCCCGCCGTCCCCCATCCCTGTATATTTGGATATAGCCGCTGGGGGTACATATTGACGTAGTAAAACTGACTAATATCAGAGAGCACTCACTATTCTGCTGCTGGTGCAGAATAGTGAGTGCAGCTCTGGGGTATAACACAGGATGTAACTCAGGATCAGTACAGGATAAGTAATGTCATGTATGTACACAGTGACTGCACCAGCAGCAGAATACTGAGTGCAGCTCTGGAGTATAATACAGGATGTAACTCAGGATCAGTACAGGATAAGTAATGTCATGTATATACACAGTGACTGCACCAGCAGCAGTATAGTGAGTGCAGCTCTTGACATTTTAAACCATAATGTTGGTGCCGGGTGAGAAGTAACTTACCTGTCAGGGATCTTCTCCTTGTTCTAGTTGATGCACAGTCTGAGTTACAAGAGGTAAATTTAGTCCATGGGGTGAATGTACAATCCTCCTTGCACGGGACCTTACACTCCTGTTCTGCGGGTGGGGGAGGTCCGGCCCATTGGAGACATTCGGTCACATCCGCAGGACGGTCGTGGTCGGTGACACAGGAGACCTCTATAAGACACAACCACGAGGACTTCATGTTACATCAGAACGTGGGGAACTAGAAGAAGATACAGAATAACTTTTATCCGGTGATCTAGGATAATACAAAGGCTGTGTGTAAATTCTCTGGTGGTCTTGTGTAGTTTGGGGGTCTCTCCGTGCTTTCCCTGGTGGGCTTGAAAATATAATCGATCATTGATAAATCATTCAGGTGTCTCTCCTCAAAAATGGGGTCAACTGTCTAATGTGCAAAGTGAGTGCCAAACAGGGGACCCCAAAACCTCCTTTCTAGATCCCACTGCAATACTATGAGGTTTTTAACCCCAACCACCAACTCGTCAGCCCTGTTTGAAAATGCTCCGCCCCCTTGTGCAGAGGAGGAGCACTGCACCTTGTGGCCACTCGCATGCTACACTGAAGTGCTCTGTTTGGTGATGTCATGACTCCAAAGATCTCATTGGATACATTGGGGGTCATTTACTAAGGGCCCGATTCGCTTTTTCCCGACGTGTTACCCGAATATTTCCGAAATGTGCCGATTTTCCCTGAATTGCCCCGGGATTTTGGCGCACGCGACGGAAATCGGGGGGCGTGGCCGAACGGTAACCCGACGGATTTGGAAAAACCGCCGCATTTAAAAAAAAAAAAATTGGTCGCACGGGCCATACTCACATGCAGATGCACCAGCAGCACAATAATGAGGCAGCTCTGGGGTATAATAAGGATGTAACAGGCTCAGTACAGGAAAGTAATGTTATGTATTTTACACAGTGACTGTACCCGAAGCAGAACAGAAATTAGTGAGTGAAGCTCTGGCGGTTAGAATAAGGGATTGAACCAGGGATAGAGTCAGGATAGTAATGTCATGTACGGACACAGTGACGCACAGCAGCAGAATAGTGAGTCAGCTCTGGGGTATAATACATGATTGTAAATAGGCTCAGTACAGGAGAGTAATGTCATGTAGGACACAGTGAGCACCAGCAGCAGAATAGGAGGTGGTCTGGGTATAATTAAGGATGAGGATGTAACTCAGGATCAGTACAGGATAAGTAATGTCATGTATGTACACAGTGACTGCACCAGCAGAATAGTGAGTGCAGCTCTGGAGAATAATACAGGATCAGTAGTGGTGCAGATCTTCACTGGTGACTGTGTGGGATATTACTATTTGTGTGTTACTTTCGTGCTGTGGTTTAGCGCAGTAGTTAATATTCACTTAATTCAACCCTGAATAATTGAAAGTTGATGTTTTCGCAATCAATTACAAGCCTTTCCCTCACGTCACCATTGTTGTGCTTCAGCATCTTGAGAGGTGGCGCTGGATCTGGGCCTGTGTGATAGGGGTAGCAGTCGCCTCTCTGGTGTGAGGTCAGCCTGGACCTCCGCGCTGCGCTGGTGTTTAGTATGTGTGTAAATGAGGAACAGCTGCTGCTGCAGGAGAGTCACAGCTGAGACCTCCCATTAAGCCGAATGAAACGGAGACACAATATGATGAAATATTAAAAGTCGTGCAGATGGGCGGCCGCCATTCAGGCAGATCAATGGCGTTTGTTTATATCAGCACTTTAGGTCCGTCTAATGAATACGGAGAAGAAAGCCGGCGCATCTATGCCACCCACCAGTCTGCCTCCCTGTATGGCACAGAGGACCTCATCCATAAATCATACAGACCAAATGGTCCTCCACCAGCACCGCACCACGTCTCGTTAGCATGATAAAAGGGGGTGTGGGGGGGATTTGTTTGGTGTAGTTTGAAGATAAAATCTCACATCTATAACAGGGATTCCCGACTGACAACTGTCCTCATTGTCCTGTCATCCTATGGAGCCAAACACAACCAAAATGCATCCAGACTCCACTTTCAGTAAATAATTCATATGGTTGTGTAGGGAAAAAGTTATAAAGTTTTCCAAAATCCTTTCTATACCAATTTGTCACGGTTTTCTAGATTTCTGCTTCCTGTCATGCTATAGAAAGCTTCCATGTTTGCTGCCAGTGCATAGAAATCTGTCCCTGGTCATGTGATGTCACACGGCTCATTAGTAGCACAGAGAGTGATCAGAGCTGCGCATCTGTGTGACATCACATGACCAGGGACAGGAAGTAAACATAGAATCTTTCTCTAGCAGGACAGCAAGCAGAGATCTAGGAAACCATGAGGAATTGATACAGAAAGTATATTGGAAAACTGTTTCATTTTACAAACAATATTAATTATGTGCTTAAAGTGGACAACCCCTTTAAACCCTTTACCAGTTATGTCACATGCCATACATGGTAGGGATGAAATAAGTTGTCATTACTCCTTCAAAATTTCATTCACCGGTTAAATAATTTTGCAGGGGCTTTTACCTATCCACCCCAGTATGTGGATGTAGGTAAGTATTTTGCCATTCAGAACTTTCATAAAGTTGGTTTCGGCCCCCAGAATTCCGTGGAACAATAACTGGAAGATACAATGTATGACACGGGGGTTTACTTTCTATCCTTGTGTCATGCACTGAACATCAAGCCTTGGATTAGGTATAACACCCCCCAGAAGACAGAAGCTTTCGGCTGTGCTGCTGCGGCTGGATGCCCTTGATCTAAGTATGTTGTGTATAAATCCATAGAAATCTAAATGTTTATGCCATACGTTTTGGATTCCCCGAATAGAACTTAGCAAGTCCATTACAGCCGAGGACTTCTGCTACTTTGTTGACAGTCTTACAGCACAATGTATGGGGGAGGGATTGGACCTCACCAATCAAAAGTTCTTGAATTCTGACTCAAAAGTTTTGTAAAACAATGGATGCACGTTTTAAAGAGGCCATACCGGCTAGTTCAGTTATCCCCAATCCACAGGACAGGGGATAGTAATCTGATTGGTGGCTCAGTGGTTAGCTCTATAGCCTGGCAGCGCTGGGGTCCTGGTTTAAAGTCCCATCCGGGTGAACATCTGCAAAGAGTTTGTAAGTTCTCACTATGTTTCCTCCGGTTTCCTCCCACACTCCAAAACATACTTGCAGGTTGATTAGATTGTGAGCCCCATGGGGACTGATTTGGCAAACTCTGCAGCGCTGCGTAATCTGTGTGCGCTATATAAAATAAAGAATTATTATTATTATTATTGTTTGGTCAGGGGTACGACTGCTGGGTCCCCTGTGATCGCTTGAATGGAACCCCAAGTAATTCAGAGAATGAGGGTCGTGTTCTTAATAATTGTCCCCTAACACCCCGTTCAATTGTATTGGATTGTGTTGTAAATTGCCGACCGCAGTGCTGGCCTGTCTCCAGCATTCCCTATCTATAGAAGAGCTGGAGATAACGGAGCATTGTGATTGGCTCCTGGCCGTAAACACAAGAATAGATAGAGCATGCTGTATAATACAGGTGCCATAAGTGTGTGGTCACCGTACCGCCCCAGGCGCCATAGCCGTCTATGGGGACGTGTATCCGGCTGTGTGAAAGCAGCCGACACATGGATTTTCATGAGGATTTACCGGTGGATTGTCAAAATTTCTTGTCATGTGAAAAAACTCAACCATGAAAATTAAGATGTTGTTTTATGAAGCTGAATTGTTTCAGAACATGGGCCGTGTGGAGCGACTCAACATGTCAACATTTTTAATCAGAAAATGTCCTTTCTAAAATCTCCCTCAAAGTTAGGTAAATATGACTCCTCTCAGCCCATCTTCACATGAGACGAGTCAAGCATAGTGGTTGCAGGAGTAGTGTCTCTTCCAAAGCCCCTATCTTTGGTTATACGGTAGCTAGAAACATGCTACCGGTGTCATAATAAAGACAAGAATCTCCTCTTTCTGCTCTGTTCTGTGCACTATAGAACTGGACATGCAGGCAGTTAGAAATAGATGGGAAGTGGATCTGCAGCTCACATTTCCATCTATGTCTTTACCTGCCTGTATTTCTGGTTCTTTAGCTGATAAAGCCATAAGCCAGATATGATCTGAAAGTCGAGATCCTTATCTTTAAAATGACACCAGAAGCATGTTAGGTGCTATAGAACCAAAGACACAGGCTTCTGAAGTGACACTACGCCCATGACTTATCTCATGTGAAAATAAGGTGAGAAGTGTCATATTTGCTTTTTTCAGAAGTAAACGGATGAGATTTCACATAAAAGGAAGAATTCTAGAAGGACATTTTATACCTTGGCTATGGGGCTTCGAGTTTAGTTGAGTAAATCCTGGTGATTGATTGATATGCAGCGTGTGCCGCTCGGTGCTATGGACCGCAGTCTTGCATCAGGGATATAGTAAGATTCCGCTCCCTCGGACACGTTTGTGTGATCCCGGTTGCAGTTTATATATTTCGCAGTTTGCTCCAGCGCGACCGTATCGCGCCAGTGACACAAAGCGATGTCTCCTGATTGCAGAGCCGGCATGTGGCAGGGTGACATCTCCATCACCGGGGCATCTGCTCCAATCTCATTAGGCTTTCATGCGGCCGGATCATTATGCGGGGCAGAGCGCGCTGTTTGTTTTCGTTTCTCACACAACGTTCCGAGATGTAAACCGCGAGAAGGCGCGATGTACGTGTGGGGACCAGAGACTTACTGACACATGCCGCAGCCTTCAGATGAATTTCTTATCTTTCTTACCTCCTTCAATGACTTGTACAAAATATTAACCTTTTTCGTCTCATGGTACCGTAAATTTGAGCTTATGATAGTCTAGTTATTGGGGGAGGGGGAGTATGCGGTCTGATGCCTGGTTCCTCCGTCGTATAATTAGCATTGTATACATTTGTAGCATCTGTTTATAGTCTTACAGTCCGCACTTCCTCAGCATATTTTGGTTTAGATGGCTCCATTTCTAGCCGATTGCCCCCTCTAGTAAAATGAAGTTTTAATAATCTGCCACCTCCTTAAAGGGAACCTGTCACCAGGTTTTACTCCATTAAACTACTACCCCCCTCTGATAGGGGATGAAATGCCCTGAATTCCCTCTTTTATGTGAAATATCAGCCCTTTAACGGTAAAAGAAAATCTTCACCAATGTCAGCAAAATGTGACTCTTCTGACCCCATATCTACATGAGATGAGTCAAGTTTAGTGGTTGCAGGAGTAGTGTCATTGCAGAACCCCATAGCTTTGATTCTATAGAACCTAGAATTTCCTGTTGCTTTTGACTTTGACCTATCAAAAGTAACAGGAATTTCTTCATATAGCACCTAGAAACATGCTGTTTGTGTATTATTACAGATAAGAATCTTATCTTTCAGATATCACCAGGTTTCTGGTTCTGGGAGCTACAGAAGTTGACATACAGGCGGATAAAACATGAGCAGGAACTGGGTCTTTATCTACAGCTTGCCTTTCCAACAATGTTATTAGCTCAGGGGTGTAACTTGAGGGGGTGCTGATGGTGTGACCACCCTGGCTTAGGGGGCCCATCAGGTGTCACTTTCCCATAAGAGAAGACTAGTGCTATAAACCATACATTGTAGTCGGGGGTCTGGCACAGGCATTGCTTACCACAATGGTTCTGGTAGCTCACAGAACCATAAATCTGATCCATGTCTCTGGGTGCTATAGAACAGAAGATCGGGGCTTCTAAAGTGACACTATTCCTGCAGCCACTAAACTTGACTCAACTCATGTGAAAATGGGATGAGAAAAGTCATATTTGCATGACTTTGGATGGCATTTCACATAAAAGGGAGAATTATAGAAAGGACATTTCATACCCGACCTGAGGGGGTAAGTAGTTTAGTGGGTAAAGCTTTGTTACAGGTTCTCTTTAAAGGGATCTGTCCACAGTTTTAGGAATTGTCTCTGGAGAGATGTGTAATCATTCTGCAGCGTTAGTAGCAGCAGGTCTGTGTAAAATTAATTTATATTTCAGGATTGAAGAGTATCAAAGAGCATTGGGTGTGTCCTCACACTGCTGTACTCTTAGCTCTCTCCCCTCTGAGTAATAACTGAAGCAAGCTTGTGGTTGGACAATAAAGCAGTCACTAAAAACTGAGGGGAGTGTTTGTGGAGCAGCTCATGAGCACAACAGTGTGAGGACACTCTTCCGATGCTCCCAGTCCAATCCTGGAATATAAATCCATATTTCACAGTCCTGCTGCTACTAACAACACACACAAAGGTATAATTACACATCTCTCCAGGGAGAATACTTAAAACTGGCTGCAGAGTGCACAGCAGTGTGAGGACACTCTCTCCGTTCACTTGGAGAATCTACAATACTGGAATATAAATCCAAATTACACAGTCCTGCTGCTACTAACAACATACATTTCTGTATATCTGTGGATTAGTCAAGTGCAAACCATTTCTAAACTGTACATAAATGTTGCACACATCTTGTTGCTCATCTTCCTTTCTAATGATGAAGGTAAAGTCGTAAACATCTTCTGTTTCATCCCTTTCCGTGGGTTCTCGCTGCCCCTTTCCTGTTTCCGCTGTTGTCGTTTTTCTCTCTTAAATAGATTTCTGTATTTCTGGGTAAAACTGTATTTTGCTAAACATTTATGTTTGCAATTTAAAATTGCTCCGGAGGTGATTTCCTTTTTTTTACATTAAAGAAGAAAAATAATCCATAGTAGAAGCTGAAAATCGCGTCCTGTCATTACCCGCTTCTTCATTCTCGGATAAATTATGGAAATGGTTTTTCTGTTGTGCACTCTGAAAGAGAAAATTGCTGGAGGTTATTGGGAGGTTTTATCTTTAAATCTTGCACAACATGCAAAGTGTGAGATAAGCGAACGTCTTGCTTAAAGGAACAGAACGATTCATACTGCCGAATGTTCTTCTTACCTGCAAATACTTAAAGGGAACCTCTCACCAGATTTTACCCCATTAAATTACTATCCCCCTTAGGTAGGGGATGAAAATGTCCTTTCTAGAATTCCCACTTTCATGTGAAGTTATGTGACAGTGAGCAGAGAAGAGTCATATTTCACCTGAGATGAGTTAAGTTTAGAAGCTACAGGTGGAGTGTCACTTCATACGCCCCCTTTCTTTGGTTCTTTAGGACCTAGAAACATGCTCTTGGTTTTATTTTAAAGATTTTACCCCATTAAATTACTATCCCCCTTAGTTAAGGAATGAAATGTCATTTCTAGAATTCCCACTTTCATGTAAAATCTCCTCCAAGTCATGTGACAGTGAGCAGAGAAGAGTCATATTTCACCTGAGATGAGTTAAGTTTAGAAGCTGCAGGTGGAGTGTCACATCATGCGCCTTCTATCTCCGGTTCTTTAGGACCTAGAAACATGCTCTTGGTTTTATTTTAAAGATGGGAATCTCATTTTCAGATCAGGCTTGTGGTTCTGTGAGCTACAGAACTGGAGATACAGGCAGTTAAAAGGCAATTGGGGTTTTTTTTCTGCTGCTTGGTTTCCAACTACGTTGTACTTTCAGTTTTGCAGATCATAGATGCTATCTGAAAGATGAGATTCTTATCTGTAAAATAGCACCGGAATCACTTAAAGATTTGTGGTTCTGTGAGCTACAGAACTGGAGATACAGGCGGTTAATAACAAATAGGATTTATTCGCTGCTTAATTTCTAATACGTTGTGTTTCCAGTTTTGTAGATCATATATTCTATCTGAAAGATGAGATTCTTCTCTCTAAAATGACACCAGCAGCATGTATCTAGGTGCTAGAGCATCGAATATGGGGGGCGTCTGAATTGACACATCCCCTGCAGCCAATAACTTGACTCATCGCAGGTTAAATATGACTCCTCTCTGCTAATTTGCATATGACCTTGGAGGAGATTTTTTTCTTTTATAGGTAAACAGGTGAGATTTCACATAAAAGAGGGAATTCTAGAACGATTTCAAACCCTACCTGAGGGGACAAGTAGCATAATAGGGTAAAATCTGGTGACAGGTTCCCTTTAACAATCCAAAGAGGTTTCCAATAAATAATGCATTTCTCTTGATGGGATGATATCACTGTCTGCACTCGTCATGTCTGGCCCCAGTTGTGTATACTCTTGCACTTTTCTCTTACAGGTCAGTCGGATCCTTCGAGCGCTCAGATCTGCAGTCTGTCTGTCGGCTCCTGTCCGGCCATGTGCACCTGTAGTAACGGCATTGTGGATTGTCGGGGGAAAGGTTTGACTGCAATCCCAGCAAATCTGCCAGAGACCATGACTGAGATGTAAGTGGGGGTCACCCTCACCCATGCGTTATTTCCTCCGGCTGTATCTCAGACAGGGGCTTATAGTATCTTAAAATTTGAAGAAATCCACCCATAGGTGTAACTTGAAGCTGCTGGACTACAGTGTAAAATATCTCCACAATTATAATGTAGCGTTTAATGTTTGCATGAGGCAGAGACGCCATATAATAGGGGGTGTCAGCCTCATGGTTGCCTTAAAAGGGCCGAATGTCATTTTATTACTGTACAATGTATCTACAGGTAAGAAAGCCATTTAGTAGTTACATTTACACATTATTACCAATACAATCAGCCACAAAGCTGCACGTATCGTTAAATAGTCACAGTGCCCCCACACAGCAGCCAATAGTCACAGCGACCCCACACAGCAGCCAATAGTCACAGTGCCCCCATAGAGCAGCCAATAGTCACAGTGCCCCCACACAGCAGCCAATAGTCACAATGCCCCCACACAGCAGCCAATAATCACAGTGCCCCCATAGAGCAGCCAATAGTCACAGTGCCCCCACACAGCAGCCAATAGTCACAGTGCCCCCACACAGCAGCCAATAGTCACAGCGCCCCCACACAGCAGCCAATAGTCACAGTGCCCCCACACAGCAGCCAATAGTCACAATGCCCCCATACAGCAGCCAATAGTCATAGCGCCCCCATACAGCAGCCAATAGTCATAGGGCCCCCACAGAGTAGCCAATAGTCACAGCGCCCCCATACAGCAGCCAATAGTCATAGTGCCCCCATACAGCAGCCAATAGTCACAGCGCCCCCACACAGCCGCCAATAGTCACAGCGCCCCCACACAGTAGCCAATAGTCACAGCGCCCCCATACAGCAGCCAATAGTCATAGTGCCCCCATACAGCAGCCAATAGTCACAGTGCCCCCATACAGCAGCCAATAGTCACAATGCCCCCATGACAGCAGCAAGTCACAATGCTCCTCATCCAGAGCATTTATTAGTGGCCCCCAATACAGCAGTCAATAACACAGTGCCCCCACACACGTAGCCAATAATCACAGTGCCCCCACACAGTAGCCATAGTCAACGTGCCCCCACACAGTAGCCAATAGTCACAGTGCCCCCACTAGCCAATAGTCACAGTGCCCCCATACAGCAGCCTAGTCCACAGTGCCCCCATACGAGCCATAGTCCCTGCCCCATACAGCAAGCCAATATTCACAGCCCCCCATACAGCAGCCAATAGTCACAGTGCCCCCATACAGCAGCCAATACGTCACAGTGCCCCCATACAGCAGCCAATAGTCCACAGTGCCCCCTACAGCAGCCAATGTCCACAGTGCCCCCATACAGCATCCAATAGTCACAGTGCCCCCATTACAGCAGCCATAGTCACAGTGCCCCCACCACAGCACCATAGCACAATGCCCCCACACAGCAGCCAATAGTTATACTGCCCCCATACACAGCCAATAGGTCCACACTACGGCCCCCACACAGCCAGTACACAGTTCCTATATTGGAGTACCCTAAGCCCTATGCTGCTCTCCACGGAAGGAAAACATTTCAGATAACACCGAATTTGGCCCAAGGCCTTGTGTCAGCCTATGGGCTCCTTATGACTCCTGTGCCAAATGACACTGCACTTTCGTACTCCCTCTGTACTTTCCTAGAAGGTAAAAAGCAACTTCTAAAAGACTTCTGAGGACATCCATCCTTGTCCATATTATGAGAGATGTCCCAGTGGTATAGCAATGCACCTGTCCTGAAGGATGATGGATTACATAAAAAAGATTATATATGTATATACAATATTTAAAAAATATTTATAATATATATATATATATATATATATATATTATTATATTATTTTTTTTTTTATTTGCAAAAACCTATGGTCATAGCATTACATACTTATTCAACATTCACAACCTTTTTATGCAAATTACCGTAAGTCCAATGATGCCATTTTTATGCAATATTAGAATATTGCATAAAATGACATCATTGGACTTAATTTACTATTCTGCTATGCCGGTAAAGATTTCCTCATCACATAATAGCCCCTGGAGCCCGCGTGGACACTTGCTGTAAACGTCGTCTGTTCTGTGCTCTCTATCAGCCTGAGAGACTAAACGCTGGACCCTTGTGAATGAGCATCCGTGCGCCCCTCCAGTGTGTTACCCTGTGTCAGACTGGCCTCCTCCTGCAAATCACCGCATCGTGGCACCGCGTTAAGCTGATCTCATCCAATGTCCGCTCCTCCTGGGGAAGAAAGAAATGACTTCATAAATCCGCAGCTGCCTCTCCAAAAAGCCGAAGACTCAGCGGAGCTGAAAAACTCCACACGCTTTGTTATAACACCAATCATTACACAAGGCTCCTGCTTGCATCCACTAAGTGTAATTGATGGAGTGTTTAACTCGGGTCATTCTGCTTCACGTGCACAGCGACAGGTCACTTCTCCTCTACTCTCAATCCAGGCCACTTAGCAGAAATATTAATTAGGAGATCCCGGGGGTCTTATTCCAGCTCTCAGAAGTCACTTCAGAAGCCGGCGGACAGGGCACGTAATAACAGTGGAGAGAAAAGGCAAATTAACTAAAATAGACAATACTGAATAACACCTGTAATAATGTGTCACATTATGTCGTTCCTTTATGCAAAATGTGAATACGCAACCTTTTTTTATTTTTAACCAAACCAACTACATAGTACACACAGATCTATCCCCGCAAACATCACCCATGCTCTGTAGCAAGCAAGCGCCAAAATCCTATATGCATCTAACTGGAGATTTCATATTTATTGGTTTATTGTGTTGTGTATTGTATTTATTGTGTTTTTCTTTCGTATCACACATAGTATATTGTGTATTTTTTTGATTTTTTGTACCTGTACCTGTATCATTTTGTTTGTAGTATGGTGTTGGACTCTGTAAACGTGTATAGGTCATGAACTTAGTATACCAGTAAATCACTTTAATGGATATGAGTGTGTATCTATATATATAATTGTGTGTGTATGGTATATTGGGCCATAGAGTGTAATGTGATGTAGAAGCAAGTTGCAAATTATATTTAATGAATACAAAATGTAATGTGACTTTATAAATCTGCAATTGTACCCGAGTTCTATGTTTGTAGACGTTTGGAGCTGAATGGGATCAAGTCAGTGCCGCCCGGAGCCTTCTCACCTATAAGAAGCTACGGAGATGTAAGTACATGACACATGATACTTTTCTATTATTTGTTGGCAGTCCCTCATCTAAGTCTCAATAGGTCTGCATGAAACTGTCTAAGAATCTCTGTTTAAGAGGTAAGTGAAAAGTATAAATCATAAATACAATAAAACACACGCAGCCACCTGCAGCCTGCATGTATTGTGATACCCGCAGGCTACAGCAGCCGAACAGTGCAAACCCATGATCTGAAAAAATGACCTTTATCCCAAATCCATATGGAACCTACCTAGATGTATGCAAACACACAATAGTTCTGCAGTAGTGTGCTAAAGGTGAAAGTATTCTTCACTGTACAGTATTACTATCACGTCACATGCACCATGCACCCTGCGAAATGGGTCGTTACTGTGTTGAACTGGTCAGCAAATTACTGTCTATAATAGTACGTTGTGTGGGGTCATTAGAGTCCCAAGTATCACTGGCTTCTAGATCCTGAAAACCAAGAAGGCCCAAAGGCTACTGTGACAATGAATCATCTGTATTGTAAATGATTAATGCGGGTCTCATTATAGATTTTGACTTTTGGGCCCAGGAGCTAGAGCTTTTGGGCCTATGAGACACTGTGTACTCCATGAACAAAGGAATTGTAGCCATATAACAGCGGTGGGGAACCCTATGGAACAGGTGCCAGAGTTGCACTCAGAACCTTCTCTTTGGGCACAAGCCGACGACAGGACTCTCCCATTTCCACCTCACCACCTCCCAGAACACTGCCAGCTCAGCGCTATTTTAATCGCACACACAACAAGCTGCTGACTACAAAGATTGAGTGGACAGGGTCAGATTATCATTTGAACCCCTAGTTTGGGCCCTGCAATCCTGTTTGGAGGGCCCTGGAAAAACTACAATGATAATCTAAATTACCCCTGCTACTTTTGAATGTTGTATCTTTGTGTCCTCCCGATGCCCGTGTACCTCACCAAATATGTGAAGCCTTTGGTCACAGTTCTCTGTATTTCATTACTTATGTTTATTTTCACCCTATAATGATCTATTTCTCTTTTCCAGAGACCTGAGTAACACCAGATCCTCCGAGATTGCCCCGATGCCTTCCACGGCCTCCGCTCACTTAATTCCCTGTATTGGATTTTTCGGAAGGTGCAAATGAATTACCCTGAGATTGCGTCTCACAAATCTGGAATACATGACTCATGCTGCCGTCTGCTCCTCAGATCCTCACTTATGTATTGCAGATTTTAATGCATTCCCATTTAAGAATTGCATTATGCCCCTCTATAAATGGCGAGTGTTTTACACTGGGAAAATAAATATCCGCTATCAGTGGCCGCTGCTCTCTACGTTAGGCATAGAAACCCATTCCTCGGGAGAGGGCTTTAATAATGCAATGATGTTTGGGATGCTGCACGGGAAAATGTGAATTTAATGTGACCGTCTCACTGTGGCTGAAATTGATGAGATTCCAGCTTTTTGCCTTTCATGTTAATTAGAACTTCATGCGAGGAACGTAATAAAAGTCTGCAAAAAAAATTTAAAAGAATTACTCCGGGATTTAGGAACCTACGAAAACGAGCTTGAAGAAGCACTTTATCTTGATTGGTTGTAATGTGACTAATGTATTATTGTGCGACGCTTCGAGGGGAGAGAAGGAAATTATTAACATCATTGAAAACGCACAATCAATTAATTTCACATATAACAATGGTGGAGATTCATGTAGAGGGTTTTTTGGTCACATACAATTTACATCTCATGTCTGTCTCGGATGGAGGAAGGAATGTATCAGGCGGATATCGGGCATTATATTAATAGGGAGTGCGGCTGATCCTTATTCCTTTGTCCCTTATATGAGTTTATGGAGACCCGTGAAAAACAGATGGAAGACCAATGCAATTTGGCTGTGAAAGCATGGGCATAAAGGGAACCTGTCACCCAGTTTTTACCCCCATTAGACTACCAGACCCTCAGGTAGGGGGTGCAAAGTCCTTTCTAGAATCCCTCTCTTATTGAAATTTGACTCGATTACTGTATTATGAATCTCTGCCTAAGTCATGGTGACATGATCAGAGAACATCATATTTCACTTGGATTAGTTAACTTTAGAGGCTGCAAGGGGAGTTTCAGTTCAGAAGCCCCTATCATCGGTTCTTTAGCACCTAGATAAATACCTCTGGTTTCATATTAAAGATAAGAATTTCATCTTTCTGATGACATACACACAGGCTTGTGGTTCTGTAAGCTACAGAATCGGAGATACAGGCAGTTAAATACATAGTTGGAAATTAAGCTACAGATAAAAATCCAATTCCTGCCTTTTTCTTGACTGTATCCCTGACTGTGTAGCTCACAGAACCACAAGCCTGTGTGTATGTCATCTGAAAGATTATATTTTTTTAAATCTTTTAATATGAAACCAGAAGAATGTATCTAGATGCTATAGAACCCAAAGATGGGGCTTCTGAACTGACACTCCATCTGCAGCCTCTAAAATGGACTCCTCTTAGGTAAGATAGACTATTCTGCTTATTTCCACAAGTTTGGAGCTAAGTTTTTCACAAGAAAAAGAATTCTAGAAAGGGCAATGCATCCCCTAGCTGAGGGGGCTGCTAGTATAATGGGGTCAAATCTGGAGATTTAGGAAGGAGTTTCTTGCGATCAAATTTGCATTGTCTAGTGGAAAAACACATGTACTTGTACCTGATCGCAAGCTTTTAGGTCTAAACTCAAATGTGATTGGATGAAGCTCCTCCCCATTGTGCTTAACCTGTTTCCTAACACAATTCAAATGCAGTGTGTGAACGCAGCCTAAGCTCCTTCTTCTACATTGGGTTTCAGTGGTTAATCAAATCAAAAGGGAATTAAATCCTTTGTGGCACTTTATAGCAACATCCCTGCATTTGTAATGGCAAGCAAAGTTGCCATTAAGCCATATAGTTGCATCACATTTTCGTCATGCTGTACCTCATCTCCAGCCAGTAGATGGCTATACAAGCCCTGCACCAGAGATGTGATCATTAGATCTACGATGGATATTTACATCCAGAATGTATTAATTAGCAAATCTAAAATTAGTATTTGCCTGGACTGTTCACACATGTATTAATAATCCTGGCAGATACCTTTATCTGTTGTGTTCAGCTCACAACGGCGTCAAGTTGAAAGAATTATCATTCACCACGACAGGTACCTCGACCGCTCATATTTTTTTACTCATTTCGTTTCCCACCCAGGTATATCGCACGTGATGCAGAAATTTTAAGTCTTAATTCTGAGATTTCAGTGCGTTCAGTCCCAATTATCATGAATTTGTATAACAGGTTATGATGGAAATAACGCAGGCGGCTCTTTCCCTCCATTAATTACTACAAATCAAGGCTTTTTTTAATCTCGGCCATAATTGAAGCTACTGATTTGCCCAGAAACGTTATAAAGCTGCACTATAGTTCCCAGCTTCCCGGTGGCACTACAACTCCCAGCATGTTGAACATTAGGCCAACTACAGAAGAGCCCCTGGTTGGTGTCACTGTTCTGTATCCATGGTTGGTTTTGGTTATGACACACAACTCCCGCATTCTCTAACAATCTGTCATGACCAGTTTCCCCATATAGTAAAATTGTTTTTTTTCCTCTTTTTCCGGGTCTTGTATGGCAACAAGATTACAGACCTTCCTAAAGGTGTGTTTAGTGGTCTCCACGCCTTGCAGCTTCTGTAAGTAAGGATTTATCTGTGTTTTCTTTGCATGCGTATAACATATATGTATATAAAAAAATGTATATATTATACATAATATTATCCAAGAATTGAGAGGCTCGGGATCCTGTTTTTTTCTCCATGCGCCTCCAGAAATGATGGCATCTGTCTGGTGTCATTTTAAAGAGATATTATCACTGTGGAAGGTGCAGTTTTTACTTCTCATTCAGCAATGTGATATCTGTGGGCAAATCTGAACAAAGGCAGATCAATGTACAGGCTTGCGCTATAATACAGATCAGAACATCCCCTATTTACAGATAGGTAATAGTGTGTTTGATTGCAGGACCTGCAAAAGTATCCAAAAGTCTTCTGAAGTGCCCTATACTGTATGTGTGCAGGTTCTGTACACAGACGACCTCTGGCTTCTTGGGGGGGGGGAGGGGGGTCGTACCATCCTTGATGTTTGGCCTGCTTGTTTATGTTACGCTTGACTTTCTCCTGTGTGGTGCTTTCCTGTTCTCCTGTTGTGTGCCTCCTGTTTGTGCGTCCGTATTGATCTTATGACGGTCCTTGATCTTCTGTGGGGGCTTTCACTGTGATTTACTTTCCAGTATCGTCCTACTCCTTAGTAGTGTTTGGTTTTGTAATATTTTTATGTTATATCCTTTGTGGCGTGGGGTGTCTGCAGGTCCTTGTTATCTCTTGTTGATCGGTCACTAAGCAGGTTTTTGCTCCGTGGCTCAGTCGCGTTGTAGTTGGGTCGTTCGGCTGTATTTGCGATCACATGGAGGGCTTGGTGGTGTTACACTTTGATGCGAAATCGTTGTTTGTTTGCGGAGTGTCGCGGTTGTGGCGAGTATTTTTTGGGTTGTGGGTCCGTTCTTTGCAAATGTGTGCGACTGGATATGGGGGAAGGCTGTCTCTTCTTGAGTTTTCGCTGACCTTACGTTGCCTTGTCTTGGTTTGGTTAGGTCGCTTAAGAATTTGTGTGATTTTATTTTCGATGGAGCGTCCCTTGTTCCGTTTTGGGTCCGGGTTGATTGCGTGTCTGTCGTTTGTTTTGAGCTTGGGGGAGCCTTTTTTGGTTTGAGTGCCGTTTGTCCTTCCCGAGGGAGTTACGCAGGTTGGATTGGTGGAGGGGGTTAGGTGTGGAGGGTGGGGGGGGGGAACATTGGGGTGGCCGCCGCCACGACTAAGAGGTGGGTTGGGTGTGTAGGATAAGAGACAGATCGCCCCTACACGTCGCTTTTTTTTGCTAACCGACGGAGTAGCTACTCCCAATGCAGATGGGTTTAGACCTAAACGCTTGCGTTCTGGAACTGGCAGGATGTTATTTGCCCATTAACAATGCAAGTATTTCTACTTCCCCGACACAAGCTTTTAGTTCTTAACCCATCGGGGTTCGGGAGATCTTCCCCGTTCAAGGGCAATCGAGCAGGGCCCTTATTCGTAGTGTTCCCAATGACTGTTTGTAATGTAATATTATATTTGTATATGTCCCCGTTGATTTGTAAAGGGCTGTGGAATTACATGGCGCTATATAAATGAAGATTATTATTATTATTATTACTAATGGAGTATGTGCACCCGTGCTACATTCAATATGTATTTTCAGTCCACTTTCGGGTCCCAGTACACAGACTTAGGCCTCATGCATACAACTTTGTGCTTCTTCTGGACCAAGCACACGACCAGATTCAGGAGGAGTAGGGGTGAGCGCTCCTTACCCCTCTCCATAGAAAGATGAGCAACTGCACCCCAAAACCAAAAATAGGACACGCAGCCCGGACACAGTGTGCTCAGATGACGGCCCCGATATGATCTTATGCCTGGGGCCTTACAGCAATGACATCTCCTACATGCATGCGCCTCACCATGTGATTGGATAACATAGTGGTTGATTTGGGCTCATTCTGTGCTATTCAATCATTTACAACCCCTTCAAATCTGAATATTGTTTTTGCATCATGTAAAAATGGTTCTGTAAAATATAGTTTGTCTACATTTTAACTTTCAATGCTAATTCTGCTGTTAAAATTAGCTGTAAGTACATGACTTGGCAGAACTACAGTCTGTTTGCAGCTGCAGTCATATTACAGTGTCTGACCGAAGCTCCAAACCCTGTAATACCCTATAGCAGTGATGGCTAACCTATGGCACTGGTGCCCGAGGTGGCACTCGGAGCCTTTTCTGTGGGCACTCAGGCCATCACCAGAGATGACTCCAGGTATCTTCCTGCAGTCCCAGACAACCCAGGACTTGCTGTGCACAGAGCTATTTTAAAGTGACAGCTGTACCTGGGACTATTTTTCTGCTTTATTGGTCCTCAGGGGCTGGTATCAATGAAAACTGTGACAGAGAAGTGAGTATAAATCACCATTCTGTGTTGGCACTTGCCATAAATAAGCGGGTCTTGTGGTAGTTGGGCACGCGGTCTCTAAAAGGTTTGCCATCCTCCCTATACAATACACAAGGATATCCCATAGGTCCATATTACAGTGCATGTCAGCACAAGCTGCCCCTATGTCTATCCCGCATGCAATTCTGGATCTTGAGGAAAGACCTAGGACGTAGAATGCCTAAAAAAAATGACTGCAGAAATGTAATTGTATAATAAACTGATTTGCTTTTACGATAATTCATCCTCCGTACCCCTAGACCCTCCCCTGCTGAGAAGAAGGAAGATTGTCATTCATCAGTTTTAGTTACTGAGTTTACATTTCTGATGGTTCAGATAAGACGTATGTAATGTGGGTCACTCGGAGAGTGATTGATTATCCTGGAGGCTTAGATGACTTGATATCACTGCAGTTGTAATGTCGGGGCTTGTTAGACTTCTAGTGATTCTCTTTTTTCACCTCTTCTCAGACTATTAAATGCCAAACAAGATTACTGCATCCGAGCCGACACCTTCCAGGACTTGCAGAATCTTTCTCTGCTCTCGCTGTATGACAAAAGATCCAAAGCTTGGCTAAATGAACCTTCGCCGCCCTGTGCCATCAGACTTTGTAGTAACTCAAAGCGCGTAATATTACCAGATTGGCTGGTACTTGTAAGCCTACTGACTGTAACAACTGTGTACATGTAGCACCAGAACCCGCCAGTGCTCATGTTAGCATTACAGACTGCAGCGCTGGGGGCCTGGTTCAAGTCCCAGGTCAACATCTGCAAAGATGTTCTCGTCGTGTTTGCGTGGGTTTAGTCACGGCACTCATAATTGCAGACTTTTTAAGCCAGGGGTCCATACCCTAGTATTCAAAAACTGCAATAAATCAGAGTGCCATCTTGTAGGAGGCGCAAAAAGAAGACAAAAAAAAAACACTGGACATGTGGTATTTATCAACACTGGTGCTTCTGCATATTTAAAACCTCGCCCCTTGGGGCACCGGAGGCATATCGCAAAGCGCGGCTGCGGGGAGCCTGGGTTAATCCAGGTAACCAGCTGCAAGTATGTTGCTCTACCTTGTGAAGGAGGAGGCGCACGAACTGCCAAATGGACTCACAGGGCTTGCCGTTGCCATTCCAAAACAAAATCAGGTATTGGCGGCGGCGAGAAAAGAAGAGATGGCGTTGGGGGTTTCATAAATTGTGTGTGTTTATATGGGGAAGGAGGAATAGGGTGATTACACGTTGCGAAATAGGTTGGGAGGAAGGGCTTGGTAGTGTGAGAGGAAAAGGAGAGATGCGGCAGTCGGAGGATGGGAGCAAGCTTGGAATACACCATTATTACGTCATTGAAATTGTTAAGTTGTACCGCACTAGTACCCTGGGGATTCACAACTTTCTGCCCCTCTGGTAACCCAATACTGACTGTTTTTTGTGTTCTTTTGCTTATAAAGACACTTGGGTCAGAACCCTTTTATCTGTGACTGTAATCTCAGTGGTTGGCAGACTTCCTAAGAACCAATCCCATAGAGACCAGCGTGGCCAGATTGCCAGCCCTCGCCGCGTTATAAAGTAACTCTGTCGGACAAATCAAGAGCAAGAAGTCAGATGCTCTGTACCTGCACATTAACCACAGTCACTGGCTGCCTGAATACGTGTTAAAGGGATTGGACAAGAGATCAGAACGTTTTGGCTGTGTCCTTCCAGACACGGCAAAGCTGAATGGAAGGGAATAGAGCGGAGGTGTAATACCACACATGGCCTGTAGACGCGGGATAAAAAAAAGAAGCGCAGCTTTTCTAATCTTGACCCTCGAACCCTGACCAACCACTATACTAAAAAAGAATGAAACCGTAATACAAAACCTCATCGTGATCATTTCTCTTTCTTCTCCACGCAGCCAAAAGAAACATAACTTTATACCAGGTACGTCTGTCTGGATGAATAGACATTTATGTTATTTTGTATTCACCTGATTAGTTCTTATGCAAAAGGAAGGCAGAAGAAGAGGATTGTGCCTCGTAGCGGCTCCTAAGGGTCTTCTATGCAAGGAGACCCCCATATATATAGCACCCTGATTAGGACACAAACAGGAGTTGTCTTCATGTACAATAATCTTTCATTGTAATCATATATTTAGTTAATATTCTAGGTATCCTGCAGGAACTACATAAAACTGATAGCTACAATATTATCCGGAAGCGTAACCAGTACAAACAATGCAGCATCGACCCCTCTAAGCCTTGATTTGCTGTCCTATCATTTATACTATTATGGCCCCCAGTATCTGAACATATGCTACAAAAAGAAAAAATGTAAACTAATGAAGTGTAATATAGTAAAGCCCCCCCAAACACACACAGTATCGGGGGTCAGTAATTGGCCAGATCCACGGCCCCCATAGAGGTTTTTACACCCGGTCACATGCTGCAAAGTATAAGCAGGTCGGCACAGCCTCACTCATTCCTGGGATATGGGAGGGTTCACAGGGAGCCCCCATTCCTATTGCACGTGTGCTACAACTGGACTCGCCCATGTGCAGCCACACATTTGTGTGCATGAGGCCTAATATTAAAGGTTACCACCACGTGAGATTTGATACAATTTATTTCCTCTCTTACAGGAACAGAGGACTTGCAGCTCCAGCATGAATGTAACAACAGCGATGTCGTGTGTCCCACCAAGTGCAGATGTGAATCCATCGTGGTGGACTGTTCCAACCTCAAGTTATCGAAAATCCCAGACCGCATCCACAGTCTACAGCTGTAGCTGGTATGTATGGCAATCCCTACTAATATGTAGCAATCCATCATCAACTACCAACCCTGACATTCAGTATGTAAAGACAGATATCATGCAAACAGTGATATACCATAGCTGGCTCCAAGATCTAGCGTCATCTGTACTTTATATTCCCCATGTTTTTATAATTTTATAGAATCGCTGCTGTGAGTTAATATCATTTTGTAAACTTTCAGGCGTCTTGAACAACATGAGATCTCCACTTTAGAAGCTACTGACTGTCAGGAAACTTCCTCACCCAAAAAATGTAAGTAACTCTGTCGTGAAACTAGTCACAAGGGTCCTAAATGGGAGACAGGGCCCCATAACAGGCTTCTGAATGGGGCCCCCTTCCCACTTAAAAAAAATATACGTATTTGTATACTCACATATGCAAGTTACAATCACACATTTAATACACTTCAATGCGGACTCTCCTATGTTCTGACCACACTGTGCTCCGAGAAGTTATTCTCCTATGTTCTGACCACACTGTGCTCCGAGAAATTCTCCTGTCTGTTGTAATAGTCTCCTATGTTCTGACCACACTGTGCTCCGAGAAGTTATTCTCCTATGTTCTGACCACACTGTGCTCACAGCAGCCAATAGTCACAATGCCCCCACACAGCAGCCAATAGTTATAGTGCCCCCATACAGCAGCCAATAGTCACAGCGCCCCCACACAGCAGCCAGTAGTCACAGTTCCTATTATTGGAGTACCCTAAGCCCTATGCTGCTCTCCACGGAAAGGAAAACATGTCAGATAACACCGAATTTGGCCCAGAGGCCTTGTGTCAGCCTATGGGCTCCTTATGACTCCTGTGCCAAAATGACACTGCACTTTCTGTACTCCCTCTGTACTTTCCTAGAAGGTAAAAAGCAACTTCTAAGAAGACTTCTGAGGACATCCCTTGTCCATATGTATGAGAGATGTCCCAGATGGTATAGCATAGCACCTGTCCTGAAGGATGATGGATTTACATATAAAAAATATTATATATGTATACCATAATTTAAAAAATATTAATAAATATATATATATATTTTTTTTTTATTTTGCAAAAACCTATGGTCATAGCATTTACATACTTATATTTCAACAACCTTTTTATGCAAATTACCGTAAGTCCAATGATGCCATTTTTATGCAATATTAGAATATTGCATAAAAATGACATCATTGGACTTAATTTACTATTCTGCTATGCCGGTAAAGATTTCCTCATCACATAATAGCCCCTGGAGCCCGCGTGGACACTTGCTGTAGACGTGCGTCTGTGTCTCCTATGCCCTGGAGACTAAACGCTGGACCCTTGTGAATGAGCATCCGTGCGCCCCTCCATGTGTTACCCTGTGTCAGACATGGCTCCTTCCTGCAATCACCGCATGGCACCGCGTTACAGCTGATCTCATCCAATGTCCGCTCCTCCTGGGGGAAGAAAGAAATGACTTCAGTAAATCCGCAGCTGCTCTCCAAAAAGCCGGAAGACTCAGCGGAGCTGAAAACATTCCACACGCTTTGTTATAACACCAAATCATTACACAGGCTCCTGCTGGCATCCACTAAGTGTAATTGATGGAGTGTTAACTCGGGTCATTCTGCTTCACGTGCACAGCTGACAGGTCACTTCTCCTCTACCTCTCAATCCAGGGACACTTAGCAAGAAATATTAATTAGGAGATCCCGGGGGTCTTATTCCAGCTCTCAGAAGGTCACATTCAGAAGCCGGCGGACAGGGCACGTAATAACAGTGGAGGAGAAAAGGCAAATTAAAGCTAAAATTAGACAATACTGAATAACACCTAGTAATAATGTGTCACATTATGTCGTTCCTTTATGCAAAATGTGAATACGCAACCTTTTTTTATTTTTAACCAAAACAACTACATAGTACACAGATCTATCCCCTGCAAACATCACCCCATGCTCTGTAGCAAGCAAGCGCCAAAATCCTATATGCATCTAACTGGAGATTTCATATTTATTGGTTTATTGTGTTTGTATTTGTATTTATTGTGTTTTTCTTTCTGATATCACCTATAGTAATATTGTGTATTTTTTATGATATTTTTGTACTGTACCATGTATCAATTTATAGTATTGTAGTATGGTGATTGGACTCTGTAAACGTGTATAGGTCATGAACATTAGTAATCCAGTAAATCACTTTAATGGATATGAGTGTGTATCTATATATATATATTGTGTGTGTATGGTATATATGGGCCATAGAGTGTAATGTGATGTAGAAGCAAGTTGCAAAATTATATTTAAATGAATACAAAATGTAATGTGACTTTATAAATCTGCAATTGTGACCCGAGTTCTATGTTTGTAGACGTTTGGAGCTGAATGGGATCAAGTCAGTGCCGCCCGGAGCCTTCTCACCATATAAGAAGCTACGGAGGATGTAAGTACATGACACATGATACTTTTCTATTATTTGTTGCAGTCCCTCATATAAGTCTCAATAGGGTCTGCATGAAACTGACTAAGAAATCTCTGGTTAAGAGGTAAGTGAAAAGATTATAAATCATAAATACAATAAAACACACGCAGCCACCTGCAGCCTGCAATGTATTGTGATACCCGCAGGCTACAGCAGCCGAACAGTGCAAACCCATGATCTGAAAAAATTACCTTTATCCCAAAATACATAAATGAAAATCTATCTAGATGTATGCAAACACACAATAGTTTTGCAGTAGTGTGCTAAAGGTGAAAGTATTCTACTGTACAGTATTACTACGTCACATGCACCATGCACCCTGCGAAATGGGTCGTTACTGTGTTGAACTGGTCAGCAAATTACTGTCTATAATAGTACGTTGTGCGGGCTGCTAAGCCATAGGGTCCTAACAGTATCACTGGCTTCTAGATTCTGAAAACCAAGAAGGCCCAAAGGCTACTGTGACAATGAATCATCTCAAAGTATTGTAAATGATTAGTGCGGGTCTCATTATAGATTTTGACTTTTGGGCCCAGGAGCTATGAGCTTTTGGGCCTATGAGACACTGTGTACTCCATGAGACAAAGGAATTGTAGCCATATAACAGCGGTGGGGAACCCTATGGAACAGGTGCCAGAGGTGGCACTAAGAACCTTCTCTTTGGGCACACCGGCTCCTCAGACAGGGCTCAAGGCCTCCCAGACAGCCCAGAACATGCCGAGCTCAGCGCTATTTTAATGCAACACACAACAAGCTGCCTGGGACTACAAGAGGATTGAGTGGACAGGGTCAGATTATCATTTGAACCCCTACTTTGGGCCCTGCAATCCTGTTTGGAGGGCCCTGGAAGAAAACTACAATGATAATCTAAATTTCCCTTCCTACTTGTTGAATGTTGTATCTTTGTGTCCTCCCGATGCCCGTGTTCCTCCACCAAATATGTGAAGCCTCTGGTCACAGTTCTCTGTATTTCATTACTTATGTTTATTTTCACCCTATAATGAATCTATTTCTCTTTTCCAGAGACCTGAGTAACAACCAGATCTCCGAGATTGCCCCCGATGCCTTCCACGGCCTCCGCTCACTTAATTCCCTGTAAGTTGGATTTTTCGGAAGGTGCAAAATGAAATTACCCTGAGATTGCGTCTCACAAATCTGGAATACATGAGCTCATGCTGCCTCTGCTCCGCAGATCCTCACTTATGTATTGCAGATTTTAATGCGATTTCCATTTAAGAATTGCATTATGCCCCTCTATTAAATGGCGAGTGTTTTACACTGGGAAAATAAATATCCGCTATCAGTGGCCGCTGCTCTCACGGTGACGGCATAAACCCATTTCCTCGGGAGAGGGGCTTTAATGCAATGATGTTTGGGATGGCTGCACGGGAAAATGTGAATTTTAATGTGACCGTCTCACTGTGGGCTGAAAATTGATGAGATTCGGCAGCTTTTGCCTTTCATGTTAATTAGAACTTCATGCAGAGGAAACGTAATTAAGAAGTCTGCAAAAAAAAATGTAAAAGAATTACTCCGGGATTTAGGAACCTACGAAAACGAGCTTGAAGAAGCACTTTATCTTGATTGGTTGTAATGTGACTAATGTATTATTGTGCGACGCTTCGAGGGGAGAGAAGGAAATTATTAACATCATTGAAAACGCACAATCAATTAATTTCACATATAACAATGGTGGAGATTCTTGTACATACAATTTATATCTCACGTCTGTCTCGGATGGAGGAAGGAATATATCAGGCTGGATCGGGCATTATATTAATAGGGAGTGCGGCTGATCCATTATTCCTTTGTCCATTATATGAGTTTATGGAGACCCGTGAAAAACAGATGGAAGACCAATGCAATTTGGCTGTGAAAGCATGGGCATTAAAGGGAACCTGTCACCAGGTTTTACCCCATTAGACTACCAGACCCTCAGGGGGTGCAAAGTCCTTTCTAGAATTCCCTCTCTTATATGAAATTTGACTCGATTACTCTATATGAAATCTCTGCCTAAGTCATGTGACAATGATCAGAGAACAGTCATATTTCACTTGAGATTAGTCAATTTTAGAGGCTGCAGGGGGAGTTTCAGTTCAGAAGCCCCTATCATCGGTTCTATAGCACCCAGATAAATACTTCTGGTTTCATATTAAAGATAAGAATTTCATCTTTCTGATGACATACACACAGGCTTGTGGTTCTGTGAGCTACTGAATCGAAGATGCAGGCAGTTAAATACATAGTAGGAAATTAAGCTACAGATAAAAATCCAATTCCTGCCTTTTTCTTGACTGTATCCCTGACTGTGTAGCTCACAGAACCACAAGCCTGTGTGTATGTCATCTGAAAGATTATATATTTTTTTATCTTTTAATATGAAACCAGAAGCATGTATCTAGATGTTATAGAACCGAAGATAGGGCTTTTGAACTGACACTCCAACTGCAGCCTCTAAAATTGACTCATCTTAGGTAAGATAAGACTTTTCTGCTTATTTCCACAAGTTTGGAGCTAAGTTTTTCACAATAAAAAGAATTCTAGAAAGGGCAATGCATCCCCTAGCTGAGGGGATATAATGGGGTCAAATCTGGTGACAGGTCCCCTTTAATTTTAGGAAGGAGTTTCTTGCGATCAAATTTGCATTGTCTGGTGGAAAAACACATGTACTTGTACCTGATCGCAAGCTTTTAGGTCTAAACGCAATTGTGATTGGATGAAGCTCCTCCCCATTATGCCTAAACTGTTTCTAAACACAATTCAAATGCAGTGTGTGAACGCAGCCTAAGGCTCCTTCTACATTGTGTTCAGTGGTTAATCAAATCAACAGGGGAATTAAATCTTTGTGGCACTTTATAGCAACATCCCTGCAATTTGTATGGCAAGCAAAAGTGCCATGAAGCCATATAGTTGCATCACATTTTCGTCATGCTGTACTCTCACTCTCCGGCCAGTAGATGGCAGTATACAAGGCCCTGCACCAGAGATGTGATCATTAGATCTACGATGGATATTTACATCCAGAATGTATTAATTAGCAAATCTAAAATTAGTGATTTTCCTGGACTGTTCACACATGTATTAATAGATCCTGGCAGATACCATTTATCTGTTGTGTTCAGCTCACACGGCGTCAAGTGAAAGCAATTATCATTCACCACGACAGGTACCTTTGACCGCTCAATAATTTGTTAATCATTTCGTTTCCCACCCGGATGATAATCGCAGCGTGATTGCAGAAATTTTAAGTCTTAATTCTGAGATTTCAGTGCGTTCAGTCCAATTAATCAGAATTTGATATAACAGGTTATGATGGAAATGAACGCAGGGCGGCTCTTTCCTCCCATTAATTACTACAAATCAGAGGCTTTTTTTAATCTCGCCATTAATTGAATCTACTGATTTGCAAGCAGAAACGTTATAAAGCTGCACTATAGTTCCCCAGCTGCCGTGGCACTACAACTCCCAGCATGTCTGAACATTAGGCCAACTACAGAAGAGCCCCTGGTTGGTGGTCACTGTTCTGTATCCATGGTTGGTTTTGTTATGACACTACAACTCCCAGCATTCTCTAACAATCTGTCATGACCAGTTCCCATGATAGTAAAATTGTTTTTTTTCCTCTTTTTCCAGGGTCTTGTATGGCAACAAGATTACAGACCTTCCTAAAGGTGTGTTTAGTGGTCTCCACGCCTTGCAGCTTCTGTAAGTAAGGATTTATCTGTGTTTTTCTTTGCATGCGTATAACATATATGTGTGTGTGTGTATAATATATATATATAAAACAATGTATATATTATACATAATATTATCCAAGAATTGAGAGGCTCAGGATCCTGTTTTTTCTCCATTTGCCTCCAGAAATGATGGCATCTGTCTGGTGTCATTTTAAAGAGATATTATCACTGTGGAAGGTGCAGATTTTACTGCTCATTCAGCAATGTGATATCTGTGGCAAAATCTGGAACAAAGGCAGATCAATGATACAGGGCTTGCGCTATAATACAGATACAGAACATCCCCTATTTACAGGATAGGTCATAGGTGTTTGATGCAGGACCTGCAAAAGTATCCAAAAGTCTTCTGAAGTGCCCCATACTGTATGTAGTGCAGGTGCTGTACACAGACGACCTCCTGCCCCACCATACAACGTTACGCGTTTTGCAACAACGAGGAGGAGCTACTCCCCAATGCAGATGGGTTTAGACCTAAACGCTTGCGTTCTGGAACTGGCAGGATGTTATTTGCCAATTAACAAGGCACATATTTCTACTTCCCCAACGCGAGCTTTTAGGTCTAAACCCATGGGGGTTCGGGAGATCTTCCCTATTCAAGGGCAAGATGTGAATAGCACCTAAAGAAACTACTAATCGAGCAGGATCCTTATTCTTAGTGTTCCCAATGACTGTAATGTAATATAGTTGTATATGTCCCCTATGATTTGTAAAGGGCTGTGGAATTAGATGGCGCTATATAAATAAAGATTATTATTATTATTACTAATTGTGTATGTGCACCCGTGCTACATTCAATATGTATTTTCAGTCCACTATTTCTCCTGAAATCTTGGGGTCATGCATACGACTTTATGCTTCTTCTGGACCAAGCACACAACCTGATTGAGAAGGAGTAGGGGTGAGCGCTCCTTACCCCTCTCCATAGAAAGATGAGCGACCACACCCCAAATCCATCCAAAAATAGGACCCGCAGCCCGGACTTGGCAGAACTACAGTCTGTTTGCAGCTGCAGTCATATTACAGTGTCTGACCGAAGCTCCAAACCCTGTAATACCCTATACAGTACATAAGAATATCCCATAGGTCCATATTACAGCGCATGTCAGCACAAGCTGCCCCTATGTCTATCCTGCATGCAATTCTGGATCTTGAAAAAAGACATAGGACGTAAAACTTCTAATAGAAATGACTGCAGAAATGTAATTGTGTAATAAATTGATTAGCTTTTACGATAATTCATCCTCCGTACCCCTAGACCCTCCCCTGCTGAGAAGAAGGAAGATTGTCATTGCATATATGTTTTATGTTACTGGAGTTTTACATTTCTGATGGTTCAGATAAGACGTATGTAATGTGGGTCACTCGGAGAGTGATTGATTATCCTGGAGGCTTAGATGACTTGATATCACTGCAGTTGTAATGTCGGGGCTTGTTAGACTTCTAGTGATTCTCTTTTTTCACCTCTTCTCAGACTATTAAATGCCAACAAGATTAACTGCATCCGAGCCGACACCTTCCAGGACTTGCAGAATCTTTCTCTGCTCTCGCTGTATGACAACAAGATCCAAAGCTTGGCTAAAGGAACCTTCGCCGCCCTCCGTGCCATCCAGACTTTGTGAGTAACATCAAAGCGCGTAATATTAGCCAGGATGTGGCATTGGTAGCCTTGGTAAGCCATACTGACTGTAACACACTGTAGTACAGTGATGGCGAACCTTTTAGAGCCCGAGTGCCCAAATTTCACCCAAAAGCCACTTATTTATTGCAAAGTGCCAGCGTTCTTTGACAACTTTCAGTCGTTCAGCCTCCTAAAGACACCAACGCAGTTGAAAGGAGGAGGGCAAATTGCCTATCATTGTAGGAAGATTCTCCAGGAAGATTCTTTGAGTTCTGTCTGGTGAACTTCATGCTGGGTTGATGGCCTGGGTGCCCACAGAGAGGGCTCAGAGTGCCGCCTCTGGCACCAGTGCCATAGGTTCGCCACCACTGCTGTAGTACATGTAGCACCAGGACCAGCACGGTGGCTCAATGGTTATCACTACAGCCTTGCAGCGCTGGGGGCCCGAGTTCAAGTCCCAGGGTCAAAATCTGCAAAGATGTTCTCTCCGTGTTTGCGTGGGTTTCCTCACACACTCAAAATTGCAGACTATTTTAAGCTCAGGGGTCCATACTCCTAGTATTCAAAACTGCAAGTAAATCAGAGTGCCATCTTGGTAGGAGTGCTGCAAAAATAGAAAAAAAATGTAAAAACCACTGGACACATTGGGAATTTATCATACACTGGTGCTTCATGCATATGTTAAAACCTCGCCCCTCTGGGGCCACCGGAGGCATCAAGGGGCTCCGGCCTCTTGTTGTATACAGCGGGCGGCTGCGTTGGCCAGGGATGATTTGCCTGGTGTAGATTTCAACTGTTCAGCCTGAATGATTGCTGGCTGTAGCCAGTGTGAAGGCAGGAGCGCCCCGCCCACTTCACCACTGGCCACGCCCAATTGGCAATCACAGTGCTTGGCAGTTCGGGAATAACCATTATTACGTCATTGAATTGTAATAAGTGGTACCGCACTAGTACCCTGGGGATTCACATTTTCTGCCCCTCTGATAATCCAATACTGACTGTGTTTTGTGTTTCTTTTGCTTATAAAGACACTTGGCTCAGAACCCTTTTATCTGTGACTGTAATCTCAAGTGGTTGGCAGACTTCCTAAGAACCAATCCCATAGAGACCAGCGGTGCCAGATGTGCCAGCCCTCGCCGACTCGCTAACAAACGTATCGGACAAATCAAGAGCAAGAAGTTCAGATGCTCAGGTACCTGCACATTAACCACATCACTGCCTGCAATACGTGTTAAAGGGGTTGGACAAAGATCAGAAACGTATGGCTGCTTCCTTCCAGACACGGCAAAGCTGAATGGAAGGGAATAGAGCGGAGGTGTAATACCACACATGGCCTGTAGACCGGGATAAAAAGAAGCCATGCTTTTCTAATCTTGCCTCACCCCTGACCCAACAACTATACTAAAAAAGAATGAAACCGTAATACACAAACCTCATTGTGATCATTTCTCTTTCTTCTCCACAGCAAAAGAACAATACTTCATTCCAGGTACGTCTGGATGAATAGACATTTATGTTATTTTGTATTCACCTGATTAGTTCTTTATGCAAAAGGAAGGCAGAAGAGGATTGTACAATGCTGTAGTGGCTCCTTAAGGGGCTTCTATGGAAGGAGACCCCCATATATAGCACCCTGATTAGGACACAAACAGGAGTTGTCTTCATGTGACAATATCTTTCATTAGTATCATATATTTAGTTAATATTCTAGGTATATCCTGCAGGGAACTATATAAACTGATAGCCACATATTATCCGGAAGCCGTAACCAAGTACAAACAAATGCAGCATCGACCCCTTTAAGACCTTGATTTGCTGTCCTATCATTTACACTATTATGTGCCCCCAAAAGTATCTGAACATATGCTACAAAAAGAAAAAATGTAACTAATGAAGTGGAATATAGTAAAGCCCCAAACACACAACAGTATCGGGGGTCAGTAATGTGGCCAGATCACGGCCCCCATAGAGGTTTATTACACCCGGTCACAGTGCTGCAAAGTATAGAGCAGGTCCTTTTCTTTTGACCAATTTTCGGCACAGCCCTCACCTTCCTGTGGAGATGGGAGGGTTCAGCAGGGAGCCCCCATTCCCCTATTGCACGTGTGCTACAACTGGAATCTGGCCCATGTGCAGCACACAATTTGTGTGCATGAGGCCTAATATTAAAGAGTTACACCACGTGAGATTTGATACAATTTATTTCCCTCTTACAGGAACAGAGGACTTGCAGCTCAGCAGTGAATGTAACAGCGATGTCGTGTGCCCACCCAAGTGCAGATGTGAATCCAACGTGGTGGACTGTTCCAACCTCAAGTTATCGAAAATCCCAGACCGCATCCCACAGTCTACAGCTGAGCTGTATGTATGGCAACTATCCCTACTAATATGTAGCAATCCCATCATCAACTACCAAACCCTGACATGCAGTATATAAAGACAGATATCATGCAAACAGTGATATACCATATACTGGCTCCAAGATCTAGCCGTCATCTGTACTTCATATTCCCCATGTTTTTATACTTTTTATAGAATCGCTGCTGTGAGTTATATAGTATTTTGTAAACTTTCAGGCGCTTGAACAACAATGAGATCTCCACTTTAGAAGCTACTGGACTGTTCAGGAAACTTCCTCACCTCAAAAAAATGTAAGTAACTCTGTCAGTGAAACTGGCACAAAGGGGCCTAAATAGGAGAGACAGGGCCCCATAATAGGCTTCTGAATGGGGGCCCCTTCTCACTTATAAAATATACGTATTTGTATACACACACATTTATACACTCATATATATAGCATATACACACATACAGAATAATACAGTATATATACACACACCATACATTGTATACACATACAACATATATACATCACAGATGCGGAATATGATTTTATATACATATAATGTACAATGTGCAGCATAATATGTATATAATGGTGCACATCATCCACTAGATGGTGCACTAGAATGAACGTCTTTGGCACTTACACATGTATTTATGAAGTGTTTGCACCTGTTTTGTGTCCGAAAAAACAGAAAAAAAATGTCACCTAAAGGGGCTGTTACTGCTTAGTCCGAGTTTGGAACACATTTAATGCAGAGACTTGACAGAATTGTGTAGCACGCTCTATGTTAAACAAAATATGCTGCACACATCCCGAGCAGTGCAGGGGGCGCCAGTAGTCAATAATCTGCTGCACCCTGCACATTAGTGAGAAAACCTGCACATAGCACAGACTGCACTACTTTTGATAAATCTGGGCCACTATAAGGGGCTCAGTATTTTGGGATTACTGTCCTCGTCATATACACATGACATTAATCAAACAAAGCACTTTTAAACAACTCTCGTGCTGTACTTGACTATAACCTAAAATCTACCATCAAAATCCATCCTGATAAACCGGGGACATTACTCTTAGATCCAGGCACCGGGCAGTGCTGAGAGTGCAAGGGTAGGCAGTGTATCTTCAAGCTTATTGGTATAATTATAAAAGTTGATATTAGTAGGAAGGAGGCCATGGGTAACATATACAAGAAGATACCACAGTGTAACATCTCACTTCATTTGCCCCATTGTATTTTCCCAGTAAGCCAGTACTGTAGCTCCTTCCCTTTCTGGATATTTAGGGTCTCGGAGGTCGATACCTCGCCAATTGCCATCACTTTTTCATTAAATATTAGTCTAGTTCAGCTTGTGTCTTAGAAACACTATATGGCAGCTTTGTCAATGTATATAAAGGAATGACACCAGGACAAGGACACAACAAATGCATTTATATAAGTTTTATATCTTTAACAGCAACCTGAGCAACAACAAGATTTCGGAAATTGAGGATGGGGCGTTTGAGGGTGGGGCTTCGGTGAGTGAGCTACACCTGACAGCCAATCACCTTGAGTCTGTACGAAGTGCCATGTTCCGGGGGCTGGAAGGTCTAAGAACATTGTAAGTAGAAATCAGATTTTGATAACTGATGATATTCACGTCTGTGACGTCCTCTCTGCAGACTACACTGCAACATGGCTGGTTTTGTACACAGCAGCAATGTTGTCAGTGTGAACGGAGCCTTACACATGGCCAATGGTTTATGTTAAGGGCAACAATTTTTTTGGTATTCAGTTTAAAAAATTATTTTCCAGTTGTGGCTAGCCTGTGGCTCTCAGAGCCCTCTGTGGGCATCCAGCCCATCACAGCCTTTGCCAGATGTGCCTCCTACTGCAGTCTGTGGAAACCCAGGATGTGCCGCGCTAAGGGCTATTTTAAAGTGTCACATCCTTTGGCTGTCTGGGACTACTGGAGGATGGACATGGTGTGGACACAGCTGGGTTAGCAATGAAGCTCCTGCTCCGGGCCCCTGATTCTTCCTGTTCTTGAGAACCTGGATGGAAGCTGCAATCTAAATGTTTCCACCTTCTTCCTACTGTATGGATGTCCTCAAGACACTGATACGATTGAAAGCTGTGATGGGACAGAGTTGTAAAATAAGTTACTGCTTAAAGGGGTTGCCCACTTTCAGCAATTAATTGATATTGTTTGTGTAATGAAAAGTCATATAATTTTCCAATATACTTTCTGTAGCAATTCCTTATGGTTTTCTAGATCTCTGCTTGCTGTACTCCTATAGAGCTTCTACATTTAGTCCCAGTGGACAGAAATCTGTGATGGACATGCAGGCGCACAAGCCATTATTATCACAGACCGTAATCAGAACGTGTGATAATAACACGGCTCGTGCACCTGAGTGTCCGTCCTAAGACCATGGATAGATTTCCATCCACTGGAAGTAAACATAGAAGCTTCTATAGCAGGACAGCAAGCAGAGATGTAGAAAACCATAAGGAAACCATACAGAAAATATATTGGAAAATTGTATGACTTTTCCTTACACAAAGAATGTCAATTATTTGCTGAAAGTGGACATCCCCTTTAAATTGCCATGTTGTCACTTTGCAATAAATAAGTGGCTTTTGGCTTTAGTTTGGGTTTCTAAAAGGTTCATCCTTGTGCTCTGTAGTGTAGATTGCTGGAGGCGGTGGATGATCTCCGCTATTCTCATTGATAACACTGTGCTTATATTTCCTCTTTTATAGGATGCTGAGAAATAACAAGGTGAGCTGTGTCCACAACGACAGCTTCACCGGACTCCGGAACGTGCGACTCCTGTCCCTGTATGACAACCAGATCAGCACCATCACTCCAGGAGCGTTTGACACTCTGCAGTCCCTCTCCACTTTGTGAGTAGATATGGAGATATATCATCTGTAAGAGTCTTATTTGGGGCCAAATCAAGGTTTGTGCAAAACCCTGGGGTCCTCGCTTTTCTTCACATCAGAAAAAAAAACGCAAAGTAGTAATATACTATATATAGGTCTATACTATACTAGGTCTATGTGTGTAATATCTGACACGTAACCCAGGCAAGTGAACCAAATGATTCTTCTCCTATCCTCATAGTGCAGAAATGTTCTGCGTGGGCAATGATCTCTGGCGTAGATTTATGGGGCATATTTTAACCGCACATTTCACCCCACTTGTTTAGCTATGAAATCCGCAGGTAATACAATGTGCAGATAGTATTCAGAATTCAGACATAACCCAAATCTTCCATCTTGCACTGGGTTCGCCAAATAATTGCCATAGACTGCACCAGCCATATTAATAATCTTTGTCTTAGTGTCCAGATTGTATTTTTTTTTGTCACCATTTTGAGACATTTTGTAGCCTAAGGTAGTGATAGAAAACTCATACATCTTTATATTGTAGAGAATGTTATAGACCAACTATGGTCAGTAGATGGCGATGCAGAGTTTTATCTTTGGGAAGTTGCGTCTAATGAGGATTTCTGAGGATCCGCTTTCTCCATACAATCTCACACCCGTACAGCAGGGTTGTAAACTGTATGGTTGTGTATTGTAGATTTAAAGGGAACCTGTCACCAGGTTTTACCCCACTAAACTACTAGTCCACGCAGATATGAGATGTAACGTCCTTTCTAGAATTCCCTCTTATTTGAAATCTCACCCGTCTACTTATAAAACTCTTCTCCCCTCATTTTCAGATAAGTCAAGTTTAGTGGCTGCAGGGGTAATGTCACTTCAGATGCCCCTTTAACACTGATTTTCTATCATCAATTTCCATTGGTGTAGTAGAAAGTGTTTCTAGAGATCAATGTTCTCTTGGGGAGGGGGGTGAAGACTTAGTTCATTCACCTTTTTCGTTGTCATGCTAGAAAGGGCCTTGTTAGATCTAAGCTTAAAGGAAACCTACCATGAGGAAAATACACTCAGAAGTAGATGTGTTGGTAGATTCCTCCTCTGCCCTAATCTGTAATGTAATAATCCTTCAACCCAACTTGTTAAAAACTTTATTTTAGTAATATGTAAATTACCTGCAGAGGCTACTGGGGCGTGGCCTAAGCTTCCAGTGCCCGCCCAAGCTAGTACACGCCCGAGTAGCCTCTGCAGATAAAAACTTTATTTTAGTAATATGTAAATTAACAAATTAGGTTCCAAAATTATTAAATTTCAGATTAGGGCAGAGGCAGCCAGGAGCGATCTACCATCACATCTACTTCACGTTAATACCTCATGATAGGTTTCCTTTAACAAATAAGTGCTCCCCCCAGTGTGATGACTATTATATCATATTATATCTCTGTAGGAACTTGCTGGCTAATCCTTTTAACTGCAATTGCCAGCTGGCCTGGCTTGGCGACTGGCTGAGGAAGAGGAAAATTGTCACTGGAAATCCTCGTTGTCAGAACCCGGACTTCCTGCGGCAGATCCCGCTTCAGGATGTGGCCTTCCCAGACTTCCGATGTGAAGACGGTAGGTTACAGGTGTCAACAGGGCCGTGCATGCTTAATATGTCCAATATACTATGAAACACGAAGTGATGGTGGACTATACTGCATCATTTCCGCCTCCACTCCTGTACATTTTATACCTGCAGTGCCTGGTACCACAGCTCCACTTCTATTCAAATGAATTGGACCTAGTCTGCTGGCACCAACCCTATGCAGGGAACAGAACCTTTTGCTGCCTGTTATATGCACTTGATCCCCACTAATAGTATCCGTCCTGTATCAGAATGGACTCAGGAACCATAAATCCCCCTTGATGTACATCCTGCTATAAACCTGATGCAGACGGAGCCTTAGACAGATCAGAACATCTTATCGGTACATTACATAGAGTGAGGCTACTGACCATCACTTCTGTGAAGGCCCAAATTAATTTCCAAGAATATCTATTTGATGATTTTCAACTTACACCCGTAGGTTCTTTTGTAACTGCACTCAAATAGTATTGAGGGTGGCAATTATTCGGCATACAGCGCATGCTGACAGCGAGGCCGCCGCACGTGACCAGGTTCTTGCCGGTAAGATGTAATCATTTTTAATTTACCTTTTACTCCTCTTATTATCTCCGCAGGACAAGAAGAGCTGAGCTGTGCTCCACAACCGCAGTGTCCGCAGGAGTGCACGTGCCTGGACACGGTGGTGCGCTGCAGTAACAAACACCTGTTATCACTGCCTAAGGGTATACCAAAGAACGTCACCGAATTGTAAGTCTCATCCGCTTCACTCACACAAAGAACAATGATTTCAGAAATGTTTCAATCTGCCTCCGATTTCTGAATAGGATTTTCAGAGATCTCTGTAGATTCTGCAGGAACGGGTTCATGTATGGATTTTCACCTGCACCTTTACCGTACAACAGTAGAAAGTATGCTGTGGTTAAAGGGATATTCTGGGTTTGAAAACCTGATCTGCAAACCCTAAAATAGAGGACCACACGCACCTGCCATTGTTTCCTATAGCAAGTAGTGGAGGCAACCAGCAACATGTGGTTACTCTGCCTCAGACACTTGTATGTTACACATTAATTATTTTATTTATAGGTTGTTAACCCACTCTTAGCCAGGGCTGCCTTCTAAATTCTGCTCATTGTAACATCTACCATCATTGAACAAGCTCTGTATATACTCGTGTATAAGTAGAGTTTTTCAGCACAGAAAATGTGCTAACAAACCCCATCTCTGCTAATACACAAGTGCATAAAAAATAAACTTACATACTCCCCTTCTGCCGCTCCTCGCAGCTCTTCTTCCTTCTTCTCGTCTCTCTTAGCAGAGCGGGGAGAGACACCTCCATGCGCTCTTCCCGTTGGTTATCACTATGACCTCTTCATTTCTTTAGGGGGACTGCAGGAAATTACATTATCTGGGGGCTGCATCGGGCACATTTCATTATTTGGGGGGGCTGCATCGGGCATTTCATTATTCGGGGAGGCTGTGACCAATGCAGTTTTCATCCTAGGCTTATATTCGAGTAAATAAGTTTTCCCAGTTATTTGTGGTAAATTTCGAGCCTCAGTTTATACTCCAATATATACAGTAATTGGATGGCAGAAATCACAGTATGATACAAGTCGTCAGCATTTTACTACGATTCCTGCCTTCAAATCACTTGTACGATGCTGATATCAGAAATCATAATATGATACAATCTATAAGAATTGTACAAGTAGTTTGATGGCAGAAATGCGGTCATGCAGGCGTTATGTAGAGATGGTAATCTCAGAGATGTAAATGATAGTTGGAGGTAAACCTTTGCCTTTGTGTTTCTAGCTTTTAGTTACAGGACAGTAATGGTGTTGTCCCCTCTTACAGATACCTGGACGGCAATCAGTTCACACTGGTCCCCAAGCAGTTGTCTACATTCAAGTATTTACAACTGGTGTAAGTATACGGCTGTGTGAGGATGAGATATGTATATATATGTATATGTGATTGATTCTTCTAGATCCGAGTTACTATAACCGCTCCTGTAGCAGTAGTTTTCCTAGAGGTTTATTTTCGGGTCCCCTGTGCAGTGCACTTCATACCTTCCTTTATTACTTTGTTTCTCTTCTGTTTGTCTAGAGGTAGAATGTTGTTGTTGTTCTTATTTCTATGTGAAAACTAATCTTTTTTTCTCCGCATCCTCCAGGCATTTCTATTACACACTCCGTCTCCATTAGCCGCAGCCACAACCATTCACCTTCTTACATCTTGTAATACTTTAGTGTGTGTGTTTCAATCCCTCTTTGGGACATATTTTTGTTAAATACGATGTCTAGTTCATTTTTAGGTACATTCTGATGTATTTTAAGTATTTTAGTCAGAGAGGGCTGTTTCATAGATTTCCTTTAACTAAGGGGAGCGCAGGAGTTAGATAAATACCTTTGACTAATAATAACACAGTATGCAGTTATCTCCTGAGCTCCCCCCAGTGGTGGGTGCAGGAGGTTAGAATTTTAATATTTATACCAAACCCACCATCCAGATAATAACATTGCATACCTGGTGTCCCCGGTTCTGCTTTACAAGTCTCCCTTCCTGATCAGCTACAGATTTCTGCAGGGAAACTGTCAGTAATTCATAGATATTGGGGCACATTTACTTACCCGGGCCAGTCGCGATCCAGCGGCACATTCTCTGGCGCTGATTCGGGTCTGCCGGGATTCACCAAGGTCGTGCGCCTGATATCCAGCAGGTTTCGCTGCTGCGCCAATTTAAGAAGATTTATTCATAGACCCCGGCACCATGAGGGTGGAAATCTTATATTTGTCATCAATAACCTCCATATTAAAATCAACTTTAAAAATTATGCTAATGAGCCAGAAAAGTTCTGGGGTGTTACCAGAACCCTTCTGTGTTGTAGATTTACAGGATGTTACACTGTGCAGGAGCAATTCCTCCCTCCCAATCGAGTGACATTACATCAGGCAGATGGAAGGGGTGAGACATATTAACAGCCTGTGAAGCTACAGCATGGAGTTGCTCTGGTAACACCCCACCCCCAGAGCCCTTCAGGATCATTGGAAATAATTTTCAAAGTTGATTCTAGTAGGAATGAGTCCATGGATAAGATATAAGAAGATTACCATAGTCACAGTGCCTGTGTAAGTGTCCCTGGTTTATTAGGATGGATTTTGATGGTAGATTTCCTTTAATGCAGTCAGAAGTGTATAAGCTCTAGCCATACGGGAAAATTGCTATTAGGTAAAATAACAATATGTTTCCTCTGCTTTTGTACTTTCCAGAGATCTAAGCAATAACAAAATCAGCTCCTTAAGCAACTCTTCTTTCACCAACATGAGCCAACTCACCACGCTGTAAGTTGTTTTCTGCTAACAAGGTCACCCGTGGACTGATGTGATGCGAGGGGTCTGTCTGTGCTGAATGCCGCGGCCTTCTCAAGGAGAAACCTTTTCATTTTTGTAAAAAGAAAGTATACATAAGGCAATTAGGTTACATTCTTTGTTCAAGCATCAGTGTAGCCGCCGAGCAGAAGTAGGACAAACAGTCCTTGGCAATCGCTATTATCGCAGGTTTCATGTTATTCCTCCAAATGTTTGACGGTCTCCAGTCAGATCTCGCTTTACATTTACTGTACATACATGTATTTAGTATTGGGGGCAATGTGAATAGAGTGAGTGCTTTTACTGGTACTATTAGTGTCAGCCTGACCTTGGAGGACTAAAGACTGTGCTCCGCTCACATATACAATGGTGGATACTAAAAGCCATTGTTCATGCAGTGAAATCAAACCCAGACTTTCTCCCGTGAATGTATAGCTGGATGTTTCTGGGCATTGGCACCACAAAACACTGAATGACTCTCCATCATCCAGGAATAATATATATATATGTGTTAGACATACACGTGCACCCCCTAAAGGTTTGAATACTGCCCAACCACAGCCAAAATAAGTCTTAGAACAGAGACCAGCATCCAGTCAGGTAGGTAAATGGGTCTTCATCATGTGGATTCTTAAAACCGCAAGACACTGATGCACCAGGTCAGGTCTGTGTTGTATGTCCTGTGATTTGCCATTTTAAAGGGAACCTGTCACCACATTTTTCACATCTATAGCTAGTGGCAGGTTCTAGTAGAGCCCTTGTAACTATCTGACCCCCTTCTTTTAGCTAAAAATTGTTCCCCATAAGTTATAAATTTGCCTGGTATCTAGGGACCTAATGTCACGTGAATAAGGGTGACATCATCAAAGATTCTTTAGCCTCTTAACATTAGCAAACTGTACCCCATGCACATATCTGACCACTTAAAAAAATCACAACAGCCTGCATGGACTTCTACTCCTCTCCATGCAGGCTGCTGTGATTTTGTGTGATATCATTTGCTGTGATTTCATGTGAGATCTGCTTGGTGCACAGTTTGGTAATGTTAGAAGGCTAAAGGACCTGCAATGATGTCACCCTAAAAGAAGGGAGTTACTAGGGCTCTATAGGAACCTGCCACTAGCTGTATTTATGAAAAATGTGGTGACCGCTTCCATTTAAAGGACATCTACCAGCAGGATGAAGGATTGTAAACCAAGCACACTGACATAGTGATGTGTGCCCCGCTCTGGCAAGATCTGCTCTTTTACACTCATTTAAACTTCCTATGCCCTTGTATAAAAATTATGCAAATGAGCCTGAGCGGCTCCAGGTTACATTAACACTTATGAATGTCCGAAGCCCCTGAGGCTCATTTGTATCATTTTAAAAGCCTTTTTATGTAAAAACTAGGCCATAAGAAACTAGAAGAAGAGCGGACCCTGCCAGAGCGGGCACACACCAGCATGTAGGTGTGCTAGGTTTACAATCCTTCATCCTGGTGGCAGATGTCTTTTAAGGATCTGAAAAATAATGACACAATTTTACACATGGACCTGCCTGACTGTATAGTTTATTTTCCTCTAGAGTCAGTAGTACAGGGTTTTCTGGATTTGTCATTATACAACCTGACCGCTCTCACACTGATTGGACGGGGGAAGGTGCAATAAGTATTTATACAAAATTATTCTCCAAAATTCTTATTTCATTTTGGATATAAAGTTTGTATATAAAGAGTTATATCATAAAAAGGCAGACATATGGTCTTTAAGAAATCAAGGTCTCAGGGAGCAAAGTATATGATACAGGGATTCAAATTAGAACAAATAGAGATGTCATGCAGCGCCCCCCGCAGGCCACAGTGTGAATATGTTGTTTTGGCAGTGTTGCTACGATTTTTGGTGGTGAGTGGAAAAAGTGGGGGACATTGTGATGCCTAAATGAGGTCACCGCATCCTAATGATGTAATAGGACGCATTGTTAGGAAATAGATGAGTCTGTCTGCGCTGATCATCCTCAGATTACACCAATGACAATAAAACAAGCGCATGAAACATTGGAGTTCCGGATTGTCTTACTGAATGGGACTGTCTTGGCTTTGCAGGATTCTCAGTTACAACTCCCTGCGGTGTATTCCTCCTCTGGCGTTTGAGGGGCTGAGATCCTTGCGGCTCCTGTAAGTAGAAATCTTTAGTGTTACATTGTATACGGCACAGATTACAAAGCAACGTTAATTATTAACAAACCTCCAATATTGTGTTGTAGGTCTGTGCATGGAAATGACATTTCTACTTTGCCTGAAGGGATTTTTTCGGATGTTTCCTCTCTCTCCCACTTGTAAGTAACTTCAGACTCATAATCTGTCCACATGCACTGGATGCTTTCTTTATTATTTTAATGTAATCTGCAGTAATATAATAGTAAATCAGTTTGATGACATAAATATACTAACAAGAGTTATACAGCGTAACATTAGACTACTCGGACTTATACAGGCGGTCCCCTACTTAAGGACACCTGACTTACAGACAGACCCCTCTGCCCCCTGTGACCTCTGGTGAAGCTCTCTGGATACATTACTATAGTCCCAGGCTGCAATGACCAGCTGTAAAGTGTCTGTAATGAAGTTTTATTGATAATCCTTGGTCCCATTGCAGCTAAAATTTAAAAAAAAAATCCAATTGTCACTGGGGCAAAAAAAAAAATGTTTTGTCTGGAGTTACAATTATAAAATAAACAGTTTCAACTTACACACAAATTCAACTTAAGAACAAACCAATGGACCCTATGTTGTATGTAACCTGGGGACTGCCTGTATTATATATCCAGCATCAGGGCAGAGATCCGGTGCAGTGTAAGACTGTCCAGTCTAACTTTACACCTTTTATTAGTTAGGCCTAAAAAAAATTCCCCATTTCACTGCACTCAAAACCTGCAAACACAACATCATCATTTGGCCACGTTCACACCTAGAAACGTATTTTGAAACGCAATTCAAAGGCAGCGGGGGATAAGCTTGATCTGATTGCATTCAAGTCACGTCTACGTAAACACATAAGGGGGGGGGGGGGGGGGGGTCCTTAGCTTTCCTTGTCCGGTTGGATTTGCATGTTTTTAAATCCTGGACAAGCCCTTTAAGGCTTCATGCACATGACAGAGATCAATACACAGAACCTGCATGGGGTCCCTGAGCCTTTTTACCTGAATTCTGTAGCCCCCCCCCCTCTAATACAGAGGTAGTTTCTTCTAGGGAAGGAGAAGGAGAGCCCAATACTACTACTACCCCCTCCAAATACACAGGCCCCACAGATTTATATCATCTCTGACACTGCGGAGATACATTAATCTGTAGTTCTAACATCTCTCCAGCCTTTATAATCAAAGTTACAGTTCTGTGATCTCAAAGACTAACAAAACTATTTTCCTGAAATCCTGCCCCTTCACCTCCACCTGTTCCCTTTCCTTTGTAGTTGTGCGTTCTTTCAGAGCGACGTGTATGTTTCCAGGGAGCGCTGCCAAACTGGTTCCTTCTTTTACTCAACCTTTTGTTTAATTTTAGCGCATGGCGGTAACTGCTTTCATACTTAACACAAAAAATAAAACCCCGATTCATCCGCTCGGCAGAGAATCTCCAGGAATTCTTTTATGTACGGCGTGATTTATGGCGACTGAGCACACGGAGCTCACAGCTGTTACACAAAAGGCAAAATAGCAGCAAGAAAGCTCTAAAGGTGTTTGCAAATGTTAACACTGCCCTCAGCAATCCCCAAATCTGCTGCGTGCTCCCCGGCGCCACCTGGTGGCAGATTTTACTTTACAGTTTTACTGTATATCAGAACAGTTCTTTTATAGAGGTTTGATACAACCATATACATATATACACATATATACATATGATAAATATGATAGATATATAGATGAATAAGATCCAAGCAGAAATGAAACATGTATCTAATATTTGTTCTTCCTTGCTCTGGTCCGTTCTCCCATCTCATTCTAGTTGTTGCATCTCCCTTTACCAATCTATTTGTTTTTATACAGACAAGCATTCCCTTTGCTAGTTAAAAGGGGTTTCTGACATTTTAGGAATTGGGGTAGACACCTATCTGTCCCTCTGTAGGATCTCCAGTTCCAGGGCTTCTATCTTTACAGAAGTGAAGATGTTCTGTTACTTGTGCATTTAACCACTGAGCCAATCACGAGCCTTAGAAGTTATGTGCACAATGAACGTGACCACTTTTAAACACCTGTTACTTTGTTTCTGGGTCAGCAATACAAGAATCTTAGCTGATCCACTGATATGTATGTGTTTTGTAACCCCATATAAATGTGTAAACATATAGAAGGAAGTTTCAGTTGTTACTCATTCACATCCAGTCAGATGCAGCTTGTTGTGACTGCAGAATATCTGAAACATAAGTTAATGTTAGCATTTATTTATTTTGTTGCTTTTCCTCTTACCAGAGCAATTGGTGCAAACCCACTTTACTGTGACTGCAATCTGCGCTGGCTGTCCAGCTGGGTGAAGACTGGTTACAAAGAGCCTGGCATTGCCCGCTGCACCGGACCACCAGAAATGGATGGGAAACTCCTCCTCACCACTCCAGCTAAAAAGTTTGAATGCAACGGTAATGTAGTCCCACATCTGTCCCAATCTTCTGTCCTCAAGGATCAAGGACTGTGAATGCAAAGAGAACTAGAAGTTACAAAGTTAGTGCACATTGCATGCTGAGGTCGGCCAAGGATGCATGTGCATAAAACAGGAACAGGGAAATGTGCAACATCCTGAATATACACATATTTTAGTGGGCCAGTCCCCCCAGAATCGGCGTGGTCAGATGACATCTCTCTTATATGTGACCGCTTGCACCATTTATACTTTTCAACATTTTCCAAAAACCTGGCATCATACCCTCGCTGAGCTGGGAGAGTCTGGTCTCCATAAATTTATAAGGTTGTACATAACCACTTCGTATATGCATGAAAAGCAAGAGACACCAAGATGCTGGAGGCATCGGTAAATTCCCAGAATTAGGCTCCGTTCAGATCACGGCCGCAATCACAGCCACAACAGAAGTCTATTACACCTGGTCACAGTGTGGTGAACACTTGGCATCCAACTGCAGCGTCACTGAGCCGATATGTCCTATATCTGGCCAGATGTGCACCACAACTGCTTGGCTTTTAAGGTGTAGGAGAGGGGTGACGATCTCTCACTCCCCCTTCCTTCTCCACCGACTTGTTGCTGGCCCGATACCCGGTCCAGGTGAGCGCACAGATACGTGAATAAGGCCAAAGGTGGGCCTTTCCTTTCATATGTCATATCTCAGTCTCAATAAATACACTTATCCCTTATCCTGTTTATAGGGAATAAGTGCCTGGTGTCTGTGCACTTGGACCCCCAGCAATTAACTGAGCACAGGGGTCCCCGGATGTTTTCCATATAAATGAAGCATTACTGTGCCGCTCTACCAGCGCTACATTCACTTAAAGACATACGGTCGCTCTCTCCGTAATCCCACTGAAGTGAATGTAGCAAAAATGGAGCATTACCAGCACACAAATTGTATAGGACCCAAAGCCACAGGAATTGGGAATAATGAAGGCCCCCTTTAGTTTGGCACTGTATGGCCGTATTATTTAGCCACTATAAGGGTGGTGACACACCTGGTGTTTTTAGGCCGTTTTTGGTTAGTGTGTTTTCAGATCGTAAAAAATGCATACGTTTTTGACAGGTTTGATCAATTATCTTAATTCAAACTGGTCAAAATTGCATACGTTTCTTAAAGTATTACTTTTTTACGATCTGAAAACGCACTAAATAAAAACGGCACAAAAACGGCCTTGTGTGACATCACCCTTTATATAAACTGTATTTTTTCTTCCAGAACAATTGGGACCTTTGACTAAGGATCTCTAACCTATGGTATCAGAGACTAATAGGCATCAATAACTACAATGATACCCCATTATAAATGTAATATATCATTGTGTACCAAAAAAATAACCCACGTATACCTACACAATGTATGTCAGGACTACAATTGAAAAACAATGTTACATTTTTATTATACTTAATTGCTAGATATTACAGAGGTGACCCACACGACCTAAAGTCATACACAAAAGTGGTCACCATACTCCATGATGCCTTTTGTCACATCTCCATGTAAAGCGTTGCACTATGAACCTCTCCCAGGGCACGCGTATGAGAATAGGGGCTATATATACACTATCGCCCACATTACATCTCGTACAATAGCCACTATTGATTTATAAAGAGTAAAATAACATGGCCAAAATGAAAGCCCCGGCCTGCAATCCATCTCGCTCCATGGGAACTTCATACTCACAAATACCTTTTTGTTTACACCCAGAGGAAGCGTAAGATTTCAGACCAGGAGCGGATGTATATTTGTAGCGCGCGGCTCCCTCCATGCACATGGTTCTCCCTATGAGCCGCGCTTTACAATGTGATATCCAGTGTGTAGCGTCACGTCCCTGCACTCCTGCAGCTCTACTCCATCTCTTCTTTCTGCTGCTGATTAAAATGACCTTCAGCTCCGATATAATGTGAGTCTATATCACAAAATAACCCTCCTCCACCTGCCCCCCAGAATGGCAGCACATTACACTGGAAGCTAAAGCTCTCCGATCCCCAGCTGAATTGTTTTAGGGTCAGTTTATTTATGTTGCTCCTGTGGGTTAGGGAAGCAGAAATCTGATTTACTGCCCCCTATTTCGGAGCTTTCCAGTAGGTGACTATTATTTTTGCCTGCAATGCATTATTGTAATTGGCTTTCCCGAGGTCCTGCCGCAGTCATTAGCAGGACACAGCCCCAGGGTTTATCTTCAGCACATAAACCAGATTTTGGCTTTCAGAAAATAAAAAGTAACGAAAAAAAAAAATTGCAATTTTTTTTAAATCTTAACATTTATATCTTGGTCTTTATTCACACAGGTCCACCAAGCTTGAGTATCCAGGCCAAGTGTGACCCGTGTTTGTCCAGTCCCTGCAGCAACCAAGGCAGCTGTCAGAACGATGCAGTGGAGTATTACAAATGCATCTGTCCACCCGGCATCAAGGTATGAGAGTCAGTAACGTTGTGTGAAATCCCCCTCTAGGGGCGGTCACAGATTCATGACCGTCTCTCAAATGCAGTGCCGAACGTCCATAGGTTGTGTCTTGCATTGCAGCTCAGTTTCATCGAAGGGCCGCATCTGCATTTGTGTTTTGAAATGCAATTTAAAGGGGTATTCCTCCCACGAAGACAAGTTTCTTATATGTACTCAGAATAACAAAATAACTCATTCTCTAATTCACTGTTATTAACAAAAATGCAGAATTTCACAGATATAAGTCCACCCTGTCTCTATCAGTCCTGCTGTACACAATTTCAGTTTCCCCTAGACACGACCCAATAACTTCTTGCTTAGGGTCGGCAGCCATCTTGGATTTTTGTGTGAGATCATGCTGCTGAGATTACTGTCTGTAGCCACGCCCCCTGCATGGAGCTCAGAGATACTGACTGATCACTTCCTATCAGCACATGGTGAGCAGAGAGAGAGGGTACAAACTACAAGGAGATAAGTGATCCAGGGGAAGCAGGAGGCAGGCACATATCTGTGTGACGTAGCAGAGCTCACAGTGTAACAATGTAATGATCTATCAGCCTCTGTGTAATCATCTCATGTATCTCTGATCAGTCTCCTCTCTCTCTCTCTATGTGTCAGTGTGTTAGTATAATGTCAAAAGCCAGATGAAAGTGTATATACACCTGTACCCTGATAATGTAACCACACTGTCACCCCACAGAACCAGATGGATAATACAGTAATGTGTTAATATTGCATGTGTCTGTAAGATGTGTATATACTATATGTTTCTGTGTGTATATATGTGCATAAATGTATGTGCATGATCTGTAGGTATTATAAGTGTTTAAATGGTTTGTGTATAAATGTGTGTGATTGTAACTTAAATGTGTAAGTATACAGATAAAAATATTTTTTTAAGGGGGCCCCATTTAAAAGTCTGTTATGGGGCCCTGTCTCCCCTAGTTACGCCCCCAGATTTACTAAGAGACAGGAGGCTGTTACAAAACTTGCCATGTAGAGCGCTGGCGGGGAGCGGACAACAAAGGCCGACGCTAAAAGTCAGTCTTAGTACATCCCCCTCAACAGGTTTACATCCTGTTAACATAGCGTTTGCATAACCACAATGTTAACACGATGCAAAATTGTATTGCAACGTGCAATGTAAACTCCGCATTCTTGTAAAAGTTTGGGGGAATCCAGAATTTGTCTTGTAATTTAGGAAGTATCTTTAGGCTGCGTTCACATTTAGAGGCGCGGAACAATATGTTACATTGTATGAACGTAATGTAACAGCATGAAAAACACAACACAACTGCTGAGTGAGAACACGGCCCGAGCCACACACATGGGAAAGGCATAAAGTTGCCGATCTCAAATAAATGACTCCCTTCCCCCTACGTAGGGAGGATTTATTATATATATATATATATATTTTGCTTAAAGTTTACATTTTTGCTACAATCCTCTATATATACAGTCACACTGCATTGCGTTCATACCAGGTAAACCAGAAGAAGAAAATTGTCTTGTTAACAAAAGCTACTGATTGCATCTGTATGTAAAGGATGTACAATTAAAAGACGCTGATATTCTACATATTCTACACCTATTAGCAGAGTATCCCCCTCCTCCTCCAATCTTGCCAGGTGCCGAGTTAAAAAAAAAATAAAATTCTGCTTAGAAATTTTCTAATTTATAAATCGAAAATCCCTTCCCATCCGCGTAGCATGAAGCAGTAGATGTCACAGAGCGGAGGAAATAAGGCTGGAATTCTCCATTATGTGTCGGCGCAGGAGCAGAGTGCTGCTTTTAGATGCGGCTCTCGGTGGTGCGGAGCATCAAGTGCTACTGAGAGCCGATTCCTGCCTTATTTTTACCAGGCTTAATGGTTTTTTGTATGCAGCTGTGACTCAGAAGAGATCTGGATGGATAAGGCCGCGCTTTTAACTACTTGGTCTCTGCAGAAAGATATGGTTTGTAGCTTCCCTAGCAAATAAAACCTGGGCTGTGGCAGCACATGTGACTAGCGGGGTTACCAGTAACATGCGGCCACCTTACCAGAGCACAGGGGTCATCAGGTTTTATAGGACTTGTTCACATGAGGCTCTCATTACTTTACACATCCTTCAAACATATACAGGAGTTTGGAGCCAGGATGCAGCAGAAAAAAAAAAATCTTCATAATTTTTCATATCTATTATTTGATTCACATGAAGGAAATGCATGCAGTTTGTCGCTGCAAATCACATACGGATAAGCTGCAGACAATTCGGATGCTACGAACCCACAGTGATCACAAACCTTGTGTCCTTGGCCTAAAGCGCAGTTTCTGTGGTCAGTGAATCGCGTATCGTACAGTGTCCTGTTTCACGGACCTACCACAATGCAGCGAACGGGACTCCAAGAATCATGTGATGCAAGGAGTCCCTTCTTCCTGGCACAACAGCAGCACCAATAGCTGTATACGTTCCTATGTGTATAATTTATCATCCATGTTGGCATATGTACAGATAAAAAAAGGTCGGAGCACTGACCTTTTTTATGTGTGTGAATTGGTTACTATAGTGGGAGAGTGTCGGTTCAGTAGCTCCTCAGTTTCTTCTTTTTTTATCCCGGTTCTTTCTCCGGAGGTCGAACTTTTTGCAATATTTAATATATTGGTATATGTGTTTCTTCTCTTGCAGGGCAAAAATTGTGAAATCTCACTCAATGCATGCTCCAGCAACCCATGTGAAAACCAAGGAGTTTGTCACCCAAAAGATGACGCAAGTGGGTTCATGTAAGTATAACAAACGTTTGTGTCCCTTTGCTTCCTTGGACGTGTGTTCTCCTGTGTGGCAGATGTCATGCAAGTGCCAGGTGATTAGTCTCATGCACATAAGTTTGTGGGATGGGGAAGCTGCAGATCTATAAGCAAGAGCAGCCTGATCATCGCATAGGGACTTATTATTCCTTTAAAAATTCATAATAATAACTTATTTACAAACCATACCCTCTTAAGAAAATCCATGGGTTGAATGCAGAGGTCCTCTGTACTCTTTCTTGTGTGTTTTTTTTTCACCCTGCACAACTTACAAGTCAGCCTTGATTAACATTGCACTGCTTAGCCTGTGAAACTGGGCAACAAAGGGTGCACTAGACCTCAAAGCCACGCCCATGGTTCTGTGGACCCCATAGCCATGCCCAGGGTGCCCTAGACCCCATAGCCACGCCCAGGGTGCCCTAGACCCCATAGCCACGCCCAGGGTACAGTGGACCTCATAGCCACACCCAAGGTGCACTAGACCTCACAGCCATGCCCATGGTTCAGTGGGCTTCATAGCCACACCCAGGGTGCACAAGACCTCATAGCCATGCCCATGGTTCAGTGGGCCCCATAGCCATTCTCAGGGTGCACTAGACCCCATAGCCACACCCAGGGTGCACTAGACCCCATAGCCACACCCAGGTGCACTAGGAACCATAGCCACACCCAGGGTGCACTAGACCCCATAGCCACACCCAGGGTTCTGTAAACCTCATAGCCACATGCAGGGTACAGTGGAACCAATGGCCACACCCAAGGTGCACTAGACTTTACAGCCACACGCAAGGTGCAGTGGACCCCATAGCCACGCCCAGGGTACAGTGGACCTCATAGCCACACCCAAGGTGCACTAGACCTCACAGCCACGCCCATGGTTCAGTAGGCTTCATAGCCACACCCCAGGTGAACTAGACCTCAGCCACGCCCATGGTTCTGTAAACATCATAGCCACATGCAGGGTACAGTGGACCCAATGGCCACACCCAAGGTGCACTAGACTTCACAGTCACACCCAGGGGGGTGCAGTGGATCTCATAGCCGCGCCCATGATTCTGTAAACCCCATAGCCACACCCAGGGTGCACTAGACCCCATAGCCACACCCAGGGTGCACTGGACCCCATAGCCACACCCAGGGTGCACTGGACCCCATCGGCATGACCTGATCATGTAGAACATTCAGATTTCTTTACATTCAGGCCATGGATTTCCCAAACATAAACCCACTTACGATGGATCACATACAAGGGCTCTCACATATAAACTAATCATTTAAGAAAAGCATACAGATAAAAACAGGAATCCTCCCACAAAAACTCTATTAATACATTAGCAACACCAGTACAAGCGATATAGAGCAGCCGTGTTCTGGTGTGTGAATAGAGATAGAATACAGAGTACAGGCAGTCCCCGGGTTACATACAAGATAGGGTCTGTAGGTTTGTTCTTAAGTTGAATTTGTATGTAAGTCGGAACTGTATACTTTATCATTGTAACCCCAGCCAAATTTTTTTGGTTTCTGTGACAATTGGATTTAAAAAATGTTGGATTGTCATAAGAATCAGGATTAACAATAAAGCTTAATTACAGACGCCTGTGATAACTGTTATAGCTGAATATTGTAGCCTAAGGCTAAAGTACAGGAAATTACCAACATCCAGAGGTCCGTTTGTAACGGTGTTCTTAAGTAGGGGACCGACTGTATGTGGCCTCCACCAGGTCTCATTAGGGTTAAAGTCATTTTTCCAACAAATCTAGTAGAATCCTTAAGTGTATAGATGCATCCAGCCTGTCACCCGGTATCTTGGGGGAAGTTTATAGACAATTCTTCCCCATGACCATAACGCTCCGTACAGCGCAGAGAACACTTCGGAGATTTTAGAAAAGAAGAACGGACTTTGATAGACACGATGAAGAGGAGACAATCATCACCCGCTTTTCCTGCTGATACTTTGTGAAGAGCTGGAAAGAAAATTGTTGGATGAGCGGCATAGAGACGAGTTCTCCTACATCTGTCGGAACGCGCCGGATACATTAGTTAATAAAAGCCGCACTCTTGTTAGGTTTGCAGATATTATTGTCAAGGATTTTGTCTGCAGGTGCATATAAAACAGATCCGTTTCAGGCTTCAGGGCCTCCGAGAACATTTTACGCCACGTTTCTATGGTAACATTTAAAGTTAGTTTCCAGTTTAAGCACCTCTAAAAATGGCAGGATAATTTGCAAACAGCTCGCTAAACGTGTGATATTGACAACGTGAACCTTTTTATTCCGGTGAAGCAAGGCGGAACGTGCGCTCTTAAAAAGAAAAATAGCAAAATAAAACCACAGCCCCCTCTGTCATTTCCAGGTTTTTGTAAGAAAACACAATCCATGTGATTTCCCTAACGTGTATATAGATGGGTATGTGGATGTGGCCCGTTATCCAGATTGATTTACACCCTGCAGTCTTTGGGAATTCTGCAATTGTTGGTCCTGATAATGTGAGGCTCCATATCCATTGTGATGCGGAATTATAGGAAATCTGATATGTGAACAAAAGCCGCTGGTTTCACTATTCATAGGAGGTCGTATAACACCCGGAGGACAGGGCTCAATGTTTGCCAAGTACATAGGAGGCTTCCCCGCTTTAGGTGACAATGACCTGTGTGTAGACAGATCAGAACAATGGGAGAGGGATCTTGTATCTGATCCATCTTCATTCCATTGGACTGGGGACTTATAGCTTATTTTTTTGTATTTTAATAATTATATAGTTTTGAGGTACATTAGGCAATACCTTAGATTATCAATAACAGATTAGCGTTAGCAGCCACCCTAAGATCTGAGAAGTTCTCCTCTGTCTCTGTGCTGTAGTCTCCTATGTTCTGACCACACTGTGCTCCGAGAAGTTATTCTCCTATGTTCTGACCACACTGTGCTCCGAGAAGTTATTCTCCTATGTTCTGACCACACTGTGCTCCGAGAAATTCTCCTGTCTGTTGTAATAGTCTCCTATGTTCTGACCACACTGTGCTCCGAGAAGTTATTCTCCTATGTTCTGACCACACTGTGCTCCGAGAAGTTATTCTCCTATGTTCTGACCACACTGTGCTCTGAGAAGTTATTCTCCTATGTTCTGACCACACTGTGCTCCGAGAAATTCTCCGTCGTTGTGTAATAGTCTCCTATGTTCTGACCACACTGTGCTCCGAGAAGTTATTCTCCTATGTTCTGACCACACTGTGCTCCGAGAAGTTATTCTCCTATGTTCTGACCACACTGTGCTCTGAGAAGTTATTCTCCTATGTTCTGACCACACTGTGCTCCGAGAAATTCTCCTGTCTGTTGTAATAGTCTCCTATGTTCTGACACACAAGTGCTCGAGAAGTTATTCTCTATGTTCTGACCACACTGTGCTCCGAGAAATTCTCCTGTCTGTTGTAATAGTCTCCTATGTTCTGACCACACTGTGCTCCGAGAAATTCTCCTGTCTGTTGTAATAGTCTCCTATGTTCTGACCACACTGTGCTCCGAGAAGTTATTCTCCTATGTTCTGACCACACTGTGCTCTGAGAAATTCTCCTGTCTGTTGTAATAGTCTCCTATGTTCTGACCACACTGTGCTCGAGAAGTTATTCTCCTATGTTCTGACCACATGTGCTCCGAGAAGTTATTCTCCTAGTTCTGACCACACTGTGCTCCGAGAAGTTATTCTCCTATGTTCTGACACACACTGTTGCTCGAGAAGTTATTCTCCTATGTTCTGACCACACTGTGCTCCGAGAAGTTATTCTCCTATGTTCTGACCACACTGTGCTCTGAGAAGTTATTCTCCTATGTTCTGACCACACTGTGCTCCGAGAAATTCTGTCTGTTGTAATAGTCTCCTATGTTCTGACCACACTGTGCTCGAGAAGTTATTCTCCTATGTTCTGACCACACTGGCTCTGAGAAGTTATTCTCCTATGTTCTGACCACACTGTGCTCTGAAAGTTATCCTATGTTCGACCACACTGTGCTCCGAGAAATTCTCCTGTCTGTTGTAATAGTCTCCTATGTTCTGACCACACTGTGCTCCGAGAAATTCTCCTGTCTGTTGTAATAGTCTCCTATGTTCTGACCACACTGTGCTCCGAGAAGTTATTCTCCTATGTTCTGACCACACTGTGCTCTGAGAAGTTCTCCTCTCTGTCTGTTGTAATAGTCTCCTATGTTCTGACCACACTGTGCTCCGAGAAGTTATTCTCCTATGTTCTGACCACACTGTGCTCTGAGAGTCTCTCTCTGTCTGTTGTAATAGTCTCCTATGTTCTGACCACACTGTGCTCCGAGAAGTTATTCTCCGTGTCTGACCACACTGTGCTGAGAGTCTCCTCTCTGTCTCGGTGCAATAGCCTCTTATGTTCTGACCACACTGTGCTTCAAGAAACTATTCTCCTATGTTCTGACCACACTGTGCTCCAAGAAGTTATTATCCTTTGTTCTGACCACACTGTGCTCCAAGAATTTCTCCTCTCTGTGCAATAGTATGTTCTGACCACACTGTGTGTGGAAATCTTCTGATCTCTGCACTGTTCTTCTCCACATCTCTTCCCCTTTGTGCCGCTATAAAAAAAACCTTTATACTTACCCAGAGACATTAGACCCTATCCGGTGCTCTCCTGCACTGTGCAGTAATGCCATGAGCCGGAGCAGTACTCCTTGGCGCATGCGCAGTACACTGCTTCACTATGTGACTGAGCAAGTTTTGGGAGCTCCAGACCAGGGTAAGTATAAGGTTTTTTATTTCAACAGGCAGCACATACGGAATGCTAAAGGGCAGTTTGGGGCACTACGCACCGATCCAATAGGACCTGTGGTTTAGTGTCCCAAATCGCCCTGACAGGTCCTCTAAGTCCATCAGCAATTGACCATAATGTCCCCATTCATTAAGAAGTAGAATGGACTTGACAGTAGCGAGTACATGAAACACACCAGATATTTTAGGAAGTTGCTAAACTTTTCATTATACAAAATGATGCAACTTTATCTATAACACAATGAAATCCCCTACATAGTTTAACCTCGAGGTACATTGTACGGACCCCCGTAACCACTCCAGTGCATCAAATTTCATCCTGCTATGGTTAAATGGCTCCCCCCCCCCCTGCTTTCTCTGAATAATTCCCATTTATATGAAGTCAATACAGAGAGCACAATGCTTGTAGCGCAGGATGATTATCCAAACTGTTTTAGAATTCCATATAGACCCCCAATTAACCTGCTCTGTACATTACGCTGCCATCTGTTGTGCGCTTATCCCCCCACACACGGAGAGATGACAGCGCTAATAAAGCAGTGTCAGGATGGTTACATATTTACATTCTCGATTGTATTTTCTCCTTTCTATGTATAGAGCCCGAGCCTCCCATAATTACTGTGATTTGCTTTTTACTTCACACACGTCTACACTGACAGCATCTCCCATCACCCAACCAGCAATTAAGCCAGGCACCTCCACCGAGGAGACCACTTTTCACGTAGTCGGCTGCTTACACCGATTCCCTAGAAGATAATTAGTCACCCAAAATAAATCGGGGGCGAAAAAAAACCTGAAGAATCGACTTATTTGAAAAAATTTGTTGAATCAAGAGGCAGAAATGACCGGACCGGCTTTAGAGCCTAAAATTACAGAAAAAAAACACAGAAAAAAAACAACCTAAATGGCCTCTCGTTCTGTTGCCGTGGAACCAAGCATCTTTACAATAGGCCTATATTTCCTTTGGGTTTGAGAGCCATTCAGTCACAACCATTTACTCTTCACAGCTTTCATCCTGCGCATAAATGTTCCGAGCCGCTTTTCTTTCTTTTTCTTTATTTTGGGGGATTTGCAGAGAGTAGAATCCATTTCACATTAAAGCTCCGGCATTTGTGAGCGGCGAGCGAGTAATGCCTCCATTATTAGTGCCGGGCAAGAGGGAGACACAACGGGAATGGGGAGAAACAATGGCGCAGATGCTACTTTCCAGCCGACACTTTATGTATTACAATAGGCGTCTCGCCAACGTTCCTCCACCAGAAGAAAAGTGCAGAGAAGCGACCGCCGAGGAGGAGAGGGAGTGTGCTCACCCCCTGCCAAAATATAGAAGAGCAGTGCAACTTGTCGCCAACGGGCCTCACAGCACAACTAGTCGCCACCGGGCCTCACAGCACAACTAGTCGCTGCAGCAAGTTCAAATTGACGTCTTCAATGCAAAAAGAACAGAGCACCCTGTTATCTCTGTAGTGTGACACCGTAGCACAGGGGACGCTCCGTGCAGCGGCATCACAACACAGATGATGCGATGCAACAGCGCAGACATAGTACACATAGTGAGGTCGTAGTATAGGGATACTAAACACATTGCTTTTTACAGGAAAGCGTACTGTGACGCCGCTTTGCATATTACCCTCTGTACCCTAATGACGCTGTGCGTATTACCAGACGTACTGTGACATCGCTTGTGCCCCTTACCCCTGTAACTGTGCCGCCACTGTGCTTGTTACTCTGTATCGTGACCTCACCGTCTGCATTACCCCTGTAGAAAACGTAGCCCATAGTCTACCCCATAGTACATGTCTGTGTGTGCAGGCTCGGCATGGGAAAGTACAGTACAGAAGGACTCCTATAGTCTGTACCCCATAGTACAGTGCCTGTGTGTGCAGCCCTGCATGGGTAGTACAGTATAGAAGACTCCTAAGTCTGTACCCCATAGTACATGTCTGTGGTGCACAGCCTCGGCATGGGATAGTACAGTATAGAAGACTCTCCTATAGTCTGTACCCCATAGTACATGTCTGTGTGCAGCTCGGCATGGGATAGTACAGTACAGAAGACTCCATACGTCTGTACCCCATAGTACATGTCTGTGTGCACAGCCTCGGCATGGGATAGACAGTATAGAAGACTCCTATAGTCTGTACCCCATAGTACATGTCTGTGTGTGCACAGCTCGGCATGGGATAGTACAGTATAGAAGACTCTATAGTCTGTCCCTAGTACATGTCTGTGTGCAGGCTCGGCAGGGATAGTACAGTACAGAAGACTCCTATAGTCTGTACCCCATAGTACATGTCTGTGTGCAGCCTCGGCATGGGATAGTACAGTACAGAAGACTCCAAGTCTGTACCCCATAGTACATGTCTGTGTGCAGCCTCGGCATGGGATAGTACAGTACAGAAGACTCCTATAGTCTGTACCCCATAGTACATGTCTGTGTGCACAGCCTCGGCATGGGATAGTACAGTATAGAAGACTCCTATAGTCTGTACCCCATAGTACATGTCTGTGTGCGCAGCCTCGGCATGGGATAGTACAGTACAGAAGACTCCTATAGTCTGTACCCCATAGTACATGTCTGTTGTGCAGCCTCGGCATGGATAGTACAGTACAGAAGACTCCTATAGTCTGTACCCCATAGTACATGTCTGTGTGCACAGCTCGGCTGGGATAGTACAGTATAGAAGACTCCTATAGTCTGTACCCCATAGAACATGTATGTGTGTGCAGCTTCGGCAGGGATGTACAGTATAGAAGACTCCTATAGTCTGTACCCCATAGTACATGTCTGTGTGTGCAGGCTCGGCATGGGATAGTACAGTACAGAAGACTCCTATAGTCTGTACCCCATAGTACATGTCTGTGTGCAGCCTCGGCATGGGATAGTACAGTATAGAAGACTCCTATAGTCGTTACCCCATAGTACATGTCTGGTGTGCAGCCTCTGCATGGGATAGTACAGTATAGAAGACTCCTATAGTCTGTACCCAGTACAATGTCTGTGTGTGCAGCCTCTGCATGGGATAGTACAGTATAGAAGACTCCTATAGTCTGTACCCCATAGTACATGTCTGTGTGCAGCCTCGGCATGGGATAGTACAGTACAGAAGACTCTATAGTCTGTACCCCATAGTATGTCTGGTGTGCGCAGCCTCGGCATGGATAGTACAGTATAGAAGACTTCCTATGTCTGTACCCCATAGGACAGTCTGTGGTGCAGCCTCGGCATGGGATAGGTACAGTTAGAAGACTCCTATAGTCTGTACCCCATAGTAAATGTATGTGTGTGCAGCCTCGGCATGGGATAGTACAGTACAGAAGACTCCTATAGTCTGTACCCATAGTACATGTCTGTGTGTGCAGCCTGGCATGGGATAGTACAGTACAGAAGACTCCTATAGTCTGTACCCCATAGTACATGTGTGTGCACAGCCTCGGCATGGGATAGTACAGTACAGAAGACTCCTATAGTCGTACCCCATAGTACATGTCTTGTGTGCGCAGCCTCGGCATGGGATAGTACAGTACAGAACACTCTATAGTCTGTACCCCATAGTACATGTCTGTGTGTCAGCCTCGGCATGGGTAGTACAGTACAGAAGAATCCTATAGTCTGTACCCCTGATTACATGTCTGTGTGTGCAGCCTCGGCATGGGATAGTAACGTATAGAAGACTCCTATAGTCGTTACCCCATAGTACATGTCTGTGTGCAGGCTCGGCATGGGATAGTACAGTATAGAAGACTCCTATAGTCAGTACCCCATAGTACATGTGTGTGTGCAGGCTCGGGATGGGATAGTACAGTACAGAAGAACTCCTATAGTCTGTACCCCATAGTACATGTCTGTGTGGCAGCCTCGGCATGGGATAGTACGTATAGAAGACCCTATAGTCTGTACCCCATAGTACAGTCTGTGTGGTAGCCTCGGCATGGGATAGTACAGTACAGAAGACTCCTATATGTCTGTACCCCATAGTACATGTCTGTGGTGCAGCCTCGGCATGGGATAGTACAGTACAGAAGACTCCTATAGTCTGTACCCCATAGTACATGTCTGTGTGTGAGCTCGGCATGGGATAGTACAGTACAGAAGACTCCTAAGTCGTTACCCCAAGTACATGTCATGTTTGATCAGACTCGGCGTTGGGAGAGTAAGTCAGAGACTCCTATAGTCAGTACCCATAGTACATGTCTGTGTGCGCAGGCTCGGCATGGGATAGTACAGTACAGAAGACTCCTATAGTCTGTACCCATGTACATGTCTGTGTGTGCAGCCTCGGCCATGGGATAGTACAGTATAGAAGACTCCTATAGTCTGTACCCCATAGTACATGTCTGTGTGCGCCCTCTGCATGGGATAGTACAGTACGGAAGACTCCTATGTCTGTACCCCATAGTACATGTCTGTGTGGGCAGGCTCGGCATGGGATAGTACAGTACAGAAGACTCCTATAGTCTGTACCCCATAGTACATGTCTTGTGTGCAGCCTCGGCATGGGATGTTACAGTACGGAAGACTCCTATAGTCTGTACCCATAGTACATGTCGGTGTGCAGGCTCGGCATGGGATAGTACAGTACAGAAGACTCCATAGTCTGTACCCCATAGTACATGTTGTGTGTGCAGCCTCGGCATGGGATAGTACAGTACAGAAGACTCCTATAGTCGTACCCCATGACATGTCTGTGTGCAGCCTCGGCGTTGGATAGTACAGTACAGAAGACTCCTATAGTCTGTACGCCATATACAGGTCTGGTGCAGGCTCGGCATGGGATAGTACAGTATAGAAGACTCCTATAGTCTGTACCCCATAGTACATGTCTGTGTGCAAGCCCGGCATGGGATAGTACAGACAGAGAACTCCTATAGTCTGTACCCCATAGTACATGTCTGTGTGCGCGCTCGCATGGGAATAGTACAGTACATCGTGTGTGTGTGCAGCCTCGGCATGGGATAGCAGTACGAAGACTCCTATAGTCTGTACCCCATAGTACATGTCGTGTGGCAGGCTCCGGCATGGGATAGTACAGTACAGAAGGACTCTATAGTCTGTACCCCATAGTAACATGTCTGTGTGCAGCATCGGCATGGGATAGTACAGTACAGGTCGTGGTGCACCTCGCATGGGATAGTCAGTACGAAGACTCCTATAGTCTGTACCCCATAGTACATGTCTGTGTGCAGGCTCGGATGGGGAGTAGTACAGTACAGAAGACTCCTATAGTCTGTACCCCATAGACATGTCTGTGTGCAGGTCGGCATGGGATAGTACAGTATAGAAGACTCCATAGTCTGTACCCCATAGTACATGTCTGTGTGCAAGGCTCGGGCATGGGATAGTACAGTACAGAAGACTCCTATAGTCTGTACCCCATAGTACATGTCTGTGTGCAGCCTCGGCATGGGATAGTACAGTATAGAAGACTTATAGTCTGTACCCCATAGTACATGTTGTGTGTGCAGCCTCGGCATGGATAGTACAGTACAGAAGACTCCTATATCTGTACCCATAGTACATGTCTGTGTGCAGGCGGCATGGGATAGTACAGTCAGAAGATCCTATAGCCTGTACCCCATAGTAACATGGCTGTGCAGCTCGGCGTGGATAGTACAGTACAGAAGAACCCTAGTCTGTACCCCATAGTACACTGTCTGTGTGCAGCGCTCGGCGTGGGATAGTACAGTACAGAAGACTCCTATAGTCTGTACCCCATAGTACATGTCTGTGTGCACAGCCTCAGCATGGATAGTACATATAGAAGACTCCTATAGTCTGTACCCCATAGTACATGTTCTGTGTGCAGGCTCGGCATGGGATAGTACAGTACAAGAAAGACTCCTTTAGTCTGTACCCCATAACATGTCTGTGTGCAGCCTCGGCATGGGATAGTACAGTACAGAAGACTCCTATAGTCTGTACCCCATAGTACATGTCTGTGTGCACAGCCTCGGCATGGGATAGTACAGTATAGAAGACTCCTATAGTCTGTACCCCATAGTACATGTCTGTGTGCAGCCTCGGCATGGGATAGTACAGTACAGAAGACTCCTATAGTCTGTACCCCATAGTACATGTCTGTGTGCAGGCTCGGCATGGGATAGTACAGTACAGAAGACTCCTATAGTCTGTACCCATAGTACATGTCTGTGTGCAGCCTCGGCATGGGATAGTACAGTACAGAGACTCCTATAGTCTGTACCCCATAGACATGTCTGTGTGCACAGCCTCGGCCATGGGATAGTACAGTATAGAAGACTCCTATAGTCTGTACCCCATAGTACATGTCTGTGTGCAGCCTCGGCATGGATAGTACAGGACAGAAGACTCCTATGTCTGTACCCCATAGTACATGTCTGTGTGCACAGCCTCGGCATGGATAGTACAGTACAGAAGACTCTATACAGTACCCCATAGTACTGGCTGTGTGTGCAGCCTCGGCATGGGATGTACAGTACAGGAGAAGACTCCTATAGTCTGTACCCATAGTACATGTCTGTGTGTGCAGCCTCGGCATGGGATAGTACAGTACAGAAGACTCATAGTCAGTACCCCATAGTACATGTCTGTGGTGCAGCCTCGGCATGGGATGTTACATGTACAGAAGACTCCTATAGTCTGTACCCCATAGTACATGTCTGTGTGCAGGCTCGGCATGGGATAGTACAGTACAGAAGACTCCTATAGTCTGTACCCCATAGTACATGTCTGTGTGCAGGCTCGGCATGGGATAGTACAGTACAGAAGACTCCTATAGTCTGTACCCCATAGTACATGTCTGTGTGCACAGCCTCGGCATGGGATAGTACAGTAGAAGACTCCTATAGTCTGATACCCCAGATAGTACATGTCTGTCGTGTGCGCAGCATCGGCATGGGATAGTACAGTACAGAAACTCCTATAGTTGTACCCCATAGTACATGTCTGTGTGTGCAGCCTCGGCATGGGATAGTACTAGTACACGAAGACTTCCTATAGTCTGTACCCCATAGTACATGTCTGGTGTGGATGCAGCCTCGGCATGGGATAGTTACAGTATATAGAAGACTCCTATAGTCTGTACCCCATAGTACTGTCTGTGTGGCCAGGCTCGGCATGGGATAGTACAGTATAGAAGACTCCTATAGTCAGTACCCCATAGTACAGTCTGTGTGGCAGGCGCGGCATGGGATAGTACAGTACAGAAGACTCCTATAGTCTGTACCCCATAGTACATGTCTGTGTGCAGCCTCGGCATGGGGATAGTACAGTATAGAAGACTCCTATAGTTTACCCCATAGTACAATGTCTGTTGTGTGAGCCTCGGCATGGGATAGTACAGTAAGAAGACTCCTATAGTCTGTACCCATTAACATGTCTGCTTGTGCAGCCTCGGCATGGGATAGTACAGTAGAAGACTCCTATAGTCTGTACCCCATAGTACATGTCTGTGTGAGCCTCGGCATGGGGATAGTACAGTACAGAAGACTCCTATAGTCTGTACCCCATAGTACATGTCTGTGTGGCAGCCTCGGCTGGGATAGTACAGTACAGAAGACTCCTATAGTCGTACCCCCATAGTACATGTCTGTGTGGCAGCTCGGCATGGGGATAGTACGTACAGAAGACTCCTATAGTCTGTACCCCATAGTACATGTCTGTGTGTGCAGCCTCGGGATGGGATAGTACAGTAAGAAGAACTCTATAGTCTGACCCATAGTACATGTCTGTGTGGCGCAGTCTGCAATGGGATAGTACAGTACGGAAGACTCCTATAGTCTGTACCCCATAGTACATGTTGTGTGTGCAGGCTCGGCATGGGATAGTACAGTAACAGAAGACTCCTATAGTCTGTACCCCAAGTACATGTCGTGTGTGCAGCTCGGCCATGGGATAGTACAGTAGGAAGAATCCTATAGTCTGTACCCATAGTACATGTTCTGTGGTGCAGGCTCGGCATGGGATAGTACAGTACAGAAGACTCCTATAGTCTGTACCCCAATAGTACATGTCTTGTGTGTGCAGCCTCGGGCATGGGATAGTACAGTACAGAAGACTCCTATAGTCTGTACCCCATAGTACATGTCTGTGTTGCAGCTCGGGTGGGATAGTACAGTACAGAAGGACTCCTATAGTCTGTACCCATAGTACATGTCTGTGTGCAGGCTCGGCATGGGATAGTACAGTATAGAAGACCCTATAGTCTGTTACCCATAGTTTACATGTCTGTGTGCAGCCTCGGCATGGGATAGTACAGTACAGAAGACTCCTATAGTCTGTACCCCATAGTACATGTCTGTGTGCAAGCCTCGGCATGGGATAGATATACAGAAACAGTCTGTGTTCGTTGCCAGCTCGGCATGGGATATAGTACAGTACGGAAGACTCCTATAGTCTGTACCCCATAGTACAGTCTGTGTGCAGGCTCCGGCGGATAGGGATAGTTACAGTACAGAAGACTCCTATAGTCTGTACCCCATAGTACATGTCTGTGTGTGCAGCCTCGGCATGGGATAGTACAGTACAGGTCTGTGTGTGCAGCCTCGGCATGGGATAGTACAGTACGGAAGACTCCTATAGTCTGTACCCCATAGTACATGTCTGTGTGCAGGCTCGGCATGGGATTAGTACAGTACGAAGACTCCTATAGTCTGTACCCCATAGTACATGTCTGTTGTGCAGGCTCGCCATGGGGATAGTTAACAGTATAAGGAAGACTCCTATAGTCTGTACCCCCCTAGTACATGTCTGTGTGCAGGGCTCGGCATCGGCATGGATAGATACAGTATAGAAGACTCCTATAGTCTGTACCCCATAGTACATTCTGTGGTGTGAAGCTCGGCATGGGATAGTACAGTATAGAAGACTCCTATAGTTGTACCCCATAGTACACTGTCTGTGTGCGCCTCGGCATGGGATAGTACAGTACAGAAAGACTCCTATAGTCTGTACCCATAGTTACATGTCTGCGTGTGCAGGCTCGGCATGGGATGATAGTACAGTACAAAGAAGACTCCTATAGTCTGTACCCCATAGTACTGTCTGTGTGCAGCTCGGCGTGGGGATAGTGACAGTACAGAGAAGGACTCCTATAGTCTGCTACCCCATAGTAACATGTCTGTGTGCAGCCGCGGCGTGGGATAGTACAGTACAGAAGGATCCTATAGTCTGTACCCTCATAGTACATGTTGTGTGCACAGCTCTCAGCATGGGATAGTACAGTATAGAAGCTCCTATAGTTCTGTACCCCATAGTACATGTCTGTGTGTGCAGGCTCGGCATGGGATAGTACAGTACAGAAGACTCCTTTAGTCTGTACCCCATAGTACATGTCTGTGTGCAGGCCTCGGCATGGATGTACAGTAAGAAGACTCCTATAGTCTGTACCCCATAGTACATGTCTGTGTGCACAGCCTCGGCAAGGGATAGTACAGTATAGAAGACCTATAGCTGTACCCAATAGTACATGTCTGTGTGCAGCCTCGGCATGGGATAGTACAGTACAGAAGACTCCTATAGTCTGTACCCATAGTACATGTCTGTGTGCAGGCTCGGCATGGGATAGTACAGTACAGAAGACTCCTTTAGTCTGTACCCCATAGTACATGTCTGTGTGCAGCCTCGGCATGGGATAGTACAGTACAGAAGACTCCTATAGTCTGTACCCCATAGTACATGTCTGTGTGACAGCCTTGGCATGGGATGACAGTTATAGAAGACTCCATGTTGTACCCATAGTACATTGTCTGGTGTGCAGCCTCGGCATGGGATAGTACAGTACAGAAGACTCCTATAGTCTGTACCCCATAGTACATGGCTGTGTGCACAGCTCGGCCATGGGATAGTACAGTACAGAAGACTCCTATAGTCAGTACCCCATAGTACATGTCTGTGTGTGCAGCCTCGGCATGGGATTAGTTACAGTACAGAAGACTCCTATAGTCTGTACCCCAAGTACATGTCTGTGTGCAGCCTCGGGCATGGGATTAGTACAGTACAGAAGAAGACTCATAATAGTCAGTACACCCATAGTACATGTCTGTGTGCAGCCTGGCATGGGATAGTACAGTACAGAAGACTCCTATAGTCTGTACCCATAGTACATGTCTGTGTGTGCAGCCTCGGCATGGGATAGTACAGTATAGAAGACTCCTATAGTCTGTACCCCATAGTTACATGTGTTGTGTGCAGCTCGGCATGGGATAGTACAGTACAGAAGGACTCCTATAGTCTGTACCCCCATAGTACATGTCTGTGTGCCAGCCTCGGCATGGGATAGTACAGTACAGAAGACTCCTATAGTCTGTACCCCATAGTACATGTCTGTGTGCACAGCCTCGGCACATGGGATAGTACAGTACAGAAGACTCCTATAGTCTGTACCCCCATAGTACATGTCTGTGTGCCAGCCTCGGGCATGGGATAGTACAGTACAGAAGACTCCTATAGTCTGTACCCCATGTACATGTCTGTGTGTGCAGCCTCGGCATGGGATAGTACAGTACAGAAGACTCCATAGTCTGTACCCCATAGTACATGTCTGTGTGCAGCTCGGCATGGGATAGTACAGTATAGAAGACTCCTATAGTCTGTACCCCATAGTACATGTCTGTGTGCAGCCTCGGCATGGGATAGTACAGTATAGAAGACTCCTATAGTCTGTACAGCAGGAAATAAAAGGTTTCCCAAAGGAAAGAATTGTAAGAGACGTCTTTTTGGTGTCATGGTAAAGTTGTATAATGTATGTGCTAGAAGTTTTTGGTCCATACACAGGACTCTGCAGATGATTGCGCTTGTATCCTGTATGAATAGCAGATAATCCTGCAGGTGTGTTACCATCCCTTCCTCTGCTGCCTGTAATAAGCTCATGTATAATACACCGGCCGCACTAAACATTGTGCGCACGTTTGCTTAGGGGATGCACATGGTTGTATATACTGGGAGAGAATACATCACAAGTCACAAGTCAATGCTCTCTGCATATCAAGTGCAAATAAACTGCATCTAACAGAGACAAAATCACATCACAAGGGACATTTTGGCCCTGATGAGAGATCTCTATGGAGATTGCGGAGAAGCAATGGCGTCGTCCTCCCAATATACTAGTCAGTAGTTGTATCGACATCAAGATGTTTCACGCGGCTTTCCTTTACATTCCTCATTATCCACCCTCCTAAAAATACACAATTTATTCCGCCTAGCTTCCTCCTGCCATGTGTTTCTATAGAGAATTACATATTTTTGTTAGTCTAATAAGTAACACGGAGCTCCCCCTGGATACAGTAGTAACCATGGTAAGTATTCACCAGTTCTCCCCAATAATCCTCATGTAAGTGTTTATACAGCAGAAGGACGCGCACAATAGAGAAATATAGAAAAATATGGATAATATCATCATACAACACCCAAACTATGTTACATACACTATCCAAATATTACCGCAATCCATTGTCTATAAAGCATTAATAGATACAGTGACCAAATAACACCGCCATATACTGCCCACACAGTTCTGCCACCACCTGCTTACGTAATACCGTCCTATAGTGCACACACAGATCTGTCATTCACTGCTGAAATATCCCCATATTATGCAAAGATAATACTCCAGTAACTCTGACAAATGCAACCCACAAAATACTCACCTTACAGCATCTAAATAACATTCAGTATGGAAACTATACTCCTGCAAAGGCTTATTCACACCTCTTATCACTTACTTGAAAAAAAGCTAAATCAGATACAAATGAGTGTTAGTGTGTATCAGCCTTAAAGGGAATCTACCAACAAAACCCATCCTGATAAACCAGGGACACTCACTCATAGATCCAGGCACCGGGGACTGAGGTACCTTCTAAAATCAACTTTTAAAATTATGTTAATGAGTCACCCACAGGCAGCCCATCTTTTTGGATTACTTTGCTATGAAAAACCATCAGGTGACCCTTCAAAAGATTGGGGACAAGTGAGTGACATATGCCAGACCTTGGTTGGCCACTTGTGGATTTACGGACATACAGCTCGGCAACAGATTTCACTGATAACAGACAGACCAATGCAACAGACCCATGGCCCAAGTACAGCATCAATCCTGCACCACCGCATGCCGCTGTATAACACTGGGTCCGCCTTAGACTAGAATGATTATTGGGGGCGCCGGACATTGCTCTGTTGCCATCTGATGGATTGCTTATCCTCCTGGGCCTATACGGAGGGGCGACACGACTCGGCACAGCGTGTAATGGAGCCGGATACATAAACCATTATGAATTTTGTAACAAGAAATGGTTGTCAGTGATATCACATGTTCATACATTTCAGGATGGGATTTATATTCAATGTTCCGCTTCGTGTTTACAAGATTTATCTGTCACTTTTGTTACAAAAAAAAAAGCCATAAAAAACCCCCGAGCCTGGAGGTAATATGTATGCTAACTAAACATAGATCGCAGGGAGATTTTCATGTCAGGTTATGTGACAGATGAAGGGGCTCGAGTGCTTTGAAAGCTTGAATTGCTGCCTATCGCAGAACCATGGGGACGTACGAGACAGAAAATACAGCTTGCAGCAATTCTACTTGTGTGAACTGTGACTTATGACCGCAGCTTGTCACCATCAGATGCGCCTGTGCCGAAGGTTTTGAAGGCCCAACGTGTGCCATAAACCGTGACGAGTGCAAGTACAGCGACTGCGAGAATGGCGGCACCTGCATAGACGGGATAAACATGTACACGTGTCAGTGCCCACCACAATACACAGGTAAGTGCATCTACTCACTGACCTATGGCTGTGCAGGTGTAATGCAAAATACAGGACGGTTATAGCAGAGCAACCCGATCTATGCATGAGCTACGGGGGCACCCTATAGTAAGGTGGGACCCCTGCAGACCCCAGCACCTTCACCATGATGTCCGCACCTGTCCTCGCACATTACACAGTGTATCATCTCTGCTTACTATGCAGGGGAATACAATGTATTCATTTTAGGCTACAGAGACTGGCAGATTTCCTAGGTGGTCACAGAGCAAATTTGCTGATAGATTTTTCAGATAGAAAACTTTGCCCAAATCTACTTCCTATTAATCAAGAGGCTTCAGGGAAAAAAAGATGAGACCTGACCCCTATTCCATGTAGATTCTGCTAAAAATATAAGGAGTGCAAGTCAGAATCCGCATCTTCAGGAGTATCCGCATCACATGCCCGGAGATGATTACTACTTCTTGTTATCCATGTTTAGCGGGGACCTCATTGATCCAGTAGAGTTACGTCCACCCATAGAAGCGAACATAAATCAGGACGTGTTTGGGGGGGGGGGGGTTGATATTTCTCATTGTGCAAAGTAAAACTATTATACACTTACCTGAACTTGTGTTTCTGTTCTGTAGGAGACTACTGCGAGCACTTGTTGGATTTCTGCTCTGCAGAGCTTAACCCTTGTCACCCCGACTCCAAGTGCGTCACAACGGCGGAGGGTCCAAAGTAAGTGATCGAGCTGTAACATAAAAAATATCACATGTAAATTACACTATACAAAACACAATACACAGAGAAATAAAAGATAAAACGGTCCCCAAACATCTCAATATCACATGAAGCTGTCCATCTATACAAATGCAGAAACCTGCCACAGCAAGTATACAGTATGATACATAATAACCCACAAAGTAATCTAATAGACGCTACACATGAGTGACCTTTGATAGCAGTGACAGTATTACCGACAGTATATACCATAGCACTAATAACCTATCTATCCATCCAGGGTCGGCTCCCGGTTTCAGTAGGCCCCTGAGTGACAGAGCCTCAGTGGGCCCCTTTGCAGTGAACTTGTTGCATTAAAAATTCTGAAATTATAACAAATCTCCTGTTCCCTAAAATATTCCCTAGTTTATTATACCAAACAGCCCTTCATGGGTATTGTATATAAGCCCCCCTCATCAACATGGATTCCTTATGTAGAGCCTCATGTAGGCCCCCAGCAGCTCAGGGCCCTGACCCTGTATCCATTCATGGGAAAATGACCTACCTGTCTCCTTCCCTAGATGTGAGTGCACTCCAGGCTATGGAGGGGAGAACTGCAGCATCAACTACGACGACTGTAAGGATCACCGCTGCCAGAACAACGCCCAGTGCGTGGATGAGGTGAATGGCTACTCGTGTCAGTGCACCAATGGCTTCAGGTAAGTGGATAACGATTCCCTGGGCCTTGACCCGTCACCTACATATTATACAGAGCTTCCCCTCAAAATCTAGGGTATTCTGCTACATACATAACATGTTTGGGTCACATGTGATTCCCCCATAGAAATACCATAACAATAAATATATTTACCAAATAACCCGGAGGGGCTCTAGGCTCAATTAACACCTATGGAACCTGGAGCCCTTCAGGCTCATTTGCATACAGTCCTTCATCCTGGTGGTAGATGTCCTTCAATGCTGGGACCACTAGAGTTTGTGGTTCTGCAGTGTTGGGGAACTTTGGAACATGTAAGAATATATATATTTTTATCCATTCATTAAAAAAATCCTGTAAATATAAGTTTCAGGAGAAAATCCTCTTTACAGAGGCCTCAGTGCGAGGTCCAGACCTCCCGTGTCATGTGCTCGGCAGCTGACGTGCACGCTCTATACTCCGCACTGGCTGTATAGACACTTATTAGGGAATTTACCCGTCTCGCTTCTTTGTATTACTCGACTATTCTTGGCCAAAATCCTATAGACTGAAATCCTCTTAATAAAGCTTAAAGAGACGAACAGAAGTGGAAAGATAAAATCTCATTATTAGTGTCACAGCCATGTCCTCTGTGACGGGAGAATATGTCCCATATTAGCAGAAGACCTGATAAAGAATAAGCTGAAAATTACATTGTAACATCAAAGGTTCGAGAAACCGTCCTGGTTTTCCTTCATTTCTTATGTTTGTATTGTATCTTTTTGACAATTAATAAGGATTACATTACTAAATGGTTTACAAAATGTGTGACCTTATCCGAAAAAATTGTCATAACCGGCCATCATTGTTGTTCTGTTGTGGGTAAAACAATGTAAAATTATAAAGAGATAAGTTATTGATCCTCTCCCCTGATCTGGAGGAGATTCCTACCCAGTGATTTCCAGCCTTTGCTGTGTGCGGGTGCATACACCGCTGTCAGTCACTGAATGAGGATATCATTGCGATGTAATTGTGGGGTCAGCCCAGTGGGTGATGCTGTAGGGACATTATCCAATTGACGTCCCTGTGGTGGTTAATGTTCCGGTCTGGTGAATAGATCAGACATTACTAGTGTGGTCTGTATGATATGACTGGTATGTTACATTTCTAGCATTTTCTCTCTCCTACCAGTGGGCAGCTCTGTGAAATGCCATCACAAGCCTCAACCCTGACCAACCCGTGTAAATTAGCCGACTGTCAGAACGGAGCCAAATGCATTGACCTGGGGAGCAGCGCCGTGTGCCAGTGCCTCGCCGGATTTGGAGGGAGCAGATGCGAGAAACTCTTAAGTGTGAATTTTGTGGATAGAGACACCTACCTGCAATTCACAGACCTACAGAACTGGCCTCGGGCTAATATCACTCTTCAGGTAAGTGTGAAGACGACATTAATCTCATCAAACGCAGTGCGAAATGTCAGCAAGATTAAAATCCGCGCCCATCTGCTTGACGACGCCGAGGCTGTTACATTACAGTTTGCAAACACATCACTCCAAAGTTTTGTCATAGAAAACAGTATATTGTGAATATAAAAGTGTAATAAGATAGTTTGATACATTGTTACCTCAAGCCAAAGGAGCTACTAACCCAGTAATACTGGAACATCCCTTTAATCCGTGGGATCAGTGGGAGGGCACATGGCGGGATAATCTGCGCTGCTGGATCCATAGATTTAATGGGAGGGGATTGGTAAGACTTTATACACCAATTTTCTGTCATACAAGCCTTGAAATAGTCACAATTCCAGCTGCACATCCAGGAATTGTGACTATGTTCCTCTTTCCGAGCCTGGCAGGGGTTTCTTGCCCTGTGCCTACACCCTAGGAACGCAAGGAACTGGCACAGGCTATAGCTCAATTCTACACCAGGAAAGCGCGGCAACATGCAGGACGTATCAGGAGCCCAGAAGCGCTGGGTATATAAATGGCGCAAGGAGGGGGCGGAGTTAAAGGGTCTTCCCGCAAAACACACAGGATAGGTCATAACTTGCTGACCTCACAAATCAGGAGAATGATGGGGTCCAATGTAGCCCCATCGCTTCCCGAGATTAGCGGAGCAGCCGGTCCCGCTTGGCCGGGCTTCCGCATTCATCTCTATGGAGCTGATGGAGATTGCTGATCGCTCGAACCCCCTTCCTCCCCCCGTTCTCGTGATCTGTGGGGGGCTCATCACTGAGTGGATAGGGCCTAACTTGTTTTGTGGGAAAACCCCTTTAACTCCGCCCCATGCATGCGCCATATACATATCGAGCGCATCCGGCTTTCCATCACCAATCATAAAGTTAGGCCCTATCCTGTGGACCCCTCACAGATCATACGCTTGCGCACCGTGCTCCAGTGCATGATAAATCCCCCTATAATTTTAATCTACAGATTAGTTCATCAACATCACAATGATGGGAAATCCTCTTAGAAAGGATTTCCAGGCTACAAATATTGATGACATATTAATAGAATTGATCCTCAGTATCAGATTGGGGGAAGTGCAACATCCGTCACTCTAACAGAACAGATGATATGGAACAAGAAAATGGAAGAAGTAGTAGACAGCGCCATCCGCTGTGTAGTGGTAAGACTCGGTTACTACATTTGTGCTGCAGTGATTTAGTTCAGCCACTACACAAGGACTGGTGCTGTCCGGCCCCATTGCTCTGTTATTCAGCCTCTGAGAACTGTGCAGGGGGGTCCTGAGCATCGGACCTCTACAAATCTGATAATGAGGATGGATTCTTCACTTATTGATGACTGTAGGAGTCTGACGCCTTTCCCTATTATTCATTCCTCGTTATTACCATGTGCAGGTGTCAACGGCCGAGGACAATGGAATTCTCCTATACAATGGCGATCGCGATCACATGGCTGTAGAGTTATATCAGGGTCACGTGAGAGTCAGCTACGACCCCGGGAGCTTCCCCAGCTCGGCCATCTATAGGTAAGACCCGCTGGGACTGTTCTCCTACTATACAGCACTCATCAGAGGGAGAATTATTATACAACAAAGTCCCGCTGCACCCATTACCGCTCTGCCAGGTCCCTGGGGCCTTGAATTTTTGGGTGTTATCTCAGAAAATGATAATAAGTGATCAATGAGTTATTTCTTATATGTTGAGACAGGGACTAGGATGTAGGGACCACCAGGGACCCAGACAGACATCATTACTGGTGACGGATCCGATCTCATCTATCTAAAGCAGATTAGCCAAGAATTTGGGGGAAAACCAAAAACATCAACCCAGTTCTTCTAGAAACCAAAATTCTGTCCAGCAACTGATGAGTTATAGATAACACAAGAGAAGTGACTTTAACATTTCAGATAAGTTTCCTTTTATAATTGGGATTCAATGGGAATGAAGTTGGGGCAAGGATTGGGTAACATCCAAAAAATAAGAAAGTAGCGAGACCATGAAGATGTGGAGTGACCGCCCGTGCGAGTAGCGAGAGGCGCGCAGATTGACGACGCGTAAATCATTCATCTCTGATGTTAATTTCGTCTACAAACGAACAAACAATTATCAGGATGAGATGAAATGCGGCGTCTGCCACATGTGCGTCTCCACCTGCGGTGCCGTAAATCAGGCGCAGGGAGGGGCAGACGTATTTATTCCGGGGCCGGTTAGTGATCTGATACGGATACCATTGTGTGGCGGAGGATTAGTGGAGCTGTCAGCAGATGGCAGGGTGCACCATATGCCCGCACTGTCACTCTTTAATTTAGAATTAGCAGCTCATTCTTCCCGTTCCCGGGGGAGCCATTACTGCATGAATAGACGGATAATGAGGGAGTATTCCTGACAATTCCTCTTCTCCAGCGCAGAGACTATCAATGATGGGCAGTTCCATACGGTGGAGTTAGTTACCTTTGACCAGATGGTTAATCTTTCCATTGACGGCGGTGCCCCCATGACCATGGACAACTTTGGGAAGCAGTACACGCTCAACAGCGAAGCCCCCCTGTATGTAGGAGGTAAGACATGGATGTACCGGAATTGCAGGATTACAACCTCACCCATGCAGACATGTCACAGGGGTCGGCCACTTTACCTCATGTGTTGTGTAAGTGGGAGAGGGGGCAGGATATTAGGTCATTTACCAGTATACATCTATTAATAGGAGGCTTTACATATGAAGAAAGCAGAGCAGAAATGTCTTTTACCTCCTCAACCAGACATTCCTGTGCATATAATAGCTGCAGATGGAGGGTCATGTGATCTCTAATTGTCCATGAGCAATCACCCTGCCAGGACCTTAATCTTGTGTTCATGAATATATATCATAAGGTCCTGGCAGGGTGATTGTTCATGGACAGTTAGAGATCACATGACCCTCCATCTGCGGCCATTTTATGGACAGAAATCTCTGGTTGATGAGACAGGAGGCTTCACTTTACGTATCAGGAAAGCGGAGCAGAACATGTGATAGATGTATGTTGGTAAGTTACAAGATTGGTGATCACAGGATTGCTGCCCCCTGTGTGGCCACCGCTCTATTGACTTCCCTGAGACAGCACAGTCCCATAGAAGTCAATGGAGTGGTGGTCATCTCACAGGAGACCCCACTCTCATGAGTACAAGCAGTTGGACCCCCAGATATCAGACACTTACCACCAATTATTGTTTTCTTAATATTTTAAGGAAAAGGTTTTGCTTGCATAAAAGTTTAAACATCTCCAGGCTTTTAATGTTGCCTAGGCCCAAAATCTAGGATGCACCCCCTACTGTATCAGGGTCTGTATATACACTCTCCTCTGCTCGTTTTACCTGGCAAAGACCTTGCCACATTCATGCTGGACTAAAGTGAGACTGTATACAGATATATATATATATACACACACACCATCACATGACCTTTCCTGTATGGGATATACATCACGTCTTGTCTTCTTGTGCCCCAGGTATGCCAGTGGACGTCAACTCTGCCGCTTTCAGACTGTGGCAAATTCTTAATGGAACCAGTTTCCACGGCTGCATCCGTAACCTGTACATTAATAATGAGCTCCAGGACTTCACCAAGACTCAGATGAAGCCTGGAGTGGTGCCGGGATGTGAACCATGTAGAAAGCTCTTCTGTCTCCATGGCATATGTCAGCCCAACACTGTCAGTGGACCGGTGTGTCACTGCGAGGCTGGGTGGATGGGCCCGCACTGCGACCAGCAGATAAGCAACCCCTGCATAGGACACAAGTAAGTACCACTGAATCACCACTAGTGGATGTGATACAACAAACCCACAAAAATCTAAGGAGACTTAGACCCAATTCTTGGGTCTGCCCTTCCCCAGAGGAGAGCTGATTGGGGGAGGGGGGGGGTGACCTGCTCCTGGATATCATAGACCACGTCGTACGATACATTTCTCTATGGTAACACAGGACAGGAACGAAGAGAAACAAAATTATTGAATAACGAAAATGACTATTAACACATTGTAATTTACCATCATTACTAGCTGCTTATATACGAGCTGTTTCTCTCCAGGTGTGTACATGGGACCTGCATGCCCCTGGATTCTGTCACCTACAGCTGCCTGTGCCAGGATGGGTACAAGGGTGCCCTCTGCAATCAGCAAGGAGGAGAGCTCTATAATCCCTGCAAGAATCTGCAGTGCCAACACGGGCGCTGCCAGATCTCAGACGTGGGCGAAGCATACTGCGAGTGTGACAACGGCTACGTGGGTGACGTCTGTGATCAGGGTAGGTAAGGGTAACCCGGCGTCTTACAATGTAATGTACAGGATCAATAGTGAAATGGGAGCGGACAAGGCTTATTGGCAGGGATGTCAGGCCCCCAATTATAATGTATTGTTTATAGAACTAGTCTTCTCGTATAGCAAAAGTGCACCATATGGGTCCCCTAGACCTGGTCTGCAACCCCCCAATTTACACCCCCTACTTATTGGGTTCTGCAGACAATCTGCAACTATGTGGTTGGGTTATAAGAGCTTATCTAATGCAAGTTCATCATTGGCTTCATCATTCAGGAACCAGAGGACCTATTTCCAGGATAGATCTGACCACATCACAGCACTAGATATTGGAGAAGTGATCTAGCGGCATGCTGAGGTCCCCCCCCAGCTTAGCTCCCATTCACTTCAAAGGTCCGGAAACCAGAAAACCCCTTTCAGTAAAATATAGACTGTGCATATTATTTGCTGGGCATCACTCAGTTTCCTTAAAACCCAAGCACCCACTCTGCACATCCCAGGTCTGGTCCATGAGAGCATCTACCACCAGGATGAAGGACTGTATGCAAATGAGCCCGAGTGGCTCCTGGCTCCATTAACACCTATGTAGCCCCTCAGGCTCATTTGCATACAATCCTTCATCCTGGTGGTAGATGCCCTTTACGTTGGGACCTTTATTTCGGTGCTAGGATTGCAGTCCAGGTCCATAGTGGCTCTCCCCATTCATGGCCCCTGACCTGTTTGCTTAAGAGGAGACTCCTGTCCCAGCGCCATAACACATGACAATCAGATCCGCTTTGTCTCTCTGCAGAGGCCCTGGATTAGACGTGTGATATATACGGATATAGAAGGTGTAACGCAGATACTGCTCCCTATCAGACGAGCGCTTGGTTGATTCGTTACCTGATGATACAATAGTTACCTAATCCTCACACTTCCATGTCCTGTCCCTGCAGAGTCGGAGTGTAGAGGCGATCCGGTCCGGGACTACTACCAAGTGCAGAGGGGATACGCCATTTGCCAGACCACGCGCACGGTATCGTGGGTAGAGTGCCGGGGATCCTGCAACAACCAGGGCTGCTGCACGGGATTACGCATGAAGCGCAGGAAGTACACGTTCGAGTGCAGCGACGGATCCTCGTTTGTGGAAGACGTAGAGAAGCCAATAAAGTGCGGCTGTTCCCAGTGTATGTAGGATCTCAATGGACTGGAGCATCGTAGATCATACCACAAAATAAAACAAAAGAAGAAAAAAAAATTAACAAAAAAAAAAAACAAAACAGGACAATACATTCTGTAAAACTGAACTCTGCTTCCCTTTCAGATGTGTGAACATCTTAATGTCTGTGGCATCCAACACAAAGTTATATGTATAAACAGACCCTCCGGCTACATGGAGAGACGCGCGCACACTGGCTGCTTGTATAGTGCTGTATCTTGGGGAGAGCTAGAGAGAAGGTATATGTGTAGAGGCTAAATGTGTAGATAGAGATTTTTTTAAGAAAAAAACAAAACACAAAATGTATTTATACACAATGTGGATAGATTTACGCAGAGGGCGGAGCTTTATGTCTATTTTGTTTTGGATTTTGTTTTCCGTTTTTTTATTATTTTGGAGTTAGATCACTTTTTTTTTGTTTCTTTTTGTAACCATTGTGACAGTATTGCATTATTATTTTTTGTATAGCGCAGAACGTTCTACAAATATACTTTCCCGATTCTTTAACTTCTCCTAGGAAGAGGTAACGGTAAAAAAAACAGAAACAGTAAGGGGGGATCATTGCATCACTTTCATAAAGCACTTTCTTTTGTCTGTGAAATACAAGCGGTTAATGTGTTTTTTTATATGACTTTAGATGTTACTCGTTACCTACTGACATGGCAGGAGATGCTATATAACAACCCAGGTCCCCAAATACCAATGTTTTGTTTGTTTTTCTTTTCTTGCAAACCACAACGAGGTGGTGTGGATCCTCGGGGCGCTCCTACAGGAGTAAGTGCATGATCGGGGGCGACCTGGCAAGTTACAGCAAAACCCAGGTATCCAAGTTCACTGCACGAAACGCAGATGTAACGAGGACCTTTCAGCAGCTCTGACCGGTCCGGTGTAGTTGGACTTTTTTCTCTAGACTCCACCGCTCCTGAGCAAACAGTGAAAAATAAGACAACTGACTGCTTGGGAATGGTCAGGGTAAAAATAAAAAAATCTAATTAACTGGCATTAACTGTACCTCTCCAAATAAGCTACGGGGTCAGGGCATTAAAGGGGATGTTCAGAGGTTTGAAAACCTGGCTGATTTCTTCCAAAAACAGCTCCTCTCCTGACCACAGGTAGTGCGTAGTATTGCGACTCGGTTCCATTCATTGCTATACCGCGGAGTTGCAATACCGGCACAGACCACGGTCAGGTGTGGCGCTGTTTTTGGCAGAAGGCAGCCATGTATTTCAACCTCTAGATAACACATGCAGTGAAATGGTCCTTAGAGCGCCCCAAGGGTAGAACGCAATGCATTGGCGACCCCCTGCAGCTGAGCCAGTGCCCCCCAATAACAGCAGGCAGATGTGACGGATGTTGCCTTTGAGTTACCCCTTGCTACGATTGGTCGGCAAGGCCTCGCCCGCATTGGTCCCCCAATACACTTGGTCACACCTTATAAAATTATTATTCGTCATTTCATGTCAGATTTTCCAATAAAATGTTGGCCGACATGTGGAAAAAGTCTAGTGGCCACATCTGGTATTGCAGCTGAGCCCCATTTTCTCAATTAACGCAATACCACACTGAGCTCATGGACACTAGTGCCACCATTATCGGGGGGAAAGCTCTCAAACTCTATTTAAAGGCGTTGTCCAAAGAAAATCGTGTCTACCCAAAAACAGCGCCACACCTGACTATGGCTGGTGCTTGTATTGCAGCTCAGCTGTGTAGTAATGAATGGAGCTGCAATACCACGCACTACCCATAGTCAGGTGTGGCGCTGTTGTTAGAAGAAATGGTTTCAGCCTCTTGCAGCAGTCGTAAAGTGAAAACCCGGCTCACAAATCAATCAAACAGAAGGCTTTAAAGCTCCCCCCTGTACCTGTAGGTGGCGCTGCAGTGGGCGGCCCTCGCGTGCAGACCTGTTCATTACAACAGTAATATTATTAGTATTTTCATACTATACGGAGCCTGGTGTCAAATACTTGTGTAGTAGCCACTAGTGTAATGCTCACAGTGATGTCTGATTAACCTGGTGCCAAATGTCTGTGGTGCCATACAGTGCAAGGTAACCCCTCCGCTGGTGCTGCCCCCTAGAGGGGAGGACAATAAAGAACAAGCATTCATCAGCCGAGCTTCATGGGCCTGGTCTCTGTGTACAGTAACAAAGCCGAGTGCTCACTATAAGACCAACGTCACACGTGGTAGACAGCCCCCCCACACCATCATTATACCTACAACTCACATGTACTGTAAATAAAGATTGATTATAAAAAACTAAAACTTTTGCCCTTATGTTCATAGCCAATAAATAGTCCCAACTCTGCAACACTGGGAAACATCACTGATTGTCTAAGAAGTCTCCAACTACTTACATTTATCTTCTAGAGCAGTGGTTCTCAACCTGTGGGTCGGGACCCCAGCGGGGGTCGAACGACCAAAACCGGGGGTCGCGTAAAGCCATCGGAGCTGCAATTTTACTGTGTTTTTACTGCGAGTTGCATGGTTTGGGGTCACCACAGCATGAGGAACTGTATTGTGGGGTCACAGCATTAGAAAGGTTGAGATCAGTACAGGATAAGTAATGTCATGTATGTACACAGTGACTGCAACAGCAGCAGAATAGTGAGTGCAGCTCTGGAGTATAATACAGGATGTAACTCAGGATCAGTACAGGATAAGTAATGTCATGTATGTACAGTGACTGCACCAGCAGCAGAATAGTGAGTGCAGTCTGGGTATAATACAGGATGTAACTCGGATCAGTACAGGAAAGTAATGTCATGTTGTACCCTGCACCAGCAGCAGAATAGTGAGTGCAGCTCTGGAGTATAATACTGGATGTAACTCAGGATCAGTACAGGATAAGTAATGTCATGTATGTACAGTGACTGCACCAGCAGCAGAATAGTGAGTGCAGCTCTGCAGTATAATACAGGATAAAACTCAGGATCAGTACAGGATAAGTAATATCATGTATGTACACAGTGACTGCACCAGCGGAATAGTGAGTGCAGCTCTGGGGTATAATACAGGATGTAACTCAGGATCAGTATAGGATAAGTAATGTCATGTATGTACACAGTGACTGCACCAGCAGCAGAACAGTGAGTTCAGTTCTGGAGTTTAATACCGGATGTAACTCAGGATCAGTACAGGATAAGTAATGTCATGTATGTACACAGTGACTGCACCAGCAGCAGAATAGTGAGTGCAGCTCTGGGGTATAATACAGGATGTAACTCAGGATCAGTACAAGATAAGTAATGTCATGTATGTACATAGTGACTGCACCAGCAGCAGATAGTGAGTGCAGCTCTGGAGTATACAGGATATAACTCAGGATCAGTACAGGATAAGTAATGTCATGTATGTACACAGTGACTGCACCAGCAGCAGAACAGTGAGTGCAGTTCTGGAATATAATACCGGATGTAACTCAGGGTCAGTACAGGATAAGTAATGTCATGTATGTACCCAGTGACTGCACCAGCAGCAAAATAGTGAGTGCAGCTCTGGAGTATAATAGAGGATAAAACTCAGAATCAGTACAGGACAAGTAATGTCATGTATGTACACAGTGACTGCACCAGCAGCAGAATAGTGAGTGCAGATCTGGAGTATAATACAGGATGTAACTCAGGATCAGTACAGGATAAGTAACGTCATGTATGTACACAGTGACTGCACCAGCAGCAGAATAGTGAGTTGCGCTTCTGGAGGTATAAGACAGGATTGTAACTCAGGATCAGTACAGGATAAGTAATGTCATGTATGTACACAGTGACTGCACCAGCAGCAGAATAGTGAGTGCAGCTCTGGGATATAATACAGGATGTAACTCAGGATCAGTACAGGATAAGTAATGTCATGTATGTACACAGTGACTGCACCAGCAGCAGAATAGTGAGTGCAGCTCTGGAGTATAATACAGGATGTATATGATGTAACCACTACATCATATACAATGCTCTACTTGCTAAGAAGAGACCATAGAACTTAACGGCATGTGCCACAATTCTCGTATTTGGTGGCCATTTATTCTAAGCTTGACTTCATCCCTGCTCACAAGAGCTTACAGTCTATGAGGATGAGGAGGTGACACAAGAGCTTGACCACTGGGCAGGAGCACTGGGCGACTCGTATCCGGACTGTGGTGGAAACGTCTCAGTCTCCCACAACATGAACAGACGAGGGCCGTTTTTGTCCATGAAGCCTCATTACCTAATATCAGTCATGGGGTACAGCACTCAGGGGGGCGGGCCACGGGTCCCCTCACCATAACGGTTAAACAGGTAAGTACTCATATATGGCGGTTTTATATGTAAGGTACGGCAGCCAGTGGCCCCACATCACCGATTGTAATTACGGTAGTCTCCTCGTATGTGGTGGTATAAGGATGTCTTTTGTATGTCTACTATAGGGGTATAGGTAGGATCTTTAAGGAGGGGGTATTTTCTATTAATCTCTATAGATTTGTAGAAATCTCTCTTCTGGAAATTATATAGGATGATTATGTGGTTTATATAGGATCACCCTAGCTAGTTTATATAGGATCACTAAGCGTATTATAAGAATCATGATGGCGGGTTTAGGTAGAGCTTCTACGAGGTACTATGTTTGTATCTCTATGGTGGTATTATGTGGGATCTCTACGGAAGTAGATATAGAATCGGTATGACTTAAGTACAGGATCTGGATTGCGGAATACGTGGGGTCTTATTGGTGTATAATTAGATAGAATCTCTAGGATCTCTATGGGGGGATCATGTTAGGGATTTCTATAATGTTATTATAGGGATCTCTATGGCTGTATTATATAGCATGCCTCTGGGAGGTATTATGGTGGGAATCTTTATGGCTGTAGTAATAGCATTGCTCTGGCTTTTGGTATTATTTATGTGGGATCTTTATGGAGTATTATTATACATGCCTCTGGCCGGATATATGCCTTGGGATCTTTATGGCTGTATTATAAGCTGGACTGGCTCGCGGTTTGAGGTTATATGTGTGATCTTTAGGCGTATTACTATAGTCTTGCCGCTGCGCGGTATTATGTGGGCTCTTTATGGACTTTTTGATATAGCATTGGCCCTGGGGTTATTATGCGGGATCTTTAGCGCTGGATTAATATAGCATGGCCTTGGCGGGTATGATGGGGGAATCTTTATGCCTGTATTATATAGCATGCCTATGGCGGATTAGGGGATCTATGGCTTGATCTATCTAGGCATTGCTTGCGGTTATATGCTTGGGATCTCTATGGCTGTATAATATTAGAAGGCTTCTGCCGGTGCAGTCTGTGGGATCTTTATGGCTTGTATCTTATATAGAGGCCTCCTGGGCGGTTAATTATGCGGGATTTATGGCTGTCTTATATAGATGATTGGAGGGTATTATGGTGGGATCTTTATGGCGGTATTATATAGATGCTCTGGCGGTATTATGATGGGTTCTGATGGCTGTATATATCGCATGCCTCTGGCGGTAGTATGTGGGATCTTTATGGATGTACTATATAGCATGCTTGGCGGTATTATGCGTGATTCTCTGCGCTGATAATATTAGATGCTCTGGCGGGGTGGTATTCTGGGGATCTTATGGCTGTATTATATATAGCATGCCTCTGCGTATTAGTGGGATTCTTTATGGCCGTATATATTAGATGCCTCTGCGGGTATTACGCGTGATCTCTATGGCGTAGTATATAGGCATGACTCTGGAGGTTATTATGAGTGTCATGATCTCTAGGCGTATTATATAGCATGCCTCTGGCACCGGTATTTATGGGGGATTTTATGGCTTGTATATTAGCATCCTCTGGCCGTGCTTTATGCGTGATCTCTATGGCTGTATAATATAGCATGCCTCTGGCGGTTTGGGATTTATGTGGGATCTTAGGCTGTATTATATAGATGCCTATGGCGGTATTATGTGGGATCTTATGGATTATTAATAGAATGCCTCTGCGTATTATGCGTGGATCTCTATGGTGGTATTATCTTAGCATGCCTCTGGCGGGATAATGGTTTGATCTATCATGGCGGTATAGTATAGCATTTGCCTCTGGCGGTATATGTGGGATCTTATGGCTGTATTAAGTAGCATCCTCTTGGTGGTGTAAATATAGATCTTTATCGCAGTAGTATTATATAGGATCTCTCTGGCAAAATCTCAGATCTTAGGAAGCTCTATGGCGGTATTATATAGATCGATCTGGCTAAACAGTATTATAGGAAAATCTCTATGACTGGTATGTTTATCCCCTTATAATAGATATCTATGGCGGTGATATATAGAATATGTATTGCGGTATTATGTGATATTCTGTGGCATCAATAAGGATCTCATGTATTATAATGATCTCTTATGGCGGTATTGAGGACAGTTGTGGCAAACCTGATGGCAACTGGTGCCAAGGTGGCACTCAGAGCCCTTTCGTGGGCACGCAGGCTATAAGCCCAGGACAGAGTTCATGCAAACAGGAACAAAATCCATTAAAATCTGTGCAGTTCAGGCAACTTATGAGATGCTGAATCACATATTTACAGCAACACTTCATTGACTGTTTGGAAATGCTTGAAAATGTGAGAAGGTGTTGAAAGAACGCATTACTTTGCGAGGTACTCATGTGGACCCATCATTCTTCCTAAACAGAGGACCCTGTGAAGAGAAGCTACAATTGAGAGTCTGAATTGCACACCTTGTTTCAACTGTTCTTGGTGGCCGATTACAGAAGAAGTGGAGAACAGGGTAGGCAATAAGTTATGCTCTAAAATGGCACATTGGCACATCAGGAAAAATAAGTGGATTGTGGTTGTAGTTGGGCACTCGGGCTTTAAAGGTTCGCCATAGACTGGTATGGATCTCTATGGCAGTATTATATGGGATCTCTATGGCCCCAGTGTTTCATATAGGATTCTATGGTTGGTATTTATACAGGATTCCGTTGCATATTATATAGATCTCAATGTGGCGGTCTTATTAGGATCTTTATGGCGGTATAATCTAGACTTTATGGCGGTATTATATAGAATCTATATGGTGTTATGATATAGGATCTCTATTGCAGTATATATAGAAATATTCTATGGGGTATTATATAGATCTCTAGGGCGGTATTATATCGAATTATATGGTGTCGTTATATAGAATCTATATGGGGTATGAGTATCTCCTGTTCCATAAGAAGCTGATTTATTATGCTGGTACAGAGTGCTTTGTTCATCCATATTGCTCTCTCCTGTGTCTGGATAATTGCTAACCATGCTTGACGCAGCTGTCGGTCAGCCCTCTGAGGGGATTTAGCTCGATTTGACGATACAAAAAAAATTTAATTTATAATGATTATCAACAAATTCTGGCAGCTTTTTCCAAAAACAGCGCCACTCCTTCTAATAGGCCCATATTTGGGATTGCGGCGTTTAGCTCCATTGAAAGCTAATGTGGTTCAGCGCAAATACACACTCCGACTGTAGACTTGGTTGGCGCTTTATTTTTGGGGAAAAAATAATTTTTTTGTGCAATCCTTCTAAATATGAGCTGTACTCAGTCTGTCGTGGTGCTCTACACTTCCCTGTCATGGAACAAGGGAGAGTGTAGTGTGACAGCACTCGATACAAAGGAAAGCTCGGCATGTATGACCAAGCTGTGAAGGATGTCTCTGTCATCGCGCCATGATCTAGGTTTATCGCACTGAACAAAAAAACCTCCTAGTGCTTCATTTTGTCTCAATTACATGTTAAGAAGGGACAAAAGGTCAAAGGGCTCCTTATTTAAAGGTCACACCCTGAGGTGCCCCTTGCCTTCCTTATTTAGCTGACCCAACATCTGTTCATCGTTATTTTCAGAAATATAAATAAATTCATTCACACATTCGGCTGCCTAGGACTGAAGAGACTAAAGAGACCAGCCCTTAAAGGGGCCTCATCACTTAAAATTACAGTTTAAACATAAAGCCCCATGTTATAGAGCGGAGGAGTGAGCGGATGATGATAAGTTTGTGGAGAGAGGATATTAGAAAGTTAGTAATTTAAGCAGTTAGACATCTCTTCATTTGAGTCAAGAAGGATGGGACGGAGATAAGGAAACGGTATGTAGCCCGCCCCTGGACTCCAACAAAAGATAAATATTAGTTCTACTAGCAACTTTACCACATAAAACATATATCGATCCGATCAGCTTCTCCTGCTCTATAACATGGTGAGGTAATGTGGACTGCTACTTAAAGGAAGGAGTCCTTTAAAGGATGTTCATTAAGTCAACATGTAGTTTATTTAGCGTCCCTGAAGGTACAATCTATGAGATGGGTCAGGATGTAACGTCTTAAAAAGAGGGCTAATAAACAAGCGCTAAAAAATGTAATTTACCTTAACGACTCTATTGTCGGTTATAGCACCAAATTGTACAGTGATGACCCACAACAATGGGTAAAGCAAAGGTATAGCTATAAGTGACCATCCCATCCGTCATTGTGTGTCAAGATTTATTATGCTTCTGACAATCAAAGGTATTCATGTGTACATGCCTAATTACGCGCCACCAGTTGTCCACAGGGCCGTGTCTGGTATTACAGTCAGCCTTCTTCTGTGAATGATGCCCAATGGCAGCCTGATGCTTTTTAGCAAGGTGGTCTCTACTCACTTGAGACGAGAGAGGGCATCAATGGTGGCTCTGGTGCCCCCACACCTAAACCTGGGGGTCCAAACATGTTACGGGGACTGTAATGTAAATCCATTAGCAATGATGAGATTCAGAGGATTTGCGTGTCTGCTGATTCTCCCAGAACAAGGATGAGCTGAGGAATGTGCTCCGGCCAACAAGGTCACGTTCCTGTATAGTCGGGACAAGAAGGATGCAGATGCAGATGTACTTAAAGGGGTAAGCCCAGCTAATAAAGGGATGGCCTATTGCCAGGGCATTAGGATCTGGGGGGGTAGGGATGCGAGTCTAGGACCCCCCTGATCCTGGGAAGTGGCATTGGCAAACGGCTCTACAGGGCTAGTCACCTTCATTCTCAGATAGTCGGGGTCCCATAGGCTCGATATAGGTCCAGTGAAGTAGTGCAGTCTATTGCACTTCTGGTTATAGCCACGTCCTGATTGAAGAACAACCATAGCCAGCGTGATTGGTTTTAATGGTTAAGTGTCCATGAGTTTGTACAACCCCCCACTCAACAGGACATTCGAGAAAGAATTTGAGTGGTACCTCATTCATGTTTAGCGCCTCGCCCCTTAATTTGGTTACGAATGCCCCTAACATTATACATAAAAATCAACTTCACCAATCACATTTAGAGGTCAAACGAACTTTGCGTAACTTCGCAAGCAATCCCGCGAAACATGATATTAAGGATTCATTTCTAAGTGTTATGGACTTTATAGGCTTTTATATTGCAAGTATCAATTGAAAGCAGACAATCATAATTTCGGCGGGGGCCCTGATCACATTTGGTATTTGTTTTTCAATCCGTCCACCCATTCAAAAGATACAACGCTTTTGAAAGTTAAATGTCGGTTAGAACGCAACGATAAGGGGGCGCAGACATATGTCTTATGCTAGGGGGGAGTTGTGCCTTTGTGTAGCTACTTCATATATAACATTCCGGGGCCATATATCCTGAACACGTGGAGGATTTTAACAGAACAAAAGACAAATTAATCAGAGTTGCAGGTGATCCATCCAATTGATACGGGACATTCACGCAGGTTAGTATGGTCCACATTGTAGGTCCTGGCGAGTAGTGGTCCTCTGAATTCCTGGGTGTCTTCATGACAATGCCGAGATAAGCAACGTCACTTATAAAATAGCAGAGTGTTAGTAGAGGAGATTGTTGCGGACAGATGAAAGCTTGGTTGTGATAGACGCCTCTGCAACTGCTAGGGTCAGGGTGAGAGTGCAGAGGTGGACCTTGTTGTGTTCTCCTGCGGGATCAGGAACAGGGTGGTGGGGAAGGTTACCATTGAAGTCATCACACAAAATTATGGTCGAGGGATGAAATATGAAAGCGTGAATGTGAGCTGGTGACATATATCTCGCTGCCGAATCTGCCACAGGGCGATGAGGACCAAAGCCCGCTGGCCGATCCTGGAGGCGGAGAACAGCGGCTGCTGTCAAGGCGATGCGGCCACGGGACAATCGACACTTTGGAGAAGACAGAATGTTTTTTTTTGGTGCGGCAGGAGCTGGCGACGTGAGGGCGAGAAGAAAGAAGCCCCATCCAATGAGGTTTGTCAAACGGTGAGAGAGAGTGAGAGGGAGAGGCTCATAGTACATGGAGGTGCAGAAGGGCGGGGGAAAAGAACAGCAATCAAAACAATAACGTAATCTATCAAGAAAGAAAGAAATGAAATAAAACAGCGCCCATTCCACTCGGGTGCAGGACCCCTGTCAGAGGGGAGAACGTGTGGTGTGTTTGTCCAAAAAAGGGACATGCATAGTTCGCTAGAGGGCGCCATTAGACATATCCTGACCTGCTGTAACCGGACAATACATGGAGGGTAGGTTAAAACTTACATTGACAAAAAGTGACTTCATTAACTTTGAGGGTATTGTGGTAGTATCTTTTGTAAATACGACAGATGCCGGTTCTCTGGCCACTCCAGATGCTATCTATGGTTCTCCATGGACATTCCCAAATAACTTCACAGCTGTCAGCTCCAATTACATGGCGGAAGCCACGGCTAAAGACCCCGGAGGCGTGAAAGAGCACAAATGGATGGGAAAGATTACTCCAGCCGAGGTTGGTCATAATACTAGCCCTACACTTTACACAAGCAGAATAAAACGAACCTTATAAGTACATGACCCACTATGTACAAGAAGGTATGTAACTACTATAATAATGATCCCTACATATTCACTATAAAACCCTTATATGAAAAGTTTATGATTACTTTGTAAAATCTATTCTTTGGGAATTATTAAAGAATCGCAAGATAACAGGTCAGATATTTGGGTTCCTTGGTGTGGTAGCCGGTTGATTTTTTTTTATCTTACCATTTGGAGTGCACGCCGTAATCAAAGGTTTAACCCCTCTCCTTAGAATTTGGTAAAGAATCAAAATGTCAATTGTAACACTGCACGGCGATTTGAAGACAATACATGCCGTTCAAACGTTTGCGACACTAAATTCGGAGTAACCTCTGCAGCAGACTCCAGGCTAGGACAAGGGTTCATCCTATGACACCGTAACATGAAGGCTACCCCATTCCAGCGAGAATAGTGAGTGCAGCTCTGGGTGTATAATACAGATGTAACTCAGGCAGATATATTTTTAAAGTGACGTGCTATCTTGGATCTATTTCTGCTTTATTGGTGCCTCAGGTGGCTGGGTATCACGAGAAACTGTGACAGAGAATGGAGTATAAATCACAATTAAATTTCTGTGTTTGGCACTTTGCGAATAATAAGCGGGTCTAGTTGTATTTTGGGCACTCGTCCTCTAAAAGGTTTGCCATCACTGTCATAGACTGTAAGCTCTTGTGTCCTCCTTCATCCTCATAGACTGTAAGCTCTTGTTCCCCCCCTCACCTCAAACTGTAAGCTCTTGTGTGTCACCCCCCTCCTCATAGACTGTAAGCTCTTGTGTCCCCCTCATCCTCATAGACTGTAACTCTGGTGCCCCCCATCATCATAGACTGTAAGCTCTGGTGCCCCCCCTCATCATCATAGACTGTAAGCTCTTGTGTCCACCCCCTCATCCTCATAGACTGTAAGCTCTTGTGTCACCCCTCATCATCATAGACTGTAAGCTCTTATACACCCCCTCATCCTCATAGACTGTAAGCTCTGTGTACCCCTCCTCCTCATAGACTGTAAGCTCTGTGTCACCTCATCCTCTAGCCTGAAGCTCTTGTTCATCCCCTCATCCTCATAGACTGTAGCTCTTGTGTCACCCTCATCCTCATGACTGTAAGCTCTTGTGAGCAGGGATGAAGTCAAGCTTAGAATAAGGCCACCAAAATACGAGATTGTGGCACATGCCGTTAAGTTCTATGGTCTCTTCTTAGCAGTAGAGCATTGTATATGATTAGTGTTTACATCATATACATCCTGTATTATACTCCAGAGCTGCACTCACATTCTGCTGCTGGTGGCAGTCACTGTGTACATACATGACATTACTTATCCTGTACTGATCCTGAGTTACTCCTTGTATTATATCCCAGCTGACCTCACTATTCTGCTGCTGGTGCAGTCACTGTGTGACATACATGACATTCTTATCTGTACTGATCCTGATTACATCCTGTATTATATCCCAGAGCTGCACTCACTATCCTGCTGCTGGTGCAGCTCCTGTGTACATACATGACATTACTTATCCTGTTATGATCCTGAGTTACATCCTTTATATACTCCAGAGCTGCACTCACTATTCTGCTGCTGGTGCAGTCACGTGTACTACATGACATTACTTATCCGTACTGATCCTGAGTTACATCCTGTATTATATCCCAGAGCTTGCCTCACTATTCTGCTGCTGGTGCAGTCACTGTGTACATACATGACATTACTTATCCTGTACTGATCCTGAGTTACATCCTGTATTATACTCCAGAGCTGGCACTCACTATTCTCTGCTGGTGCAGTCACACTGTGTACATACAGGACTTACTTATCCTGTACTGATCCTGAGTTACATCCTGTATTATATCCCAGAGCTGCACTCACTATCCTGCTGCTGGTGTCCGTTCCGTGTACATTACATGACATTACTTATCCTGTACTGATCCTGAGTTACATCCTGTATTATACTCCAGAGCTGCACTCACTATTCGTCTGCTGCTGTGCAGTCACTGTGTACATACATGACTTACTACTTATCCTTACTGATCCTGAGTTACATCCTGTATTATATCCCAGAGCTGCCACTCACTATTCTGCTGCTGGTGCAGTCACTGTGTACATACATGACATTACTTATCCTGTACTGATCCGAGTTACATCCTGTATTATACCCCGAGCTGCACTCACTATCTGCTGCTGGTGCGTCACTGTGTACTACATACATTACTTATCCTGTACTGATCCTGAGTTACATCCTGTATTATACCCCAGAGCTGCACTCACTATTCTGCTGCTGGTGTAGTCACTGTGTACATACACTGACATTACTTATCCTGTACTGATCCTGATTACATCCTGTATTACCCCAGAGACTGCACTCACTATCTGCTGCTGGTGCAGCACTGTGTACATCATGACATTACTTATCCTGTACTGATCCTGAGTTACATCCTGTATTATACCCCAGAGCTGCACTCACTATCTGCTGCTGGTGCAGTCACTGTGTACATACATGACATTACTTATCCTGTACTGATCCTAGTTACATCCTGTTTATACTCCAGAGCTGCACTCACTATCTGCTGCTGGTGCATCACGTGTACATACATGACATTACTTATCCTGTACTGATCCTGAGTTACTCCTGTATTATACTCCAGAGCTGCACTCACTATTCTGCTGCTGTGCAGTCACTGTGTACATACATGACATTACTTATCCTGTACTGATCCTGAGTTACATCCTGTATTATACTCCAGAGCTGCACTCACTATTCTGCTGCTGTTGCAGTCACTGTGTACTATACATGACATTACTTATCCTGTACTGATCTCAACCTTTCTAATGCTGTTACCCCACAATACAGTTCCTCATGCTGTGGTGACCCCAAACCATGCAACTCGCAGTAAAACACATAAAATTGCAGCTCCGATGGCTTACGCGACCCCCGGTTTTGGTCGTTCGACCCCCGCTGGGGTCCCGACCCACAGGTTGAGAACCACTGCTCTAGAAGATAAATGTAAGTAGTTGGAGACTTCTTAGACAATCAGTGATGTTTCCCAGTGTTGCAGAGTTGGGGACTATTTATTGGCTATGAACATAAGGGCAAAAGTTTTAGTTTTTTATAATCAATCTTTATTTACAGTACATTGAGTTGTAGTATAATATGGTGTGGGGGGCTGTCTACCACTTGACGTTGTCTTATAGTGAGCACTCGGCTTTGTTACTGTCCACAGAGACCAGGCCCATGAAGCTCGGCTGATGAATGCTTGTTCTTTATTGTCCTCCCCTCTAGGGGGCAGCACCAGCGGAAGGGTTTACTTGCACTGTATGGCACCACAGACAGAAGAACGGTTTGAGTTTATGTTAATCATGTGTGATTACGTCTTTGGGTATTTTTTTCATGTTTTTTTGTGTTGCTGGATGGGGAGGTTTGGTTTTTGTTTTTTGGTTGTTTTGTTTTGTGTATTTGTGTGGGGGTTTTGTTTTTTGTTGTTGTTGTGTGTGTTGTTGTTGTTTTATTTGTTTGGGTTTTTTGTTTTGTATTGTGTTGTTTGTTTTTTGTGTGTTTTTGTTGTATGGTGGGTTTTTTTTGTATTTTGTTTTTGTGTTGATGTTGTTTTTTTAGTTGCTTTTTTTTTTATGGGTTTGTTGTTTTGTGGTTGTGTTGTGTTTTGTTGTTTGTTGTTGTTTTGTTTGTTGTTGTTGTTTTGTTTTTTTTTGGGTTTTAGTTGTTTATTTTTTTTTTAGTGGTTTTTTTTTTTTGTGTTGTTTTGTTTTGGTTTTTGTTTGTGGTTTGTTGTTTTTGGTTTTTTTTTGTGTTG
>CM033651.1:7976072-8204525 GCA_019512145.1 Engystomops pustulosus
AAAGATCGGGAAGTATATTTGTAGAACGTTCTGCGCGTATACAAAAATAATAATGCAATACTGTCACAATGGTTACAAAAAGAAAACAAAAAAAAGTGATCTACTCCAAAATAAAAAAAACGGAAACAAAATCCAAAACAAATAGACATAAAGCTCCGCCCTTGCGTAAATCTATCCACATTGTGTATAAATACATTTTGTGTTTTGTTTTTTTTAAAAATCTCTACTACACATTAGCCTCTACACATTATACCTTCTCTCTAGCTCTCCCCACATAACAGCACTATACAAGCAGCCAGTGTGCGCGCGTCTCTCCATGTAGCCGGAGGGTCTGTTTATACATATAACTTTGTGTTGGATGCCACAGACATTAAGATGTTCACATCTGAAAGGGAAGCAGAGTTCAGTTTTACAGAATGTATTGTCCTGTTTTTTTTTTTTTTTTTTGTTAATTTTTTTTTTCTTCTTTTGTTTATTTGTGTGGATGATCTACGATGCTCCAGTCCATTGAGATCCTACATACACTGGGAACAGCCGCACTTTATTGGCTTCTCTACGTCTTCCACAAACGAGGATCCGTCGCTGCACTCGAACGTGTACTCGTACTCCTGCGCTTCATGCGTAATCCGTGCAGCAGCCGGTTGTGCGGATCCCGGCACCTCTCCCACGATACCGTGGCGCGTGGTCTGGCAAATGGCGATCCCCTCTGCACTTGGTAGTAGTCCCGGACCGGATCGCCTCTACACTCCGACTCTGCAGGGACAGGACATGGAATGAGAGGATTAGGTAACTATTGTATCATCAATAACAAATCAACCAAGCGCTCGTCTGATAGGGAGCAGTATCTGCGTTACACCTTCTATATCCGTATATATCACACGTCTGTCTCTCTGCAGAGGCCCTGGATTAAAGCGGATCTGATTGTGATGTGTTATGGCGCTGGGACAGGAGTTTCCTCCTAAGCAAACAGGTCAGGGGCCATGAGGGGAAGCCACTGGACCTGGACTGCAATCCTAGCACCGAAATAAAGGTCCAACGTAAAGGGCATCTACCACCAGGATGAAGGACTGTATGCAAATGAGCTGAGGGGCTACATAGGTGTTAATGGAGCCAGGAGCCACTCAGGCTCATTTGCATACAGTCCTCATCTGGTGTAGATGCTCCTAGACCAGACCTGGATGTGTGCTTAGGTTTTAAGGAAACTGAGTGATGCCCAGCAAATAATATGCACTGTCTATATTTACTGAAGGGGTTTTTCTGGTTTCCGGACCATTGAAGTGAATGGAGCTAAGCTGGGGGGGACCTCAGCATGCCGCTAGATCACTTCTCCAATGACTAGTGTGCTGTTATGTGGTCATCTATCCTGGAAATAGGTTCTCTGGTTCCTGAATGATGAAGCCAATGATGAACTGCAGGAGATAAGCTCTTATACCCACCACAATAGTTGCAGATTGTCTGCAGAACCCAATAAGTAGGGGTGTAAATTGGGGGGTTGCAGACCAGGTCTAGGGGACCCATATGGTGACTTTTGCTATATGAGAAAACTAGTACTATAAACAATACATTAATTGGGGCCTGACATCCGTGCCAATAAGCCTGTTCCGCTCCCATTTCATATTGATCCTGTACATTACATTGTAACGACGCCGGGTTTCCTACCTACCCTGATCAACAGACGCACCCGTAGCGTTGTCACACTCGCAGTATGCTTCGCCCACGTCTAGATCTGGCAGCGCACGTGTTGGCATGCAGATTCTTGCAGGGATTATAGAGCCTCCTCCTTGCTGATGCAGAGGGCACCCTTGTACCCTCCTGGCACAGGCAGCTGTAGGTGACCGAATCAGGGCATGCAGGTCCCATGTACACACTGGAGAGAAACAGCTCGTATACAGCAGCTAGTAATGATGTGTAAATTACAATGTGTTAATAGTCATTTTCGTTATTCAATAATTTTTTTTTCTCTTCGTTCTGTCCTGTGTTTACCATGAGAAAGTATCGTACGACGTGGTCTATGATATCCAGGAGCAGGTCACCCCCCCTCCCCAATCAGCTCTCCTCTGGGGAAGGGCAGACCCAAGATTGGGTCTAAGTCCCTTAGATTTTTGTGGGTTTGTTGTATACCATCCAACTAGTGGGTGATTCTGGTACTACTTGTGTGCCTAGCAGGGGTTGCTTATTGCTGGTCGCAGTGCGGGCCATCCACCCACCCAGCCTCGCAGTGGACACACCGGTCCACTGACAGTGTTGGGCGACTATGCATGGAGCAGAAGAGCTTTCTACATGGTTTCAACTCCCGGCACCACTCCCGCTCATCTGAGTCTTGGTGAAGTCTGGAGCTCATTATTAAGTACAGGTTACGGATGCAGCCGTGGAAACTGGTTCCTTAAGAATTTGCCCACGTCTGAAGCGGCAGAGTTGACGTCCACTGGCATACCTGGGGCCACAAGAAGACCAGACGTTATGTATATCCCTACGGAAAGGTCATGTGATGGTTGTGTATATATATCTGTAATACAGTCTCACTTTAGTCCGCATGAATGTGGCAAGGTCTTTGCAGGTAAATGAGCAGAGGAGGTGTATATACCGACCCTGATACAGTAGGGGTGCATCCTAGATTTGGGCCTAGGCAACATTAAAAGCCTGGAGATTGTTTAAACTTTTATGCAAGCAAAACTTTTCCTTAAAAATTAAAAACAATAATGGTGGTAAGTGCCTGTATATCTGGGGGTCCACTGCTGTACTCATGAGAGTGGGGTTCTCCTGTGAGAGACCACCACTCCATTGACTCTATGGGGACTGTGCTGTCTCAGGGAAGTCAATAGCGGTGGCCACACAGGGGGGCAGCAATCCTGTGATCACCAATCTGTAACTTACTACTACACCTATCACATGTTTGCTCCGCTTTCCTGATACGTAAAGTGAAGCCCCTGTATCATCAACCAGATGGAGGGTCATGTGATCTCTAACTGTCCATGAACATCACCCTGCCAGGACCTTATGATATATATTCATGAACACAAGATTCAGGTCCTGGCAGGGTGATTGCTCATGGACAATAGAGATCACATGACCCTCCATCTGCAGCTATTATTGCACAGGAATGTCTGGTTGAGGAGTAAAAGACATTTCTGCTCGCTTTCTTCATATGTAAAGCCTCCTATTAATAGATGTATACTGGTATGACCTAATATCCTGCCCCCTCCCCCACTTACACAACACATAGGTAAGTGGCCGACCCCTGGACACGTCTGCATGGGTGAGGTTGTATCCGCAATTCCGGTACACCAGTCTTACCTCCTACATACAGGGGGGCTTCGCTGTTGAGGGTTGTACTGCTTCCCAAAGTTGTCCATGGTCATGGGGCACCGCCGTCAATGGCAAGATAACCATCTGGTCAAAGGTTAACTAACTCCACCGATGGACTGCCCATCATTGATAGTCTCGCCTGGAGAAGAGGATTGTCAGGATACTCCCTCATTATCCGTCTATTCATGCAGTAATGGCTTCCCCGGGAACGGAAACATAGCTGCTAATTCTAAATTAAAGAGTGACAGTGCGGGCATATGGTGCACCCTGCCATCTGCTGACAGCTCCACTAATCCTCCGCCACACAATGTAATCCGTATCAGATCACTAACCGGCCCCGGAATAAATACGTCTGCCCCTCCCTGCGCCTGATTTACGGCACCGCATGTGGAGACGCACATTGGGCAGACGCCGCATTTCATCTCATCCTGATATTGTTTGTTCTTTTGTAGACGAATTACATCGGAGATGAATGATTACACTTCGTCAATCTGCGCCCTCTCGCACTCGCACGGTCGGTCACTCCACATTTCATGGTCTCGCTACTTTCTTATTTTGTGATGTTACCCAATCCTTGCCCCAACTTCATTCCCATTGAATCCCAATTATAAAAGGAAACTTATCTGAAATGTTATAGATAACAAAACAGAAGTGACTTTAACTCATCAGTTGCTGGACAGAATTTTTGTTTCTAGAAGAACTGGGTTGATGTTTTTGGTTTTCCCAAATTCTTGGCTAATCTGCTTTAGATAGATGAGATCGGATCCTTCACCAGTAATGATGTCTGTCTGGGCCCCTGGTGGTCCCTACATCCTGATCCCTGTCTCAACAATAAGAATAACTCATTGATCATTATTATCATTTTCTGAATAAGACCCAAAATTCAAGGCCCAGGACCTGGCAGAGAGGTAATGGTTTGCAGGGGACTTTGTTTGTATAATAATTCTCCCTCTGATAGTGCTGTATAGTAGGAGAACAGTCCCGGGGTCTTACCTATAGATGCCGAGCTGGGAAGCTCCCGGTCGTAGCTGACTCTCACGTGACCCTGATATAACTCTACAGCCATGTTGATCGCGATCGCCATTGTATAGGAGAATTCCATTGTCCTCGGCCGTTGACACCTGCACATGGTAATAACGAGGAAGACTAATAGGGAAAGCGTCAGACTCCTACATGTCATCAATAAGTGAAGAATCCATCCTCATTATCAATTTGTAGAGGTCCGATGCTCAGGACCCCCCTGCACAGTTCTCAGGCTGAATAACAGAGCAATGGGCGGACAGCACCAGTCCTGGTGTAGTGGCTGACTAAATCACTGCAGCACAAATGTAGTAACCGAGTCTTCCACTACACGCGGATGCGCTGTCTACTACTACTCTTCACCCATTTTTCTTTTCCATATCATCTGTTCTTGAGGTGCATGTTGCACTTCCACCAATCTGATACTGAGGATCAATTCTATTAAATGTCATCAATATTTTTAGCCTGGAATCCTTTCTAAGAGTTTCCCATCATTGTGGATTTTGATGAACTAATCTGTAGATTAAAATTATAGGGGGATTTATCATGCACTGGAGCACGGTGGCGCAAGCGTATGATCTGTGAGGGGTCCACAGGATGGGCCTAACTTTATGATTGGTGATGGAAACGCCGGATGCGCTCGATATGTATATTGCGCATGCATGGGGCGGAGTTAAGGGGTTTTTCCCACAAACAGTTAGGCCCTATCCACTCGTGATGAGCCCCCCCAGATCACGAGAACGGGGGGGAGAAGGGGGTTCGAGCGATCAGCAATCTCCACATCAGCTCCATAGAGATGAATGCGAGAGCCCGGCCACGCGGGACGCTGCTCCGCTAATCTCGGGAAGCGAAGGGCTACTTGGACCCCATCATTCTCCTGATTTGTGAGGTCAGCAAGTTATGACCTATCCTGTGTGTTTGGCGGGAAGACCCTTAACTCCGCCCCCTCCTTCGCCTTTATATACCCAGCGCTTCTGGCTCCTGATACGCCTGCATGTTGCCCGCGCTTTCCTGGTGTAGAATTGAGCTATAGCCTGGCGCAGTTCCTTGCGTTCCTAGGGTGTGCACAGGGCAAGAAACCCTGCAGGCTCGGAAAGAGGAAATATCACAATTCCTGGATGTGCAGCTGGAATTGTGAACTATTTCAAGCTTGTATGACAGAAAATTGGTGTATAAGTCTTACCAATCCCCTCCCATTAAATCTATGTGATCCAGCAGCGCATTATCCCGCCTGTGCCCTCCCACTGATCCCACGGATTAAGGGATGTTCCAGTATTACTGGGTTAGTAGCTCCTTTGGCTTAGGTAACAATGTACAAACTATCTTATTCACTTTTATTTCACATATACTGTTTTCTATGCCAAAAAACTTTGGAGTTGATGTTGTTGCAACTGTATGTAACAGCCTCGCGTCGTCAGCAATGGGCGCGTGATTTTATCTTGCTGACATTCGCGTGCGTTTGATGATTATGTCGTCTCACACTTACCTGAGAGTGATTTAGCCCGAGGCCAGTTCTGTAGGTCTGTGAATTGCAGGTAGGTGTCTCTATCCACAAATTCACCTTAAGATTTCTCGCATCTGCGCTCCTCCAATCCGGCAGGCACTGGCACACGGCGCTGCTCCCCATGTCATGCATTTGGCTCCGTTCTGACAGTCGGCTATTTACACGTTGTGTCAGGTTGAGCTTGTGATGGCATTTCACAGAGCGCCCACTGGTAGGAGAGAGAAAATGCTAGAAATGTAACATACCAGTCATTCATACAGACCCGTAATGTCTGATCTATCACCACCGGAACATTAACCCCAAGGGACGTCAATTGGATAATGTCCCTACAGAATCACCCACTGGGCTGACCCCACAATTACATCGCAATGATATCCTCTTCATGACTGAAAGCGGTGTATGCCCCGCACACAGCAAAGGCTGGAATCACTGGGTAGGATGGATCTCCTCCAGATCAGGGAGAGGATCAATACTTATCTCTTTATAATTTACATTGTTTTACCACAACAGAACAACATGATGCCGGTGTTTATGACAATTTTTTCGGATAAGTCACACATTTGTAACCATTTAGTATGTAATCCTTATTATTGTCAAAAGATACAAACAAACATGAAATGAAGAAAACCAGACGGTTTCCTCGAACCTTTTGATTTTACAATGTAATTTCCAGCTTATTCTTTCATGTCCTTCTGCTAATATGGACATATTCTCCCGTCACAGAGGGACATGTGCTGTGACCCTAAAATGAGATTTATCTTTCCCTTCTGTTTCGTCTCTAAAGCTTTCTTAAGAGGATTTCAGTCTATAGGATTTTGCCAAGATATCGACTAATCCAAAGGAATCGAGACGGGTAATTCCTAAAAGTGTCTCATACATCACAGTGCGATTATAGAGCGTGCACGTCAGCTGCCGAGCACACTGGACACGGAGGTCTGGACCTCGCACTGAGGCCTCTGTAAAAGAGGTTTTTCTCCTGAAACTATATTTACAGGATTTTTAATGATTGGAAAATAAGTATATATTCTTACATTTCCAAAGTCTCCCAACAAGAACCACAAACTCTAGTGGTCCAGCCCTTGAAGGACATTACCACAGGATGAAGGACTGTATGGCAATGAAGCTGAGGGCCCAGGTTTCCATAGGTGTGTAATTGAGCCTAGAGCCCCTCCGGGTTATTTGTAATATAGTTTTGTTATGGTAATTTTCTATGGGGAATCACATGGACCCAACTTTATAATGTAGGCGGAATACCCTAGATTTTTGAGGGGAAGCTCTGTATAATATGTAGTGACGGGCAACGTCCCAGGGAACTCGTTATCCACTTACCTAAGCCATTGGTGCACTGACACGAGTAAGCCATTCACCTACATCCACGCACTGGGCGTTGTTTCTGGCAGCGGTAGATCCTTACAGTCGTCGTAGTTTGAATGCTGCATTCTCCCTCCATAGCCGGAGTTGCACTCACATCTAGTGAAAGGAGACAGGTAGGCTCATTTTCCCATATGGATACAGGGTCAGGGCCCTGCAGTGCTGGGGGCCTAACTTAGCTTACATGAAGATCCATGTTGATGGGGGGCTTATAATACAATTACCATGAGGGCTGTTTGGTATAATAACTAGGAATTTTTAGGTAACAGGAGATTGTTATAATTTTCAGATTTTGTAATGCAACAGTTCACTGCAAGGGCCCACTGAGGCTCTGTCACCGGGCCTACTGAAACCGGGAGCCGACCGGTGGCAGAATGAATGCATTGAGTAAGGAAAGGAGGAGAGGAAAAGATGGGATAGCGGGTAGTGATAAAAAAAAGAATTAAGTAGACGGCTACGAAGGATGAGATAGGTGAGAGTAGGGAAGTGCAGAACGTGATGGAAGAAATGAATATAGGTGGGGGCAACGCTGGTGTGATAGCTTGGTATAACTGGACTGTCACTGCTATCAAAGGTTCACTCATGTGTAGCTGTCTATTAATTACTTGTGGTTACTTATGTAGCTACTGGTATACTTGCTGTGGCAGTTTCGCTTTGTATGATGGAACAGCTTCATGTGATATTGAGATGTTTGGGGACCGTTGTTATCTTTTATTTCTCGTGTATTGGTTTTGTTATACTGTAATTTACTGTGATATTTTTATTGTTACAGGCTCGTACTCATTCTTCGGACCTCCGCCTTGTGACGCACTTGGTCGGGGTGACAGGGTTAAGCTCTGCAGAGCAGAAATCCACAAGTGCTGCGCAGTAGTCTCCTACATAACAAACACAGTTCAAGGTACGTGGTATAATAATTGTACTTTGCCACAATGTCAAATATCAACCCCCCCCCCCCCCAAACACGTCCTGATTTATTTCGCTTCTATGGGTGGACTAACTCTACGGGATCAATACGGTCCCCGCTAAACATGATAACAGAAGTAAATCATCTCCGGGCATGTGGGGCGGATACCCTGAAGATGCGGATTCTGACTTGCACTCCTTATATTTTTAGCAGAAATCTACATGAATATGGGGTCAGTGTTTTTTTTTTCATCTTTTTTTCCCTAAGCTCTCTTGATTAATGGAAGTAGATTTTGGCAAAGTTTTCTATCGAAAAATCTATCAGCAATTTGCTCGTGACCACCTAGGAAATCTGCCAGTCTCTGTATCCAAATGAATACATGTATTCCCCTGCATAGTAAGCAGAGTATGATACACTGTGTAATGTGGCGAGGACAGATGTGTCGGACATCATGGTGAAGGTGCTGGGGTCTGCAGGTTCCCACTTACTATAGGGTGCCCCCGTAGCTCATCATAGATCGGGTTTGCTCTGTCTATAAACCGTCCTTTATTTTGCACCTTAACACCTGCCAGCCATAGGTCGTGAGTAGATGCACTTACCTTTAGTTGTGGGTGGGCACTGACAGACCGTGTACAATGTTTATCCCGTCTATGCAGGTGCCGCCATTCTCGCAGTCGCTGTACTTGCACTTCGTCACGTTGTGCACACGTTGGGCCTTCAACTCGCACGAAGCGCATCTTTGGGGACAGCTGCGGTCATAATCACATTTCAACAAGTATAATTCTTGCAAGCTGTACTTTTCTCGTCTCGTCACGTCCCCATGGTGTTCTGGCGATAGGCAGCAATTCAAGCTTTCAAAGCACTCTGACCCCTTCTCGTCACATACCGACATGAAAATCTCCTGCGATCTATGTTTAGTTAGCATACATATACCTCCCAGGCTCGGGGGTTTTTTATGGCTTTTTTTTTGTAAACAAAAGTGACAGATATCTTGTAAACACGAAGTCGGAACATTGAATTAAATCCCTCCAAATGTATGCACATGTGAGATCACTGACAACCCATTCTTGTGGACAAATTCCATAATGGTTTATGTATCCGGCTCCATTACACTCTGTCCGAGTCGGTGTCGGCCTCTCCGTAGTAGTCCAGGAGGATAGCAATCCATCAGATTGCAACAGAGTCAATGTCCGGCGCCCCCCAATAAATCATTCCTAGTTCTAAGCGCGGACCCACGTGTTATACAGCGGCATGCGTGGTTTAGCAGGTTGATGCTGTACTTGGGCCATGGGTCCTTTCATTGGTCTGTCTGTTTATCAGTTGAAATCTTTTGCCGAGCTGTGATGTCCGTAATCGCACAAGTGGCCAACCAAGGTCCTGGCCATATTTCCTCACTTGTCCGCAACTTTTGAAGGGTCACCTGATTGGTGTTTCATAGCAAAGTAATCTCCAACGAGGGCTGCCTGTGGGGACTCATTAACTAATTTTTAAGAATTGATTTTAGAGGTCCTCAGTCCGGTGCCTGGATCTATTAGTGAGTGTCCCTGGTTTTTCTCAGATGGGTTTTTTGTTGGTAGATTCCCTTTAGGCTGATACACACTAACACTCATTTGTATCTGATTTAGCTTTTTTTCAATAGTGTAAAGGTGTGTGATAAGCCTTTGGAGTAGTTTCCATACTGAAATGTTATTTAGAATGCTGTAGGTGAGTATTTTGTGGTTTGGCATTTGTCAGAGTTACTCTGGGAGTATTACTTTGCACTAATATGGGGGATATTCCAGTTGAATGACAGATCTGTGTGTGCCACTATAGACGGTTTACGTAAGCAGGTGGTGGCCAAACTGTGTGGGCACGTATATGGCGTGTAATTTTGGTCACTGTATCTATTAATGCTTTATAGACAAGGATTGCGGTAAGTTCTTGGATAGTGTACTTATACATAGTTTGGGTGTTGTATGATATCTGTGCACAGCAAGTCCTGGGCTGTCTGGGACTGTAGGAAGATACCTGGAGTCATCTCTGGTGATGGCCTGAGTGCCCACAGAAAGGGCTCCGAGTGCCACCTCTGGCACCAGTGCCATAGGTTAGCCATCACTGGTCTATGAGGATGAGGGGGGGCACCAGAGCTTACAGTCTATGAGGATGAGAGGGTGACAAAAGGTGTGTAAGAGCTTGTATAATGGTCCGGCCATTTTTATAAAGGGATGGAATAAAAATAATTTAATAAATAAAAAAAAATGCTGCTTGAACCAGTCATCAGCCGCATCTTATATACAAAGTCCATTTTGGATAACAGACAGGGGGAGTACCCAGAATTGGTTAATACAGAGTAGAAGTTTCATGCAGGTAGTTAGTGCGATAGGTTTGCCTACATAAATGTTTTAAGAGCACGTTTGAAGCTTTGGGGGTTTATTATTAGTCTGCTAGTCCGGGGAAAGTCATTCCAAACAATTGGTGCAGCTCTGGAGAAGTCCTGGAGATGTGCATAGGAGGTTCAAATTAAGGTAGAGATTAATCTAATATCACTGGCAGATTTAAGAGCACGGGTTGTGCTATAGACTGAGAAGAGAGATAGAGAGGTGCAGCATTATGCAGAGCTTTGTGGATGAGGGTTATTAATTTAGACTGTATTCGGAAGGAGACGGGCAACCAGTGCAGTGACTGGCACAGACTGGAGGCATCCGTGTAGCGGCTGGTCTGTAAGTCGAGCCTGGCTGCTGCATTGAGAATAGATTGTAGAAGAGATGGTTGAGTGGATGAAAGTACATGGAGGAAAAAGTCACCTCCTTTAGGACTCACAGGGGAAGTTGACACCTCAATATTTTGCCAATTTCTTAAAAGAGAGAGACTGAAAATGACAAGGGGGCGGCTCCTGCATGTGTCATAGGATGTGAATTTTACAGGATTAAAAGAAGACGACAGTAAACGGCCTCAAACGTTCTGTTCAATGATCAAAGCAGCAACATGAGACGCAGCGGCCCCTCCCCGCGTATGATCAGAACACGTCCCGGGAGACGTTCCCATGTAACAGATGGAAATCACAGACATCATTCTGTTCAGAAATGAAAACTTACAAGTCTTCACCTGTGGTTACATTTACTTACCGAATTAAAGGCACACGGTCACCGGCTTTTTCACCCTCTGGAAGGTTACGGAGCATCCTGGTTCCCTTCTTCCCGGATAAACATCACAAAGTCACCTGTAAAAATACAAAACACCTTCACATTGTATGTAAATGAGCTGAAATGTGTCACATAAGGCCTAAAGGGGGCGTCACTTCAAATGCCATATAGCAGCTTGAACTTGTTCTGTTGTCATTGTAAAGATAGGAACCTCCGACTCCTAAACAGTGTTTCCTGTGCTACCGAATCAGAGATATAGACAGTAACATAGTTTCTAATGGGAGGTGCAGATAAAGATTACATTCACAACTCAAACTTTAACTCATGTGTATCTCTGGTTCAGTAGCACACAGACCCAAGCTAGTTGTAGAGCCCAATGTAGAGGTGTAAGAAGTTATGCCACACCTCTGGGGAAAAAAAGTGACTCTTTTCTGCTCTCTGTCACATGACTTTGGAGATTTCTTTAGGAGGTAAACGTGGTAGATATATTCGACACATATTAGTGAGAATGCTATTATAAAGGACATTTCAGACTCTACATGAGGGGTCTGGTAGTGTAATGGAATTAAACCTCAAAGATTCCCTTTAACCAGGTTCAGGTTATCATTTGCGCTGTTTTGGGGGTAAAGTCCATTTGTTTTTGGCATTCTTTTTTTTTTTTTAGCTGATCCTGTTCCAGAGTAGATTTAGGCTGTGAGGGGTCTTGCAGAGTCTTTCACATCATTGTGGAGGATTCTTCCCCTTGCTTGTTGCCACATTTGAGGGTTTTAAGCCATTACCTCCTGGTTTGAGGCAGACAGGCGGATATTCTCCATCACAAGTTACATTTTGGGAGTAGAATTTACGGTTCCATTAACTATAACAAGTCGCCCCCGTTCTGCAGATGCAAAGCAGCCCCAGACCATCACACGTCTCCCACCTCGTCTGTGAGATGGTGTTATATGTTTTTTTTTTATGGCGTCCAGATCTTCAAAAAAGTTTCACCATTATAGGACATCTACCACCAGGATGAAAGATTGCATGCAAATGAGCCTGATGGCACCGAAGGAGCCTGGAGCCCCTCTGGCTCATTTGCATACAGTCTTTCATCCTGGGGGTAGATGTCCTTTAATTAATCAATCTACAATCATCATGCCAAGCCAAAGGTAAGTGAGGCCGACAGTTCTTGAGATGTTCTTCTGTGGACACCACCGGGAGAAGTGTTAATAGCAAACCAACTGTATGGGTGCACGTTAGTGGTTGTCCCTTATTATATATAAAATTCATCAATATACATTATGCATATACAAAAATGACATTGCGTGCGAGATCTGGATGGTTTTGGTACAATCAAGGGAAGGGGAGTCAAATGGAGGCAATGTAATAATCTGGTAACATGTAGAGGAATGAACCCTGATTTCTATGCCATTTCAGAGAAATTCCCATTGTATTCCATATGCTAATGAGGTGGGTGGATCATGGGATGACACAGGAAGAGGAGAAGTGATTTAGGCTGCAATAGCAGCGCTGCAGGTTCTCAGTAGCATACAGATTACACTGGGAATATTTTGGAGATGGAAGAATTGACAAAAATAACAAAAGGTACGTCGGAAATCACAGTGCATTTCTCTACAACACTTGGTGGGGGTGGTGGATTCCCTTTGCAGTTGCTAAAGAAGGGGACCAGGTGTTGGGTGATCAGCACATGCCATGCTGCCTGACCAGGAGTGACAAAGAGAGAAGGCTTTGTGTGCGTGTGATTCAAGAGGTGGATTCAGCAGTGCACGCACTTCATAAGGGGCAGGTGCCAACGTAGTAAAGGGGGCAGAGGTCACAGTAGAGGGGCCTGCAGGAATACAACAAAGGGAGGATCAGGGCCAGGACAAGGCCTTTTGGTGCCCGAAGCAGACAAGCTAAAATGCATCCCCACCCCTCTGCAAAACTGTGGCAGAATCAGGGTCGATCCAGAGGGGAAAAATAAAATTGCTTCCATATCCATTAATAATCATAATAAAGAAATCCAAGTGCTATGGAATCATCTACAGTTAGACTATAAATATAGTGAAAATAGTAAAATATACCTCCAGCGAAAAAAATCACACACATAAATATATTCCAGCAATGAATGTTGCAAACACAAAGACACCACTAACTAGTCTGACATGTAAACATTTACCAGCAATGAATACACAGCATATAATTATATCCTGCACATATAAATATATATAAGCAGTGAATAACCACATAAATATATACCAGCATTAATGTACTGCACCTGCGCTGCCATCAGACATTACTTACTGTTCAGATTCTGTCTGGTCCATCTCGCCCGCCTTCCTGGAAGTCTACCCATTGCTGGTAGTCCATCACCTATAATATGCTCCTCAAAAATGACCACAATATGCCCTGCATATACAAATAATACATTTTTACCTGTCAATATATTACAACATATACTACCGTATACTTCCCCATCATTAATTTATATTATAGAATGTAGCACAGTATCCCCATTATAAAATGTTGGACAACACCCCTTTATTAATATAAGTCAGAAGGGTGGAACAATCAGAATATGAAGCGACATTCATCATAAAAAAACATGTACAGTTAGGTAAAGCACGCTGTTCCACTCTGCATCCATTCTTACACTTCATAAGGCAGAGCACCCTATTAACTCTCTCATATGCATGTGCTGGGGCTACCTATATGCTGGAGGCACGCGCTGGGGCTACCTTATATTGTGGGGGAACGCGAGGGGTACCTATATTTGGAGGCACGCGCTGGGGCTACCTATATGCTGGAGGCACGCGCGGGGCTACCTATATGGCTGGAGGAAAGCGCTGGGGCTAACCTATATGGTGGAGGCACGCGTGGGGTAACTCTATATGGTGGAGGCACGCGCTGGGGCTACCTATATTGGAGGCACGCGCTGGGGCTACCTATATGGTGGAGGCACGCGCTGGGGCTACCTATATGGAGGCACCGCTGGGGACCTATATGGTGGAGGCACGGCTGGGGCTACCTATATGGTGGAGGCAGCGCTGGGGCTACCTATATGTGGAGGCACGCGCTGGGCTACCTATATGCTGGGCACGGCTGGGGCTACCTCTATGCTGGAGGCACGCGCTGGGGTCATACTAGGTTATGCTGGGGCACGCGCTGGGGCTACCTATATGCTGGAGGCGCGCGCTGGGGCTACCTATACGCTGGAGGCGCGCGCTGGGGCTACCTATACGCTGGAGGCGCGCGCTGGGGCTACCTATACGCTGGAGGCGCGCGCTGGGGCTACCTATACGCTGGAGCGCGACGCTGGGCACCTAACGCTGGAGGCGCGCGCTGGGGTACCTATACGCTGGAGGCGCGCGTGGGGCTACCTAGATGGAGGCGCGCGCTGGGGTACTATACGCTGGAGGCGCGCTGGGGCTACCTAACGCTGGAGGCGCGCGTGGGGCTACCTATACGCTGGAGGCGCGCGCTGGGCTATCTAATGCGTGGAGGCACCGGACGCTGGGGCTACCTATATGCTGGAGGCACGCGCTGGGGCTACCTATATGCTGGAGGCACGCGCTGGGGCTACCTATATGCTGGAGGAAGCGCTGGGGCCTACTATATGCTGGAGGCACGCGCTGGGGCTACCTATATGCTGGAGGCACGCGCTGGGGCTACCTATATGGTGGCGGCACGCGCTGGGCTACCTATATGCTGGGGCACGCGCTGGGGCTACCATATGGTGGAGGCACGCGCTGGGGCTACCTATATGGTGGAGGCACGCGCTGGGGCTACCTATATGCTGGAGGCACGCCCCGGGAACTACCTATATGCTGGAGGCACGCGCTGGGGCTACCTATATGCTGGAGGCACGCGCTGGGGCTACCTATATGCTGGAGGCACGCGCTGGGGCTACCTATATGCTGGAGGCACGCGCTGGGGCTACCTATACGCTGGAGGCGCGCGCTGGGGCTACCTATATGCTGAGCGCCGCTGGGGCTACCTATGAGCTGGAGCGCGCGCTGGGGCTACCTATACGCTGGAGGCGCGCGCTGGGGCTACCTATCGATGGTGGCCGCGCTGGGGCTACCTATACGCTGGAGGCGCGCGCTGGGGCTACCTATACGCTGGAGGCGCCGCTGGGCTACCTATACGCTGGAGGCGCGCCTGGGGCTCCTATACGCTGGAGGCGCCGCTGGGGCTACCTATACGCTGGAGGCGCGCGCTGGGGCTATCTATATGCTGAGCAGCGCGCTGGGGCTACCTATTCCTGGAGGCACGCGCTGGGGCTACCTATATGCGGAGCACGCGCTGGGGCTACCTATATCTGGAGGCACGCGCTGGGCTACCTATATGCTGGAGCACGCGCTGGTGGCTACCTATATGCTGGAGGCACGCGCTGGGCTACCTATATGCTGGAGGCCCCTGCTGGGGCTACCTATATGCTGGAGGCACGCTGGGCTACCTATATGCTGGAGGCAACGCGCTGGGGTCTACCTATACGCTGGAGCACGCGCTGGGGCTACCTATCAGCTGGAGGCACCGCTGGGGCTACCCCCTACTCTGGAGGCACGCGCTGGGGCTACCTATATGCTGGAGGCAGGCGCTGGGTCGCACAGAGGGCGCAGGCACCGGTAACATTGCACTAGTGGTCTTAAAGATGCACATACCGCTGATTACTATTGAGAGGCCAAGACAGCTTCCCCCCCCAGGGTGGTAGGCGAGGTGGCACCCTAGGTGATTGCTTACCCCTCCATCCCCTTATCCCAACTCTGTCCCCATGTAACAAATATGATGAAGCACAAGAAAATGGGAGGGTGAAGTGACTATTTCACAGCAATGTAAATTTTCTCTGATTTCTTTTCTCATCTTAATGCTCCATTTCATCCCTTTCCTGTCCCCAACGCTCCCTGTACTATTAGCTCCAGCATGGAGAACCATCTCCTCCTGTAATACTCCTCGTCATATGTACGATTACTGTAATTGTATTGCACAGCGCACAGATCTAATAAGGCCACCGTTGCTAAGCAGTCATAGGAATTCACTGGACGTGGTCTGGCAATTAGTAGTTATATACTATACACACACATTAACTAGTAGCTTGCAGTATATACAGATATTACATATTGTGTACACATGAATAGTAATGCTACATTAGATACATAAATAACATCACTACATGGTATACTAATTCACATTAATAATATCCTACACACTGATACATACACATTACACACCTACCTCTACTCCAGGTTATAGTCGCTCCCCCACACAGAACCGGAGAGGAAGATGACGACACCTACTGCTTCTTCCACAGCGGAGGAGTTATTTAAAAATTTATTAGATACGGGGTCATTATTTGGAGAAAATAACGGATTCAGAGTGCTATGCAAAAGTTATAGGCAGGCGTGCTGCAACATAAGGAAACTAATCCCAGACATCCAGCAGTAAAGGAGAACACGGATAGCTGTAAGGGATGATATTGCCCCACAAAGCGCTGATCTCATCATCATCATCCAGTCCGTCTGGGATGACATGTAGAGAAAGACAGATCTGAGAAAAACTATATCCATCCATCTATGCTTACTTCTACAGGATGTCTGGAACAACCTCCCCGCTGAGCTCCTTTAAAAATTCTATGAAATTGTACTAAAAAGCATAAGGAATGTTATAAAATAGTCTGGGATATTTTATCCTCATTGCTCTCCAGGACTTAAGGCTGGACTGCGGTGACCGCATCTGTAATCTACGACAGCGCTGCTGATTTTAGGTGTTCAAAATGAGGGCGGTGTAAGACCTTTACAGGAGTTAGTAGCTCCACTTATCAGCCCAAGGGTTAATCTAAACTCTAGAATGGCGTCCCTATGCCCTATACAGTAGTAATGTATCAGGTTATTCTTTAGTACAGTATTTTTCAGACTAAGGCGCACCATCAATAAATGCCTGCTAAAATGTCTAGGTTCCTATATAAGGCGCACCTGATTATAAGTCGCACCTGATTATATGGATGAATGACCAGCAGGTGGCAGACCTGTGCACAGTTCAAGGCAGCTGTTGTATGTAAGTACGGTTCATATATAAGGCGCACTGGACTATAAGGCGCACCTTTGATTTCTGAGAAATCAAAACTCATTTCCTGCACCTCCCAGAACCTGTCCTAGCAGGGAGTGTCTATAAAAACAATCATTTATTGACCTTGCCATACTCCTCAGGGGCTCCGGAAGACATCATGCTTCGTCACAGTATTATCTCATTAACATAACCCATTTATACTAAAAGCAGGAAAAGTCATGAATAAAAAAAAACAAAACAAAAAACACATTCATCCAATTACCACGATATACTCCCGATGATCCCTGTCGATCTTTGTTTACTCCTCTGCAGGAGGGGCGTCCCCTACATCCATGTAACCAATCACCAAGCTCAGCCATGGCGCTGCAATGATCATATACCCCAAGATCCACATGCGGGGACCACCAGATCAACAAGGAACACATCCAGTAATATTTTTATTTTATTTTAAACTATTCAATTTAAAGTCTTTATTTTAGATTTATTTATATTCGAATTTCTCATAGTATCATAGTAAAGAAGGTTAGAAAAATGCTTCAGTCTCCCAGGTCCAACCCATTCATTCTACATTATATTGTGTTGATCCAGAAAAATGCAAACAAGCCCACAAGACGGATGCCAAATGGTCCAAAGTAGGGAAAAATTCCTTCCCGACCCCTAATACTATGGTCAGGATAACTCCCCGGTTCGGCAGAAACTTCTTACAATTAATATTCGTTACTTTAAAGGGAACCTGTCACCAGGAGACCCATTTTTAGCCCTCCCCCAGTCCCCACAGAGCATAGTACATACACTGCCAAAGTGTTTTTGTATTAAAAATTGGTTTTACAGAAAAAAAAAGATATGTTATATTGTACCTTTCATTAGCATGTGCCCTTGGGAAACAGCTCCTCCATGTGACCTTTTCAAATATATGAAAACACCCATCACTGGGCTTACGACGCCCCCTGCTCCTCTACAGCCAATCCCGAGTGAGGGGAGTTATTCATATATTTGAAAAGGTCACATGTTTCCCAAGGGTGGGGGGGGACTGCTCCTTTCCAGCTCCTCCCAATTGGCAACTGCCTGGTCACACAGCAGATGCTAATGAAAGGTACAATATAACAGATCTTCTGTAAAACCAATTTTTAATACAAAAACACTTTGGCAGTGTATGTGCTATGCTCTGTGGGGACTGGGGGAGTGCTAAAAATGGCTCTCCTGGTGACAGGTTCCCTTTAACTAGTTTTGTTTTGAATTCTTATATAACTCCAATCCCTCAAACTCTGGCGTCTCCGATCACACTACAGACACAAGTATCAGCCGCGAGGTGTAGACGATACCCGAGCTCATTGTACGACTTACGTTTGTCACCGCAGTTTAATATCAAATCCATCACCTCCAGATTTTATGCATGGGTAAACACAAAAACAAGAGCTTCACATAAACTTCTCCGGCTTTTATTGGTCACGGTAATTTTTTGTTGCGTAGCAACGCGACCGGGAGAACATTTGTCATTCATGCAATTCATTTAGCGTCGCCAAGACCATGTAGATTAAATTAATATATATGCACAATGCGCGGCTCGTCACCTCCCCAATCTACGGAGCAAAGTTTATCCGGGACAATGGGAAAGCATTCAATTTCCTGAACTCCGCTAGGATTATCCGCCTCTCGTGTAGCGCGGCCAACACAATGACTCGGCAACAATGAAAATATTTAGAGGGTTTGACATTTCAACCCACTGATGTTGTAGGAGCTAAGTACTAAACCAGGGGAGCCATATAAGGCAAGACTCTATTATAGCCGCATAATGACTCTCTCCACGGAGGAACGCGCCTCCCGGTAGACCTTGACTCTTCCTTGTAGAGTTTTCGTGTCACACATTCATTAGGGTTTAATGCATTGTTCACATCTTCGAGAGTCGAAGTCGCCAGTCAGTCTTCATTGCGGCAATTAAAGGGATTGTATAGGATTAGAAAAACATAGCGGGTTTCTGTACAGAATAGATCCGCTCCTGATCTCAAGTTGTGTCTGGTATCGCGTCTCCGTTAACCCTGTAATAGTCACATAAACAGTGTAGGAAAAACTTCCAGATATATCCGGGTGGATTTATCACGGTGTCCGATACTGGATTATAAATCTGGCGTAGGATGAGATGTCTAAGGTCTGAGCAGCACAAGTTGCGTCCAGATCACAGCCCCCATTGATGTCTCTTATGCACCTCGAGGTCCATCACGTCCTATGGACATGGGAAGGGCGAGGGGTGTTCCCCACCCGTGTCCACCAGTGCAATACTTTGCTGCTTTCTTTTAACTTCCAATTGACTGAAGCGCCATACACTATATAGTGGTTGTGCTTGGTATTGCAGCTCACATGAATGGGACGGGGCGGCAAACAGACCATGTGATCAACAGACGCAACCTCACTGGTCTGCGATGAGGAAGCGGCGTCATATGAGTTATGAGCACTTCAAGCAGCCAATCAGAGGGGCAGATGTAGGACCATCACTGATCATCCATCCGCACATTAATTAATTCTCACATTTGTGGATTAAATTTTAATGTACAGGTTGCAGTGGATACGGTGATACTAATTATGTGACTTTTCTATAAATTTAGAATAGAAATACATTGTTCTTTTCCAGTAAATGCAGTCAATTAACAGCCTAATTAGGAGGAGAGGAGAGATACGATGAGCGAGAGCTAATTTCTGCACTGATTTCTGGGAAAGTGACCCCCATATGTAAGATTTGATGGACAATTATGCTTTTGTTATTGATTAGGAGAACAGGCTATTTCATGGTCATCATATGGTTTTACACCCCTGGGGTCACCAGAGGGCAGTCTGTGGATTACAGATCCCTCTTTGGTCCCTACATTGTGCCGACACGTTGTCAGCTTCTCTGCTCTCGGTCTGGAGATACAAAGATCATATTTCTAGACATATTGGGGGTCATTTACTAAGGGCTCGAATCACTCTTTTTTGTTGGGTTTCCTGAAAATTACCGGTTTGCGGCAAATTCCACCATGTTTTTGGCGCACGCAATCGGATTGTGGCGCATCGGCAACAGCATGCATGCAACAGAAATTGGGGGGCGTGGCCATCGGAAAACCCGACGGATTCGAAAAAAAACCGCGGTATTTAAAAAAATGTGTCGCTTGACGCGCGCTTACCTGAACCAGGAATAGGTTGGCGAACTCCGGGGGACATCGAACGAACTACCTTAGTTAATTGCCGGAAGACCCAAATCCTCGACAGAGAACGCGCCGCTGGATCGCGAATGGACCGGGTAAGTAAATGTGCCCCATTGTATTGTGGCTGGAGGAGTCCAACTCCAAGATTATCAACACCAAAACTCAACGTGATTGGAGCACGGAGCATCACCTTTAACTCTTGGACACAACAGATAGAGACATCAACACCGGCGTCTTCAATGTCCTGTATATTAGGAACCGGTCCAGCAAGGGCAGTCAGATGTAGAGGAAGAGGATGACCAGCAATGACATAAATGGATACAGTCACAAAAATCCTTAAAAAAAAAAAAAAAGAGGCTACAAAACTAACAGTAGGGTTACCGCCAATCATGATATTGGTACCTTATTGTACCTTAATGGAGTATAGAAGATACATCACAGACCTCTGACCAATGTCAGGTCCACCCTTTCGAAAAGGCAAAAATATCTCATACAGGAGGCAACAACGATCCAGTCCAGAGATTATGGTGGTGTCCATGATCAATGGCCCAACTTCAGGAAGGGGTCATCAATATTCAATTGTGGGGAGCCCATTCCTTTGACCACCTACTGATTGGTCGTCGGGGCCGGGCACACGCAGTGCATGTAGCTGGAAGCATTGTGTTTTGGCTATCGGGGGTGTTAGTGCAGGCCTGGCACCCATGCACCATGAGGATAATATTTTGGGCTTGGGTGGCAAAACAGGGTCCACACCAAGAAGGTCGATACTGTCCTGTAGAGATGACAAAGAGAAGGACCCCTGCTTCTGAAATACATGTATACAAGAACCATACCAGGATCTTTGAAGGACACCCCCCCCTCCCCCTCAAAGGAAATCTTCCATCAAAATCCATCCTGATAAAACAGGGACATTACTCATAGATCCAGGCACCGGGACTGTGGTATCTTCTTATATGTGTTATCCTTCCTGGGGGGAATTACCAGAGCCCCTCTGTGGTACAGCTTCACAGAAGGTTACACTGTGCAGGAGCATTTCGCCTTCCCACTGTGTGAGGTCACGGCAGGCAGAGGGAGGGAAGAAGTGCTAAGGGAGCACACAGTGTAACCTGTGAAGTGCAGCACGGAAGGGCTCTGTTAATGCCCTCCAGCCTCCTGGCTCATTAGCATAATTGTAATAATTTTAGAAGGAAGGCGTCCATTATTCTCATACACCTGGGGACCCATTACATCATGGAAACCCCTTTAGGTTGACTTTCTATTTTGCTCTGGTCAGTGGTACATTTCAAAATTATAGAAGGGAAAGTAAGTTTTTGGGGCCTCCCTGGACCAGGAATGATGTGAATGGACCCCGTTATATACGGTATACATAATTGCTATATAAAAAGGTTTTGTTCTGAACTGCACTTTTCTCAGCAATTTAATCTCCAGCTTACATTTTTCTTTATATTTATATTTCATGTGACAACGTTAAGCAGCGGTAACTCCTATAAATACTACAACAATGTAATAATTTGGGAAAATGTCACTCAGATGGAACCCAGACCCTCCCCGATCAGTATGTAAGTGACAAGTGACTGACAGCATGATCGGTGCATGACAACAGCTTCACATGTGAGACTGTGCAACCGCTTACAGGCAGCGGATTCATTATATTATATCACGAATGATGATTTCGGTGATCATTTGTAGAACAGAACTAATTAAAAAAGGTAGAGATTTTTATATTTAGAACTAAAAATTTGCAATAAATGGTCAAATTGGGCCATAGATGCATAGAATTGCACATAAAGAACATGTGCCCTGCATGTAGCAGATGCACAGGATACTCGTGGCTGGGAATGCTTGGACTATGGGACAGGAAGGTTTGAATATAAGAAGCAAAACTGTACATTCTGGATAGAGAGGGAGGACGCGGAATTGGAGAGCGGTAATATCTGTGAAACCAAAGCCTGCAATCCGTCTTGGGGGTCTCTGCAGCCAAAGACAGACTTAACATGATAGCACAACACCAAGTGGCTACAATGATACATTTTTCTGCATAGTGATCTTCAAAGGATGACAACTAGATACATTTTTCCATTCTACAGTCGTCCATAGAATTGACCACAAACGGGATTGCGGAGCATCAATTCCTATCCACAAACTCCATACAGACAAAAAGTCTATAAACTGTGACAAAGTTATCAATTATCCAAAATATAAAAGTATAATAATGTAAGAGAAATGGTCCTTACCATTGTGTGGCTTCTTGCATCTTCTGCATCCAGAAGGTATTAAATAGTAAAGATGGAGGAACCGTCGTCAGGTTGTCATTGTTGTTAGAGCCAACATCCTCCGTTGTTTAACAGACCTGGATTGATCAGACAGAAACACCCTTGATGTTTGGCATCAGAAGACAAAGTAAAACACGAATCTTACCAATGCAAGTAGTTTTGAAGTTTTCACCCAAGAAGAGAGATTAAAGGGAACCTGTCACCAATTTTAACCCCACACAACTTCCCAGGATTCCCTCTTATGTGAAATCTCAACCGTTCACTGATAAAAAAAAAAAAAAAAAAATCTCCCCCAAAGTCACATGACAATGAGCAGAAGACCATCACTTTTTGTCAGAGATGAGTAAGACAGAGGCTGCACATTAATTTAGATGCCTATATTTTGGGCTTTACAGTACTTAGAAAAATGGTTCTGGTATTATTTTAAAGGTGAGAATTTCATCTTTCAAAGCACATCACGAGTGCGGTTCTGTGATGTACAGAACTGGAGAAACTGGCAGGTAAAGTCATAGTTGGGAATGTGAGCTGCAGATAAAGATTCCCTTCCGTACTATGTCTATGCTGTCTGTATCCCTGGTTCTGTAGATCACAGTACCACAGGCCTCATGAGATTTGAAAGAAGAGATTGTTAATGTGATATCGTGGTTCTAAGTACTATAAAGTCCAATATATGGATATCTGAAATGTTGCCACCCCACGAGCCTCTCAGACTGACTCATCTCACACAAAGAGGAGTCTTGCTGATAGGCCGGAGGGGGAGAAGATTAATGATAAGAATAATAATTCTTTATTTATATAGCGCACACAGATTACGCAGCGCTGCACAAGCATATCAAATTGGTCCCTGTCCCCAATGGGGCTCACAATCTAAACAACCTACCAGTATGTTTTGAAGTGTGGGAGGAAACCGGAGTACCCGGAGGAAACCCACGCAAACACGGAGAGAACATACAAACTCTTTGCAGATGTTGACCTGGGTGGGATTCGAACCTAGGAGCCCAGTGCTGCAAGGCAGAAGTGCTACTCACTCAGCCACCGTGACGCCCTAAGAATCTCATCTTTCAGTTCGGGCATGAGGTGCTGTATGCTACAGAACCACAAATACAGGCAGCTGCAGATAAAGGTGGGAATTGGATCTTTATCTACTACTGTACCTGCTCACAGAACCACAAGCCTGTTAGATACATGGTTGTAGCTGCTATAGAATCCAACATACAAAAATCTAAAGCGACAGACTCTCAGTCCGACTCATCTTTGTAGTAATAAATAATAATAATCATTATTTCTATTGCGCCATCATATTCCGTAGCTTTATATATCATAGTATCATAGTATATAAGGCTGGAAAAAGAAGCAAGTCCATCAAGTCCAACCTTTAAGAATTAAATAAATGTTTTATCCCCATAACCCGTGATATTATTTCTCTCCAGAAAGTCATCCAGGCCTCTCATGAATATGTACATAGAGTCCGCCATAACAACCTTCTGCGGCAGAGAGTTCCATAGTCTCACTGCTCTTACAGTAAAGAACCTTCGTCTATGGTGATGGTAAAATCGCCTCTCCTCTAGGCGTAGAGGATGCCCCTGTCTATGGTGATGGTAGAACCTCCTCTCCTCTAGGCGTAGAGGATGCCCCCTGTCTATGGTTATGGTGGAACCTCCTCTCCTCTAGGCGTAGAGGATGCCCCCTGTCTATGGTGATGGTAGAACCTCCTCTCCTCTAGGCGTAGAGGATGCCCCCTGTCTATGGTGATGGTAGAACCTCCTCTCCTCTAGGTGTAGAGGATGCCCCCTGTCTATGGTGATGGTAGAACCTCCTCTCCTCTAGGTGTAGAGGATTCCCCCTGTCTATGGTGATGGTAGAACCTTCCTCTCCTCTAGGTGTAGAGGATGCCCCTGTCTATGGTGATGGTAGAACCTCCTCTCCTCTAGGTGTAGAGGATGCCCCTGTCTATGGTGATGGTAGAATCGCCTCTCCTCTAGGCGTAGAGGATGCCCCTGTCTATGGTGATGGTAGAACCTCCTCTCCTCTAGGCGTAGAGGATGCCCCTGTCTATGGTGATGGTAGAACCTCCTCTCCTCTAGGTGTAGAGGATGCCCCCTGCCTATGGTGATGGTAGAACCTCCTCTCCTCTAGGCGTAGAGGATGCTCCCTGTCTATAGTGATGGTAGATCCACCTCTCCTCTAGGTGTAGAGGATGCCCCCTGTCTATGGTGATGGTAGAACCCCCTCTCCTATAGGTGTAGAGGATGCCCCCTGTCTATGGTGATGGTAGAGCCTCCTCTCCTCTAGGTGTAGAGGATGCCCCCTGTCTATGGTGATGGTAGAACCACCTCTCCTCTAGGCGCAGAGGATGCCCCCTTGTCCTGGTCACAGGCCGAGGTATAAAAAGATCTTTGGAGAGATCCTTGTACTGTCCGTTCAGGTATTTGTACATTGTAATGAGGTCTCCCCTCAGTCGTCTTTTTTCTAAACTGAATAATCCCAAATTTTTTAATCTGTCATTGTATTCTAGTCCCCCATTCCCCTAATAATCCTGGTTGCTCTCCTCTGCACCCGTTCCAGCTCTACTATATCCTTTTTATACACTGGTGCCCAAAACTGTACACAATATTCCATGTGTGGTCTGACCAGGGATTTGTATAAGGGCAAAACTATGTCTTTATCATGAGAATCTATTCCTCTCTTGATACATCCCATTATTTTATTTGCTTTAGCAGCAGCCGCCTGGCTCTGGTCACTAAAATTAAGTTTACCATCCACCAATACCCCCAAGTCCTTTTCAGCTTCAGTTTTACTAAGTAATTGACCGTTTAGAAGATAATTATACTTTGTTTCCATGGCCCAAGTGCATAACTTTACATTTATCTACATTAAACCTCATCAACCATAATAATTATTATTACCTCATCAACCATTTCTCTGCCCATCCCTCAAGCTTCCACAAATCCCTCTGTAATGCTAAACTATCGACCTCAGTATTTATTACTTTACACAGCTTAGTATCATCTGCAAATATTGAAACTTGACTGTGTAAACCCACTACAAGGTCATTAATAAAAATATTAAAAAGAAGTGGCCCCAATACTGACCCCTGTGGCACTCCACTGGTAACGTCAACCCAATCGGAGAATGTGCCATTAATGACCACCCTCTGTTTTCTATCACTAAGCCAATTACTTACCCAGATACACAGATTTTCTCCTATTCCCAGCAGTCTCATTTTATATACCAACCTTTTATGTGGCACGGTGTCAAATGCCTTTGAAAAGTCCAGATATACAACATCCACAGCGTCCCCCAGATCCAGTCTTGAACTTACCTCCTCGTAGAAACCAATGTAGAATCACCCCTCCTCTAGGTGTAGATGATGCCCCCTGTCTATGGTGATAATAGAACCTCCTCTCCTCTAGGTGTAGAGGATGCCCCCTGTCTATGGTGATGGTAGAACCTCCTCTTCTCTGTCTATGGTAATGGTAATACTACCTCTCCTCTAGGTGTAGAGGATACCCGCCTGTCTATGGTGATGGTAGAACCTCCTCTCCACTAGGTGTAGAGGAAAGAGCTTACAGGCTATGAGAATGAGGGGGTGACACAAGAGCTTACAAGCTATGAGGATGAAGGGGGTGACACAAGAGCTTACAGGCTATGAGGATGAGGGGGTGACACAAGAGTTTACAGTCTATGAGGATGAGGGGGACACAAGAGCTTACCGTTTATGATAAAGGACTGGGAGGAGCTTACAGTCTATGAGGATTAAGTAGATTAATAGATCTTTTCCCACCATTGAGCATTGGAGTTCACCACTTCTCATGCGGATTCAGTGACCAGAGATATTACAGGAAGGCAAAATAGATCAGAGTTTGAGAAAGTCGAGCATTTTGGTGCGGAGCAGGAACAGGTGCACCAGTGGTCATGGCTCCACCCAGTGTGCACAATATCCTGATTTGCATAAATATAAAACAGGTTTTATCCCTTGTAAATCCCTTATTATCCTTTTTGCATCCTGTAATTTAACAAAGCGAAACAGATTTTCCCCGCTTGAATTTTAAGGTGTGATTTACGCCTCAATAACTACGTATTAAGCATTAACTTATTACCCTCCCTGACAGCTTCTGCCTCCAGTAAGAGGTTATAACCCCACGCCGGATGACAAACATCACAGGAAATAAGGCTTAAAAATCACACCTGAAACACAAAGCCTCATTTAGATGACGTTCAATTCGGCAGCAATCTGCAAGCGGCAGACGCGCGCCGATATCTAAAAGCATCACATCTCCCGTGCAGCAAAACAACTTTTCTCTTAACCTAATGTTATTTATCACAGAAACTGAAAAAACAAACCTTCCAGCTGCAAAACAAACCTGGTCCTTACGTAGGGAAGGCTGCTAAATATAGTGCACACAGAGCAGTACTGCCATAGATACACGGCCAGGAGAGAGACACCGTGTACAAGCGCCGCAGACAAATTATCATGAAACACAGAGAAGGACTCAACTGCACATGAACCGGCGACGCACGCCAGCGAGGTCACCCAGCGCCGCAGCATCGCACCGGCTTTTATTATTCTGTGCGGATTACAATAATGCAGGTTCACGATAAACTAGCTGTAGATCCCGGCAAAAAATATTTTATATGTGTCCATCTCTGTCGCTCAAAGAAAGAATTTTCTCGCCACATGTTGTAGAGCGCTGCTCCAGCACCAAAGAGGTTAATCCTGCAAAGAACGGTTTTGGCTCTGCTACATCTGATGCTGCTGGGCTTAAAGCGCTCCTGGCGGGAAGTACTCAAGCTCCACCCCCTAGTGGGAGGACTTCCTGCTCTACCTCAATATTGGAGAGGAGGTACAGCGCATCACGTGCAAAACCACGACTGCTCCCCCTGGAAGACACACCTATATTCCTTGAGGCTTTCATGCTGGCTGCCCAGCCCATCCGGCGGCCATCCGCCTCCCACCGTTTTCAGCTAGGACTAACCCGGGTATCCCTCCTGAATACCTACTGCGGTCAGTGACGGAACAGTCTTCCTGCCTGGTCGGTTCCTGCTGCCTCTTCCAGCAACCGCACTGGTGCCGAGAGTCCGGGCTGGAGTTCTCCCGCAAGAGCTCCAAGAAGCGTCAGCAGAGGTGACCGCTACACCTGCTTCATAGCCGGAAGCCACCGCTGAGGTACCGAAGCCTTCAACAAGCCCGCAGGAAGTCCCAGCTGTTCTTCCACCGGTGGTGACTCCTGCCCCTGCAAGGCCCAAGACTGGTCACAGTAAGACACTCCGGAGGAACCTTCAAGATGCCATCTCCGATCAGCGTCGGCTAGAGAGGGAGGCCAACGCTTCGTGGCTGCTCGATCCACCAAAGGTGCCTGGGTGCAGCGGGATCACACAATGGGACAAGTACAGGTCTTCGACATCAAGAAGGGGTACAGGTTCGCCACCGAGGACTATACCGGACGGGAGGTGTTCATCCCCCATCGTTCCGCCAAGCGACCCGACCTCCCGAAACAACTCCATTACCTCAAGCCGGGGGAGTGGATTGAGTTTAGTCTCCAAGAGGGGCCACGGGGTCCCTGGGCTGCCGAAGTCACCCGGATTCTGGACCCGAAGAGCATCTCTTCTATGATTATTCTCCAGAGGACTTCTGGCCGTAGCCTCCCATCTCTTCCAGGGCTGCAATTCCCTAGGTGGTGACCCACGTAAGTGCCCCATCTACGGGAGGCTGACATCCAAGGGACCAGTGTTCCTGCTTCTGAACCCCAGGATGCCATCAATGACACTGAGGAGCCTGCAGTTCCCCAGCCGGCTGCAGCCCCATCACAGGATCCAGACCTGGACACTTCCTACTCAGACAGTGAGTAATTCCCTGATGGGCTGAAGTGCTTATCAGGATGTAAATATGACCTTTTTGATCTTTCTTTTACTTCCAGTTGGGCTAAGCCCATTACCCTAAGAGTCACAGACTTTGCTGGACCTCATCCCTGGTTTAAAAGTCAAGAGACTCTCCTTTTCCCAAGTTGTGCTGTGAAAGCAACCCTTTCTGATGCAGAACTACCTTTTCTTCAAAGGATTGTGTCCCTCACCTCAAGAGGAGACCCTTTGTATGACTTTTTCCTAATTTTTACTTCACCCAGAGGATGGACTTTCTATTGATATTGACATTTCTATGCATATTCTACCTTTCTTTCAGGAAATGGACATTCCTATTTGCCATTACAAATAGCCATCCTGTTTGCTGTAACGTTATGTAACGTTCCAAGAACTGTACCCATTGGGCTGTTTAAGCCAATGTGAATATTATTTGCACAACTATAGTAGCAATACTAATCAGTTAGTTTGCATTTAACCCTTTTATTAGGCTTTGCAGTTATGAGGACAAGACTGTGTCAGACCTTTTGTATTTGTCATTGTATGAAGAACATGGCACACACCGGTATTAAGTCTTTTCCAAATAGTTATTTTTTATTCCAGTGAGTATATCGCATTACACAAAGCCTTCACCGTGGTAAATATAATTATAGGAGACAAATTATTTCAGATCATAATGAATTAGCATGACGTTTCGGTCATCTCGACCTTTGTCAAGTAGGATCTGACTCTTGAGTTGTGTCACATAGAGGTAAGGTGAGGCAGTTTGTATTTGTCAAACCTTGACCGCAGGCTTATGCCTAAAATGAGAGCTCTATACTTGTGTGGCCTCTGGAAACCACAAGTCTTTAGGGGACCAGGGGTGTCTAAACAGCGACACCTAGACGTTGCACACTAGGGTAAGGCGACAGGTATACTGTGTACTGTACATACCATATATGTTTGTGATGATGCCACCAAGGTGACGTGCCTTCGGATAAATTTCAGGCCTTGGTACAAGGAGTGGATTACGGGACACCACACCTTTCCTAAGAAAACAGTTGGTTTAAGGACATTAGCTACCAACTGTATGGTCCCCATTTATGTACTTAGTCTTACACCAACCCCAGTGCCTGTAGCCAGGACTGTTGACAGTTTGTCTCCCCTACACTGAACATAGCCAGCACTTACCCTGAAGTGAACTTTATTACCTGCACTCCTACACGCTGTAGTGTGCATGGACCATCTAGAAGCTATAAGCTGCTGGCCGACTTTAGCCTACACTCCCATCCAGTCAATAGCCGAGCCGTGGACAGCTCTTTCAATTACCAAGGGGGTATGCAACTCCCCTGCGAATGCATAGGCAGGTGGGAAGTTGCGAATAGCGCCCTCTCCAGGTCAGGAGCTGTAAGGGAGATTGATCACCTCTCTAGGAAGGTTCTGGAACCTAGACATTTTGTAATTGCAGCTGTAGATTCTGCCTGAAAAGGCAACAGTTAACTGGTGTGTGTAATTAGTCAATAATCAGTCTATGTTAGCTGGAGTGTGATTGGAGAGGTGCTACCACCTGACCACGAGGAGCTTCCTACTGGGTGGAAGCACGTGGTCTCAGGTCTGTCGCAGGAGTGACAGTGAGGAGAGAGACAGAGAGACACACGCCAGTGCTGCCACAGATACTAATCCTAGGAACTTCCAGTGCTTCAGGCCTACTGCCTGACACCTAGGGAAAGTCCGGAGACTCTAGCCCAGAGCTGCAGCTTCCACAACTTGGACATAGCTCCACCTCAACTATCCCAGCCTGCATCTACTATCAGGCCTTGGACGACTCTCCATGACCACTCCAGCAACCTGAATCTGCTGTTTGATAGTTTTGGCCCGTTGCCTGTTGTTCAATAAAGAACTGTAAGTTGATTTGCACAACGTTGCCTCCATCTGATCCCTGGATATGGCTGCCTACCACCACGGGCTGCCCCATCCATTACCCAGGGACTCATCCAGGCACTCAGGGGTCTCCCCAGGGAGAAACTAGTACATCGGTCTTTCCCTCCTTTTTTCTTGCAAACACCACCTGCTGGAGACCTGCCAGGCTGCATGTTAGTCCTCCGGTGCCCATACCAAGCACCATGACCACACCATGCCCAAGTCTGCAATAGCCAGCCACCCAAGGACACCGGGGGAGGGGGGATTTTGCACTACCTTGCAGACACCAGAGCCCATGGGTGCAGTGCTACTGCACTTGAGGTTCTAGATTCTAAATGAGCATCTACAGTCATGGCCAAAAGTTTTGAGAATGATACAAATGTTAATTTTTACAAAGTCTCCTGCATCAGGTTTTATAATGGCAATTTGCATTTACTCCAGAATGTTATAAAGAGTGATCAGCTTAACACCAATTAATTGCAAAGTCAATATTTGCCCAGAATATGAACTTTTTCCCACAAAACACATTTCGACTTCATTGCAGGCGCCTTAAAAGGAGCAGCTAACATTGTTTCAGTGATTGCTCCAGTAACACAGGTGCGGGTGCTGATGAGGACAGGGCTGGAGAGGAATGTGCCATGATTAAGTAAGAGTCACACCACTGTACACCTTAAAAGGAGGCTGGTGCTTGGTATCATTGTTTCTCTTCTGTTAACCATAGTTATCTCTACAGAAACATGTGCAGTCATCATTACACTGCACAAAACTGGCCTAACAGGGAAGAGAATCGCAGCTAGAAAGATTGCACCTCAGTCACCAATCTATCGCATCATCAAGGAATTCAAGGAGAGAGGATCCATTGTTACCAAAAAGGCTCCAGGAGCCCAAGAAGGACCAGCAAGCGCCAGGACGTCTCTTACAAGTGTCTCAGCTTGGGGATGGGGCTCCCAGCAGTGCAGAGCTCAGGAATGGCAGCAGCAGGTGTGAGGCATCTGCACGCACTGTGACACTGCCGAGACTCCTGGAGCAAGGCCTGGTGTCCAGGAGGGAAGCAAAGAAGCCACTTCTCTCCAGAAAAAACATCAGGGACAGACTGATATTCTGCAAAAGGTCCAGGGAGTGGACGGCTGAGGACTGGGGGAAAGTCATTGTCTGATGAATCCCCTTTCCGATTCTCTGGAACATCTGGAAAACATCTTGTTGGGAGAAGACAAGGTGAGCGATGCCCCCAGTCTTGTCTCCTGCACCTGTAAAGCCTCCTGCAGCCATTCATGTGTGGGGCGGCTTCTCAGCCAACGGAATCGGCTCTCTCACAGTCTTACCTAAAGACACATCCATGAATAAAGAATGGGACCACAATGTCCTCCAAGAGCAACTTCTCTCAACCCCTCCAGGAGCAGATGGTGATGAGCAATGCCTTCTCCAGCATGATGGAGCACCTGCCATAAAGGGGAGAACTAAATGGCTCAGTGAACAAAACAGATTTTGGGTCCATGTCCTGGAAAATTCCCAGATCTTAATCCCTTAAAATTGTGACAGAATGCAGCAGTGATTGTGCAGGAATGGACGGCGATCAGTCAGGATCTGGTGCAGGAGGTGAGTGAGAGCTGCCAGGGAGAATTGCAGAAGTCCTGAAGAAGAAGGAGAGGTCCTGCAGATACTGACTCACTGCAGTAACTCCTCCTACCTGACAATAAAAGCTTCTGCTCCCCATAATATGATTGCACTTGTATTTCTGTATGTGATAAACATCTGACAAACCAGAGGGCAACACATCATGTGACAATATAAGATATGTGTCATTCTTAATGACCATGAATGTACAACACATGAAATCAATGCACCTTTAATCAGGGTCCCGTTGCACTGAAGAAATTTAGGCTGCATCTCTGGTTGTGACTTAAATTTTTGAAGCCAGTTTTACCAAAAAACTAAAGTGGGCAGCAGAATGTAATACCGTATATACTCGTGTATAAGCAGAGTTTTTCAGCACAAAAAAATGTGCTGAAAAACGTCCCCTCGGCTTATACACGAGTCAATGGTAACAGGAAAATGGAATTAATGGACTTAAAAAATAATAAACTTATATACTCACCCTCCGGTGGCCCCGATGTGCAGCGCTGCTCCCCCGATGTCGTCGCGGCTCCTCTTCTTGCTTCAGCGCCCGTCTTCTGTTTTCAGTAACGTCATGCTGGGCGCCGTCATATATTTAACATTAGACTCAGATTCAACTATTCCTGATGTGGGCAGGGACTTCCTGGTTGTGACATCAGCACAGGGCAACGAACCAAGAACAGGACAGCTTGGTTGTAATTGGCCAATCTGAAGAATGTGATGAGCTTGTGACTTAATTTAAGATCTTTTGCCAGAAGACTAACGACTTTCAAATGATGCAGGACAGCAAGTTTGTAATTGGACGCCGTGAAGCATGTGATCAATACAGGTCCTACAGCCCCTCAACAAGCCTCCTGTTGTCTCTAGCTGTACTATACCTTTTCCCATGGCCACCAGAAAGCATGGCAAATGGAGATTAGCCGGGGGAGGGGGGGGGCAATGTAAACAGCTGCAGATAGCCAATTATAGTAAATTAGAGAATTACTTATTTTTGCTTAGTGCAGAGTTAGGCAAAAGTTTTTATACTTTACAGTTGTACTTTACGTTCATCATGAAATTTCATGCAACAGACTAATATCCCCAAAGAGTGTTTTCCTCTCTAGTCATTTTCACCAGTTTTTTTTTTTTCACTTGGTTGCATGGACATGTCAAGATACCCATGGGTCTATTGCACTGTGGTCCCACCAGTCTTGTACCATATGGCACTGATTACAGTGATGGGCTAGAGCAATAATGTGGGTATAATGCGTTGTTGCTGCTGCAGCCAAGTAAATAGAGATTTTATAGTTAATGCTAATTTTTATCATTGTCCTTTATTAAAACATGAATTGATGGAAATTTCTTGGTCATAATCCTCAGTACAAGGCTCGATGATCCAGAAATATTACTTTATTACCAATCAAATTTTTTTAATCCCTGATCTGAGTGGTTTTGCTTAAAAAAACTATTAAAATTCAGGACCTTGAGAAAGCTGGGTGCTGTCATACATAAAAGAATTGCCTGAACTGTCCAGACAGGAATAATCAACCTGATCTGGATGACTCATACACAGCAGCTGGGGGATGGTGCAGCAATTGATTACTTCTGCCTGCCAGGCACAACACAGTGATGACGTATTCTCAGCTTATGCTGGGCAGGACAAGGCTGGAGAATAATTAGGGTGAGGAGAAGCACTGGGGCAGCCATAGGAGCAAAAGAGCCTCCTTATAAGTTTAATAGTTTATTCAGTAAAACCTCTCAATTCAGGGATTAAACAAGACATGTTTCTGCATCAGTGTAGCTACAACATTCTCACGGTAAGTTTGGTTCATAATGCATCGAAGCAAATAGCTTTAACTATTTACCCGAATCTCTTTGCTTTGCACTTGTTGGGAGCATGCAGGAAAACAATGGGAGTTGTATATGACAGGTACGTAGCGCTATTGTTTTAGAAACTCAACAGGAAACATATAGATGAGTGGATGTCATTATACAGCCGACGGATTTGACTCCATAGGAGGAAGCGTGCGGGGTAAGACGTCCATCAAGTAGCAGCGACTACACCTAAAAGGAGCCGCTTTCCGTCATTTTTGTCAATTTGTGAAGCGCAGTTTCTGTTTGATTTCCCGTTTACAAAAGGCAATCGTGATCCGTAATACTTCGGTGTCTTCTGCTTTTGTGATGGATGTCAATGTATTTAATGATGTGTGATGTGCGGAGGGTGTAATTACTCTGACTTGTGTAGTGTAAAGGCTCCAAAAAATTGTTTGAATACTCTGCATAACTGTTGGCGGTGATAATTACTACAACAAAGGAGAAATCCATAAACTGAAGAAAGATTTTACGGCTTACGGATAAATCTCTGCATTACCAGCTGAGCTCTGCTATGGAGGCTTAAAGAATCACCTCCTCGGCTGCTCTAAAATAGGACTCCAGCGGGACTGAAGGCAGACAGGGCCGTGTCCAGAGGAGATGCAGAAATTACCAAAAATAAAACCTCTCGTGTATGCATTGTCCTCGAGGGGCAGTGGTAGGGGTCTAACATCTGTATAGGACTCACAAGTTAAAGGGGTTGGCCACTTTACCTCATGTTTTTTTGAATGTGTGTGCAAATGAAGGGGGCAGGATATTAGGTAATTTACCAATATACATCTATTACATGTTCTGATTCGCATTCCTGATATGTAAAGTGAAGCCTCCTGTCTTTTACCTCATCAGCCAAAGATTCCTGACCATAAAATGGCCGCAGATGGAGGGTCATGTGATCTCTAACGGTCCATGAACAAATCGCCCTGCCAGGATAAATTACATTCATGAATAAGGTCCTGGCAGGGCGATTGCTCATGGACAGATAGAGATCACATGATGGAGGGCTGTGGCCATTTTATGGTCAGGAATTTCCCTATCACACAAACTAAACATATGTCCAAGTTTCCTGCATCAAACAGAACTTTCTTGAAAAAAAAAAAAAAAAAAAAAAAAAGTGTCCTTAATGTAGGGAAAACTTATTATTTTATTTATATGCAATTGAGGTTTTCCGTGCACTATGGTCCACAATTTCAGGTCTAATATCAGATGGAGCAGGACATTTTCCATAAATATTGAAGGTAACCTACCATGAAGAATATAATGTGAAAAAGGAAAAAAATGTATCATCGGCAACAGGCAAGAGGAAGTTTAAAAAGGCAAAACTTTATTTCCAAAACATGGTTCAAAAGTGATCACTGGGGAGAGAAAAATGGTTACGGGTTTCGAACCATAAGAATAAGGTCCTTATTCATACCTGTATTTCGTCTCGTGTGAGCTCGCTTTATGGAAGGAGGAAACACGTCAGTGTGGAGAGACCTCCCTCCTGCAAAGCTGACACGGGCGGAGACAAATTGACAACACATGGGGTGAAAACATGAAATTAGAATGACAAGAGAATAACAAAAGAATGAAGAAAGCAAAAAAGAAAAATAGGCAAATCAATGCAGGTAAGTATAGTAACATAATTAATATAAAGTAAATCACCTTTGAAACTTAAACCTGCAGGATGGCGGGTACTGAGGGAAAGAATCCATTTGGCTTCCTTCATGTGAAGACTTTTAACCCTATCACCTCCTCTTTTGTTTATGGGAACATGATCAATGGTGGTAACTTTGAGACTGGACATGTTACCGGAATGTTGATCCCGGAAATGCTTTGACAGTCCGGTAATGTTGCGGGTACTTGATATGGTACGTGGGTTAGCACCGGTAATATGTTCTGATAGGCGGTCTTTCAGTTTTCTGCACGTACACCCAACATATTGTAAATTACATAAGGTGCATTCCGCCAGGTAAATAATGAATGTGTTTTCACAGTTCATATGTCTGAGTATTTTAAAATGTTTACCATTAGCGGTGGAGACAAAAGAAGTTGTTTTGTGCATAAATTTACAAATATTACATCTGTTGCCCCTGCAACAAAAACTGCCCTTATAACTCAACCAAGTGGGAGTGGTATTGGAGTTGGAGAAAACATTGGGAGACAGCATGGTAGCTAGAGTAGGGGCACGGCGGGATACACACGTTATACCATCCGAAAGGATTTTTTTTTAAAAGGATGTCAGTTTCCAGGATAGGTAAGTGTTTTTTGATGATGGATGAAATCTGGACATATTGGGGTGTGTATTGAGTACTGAAAGTGGGTTTAGAAGAAGTATAGTTTTTAGTGGGTTTGGAAGGAGATAATGTGAGCAGGGTTGAGCATCAACAATGCGTTTAGCGCGTTCACAGCACGTGTGTGTGTATCCTCTGTGTTTAAGTCGATTAGTCATGGTGAAACATTCGGTTTTATACGAGGTGTCAGTGGGTGAAGCACGTTTGGCTCGAATGAACTCCCCGATGGGTAGATTTCGGGTGGTATGACGCATTATACCTTTGGTCCCCGGGACCGGTCCGGGCTCATCATCGTTGCACGGCACCATCCATTTACAAGCTGCAGACCAGGTGAGCTGACACCCGAGCGTTTTTTGCTCTTGTTTCCATTCTACCATGAAGAATCTACCTTCAGAAGTTGATTTGCTGGTGGATTCCTCCTGCCTCCTAATCTGTAATTTAATAATCCTGGAACGGAACGATATTTTAGTAATAAGTAAATTAGCTGCAGAAGCTACTGGGGCGTGTACTAGCCCGGCCGGGCAATGGGAGCTAAGGCTTGTCCATGCCCCCAGTAGCCTCTGCAGTTCATTTACATATTACTAAAATAAAGTTTGTAACAAGTTAGGTTCCAGGATTATTACATTACAGAATAGGACAGAGGCAGGAGGAGGAATCCACCATCACATCTACTTCTCATAGTAGATTCCTTAGTAGGTACTAAGTCATAACACTAGGCAAGAACCTCATGGCCACGTCCATGGTGCAACTAAATTTTAATATAAATAAAAATTAAGATTTTTCATGCAGGACTGACATGTACATGATGCTGTAGTTTACATGCTGTTCGTTCGTCTATAATCTTGGTTTTGTAACCTGTGTTTTTTGTGTTTGCTTTTGTATTGCATCCAGAATTATACTTCATGTTGTCAATGGATGTGGTGACCAACTCATCCGTGAGACGCACATTGCAGTAGACGGTGTCGGACAGTCCATGGTCCAGGCGGAGGACCCTGTACAATCTGGAGAGTCACAATGCTGTCATGTGCTACTGCGGAGGAACACAACAGAGGGGGATACATAGAGGGCAGATATCTTACTGAGCGTTTTCCTCAAGTTACTAACAAGGGCAGGAAACCAATTCACTACAATAGGGACCACCTGTCAAGCTACAACTGCAATGCACAGATAAAACAGATGTCCAAGGCCAAATCACGGACGTACCCTGGCTGGAACCGTCCTCTACACAGACCACAGAGAAGACGATGGGATCATAGAGATATACAATACAAGTAGCCCCTTCTCCACTGAACATTCGCACCAAACAGCAACCAACAATACATATATAAAACGTTCCTCAGCACCGCGTTGTGTCAGCGAAATACAGCCAGCGACCCTTAAAGGAATATTTCCACCACATACAGTACGGTCCAAAAGTCTGGACCCACCTTCTCATTCAAAGAGTTTTCTCTGTATACAAATTGTAGATTCACACTGAAGGCATCAAAACTAGGAATTATCACATGTGGAATTATATACTTCACAAAGCTTCAAGAGGTAGTCACCAGAAAAGGTTTTTACATCACACGTGCCCTATCAAGTGTAATAAGTGTAATAAGATTTCTTGCCTTCTAATTGGGGTTGGGAGCATCAGTTGTGTTGTGCACAAGTCAGGTGGATACACGGCTGATCCTCCTACTGAATAGACTGGTAGAATTTGTATTAAGGCAAGAAAAATGCAGCTAAGAAAAACGAGTGGCCATCACTACTATAAGAAATGTAGTGTCATTCAGTCTGAAAAATTGGGAAAACTTTGAAAGTGTCGCCAAGTGTGGTCCTCCGGCTGCTGAGGACAAGGGTTGCTCTCTCCAGCAGTGCTCGACTGTGAATATAAGGGGTGTAACTAGGAGAAGCAGGCCCCCATAGCAGGAATCTGAATGACCTATGCATGGCTTCTGAACTTAGACATCCTAGTTGCAATCATACACGTTTACATACATACATATATATATATTTCGCATGAAACACACACATGTACAGCATATATACACACACACCATACAACTTATACACATCACAAATGTTATATACATACTATACTGTATATCATGCAGCACAATATGTATATTATGGTGCACATCCTCAATTCTTTAGTGTGTCAGGATGGATGACGGGGCCCCTGACACTGTGGACCCCGTAGCAGTGGCTATGGCTGCTACCACTGCAGTTATGTCCCTCCCTGGTGAATATGCACTTGCCTTTCATAAATGCATTGGCAATTTTGTCCTCACCCTGATGTACTAAGTACTAGGCCTTAAGCTCTTCCACACACTGGAGCACATTTACTAAGGGTCCGCACAATGCATTTCCGTCAGGGAAGCATAAATAAAATATTTATTAAATACCCCATTGATTAAAAAAAAACCTTGCTATCCGCAACTCAATGGGGTCATTCATGGAGCTACTTCTTGGAATGGAGGGTGTGACGGGGAGCGGTAAAGGCATGGCAATAGGGCCCTGCTGGATTTATGATTTCGCACATCTGTTTTGAGGTATCTCACTAAAGTTGATTTCAATCCCCTATTTGAGTTAATTAATTGTACTGAACCGTGCAGTGAATATAAGGTGAGGCCTGCACCTTCTCATCTACTGCGCCCACTGCACTTGGGTGCCCGATGTCTGACAATCTGGCAAACAAGCGGCAGAATTAAATTTGAAACAATGTAATATTGCAATATTGTCACAATCAGTTTGTGTAGATGGAAGGATGTACATATATTGATTAAAAGGTAGAAGCAGGATATGTGCTAAAAATGTGAGGGGGAGGGGACACATTTCCTGACCGCACTTGGTCATCACACAAGATGGACATACAGGCTCAGTTCTTATAAATAAGTTTTAGTAGTAATAAAACTTAGACCATAATACACTATTCTACAATGTGCTGCACAGAGCTTGTATTAGATGCAGAGTAATTATAACAATTACACAATTAAAACATGTAAACAAACATGTTACATTGTACTGACAGCTCCGCTCTGATGAGACAGTAATTCAAATCAACAAAAGGGGAAAGAACCTCATGGAGGGGGAACCTTAATGAAGCAAGATATGATATACCAGGATATGAAGAGCAGCTGCCATAATCAACTGTGAGGCGCGGATTAAGACCTCCGTGGGCCCGGGGCTGTATGAATATTATAGCACCACATACGGAACTTTTTTCTAGCTTCCCAGTAGATTGCATGAAATATTAAATGGTGCCACTAGTAAGTACAATTGGTAATGTAGAAAACAAGCGCTCAAACATACCTGTATTGAAAGGAGGGGAGCAAAATTATAAAATGCAAAAAGGAAAAAGGGGCATTGGCAGCAATGGGTTAAAATCACATCTGCTTTCTGTAAGCATTAGAAAAATCACCTGCGGATCAGAGGCAGAATCACCTTTACCTAAAATTGTATAAACTTTGCCACTATGTATCACACGCTACCATAAGACGCTGTGTGAACCTGAGCTATAGCTTCCAACAATGGCGTAACACGAGAGCTGATGGGCCCCAGTGCAAAGTCTGTGCCGGGCCCCGACTAACACATATGGTTTATAGTAATAGTCTTCTCATATGGGAACGTGAAACCTAATGGCCCCCTAAACCCCTTGGGCCCAGTTGTGTCTGCACCATCTGCACCCCCTCACATTACGCCCCAGGCTCCCACTCCGTCACATGATACATCGAAATTCTTCTCTGCAAGTTTACAGAATTTCCTGGAATTCTTAAAAATTTACAAATCTTTTATTAAAAAAAACAAACAGTGGGACTATAATTTCCCTTGACAAAAAAAGAGCAATTTCTTGGCTGTTTGTCATTTTCCCTTCATTCCTAACCTAATAATCAGCATACATAAATCTCATGCAAATGCAAGCTATTGTTGAGTTTGGGAAACACGCCACATTAAATTATTACTGCTGCTATTTCCAGGTGTCAGGCACATGACAGAACACAGGAATAGTCATTGCATATATTACAGCTCGCAACACAAACATATTTAAATGGCTTTTTAACCGGAGCGGTTTACGTTCCATCTAGCGACGAGGAGGCTCGGGAGGTGTCCAAATTATTTATTACTTCAAACACGAGGGGAAATATTAAATGATTTAAAATTCATTGAGGAAAAGCAGCGGAAAGACTAAATTTAGACTTTATTTTTTTGCCGTTTCCCCAATCTACATTTACTAAACATCAGGGCGAGGATGGCGAATTAATGCAATTCCCTGATATCTATGTAAACGTATACATACAAACACTGCAAATTATCTACGAGACGGACATCCAAAATCACAGTGGCCTTCTAGGGGGGAGGGTCTTCTCAAAGAAGAGGGGCAGCATGCATAATGTATGGCGTGAAAAAATACTGGATAAGAGGCTATTTTTTTAAATTAGGTTTTAGAGAACAACAGGGCAAAAAGTAATTGGCAAGCAGGATGTATCACAACGAAGGAAAAACAACAAAATACAAGCAAGTTCACTATACAGGCAGTACTTAAGGACACCCGACTTACAGACGACACTAGTCACAGACGGACCTCTGGTGAAGCTCTCTGGATGTTACTATAGTCCCAGGCTGCAATGATCAACTATAAAGTGCCTGTAATGAAGCTTTATTGATAATCCTTGGTCCCATTGCAGCAAAAAATTTAGAAAATCTAATTGCCACTGGGATAAAAAAAAATGTTTAGTCTGGAGCTACAATTATAAAATGTACAGTTCCGACTTGCATACAAATTCAACTTAAGTACAAACCCCTGGGAGCCTATCTTGTACGGGGACTACCTGTATATGAGGTAAGGGACAGTCTGAACACAGAAGAAAAAAATAATGATACAATAAATGACCAAAAATGGATGAAATAGTCAATACAAAATTCTTTATTGAATACTACACAACACACAAAATATAAAACCACCTACCAGACATATTGTGTAAAATAATTTTGGGAACAGAGGACTAGTTGGCTCTTCTCCATTTCCATTGCTGTATGTATGTTAATGGGTCTTTATCAATGTGTTCACACATTTGCTGAATATCGATATTGTGTGTACACAATCACAGACCCTGTTACCAGTCTATACGGAGTTACACAGTGACTTGCAGTAGTTTCTTTTCATTATGGGGGTCTTCAGCTGCCTCACTCATCTATCAAAGAACGACCTGCTTGGAAATAACACCTCCCTCAATGCCCTCTATAAAATGGAGATCCTCCCTTTCCGAATCCGCAATGATAGTAGTTTATCAAACGGTTCCCAATTCATCACCTCTTCCACCTGCACAAATAGGTCCATGAAAAACATTTTAATTCATGCAAATTATAGTGTTTGTAAACAAACTGTACCACCAACCATGGCAATGCGGGTGGCAAAAGTCAATGATCTCATGTACATGGAAGATCTCACTTCTTCTGTCCATGGGACCCATGACAGGTTTCACAAAACATGGCGACCCTGGATTCAATTCAAATCGTCTTCTGAATATAGAGATCTGCTTTAACTCTGGAGTTACTACAAGCCTCATTTGATAGCGCACTGCCTCCCCTTCCCCCCTGGTTTTCCCACCCCTTATATCCCACCTACACCCCCCCATGTTTTCCCCTTACCCTCCTTCTCGCTATTGCCTCATTCTTAGTTAACTTTAGATTTAATTTTTTCTCCCTCTACCCCTTCGTGCCCTAAATGGACCCTTGTGGCTAACGGGGCCTGATTAATTCTTTCTGCTTCTGTTCTTTCGGTTTTAAAACTAAAACTTAAAAGACAGGTTCGCAGAGCGGGTGCGAATACAGAGTTTACTTATGTATATTAGTTTACATAAAGACAAGTTAAATTCATTTGTCTCTTGTTATTACAGTATTTTTCTTCTTGTGTGCTGCTATGGCTCTGAGACTTTGCGATCCTCTGTATTTGACATGTCACTGTCTGGTGAAATCTCTGTTCCTTTGTAACCCGTTTTTTCTGCCTGTATTCAATAAAAAAAAAATTATATTGTTTGTGCGACCCTTAAAGGGGTTTGCCCATGAGAGCAAGTTATACATTTTAATTCCCTAGTGATGTTTACACAATATAGCTAATTAACCCCTTACTTTATAATGTTACTCGGTTTTATTGCCGTTTTGGCTCCTATCACTCAGTGATGGTCAGTGTAAGATTCCAGTGTGTGAGCGGAGATACTCTGAGCAGACACTTCATGATCTCTCTGTGCTCTGAGATGCTGTGTGTGGACAATGTGCTTAGATTATCAGGATGCAGTTATCTTGCACTTATCTTCTGAACATTCTACTAGTATCTGACACAGAAGATGAGTCAAATCAGAGCTGAGAGATGAGACCCATGAGATGGATGTAAAACACAATGACACTCATCTCTGCTAACTCACCTATAACACACAGTCAGCTCTGCTATTTGCCTCCCGCCCGGAAAATAATAAAAATTCCAATATTTATATAGCGCACACAGATTACGCAGCGCTGCACAGAGCTTGCCAAATCGGTCCCTGTCCCCAATGGGGCTTACAATCTAATCAAGCTACCTGTATGTTTTGGAGCGTGGGAGGAAACCGAAGGACCCGGAGGAGACCCACACAAGCACGGAAAGAACATATAAACTTTTTGTAGATGGTGACCCTGGGATAAAAACCTTATTTTCCTGTAGCCTGTAAAGTAAAGTCTCAGTCACAGGCACAGGCACTTCCTGCCAGCAAGCAGTGTGCAGAGCTGGTCTTGTAATGCAGGGGGGAGGGGAAGGAGGCAAAGAGCACTGCAGTGTACAGACAAGAGAAGCAATTCAAGAGAAGAATCCAACCATAAGATCAGAAGATTCTCAGTCAGATCCAGAGGCAACCAAAGTGTAAAACAGCAGGAGTGATAGAGACAAGTTGGAATTATGTATTTTTGTTAATCCCTGTGAATTAGAGATTGTGGTATTTTGTTATTCCAATGTTATTTAAGAATCCTCATGGGAATACCCCTTTAAGCAATAACGAGAGACAAGTTCTGTTCTCATCAGCCAACGCTGATTTTTCACCTAATGAATGGATGCCCTTATCTCTTTGAACAATTTATTCTCTCTCCTGTAGGAAGCCTTGATAGTTCCATAGTGGCAAATCCTTGGAAGAGCTTGAATGAAAACAGTATGCACAAGTCACATGGTGTTCAAAATGTACATTCAAGAAATAAGTCTGAATAATTACTTGTGCCTTTGAACTAGTCTATGATGTGATGCAAAAGGCAAACCAAGTTGTATTCCCTGAAATTCAGTAGGTTGACCCCTTACCTCCTTGGCCGTTGTAAGCTTTTGAAGAGGTCATCTTAAAGGGCAGTATGTATATGGGTTTTACACTCCCATAAGGGTAAGGTTGTAGAAACTACAGTGTTCTCAAAAAAGCAGAGCTCAGATCCGATCGCCATCTTACATAAATGTAAAGAGGAATATTGATGGATAAACATTGGTGAACATAAAACCGATGGAAAATTTGTGCCAAAATTAATCTCCCAATGAAATCCATAGAACAAGGAGCAGAATGAATTCTTCTTGGCTTTAGCCATTCGTCTGGCTCTAATAGAAGGCTGAAAATTGGGTGAGATTTGACCTGTCAAAATAATTAACCAACCCAAAAAATTAAAACATTCAACATCAGTCATTGCAAAAACAGTATAAAAAGATTCACATTGTGATTTTGTTTTTCTCCCCAGTGGATCTTGTATAGTCCGGTGTAAAGGAAGAGGTAAACCGGCGCCGATCAACATCTACATGATCAATGGTCACTGATTCTTCTCCATTAGCAATTGTAACAGGAGCCTTACTACGGTGCCCTCAGTCTATAGGAATTGTCCAGTATCCAAGGTCATTGTTGTATAATGTAGTTAAAAAGTTTTCCGATCTACTTTCTGTATCAATTCCTTATTGTTTGTGTTTTTTTCAATTTTTTATTTTTTATTGAGTCTAGCATAATAAACAAGTTATACATATAACAGCTTAACATATAGGTTGTATTTTCACATATATTTAGCTTATTACAGCAGAAGTAGTGAGATAAAGGAAGTGTTAATTCTAAACCGGGGTGAGTAAACATAAGGGGTAGGAGGGGTGAGGGGTTTAGGGGAGGGAGGTAGGTTATACCAGGGTAAGAGTTATTTGAATGAGTATATAGGTTCAGTCATCTGTTGTTATATTGAGGAAGGGGGTATCTCCTATTGGAGACTTTGATCCAAGGGTCCCACATGCTGTGGAAAGTAATCAGGGTACCTTGTCTAAGAAAACAATGTCAGTTTACAGAAGTAAAGAGTTCTGATATTGACGGGGAGGCTGGTGACTTCCAAGATCTTGCAAGCAATAATTTAAATGTCTGGAGTATATGACTAGTTGGTTTCCTAGAGTTAGCGCTATTATGCCTAGGCATTAACAAAATTGCTGCAAAGGTGAGGGGGTCTAGCAATATAGGGTTTTCATTGCAGGAAGATAGGAGATCTCCAATTCCCCTCCAAAAGGGTTCTATTACAGTGCATTTCCAAAAAAGACGTACGATTGTGTCTGTATGGCCACAGTTCCTCCAACATCTATCAGATGATCCTGGCTATATGCAAACCAAGTGTGCTGGTGTATAGTCCTCAACAGGAACCGTTATGGTTCAAGTCCAAGGGATAAGAGTCTGTCCATGGTCATGTGAAGGACACACACAGATGAGCCACCTACCCGTGTGTCCATCATAAATCCATGAACAGATTTGTATACACTGGAAATAAACAATGATCTTACAGATCTAGAAATCAGTGAGGAAGCGATATAGAAAGTGTATTAGAAAATTGACTGACTTTTCATTATACAAATGTCAACATTTATTTGCTGCAACTTCACAACCCCTTCCAGCCCAATTAAAAACGTGTGAAATTGACTCGGTTTGTTTCCCTATCACCACAGAAACTCATACATACACAATGGCCCCGATTCCACCAACTCTATTAATCGTCTCAGTGCGGTTTTTTCGACAATTGAATTGTTTGTCAAATAAAACATGTTTACCAATATTATTGTTTCAGAAGAAAACCTGTGTATACCATTGTAAAGATCAGTGTGAAGAGAAACCCTGCTGCTTACACCTTTGTTTGATACATCATTCACTGCATAGGTGGTTTCTTTACTATAATGATTTTAGCTAATTTCCAATAATGGTGACTACAGGGACAAAGCATTGTGATGTCATACCCATCAAGACAGAGCCAAAACAAGGACAACTTGCTGCATCTGTAGTGTAAAAAGAGCTGAATGGCAGCGCTGGCAATTAAAAATGGTCATTAAAAATTTTGCAGGAAAAACAAAAAGGGGGAGATTTATCAGGATTTGTACACAAGTTTTTTGGCATAAAGGACCAAAATAATTGCTATTCTTTACAGACCACCAGCAATTATTTCCCCCTTTAAAGGGAACCGGTCAACAAATTTTTCACAAATACAGCTAGTGGCAGGTTCCTATAGAGCCCTAGTAACCACTGGACACCCGTCTTTTAGCGAAAAATTCTTCCACTCATATTCCCATATGTTCAACATTATAATTTTACGAGGTACTCAATGTCTGTGTGTGTAGCAGCGCAGAGTGTGTTCCTCCGTTTGTGTGTCGCAGCGCAGAGTGTGTTCCTCCGTTTGTGTGTAGCAGCGCAGAGTGTGTTCCTCCGTTTGTGTGTAGCAGCGCAGAGTGTGTTCCTCCGTTTGTGTGTCGCAGCGCAGAGTGTGTTCCTCCGTGTGTGTCGCAGCGCATGTCTCCTGCTTGCATTCATCTCTCCAGAAATCAGCAGACATTTATCATGTAGAAATCAGCCAACGTATATCACCGTGCGCATCTCTAGTCATTTATCCCTTCCTGGCAGAGCAGGATTCTCTCTCCACTTCACATTATTGGACAAGCTTTCTCAAATCTCAGCCCATTGATCTGTTGACATGTTAGAAGACGTTGCTATAATTCCTATTGATAGCCGTTGCAAGATTTTCCTTGGACACATTTCAAAGAAGCTAAGGGGCAAAAGCGACTAAGAGGCGGCAAAGATCAGAATGAGGCCCTCTACTGGAGTTGCGTTGCGAGATATGGGATGGCTTCTGTTGTATCCAACGTCACGGCTGTTTACAGTGATTCACCTCTGCGTGACCAGATGCGGGTCTACCTGTCACATCTATTGTTCTGGAGTCCGGTTTGTTTGTCTTATTCATCAAGGCACCGCGGCTCACTGACAAGCGCACAATGATGGACGGCACTTTTGGCAGCATACAATGTATGTCTGATTTTCAGCTGAGGGATGATTAAAAAAACAGAAAGTATCATCTCTCATCCCTGAAGCCTGAGAGACAGCAGACTGGTTAGGAGCGCACAGGTGCAATGAGGCAGAACTACCAAACACATTAAAAATGTCATCCTACAACATCTGCTGAGTAATCTCCCCTTGAAAGATGATACATAGCCTCACCAACCAGATCTTAAAGCGGACATGATGCCGATGAGGAGGTACCAGATATGTACTGGTAGCCACCAGCTAACCAGATTAGATACACTGGCTCATGTTTTGGGTTTGTGTATAGTAACATACAAGATGGCATTGGATACCCTGGCTCAGGAGTCTGTATCACACATGAATGGGTTAATACAGAAACCCAGGAACTGATATCATACAGTCATGGCCAAAAGTTTTGAGAATGATACAAATGTTACGTTTTACAAAGTCAACTGCATCAGGTTTTATAATGGCAATTTGAATATATTCCAGACTTTTATATAAAGTGATCAGCTTAACAGCAATTAATTGCAAAGTCAATATTTGCCTATAAAATTAACTTTTTCCCCAAAAACACATTTCAACTTCATTGCAGGTCTGGCTTAAAAGGAGCAGCTAACATTGTTTCAGTGATTGATCTCCAGCCCTGTCCTCATCAACACCCATACCTGTGTTAATGGAGCAATCTGTCATGATTAAGTAAGAATCACACCACTGGACACTTTAAAAGGAGGCTGGTGCTTGGCATCATTGTTTCTCTTCTGTTAACCATGGTTATCTCTAAAGAAACACGTGCAGTCATCATTGCACTGCACAAAACTGGCCTAACAGGGAAGAGTATCACAGCTAGAAAGATTGTACCTCAGTCAACAATCTATTGCATCATCAAGCAGTTCAAGAAGAGAGGTTCCATTGTTGCCAAAAAGTCTCCAGGGCGCCCTAGAAGGACCAGCAAGAGCAAGGACCGTCTCTTAAAAGTGTTTCAGCTTTGGGATCGGGCCACCAGCAGTGCAGAGCTTGCTCAGGAATGGCAGCAGGCAGGTGTGAGTGCATCTGCACGCACTGGGAGGCAGAGACTCTTGGAGCAAGGCCTGGGGTCAAGGAGGGCAGCAAAGAAGCCACTTCTCTCCAGAGAAAACATCCGGGACAGACTGATATTCTGCAAAAGGTACAGGGAGTGGACTGCTGAGGACTGGGGTAAAGTCATCTTGGACTGGGGAAAACAGCTTGTTTGGAGAAGACAAGGTAATCAATACCACCAGTCTTGTCTCCTGCCAACTGTAAATCATCCTGCAACCATTCATGTGTGGGGTTGCTCAGGCAAGGGAATCGACTCTCTCAGTCTTGCCTAAAAACACATCTATGAATAAAGAATGGTACCAGAATGTCCTCCAAGAGCAACTTCTCCCAACTGTCCAAGAGCAGTTTGGTGATCAACAATGCCTTTTCCAGCATGATGGAGCACCTTGCCATAAAGCAAAGGTGATAACTAAATGGCTCAGGGAACAAAACATAGAGCTTTTGGGTCCATGGCCTGGAAACTCCCCATATCTTAATCCAATTGAAGACTTGTGGTCAATCATCAAGAGAGGGGTGGACAAACAAAAAACAACAAATTGTGACAAATTTGTGCAAGAACGGACTGCTATCTGTCAGAACTCGCAAATTGTTCTGATGGGATCAGGTTTCAGGCTTCTTGCTGGGAAAACTACACCCAGAGCTGCCTGTGATTGAAAGCTCCATTTATGATTCTGCGAAACCTGGGTTTGTCTTTCTACTCGTTTTGCCTGCATTTCAGTTTGAGTGATGTACGGCTGAGGCAGTCAGTGCTGGAGGTAGTGTCCATTACTGCCTTATATCCTGCCCAATCCCTTCATTTGGTGCTGGTTATTGCAGTCTAATCTGTGTATCTAGTGCTCTTCCCATTGCGTTTCTTGCTATTCTGTGTATTGACTTCTGCTTTGCCTATTGACCATTCTATTTGCTATACGATTCTGTACCTTTGCCGCCATCTTGGTTTTGACCCGGTTTGTTTCACTCTGCTTGTCTGTCGGTATCTGTTGTTTGTCCCACAGTATCGTTTATCTCCTAGTGTGACCCCACCTTCCTGTCTGTCTTTTGCCGGTTTCTGTTACCAGTGTGAACACTGACCTATGTCTGTATTCCGGTTACCTGTCCGCTCCACCTTCCAGCAGCTGCCAGAGGAAGTGAGTTTTCTCTGTCATCTTGTAGGGTCACTCAGGGACCGTCAGTTAGGTTCCTGTTAGTGGGATCGCCCTTACCAGGGCGGTTTATCTGCTTTAGGCAGGGCCTTAGCCGCAGGGGCGTCGGGTCTGCCGGGATTCACTAAGGTTTGTGCAACCGATATCCACCAGGTGTTGCTGCTGTGCCGAGGTCCGCCGGAGTTCACCTGCTTCTTCTTCACTTCGTGAGTGCTGATCGTGCGACACAAATTCTTTTTTAAATTCTGCGTTTTTTCCGAATCCGTTGGGTTGTCCGATGGCCACGCCCCCCATTTCTGTCACATGAAAGCCAGTGGCGATGCGCCAAAATCCGATAGCGTGCGCCAAAATCACGGGGCAATTCGGCACAAATCCGAAATCATCGGGAAACCCGACGAAAGTGCTCGATTCGGACCCTTAGTAAATGAGATTTGCCGCATTAACTCATTCTAACTGTCAATAACATTTTTTCTTAATAATATGATTACACTTGTATTTCTGTATGTGATAAAAACATCTGACAAACACACATAAAAACCAGATGCCAACAGATCATGTGAAAATATAATATTGTGTCATTCTCAAATCTTTTGGCCATGACTGTAGAGTACAGGGTTAGATACATCAGCTTGTCATTAAATAAGTTATAGACCATTCTGACAACTTTCTAGGGTCTGCTCATAATCTATTCTTTGACTATTTATGGGATTTCTAGTAAATTTACCCAACACATCTCAAGACCATCAAGACTGCGCATTCTACCATCCAAATTCCTCTTAAGTCAGCCATTTAGCTCATCATAGAGAAATGTCATCCCATTCACCATAACATAATGCCATCCTATGTTCCACAGAATAATGTCATCCTCATCACCACAGGGACATGACAAAGAGTAACGCAATTCTTACCACCCTATCACCTAAGAGTAATGCCACCTTACTAACCACAAAGTAACGTCATCCTATACTCCATAGAAGAAGGACATCCTATTAACTGTAGAGTAATTCTTACCATGGAGCCATGCCAATCTACTCAACTTACTGTAGACATGCCATCATCTGCACACTACATAACAATGCCATCATACTCACCATAGTTACATGCCATTATAGATTTCAAAGTGGATGATACTACTCACTAAAGAGTAATACTGTCCTGCTCAAGAAGTCACTGTATTCACTATAAAATAATAGTATCTGTTTCACCATAGAATAATGTCATCCTATTTACCATAGAATAATGTCATCCTATTCACCAATGGGTAATGTCATCATACTCAGCAGTGAGCAAAGGAAGATGATTGTTCAGCCTTGAACCTGTCCACATTCATCTAGAGTACAAAATAGGACCATGAAATTCAGTGTCATTCTGTGGAGGAGGGAAGGGAAGATCATTTTACCCCTCCCTTCTCCATAGAACGCGAAGTGGCACCACACTCTGAGTAATAGACTTTGACAAATTATGAGGACAGATCATGGGCCCCATTTGGATCATGTGCATGAAACTTACTACCGCACCTGTTTTGCACCTGCAGTGCAATCAGCTTTGGTTTTAGGTGCAGTTTTGTCAATTGAACAGGTGCAAGACATGAACTGAACAGGTGAATGACATTTGTGGAGCAGGTTTCCCCTTCAAAATCAAATTCACTCGTTCAGTTCATGTATTTCACCTGTTCAATTGGCAAAACTGCACCTAAAACCACCTCAAAACTAATTGCGATGCAGTTTTAACTGCAACGTGTGACTGCATCCTCAGGTGCAAAACAGGTGCGGTAGTAAGTTTTATGCACATGATCCAAATGGGGCCCATGATCTGTCCTCATAATTTGTCAAAGTCTTTTACTCAGAGTGTGGTGCCGCTTTGCATGTGACTGCATCCTTAGACATCAAGCATTTGTTTGTTTTCTTTTACTCAATCCCTTTTACAAGCTTTTTACATTTTTTTTCTGTTGCTCTAGCGGTATGGAGTCTTGTTTTTTGCAGAAAAAGTGTTATTTTCAACAGCACAATTGTGTGTTACATATATTCTACTGATGAACTTTTATTAACCCTTCATATAGAATACATAAAAATAAAGCAAATCTGCTAGTATTTTTACTAATAAAATGTTAATGCATTTAACCAAAACAGTGTTTTATTATACAGGATAAATAATATTATAGTTGTGTAGCCTGGTTTGATAAGCTGTAGAGGTACCAAAATGTATGTACTATTCCTTTTTATGTATCATGGTATATAAGGCTGGAAAAAGACACAAGTCCATCAAGTCCAACCTTTAAGAATTAAATATATGTTTTATCCCCATAACTCGTGATATTTTTTCTCTCCAGAAAGGCATCCAGGTCTCTATTGAACATGTACATAGACAGGGCCGGATTAAGGGTGGTGGGGGCCCCTGGGCGCAAACTGGTGGGGGCCCTTCCAACAATGATTTTGGAGGTTAGTAGCCTGCCAGCCCCCCCTGTAGTATATAGGCAGTCCCCCTGTAGTATATAGCCTGCCAGCCCCCCTGTAGTATATAGCCTGCCAGCCCCCCTGTAGTATATAGCCTGCCAGCCCCCTGTAGTATATAGCCTGCGAACATGACAATGAGGTCACTGGACACAAATGGCCTCCACAGTCACCAGATCTCAATCCAATAGAGCATCTTTGGGATGTGGTGGAATGGGAGATTCGCATCATGGATGTGCAGCCGACAAATCTGCGGCAACTGTGTGATGCCATCATGTCAATATGGACCAAAAACGTTCCTCAGCACCGTGTGGTGTCCGCGAAATACAGCCAGCGACCCTTAAAGGGATATTTCCACCACATACAGTAGGGACCAAAAGTCTGGACTTACCTTTCTGTACTTTCATGACTATACAAATTGTAGATTCACACTGAAGGCCTAAAAACTATGAATTATCACATGTGGAATTGTAGTTCCTTTTCCTTTGATCACTGCTTTGCACACTCTTGGCTTCTCTTAATGAGCTTCAAGAGGTAGTCACCAGAAAAGGTTTTCACACCATCAGAGATGCCCTGTCAGTGGTTATAAGTGGGATTTCTTGCCTTAGTTGTATTGTGCAAAGTCAGGTGGATACACAGCTGAATAGAATGTTAAAAAGCAGCTAAGAAATACGAGTGGACATCATTATAAGAAATACAGGTCAGTCTGAAAAATTGGGAAAACTTTGAACGTGTCGCCATGTGTGGTTGTAAAAAGCATCAAGCGCTACAAAGAAACATAAGGACTGCCCTAGGAAAGGAAGACCAAGACACACCTCTGCTGCGGAGGAGGAGAAGAGAGAGACACACCTCTGCTGCGGAGGAGGAGAAGAGAGAGACACACCTCAGCTGCGGAGGAGGAGAAGAGAGAGACACACCTCAGCTGCTGCGGAGGAGAAGAGAGAGACACACCTCAGCTGCTGCGGAGGAGAAGAGAGAGACACACCTCAGCTGCGGAGGAGGAGAAGAGAGAGACATATATAATTATGCCAGTGTTTTTCTTGTTAGTAGCAGCAGGGCTCCATAGCAGGCTTCTGAATGGGGCCCCCTTCCCACTTAAAAAATATACATACAGTATTTGTACATACGAGTTACAATCATACGATTATACCAATATATATATACACACATACATACAGTACACACAGAGTTCCATAAACAAATGTACAGCATATATACACACCATCCACCTTATACACATACAACATATAGACATCACACGTTATATACATACTATGCTGTACATCATGCAGCACAATATGTATATTCTTTAGTTTGTCAGGTTTGATGATAGGGTCCCCTGACACTGCGGACCCCGTAACAGCTGCTATGGCTGCTACCACTGCAGTTATGTCCCTGGTGAATATGCACTTATCTTTCACAAGTGAATTGGCACTTTTGTCCTCACACTGCTGTTCTTAGTATTATGCCTTAAGCTCTTTCACACACTGGGGCAGATTTACTTACCTGGTCCATTCGCGATCCAGCGGCGCGTTCTCTGCGGTGGATTCGGGTCCGGACGGGATTCATTAAGGTAGTTCCTCCGACGTCCACCAGGTGGCGCTGCTGCGCTGAAGAGCATCAGAACGCACTCAAGTTCACGGCCTACCTAGTGAAGGTAAGTGCAAGCTCGCGAACTTTTTTTTTTTTTTTTTTTTTTTTTTTATGCAGCGGTTTTCAAATCGTCGGGTTTTCGTTGGCCACGACCCCCGATTTCCGTCGGTGCATGCAGTGCCGATGCGCCACAAATCCGATCGATGCGCCAAAATCCCGGGCAATTCAGGGGAAATTGGCGCAATTCGTAAAATTCGGGAACCACGTCGGGAAACGCGAACGGGCCTAGTAATGACCCCTGTGTGTTTAAAGCTACAGCAGGCTCCTGGTGGTTGTGGAGAACCTCATTGCTAAGAGCACATCAATGGGAGGACACACCCAGGGCACTTTGGGAAACTGCAATTCTGAGTATGAATAAAATATTTTTAAATACCCCATTGATAAAAAAACAAAAACAGACTTGAAATCCACAAGGCTATTATGGGCTACTTCCTGGAATGGAGGGTGTGACGGGGTGCGGTAAAGGCATGGCAATAGGGCCCTGCGGATTATGATTTTGCACATCTGTTTTGTGTTTTTACGACATTTGATTTCAATCCCCTATCTGAGTCTATTACCGTATACTGAACTGCGCAGTGAATATAAGATGAGGCCTGCACCTTCTCATCTACGCCGCCCACCGCACTGGGATGACCGGTGATGTCTGCCAATCTGGGGAACAAGGTGAATAATTAAATTTGAAACAAATGTAATATCTGTCACAATCACTTTGTGTAGATGGAGGATGTAATATATTGATAAAGTAGAAGACGAATGTGCTAAAAAGTGAGGGGGGGAGGGGATAATTTCCTGACCGCACTTGGTCATCCGAAAAGATGGACTACAAGCTCAGTTCTATAGATAAGTTTTAGCAGTATAAAACTTAGCCATAATACACGATTCTACAATGTGCTGCACAGAGCTTGTATTGAGGCAGAGTAGTATACCAATTACACCATTAAAACATGTAAACAAACATTGTCATTGTACTGACAGCCTCGTCTGATGAGACATAATTAAATCAACAAAAAAGGGGAAAGAACCTTAATGAGCAAGATATGATATACCAGGATATGAAGAGCAGCTGCCATAATATCCTTCTATGAGGCGCGGATTAAGACCTCCGTGGGCCGGCTGTATATTATGCACACATAACCCCAAATATCGAACTTTTCGTACTCCCAGTAGATTGCATGAAATTAAATGGTGCACTAGTAAGTACCAATTCGTAATGAGAAAACAGCGCTCAACATACCTGTATGAAAGGGGGGGGGAGCAAAATATAAATGTGAAAAGGGGCATTGGCAGCAATGGGTTAAAATCACATCTGCTTTCTGTATGGATGTGGAAAAATCCTCAGTGAAGAATCTGCAATGAGTAGAAAAATCACCTGCGGATCAGAGGCAGAATCACCTTTAACCTAAAATTGTATAAACTTTGCCACTATGTATCACACGCTACCATAAGACGCTGTTTGACCTGAGCTTAGGCGGAGACACGAGAGCTGATGGGCCCCAGTGCAAAGTCTGTGCCGGGCCCATGCAAAGTCTGTGCCGGCCCATGCAAGTCTGTGCCGGGCCCCAGTGCAAAAGTCTGTTGCCGGGCCCCAGTGCAAAGTCTGTGCCGGGCCCCGTGCAAAGTCTGTGCCGGGGCCCCCTACTAACACATATGGTTATAGTATGAGTCTTCTCATATGGGAACGTGAAACCTAATGGCCCCCTAAACTCCTTGGCCCAGTTGTGTCTGCACCATCTGCACCCCCTCACATTACGCCCCAGGGTCCACATCCGTCACATATACATCGAAATTTTTCTGCAAGTTTAACAGACTTTCCTGGATTCTTAAAAATTTACAAACTTTTATTAAAAAAAAAAAAAAAACTGTGGGACTATAAGTTCCCTGACAAAAAAGAGCAATTTCTTGGCTGTTTGTCTTCCCTTCATTCCTAACCTAATAATCAGCATACATACATTACATTGCAAAGGCAAGTATTGTGTGATTTGGGAAACACGCCACATTAAATTATTATCTGCTCATTTCCAGGTGTCAGGACACATGGACAGAACAAGGAATAGTCATGCATATATACAAGCTCGTAACACAAAACATATTTAAATGGTTTTTAACCGGAGCGGTTTTACGTTCCATCTAGCGACGAGGAGGATCGGGAGGTGTCCAAATTATTATTCCTCAAACACGAGGGGAAATATTAAAATGATTTAAAATTCATTGAGGAAAAAGCAGCAGAAAGACTAAATTTTGAGGATTTTATTTTTTTGCCGTTTCCCCAATCTACATTATAAACATCAGGGCGAGGATGGCGAATTAATGCAATTCCCTGTATTCTATGTAAACGTATCATACAAACATGCAAATATCTACGAGACGGACATCCAAATCACAGGGCTTCTAGGGGGGAGGGTCTTCTCAAAGAAGAGGGGCAGCATGCATGTATGGCGTGCAAATCTGTTACTGGATAAGAGGCTATTTTTTTTTAATTAGGTTTTAGAGAAGAACAAGACAAAAAGTAATTGGCACGCAGGATGTATCACAACGAAGGAAAAACATCAAAATACAAGCAAGTTCTCTATACAGGCGGTCACCTACTTAAGAACACTTCCCCTACTTTAATTCCTTCCCTTTCTTGGTTGAACTAAATAGACAGGTGTCTTTTTTCAACCATATAAACTATAACCCGACTTACAGACGACCCCTAGTTACAGACGGACCTCTCTGCCCACTGGACTCTGGTGAACTCTCTGGATGCTTTACTATAGTCCCAGGCTGCAATGATCAGCTGTAAGGTGTCTGTAATGAAGTTTTATTGATAATCCTTGGTCCCATGGCAGCAAACAATTTTGAAAATCTAATTGTCAATGGGACAAAAAATTTTTTTGTCTGGAGCTACAATTATAAAATATACAGCTCCGAGTTTCATACAAATTAAACTTAAGTACAAACCCAAGGAACCTATCTTGTATGTAACCCGGGGACTGCCTATATATGAGGTAAGGGACAGTCTGAACACAAAAGAAAAAAAAAATTATACAATAAATGACCAAAATTTATGAAATAGTCGATACCAATTGCTCTATTGAATACTCACAACACACCAAAATATAAAACACCTACCAGACATATTGTGTAAAATAATTTTGGGAACAGAGGACAGTTGCTCTTCTCCATTCCATTGCTGTATGTATGTTAATGGGTCTTTATCAATGTGTGTCATGCATTGCTGAAAAATCGATATTGTGTGTACACAATCACAGACCCTGTTACCAGTCTATACGGAGTTACACAGTGACTTGCAGTAGTTTCTTTTCATTATGGGGGTCTTCCGCTGCTGCCATCTATCAAAAAACGACCTGCTTGGAAATTAACACCTCCTCAATGCCCTCTAAAAATTGAGATCCTTCCTTTCCGAATCCGCAAGATAGTAGTTATCAAACGGTTCCCAATTTATCACATCTCCACCCGCACAAATAGTCATGAAAAAACATTTTAATTCATGCAAATTATAGCGTTGTAAACAAACTGTACACCAACCATGGCAATGCGGGTGGCAAAAGTCAATGATCTCATGTACATGGAAGATCTCACTTCTTCTGTCAATGGGACCCATGACAGGTTTTCACAAAACATGGCACCCTGGATTCAATTCAATCGTCTTCTGAATAGAGATTGCTTTTAACTCTGGAGTTACTAAAGCCATTTGATAGTGCTCCGCTCTTCCTCCCCTGGTTTTCCCACCCCTTATATCCCACCTACCACCCCCCCCCCATGTTTCCCCTTACCCTCCTTCTCGCTATTGCCTCATTCTTAGTTAACTTTGGATTTAATTTTTCTCCCTCTACCCCTTAGTGCCCTAAATGGACCCTTGTGGCTAACGGGGCTGATTAATTCTTTCTGCTTGTGTTTTTCGGTTTTAAAACTAAAATTAAAAAGACAGGGTCGCAGAGCGGGTGCGAATACAGAGGTTACTTATGTATATTAGTTTACATAAAGACATGTTAAATTATTTGTCTTTGTTAATACAGTATTTTCTTCCTGGTGGCTGCTATGGCTCTGAGACTTTGCGATCCTCTGATTGACATGTCACGTCTGGTGAAATCTCTCTTCCTTGTAACCGTTTTTTCTGCTGGTATTCAATAAAAAAAAAAAATTATATTGGTTGTGCGGACCTTAAGGGTTTGCCCATGAAAGCAAGTTATACATTTTAATTCCCTAGTGATGTTTACACAATATAGCTAATTAACCCTTACTTTACAATGTTACTCCAGTGTTATTGCCGTTTTGGCTACTACACTCAGTGATGGTCAGTGTAGATTCCAGAGTGTGAGCGGAGGACACTGAGCAGAAACTTCATATCTCTCTGTGCTCTGAGAGTGTGTGTGTGGACAAGTGCTTAGATTATCAGGATGCAGGGTTTATCTACACTTATCTTCTGAACATTCTAATAGTATCTGACACAGAAGATGAGTCAAATCAGAGCTGAGAGATGAGACCCATGAGAATGGATGTAAAACACAATGACACTATCTCTGCAACTTACCTATAACACACAGAGTCAGCTTGCATTTGCTCCTGCCCGGGAAAAAATAAAAATTCCAATATTTATATAGCGAGCACAGATTACGCAGCGCTGCACAGAGCTGCCAAATGCGGTCCTGTCCCCAATGGGGCTTACAATCTAATCAAGCTACCTGTATGTTTTGGAGCGTGGGAGGAAACCGAAGGACCCGGAGGAGACCACACAAAACACGAAAGAAATATAAACTTTTGTAGATGGTGACCCTGGGATAAAACCTTATTTCCTGTAGCCTGTAAAGTAAAGTTCAGTCACAGGCAATCCTGCAGCAAGCAGTGTGCAGAGCTGGTCTGTAATGCAGGGGGGAGGGGAAGGAGGCAAAGAGCACTGCAGGTACAGACAAGAGAAGCAATTCAAGAGAAGACCAACCATAAGATCAGAAGATTCTCAGTCGATCCAGAGGCAACCAAAGTGTAAAACAGCAGGAGTGATAGAGACAAGTTGGAATTATGTATTTTTGTTAACTCCTGTGAATTAGAGATGTGGTATTTTGTTATTCCAATGTTATTAAGAATCCTCATGGGAATACCCTTAAGCAATACGAGAGACAAGTTCTGTTCTCATCAGCCAACGCTGATTTTCACCCTAATGAATGGATGCCCTATCTCTTTGAACATTTATTCTCTCTCTGTAGGAAGCTTGATAGTTCCATAGTGGCAAATCTTGGAAGAGCTTGAATGAAAACAGTATGCCACAAGTACAATGGTGTTCACAAATGTACATTCAAGAAATAAGTCTGAATAATACTTGGCCTTTGAACTAGTCTGATGTGATGCAAAAGCAAACCAAGTTGTATTCCTGAAATTCAGTAGGTTGACCCCTACCTCCTTGGCGTTGTAAGCTTTTTGAAGAGGTCATCTTAAAGGGCAGTATGTATATGGGTTTTACACTCCCATAAGGGTAAGGTTGTAGAAACTACAGTGTTCTCAAAAAAGCAGAGCTCAGATCCGATCGCCATCTTACATAAATGTAAAGAGGGAATATTGATGGATAAACATTGGTGAACATAAAACCGATGGAAAATTTGTGCAAAATTAATCTCAATGAAATCCATAGAACAAGGAGCAGAATGAATTTTCTTGGCTTTAGCCATTCGTCGGCCTCTATAGAAGGCTGAAAATTGGGTGAGATTGACCTGTCAAAATAATTAACCAACCCAAAAAATTAAAACATTCAACATCAGTCATTGCAAAAAAAAGTATAAAAAGATTCACATTGTGATTTTGTTCTCCCCAGTGGATCTTGGTATAGTCCGGTGTAAAGGAAGAGGTTAAACCGGTGCCGATCAACATCTACATGATCAATGGTCACTGATTCTTCTCCATTAGCAATTGTAACAGGAGCCTTACTGCGGTGCCCTCAGTCTATAGATTTATAGGAGTTGTCCAGTATCCAAGGTCATTGTTGTATAATAAGTTAAAAAGTTTTCCAATCTACTTTCTGTATCAATTCCTTATGGTTTGTTTTTGTTTCATTTTTTTTTTTTTTATTGAGTCTAGCATAATAAACAAGTCATACAGATACAACTTAACATATAGGCTCTATTTTCACATATATGTAGATATTACTGCAGAAGTAGTTGAGATAAAGGATGTGTTACTTCTACCCGGCGGTGAGTACCAGTATAGGGGTAGCCCAGGAGGGGTGAGGAGGTTTTTTGTTGTTTTTTGTGTTTTTTTTTTTTTTGTTTTGTTGGGGCCAGGTGGCGTAGTATCACAGGGTCAGAGCAGTATTGAAGAAATAATCGGTCAGTCATATGTGTTATATTGAGGAGGGGGTTCTCCTCATTGGGCTTTGACCTTCGCGAGGTCCCACATGCTTGCGCGCCAGCTGGAATGTTTCGGGTACCTTGTCCTAAGGGGCCGCACTCCATTTTTCCTAGCAAAGCAACGAAGTTTACCAGCAAGTAAGAGTTGCTGTATTGACGGCGGAGGCGTGGTAATTCCAGCAATATCCAGTTTAGATGCGCTGGAGTCATATGACCTCAGTAGTTTCCCAGATGTGCACGTACATTCTGAGCAATGCACTCGGCAATAATGCACACGTGCTGGATACTAGCAAGGTCTCGCGATTGTCAGGAAGTTACGATCGAGCTCGCAATTCACTCCCCAGGTGATTCAGGGCATACCAAAGCGTAGCATGTGTCTCCTACAAACAGTACAGTAGATCTGACTTCTCTGGCCGACCTTGTCCGATACCTGAGTATGGCGCTAACGGTGTAGGTAGGTCATCTCAACAGGGCCTTTCTGCGTCAGTCCAGGTAAGAGGTCTGTACCACTGGTGCTGTGAAAGGACCTACACCGGCTGAGCTACTACCTGTGTCGTCCTGAATGCACATTCATAGACACACTGGAATACAGATCTTGATATCAGATGTTGATAAATGACACCGATCGAAACATAGGAGCGTACTAGTAAGGTATTAGCAAATGATGCGACTATTTGCATTATACCAATCGTACATCGCTACTATGTTGAGCAACTTCCATCACCCCTTCCAGCCCCAATAACAACCGTCGTGAAATTGACTCGGTTTGTTCCCTATCACCACAAAGCAACTCTACATACACATGCGCCCCGATCCTCCACCAAGCCTGACTCGAATCTGTCTCAGTGCGGTTTTTTTCGACATGAATTGTTGTGCCAAAAAAACAACTGTTTACCTATATTACTTGTCCTTCGAAGCAAAAGAACCTGTGTATACGATTGGAAGTCAGTGTGCAACGGAGAACCCCCGCTGCTTCACCTGTGTTGATACAGTCAATTTACGCATAGCGTGAGTCCTTGCTCTCTAGTGATGAGGCCTAAAGTTTCCAATACGGTTATCTACAGGGGACAAAGCACTTGTCCGTCGTCATACCCATACACAGACTAGAGCCAAAACACCTAGTGAACGGACCACCTTCTGATCTCGTAGGTAAAAAGAGCTGAATGCAGCGTGTCCAATTACAAATGGTCATTTAAAAATTTTGCAGGGAAAACAAAAGGGGATTTATCGGATTGTACTCAGTTTTTTGGCTACGGACCAAAATAATGATATCTCCAACAGACCACCAGCAATTTATTTCCCCCTTTTAAAGGAACCGGTCAACAATTTGTTGCACAAAGACAGATAGTGGCAGGTTCTTTATCTATAGAGCCCTAGCTAACCAGGGACACCGCGAATTTCACGAGCTTGCTAGCTTGACCCTAATGAGCATACTCTTCTGTGTACAACAGCATTAGTACCGTCGAGTGAATCTCTCATGTTGTAGCAGCACAGGTGCCGTCCTTCATAGGCGCTTGGTGCCAACCATTAGTCTTTGTTAGAGTGTTACTCCTTTCTGTGTTGTTAGCAGCGAAAGAAGGTGTGTTCCTCCAGTGTTTGTGCTAGCGATCACGCAAGCTAGTGTGTTCCTCCGTGTTTGGTGTCGCAGGCGCAGAGTTGTTCCTCCGTGTGTGTCGCAGCGCAGAGTGTGTTCCTCGTGTGTGTGTCGCAAGAGCGAGGCAGAGGTGTGTTTCATCCGTGTGTGGTCGCAGCGCACGAGGGTGTTCTCGTGTGTTCGCACGCAGCAGACAGAGTGTGTTCGCCCGTGTGTGTCGCAGAGCAGAGTGTGTTCACTCGTTGCGTGGTCGAGCGCAGAGTGTGTTGCTCCGTTTGTGTGTCGAGCGCAGAGTGTGTTCCTCCGTTTGTGTGTCGCAGCGCAGAGTGTGTTCCTCGTTTCGGTTTGTGTCGCAGCGCACCAGATGTAGGAGGGTGTTCCTACGTTTGTGTGTCGCAGCGGCAGGAGTGTGTTCCTCCGTTGTGTGTGCAGCGCAGTGTGTTCTCCGGTGGGTGTCGCAGGCAGAGTGGTTCCTCCGTTTGTGTTGTCGCAAGAGCAGAGTGTGTTCCTCCGTTGTTGTCGCAGCGAACGAGTGTGTTCTCTGTGTGTGTCGAGCGAGAGTGTGTTCCTCGTGTGTGTCGCACGCGCACAGGTGGTCCTCTGCTGTGTGTCGCACTCAGAGTGTGTTCTCCGTGTGTGTCGCAGCTAGCAGTGTGTTCCTCCGTGTGTGTCGCGAGCAGAGGTTGTTCTCCGTGTGTGTCGCAGCGCAGAGTGTGTTCTCCGTTGGTGTCGAGCGCAGAGGTGGTATCCGGGTGTGTAGCAGCTGAAGAGTGTGTTCCTCCGTGTGTGTCGCAGCGCAGAGTGTGTTCCTCCGTGTGTGTAGCAGCTCAGAGTGTGTATCGCAGTGTGGAGTGTGTTTTTGTGTATAGTAGTGCTGAGAGTGTCCCCTGTGTGTGTATGTGTGTGTGTGTGTATAGCAGTCAAGTGTGTTCCTGTGTGTATATTAGTCATGAGTGTGTTCCTATGTGTGTGTATAGCAGTGCTGACCATTTCTGTGAATGAATGTATGTAGCAGACCTAAGTGAGTAAATGGATGTAGCAGAGCTGTGCGTAATGTGCTTGTGTGTGACCAACAGGGAATGTTTAATCAGTTGAAAATATACATATTTTTTGGGGGGTGACTAAACTTGGGTAGCATCAAAAAACAAAGGTGCTACGTGGTAAATGCTCTTGACACTGTGGTACAGCACGAGGCTTTATAAGAATTGTTCCTGTGAATGTGCATTTTTCAGTATTGATCAGACACAAGATGTTCTGCTGTCTTGGCTTATGTAACAAGAAATCTTCTATTGTTCTGTTAAGAACTTAAATATGCCCACATTGCAACTGTCGGTTATAACAACAAGTGCAACATAATAAAATTGTGTTATTTATTGGAAAGGGGACAGATTTGAAGAAAAATAAAAGATCTGTACTTACTACTGTGTCCCACAGGGAGTTGGCAAATGAATTCACTGTAAAGAGGAAACAAATGAAACAGCTATGCTTTAATTTTCTATTTATCCTGTATACAGGACATGCAAACATGCTTTACTTTACATAAGAGTCATAAGATTTAAAAAAATAAATAAATAAATAAAAATTATATATATATTATTACCCATATGTCTCTACAACTAAAATTTGAGAAACAGCAGAACGAGGGTCATTATACATTAATGAAATTTCCAAAAAAGTCTGCTCAGCATGCAATCTTTAAAAATCTTCTCTATTTAGTAACAGGGTTAAAAATATCCAGAAATAAGCAGCCTACGCGTTTCAGGGATCCCCCCTTAGTCATGGCTATCTAATGTCTCTACACAGCCTCATTTAAGACAAAACATGGACAAATTGGATGTTCACAAATTTGCAATACACGTCATTTTCTTTCATAGTCAGAGAGGTAACATTATATAACACAGTGTGAATATTATACAACGCGATGAAAACGGTGTCCATTAAAAGATCATCATCTATAATTCATTCCTACCAGAGTTCTCGTATTTAAGGACATGATCGAGAAACTCTCTCTTCTAAGCCAATCCCCCCTCAGTCGGGTTTGTTAACCTTTTCTTTCTGTGTTGTTCTATTGTGTTTTTCCACAAAGTGTTTTGTGGCTCCTGGAATGCTCTTACTTTTCTTGGCTACATCACTAATATGCTAATATCACTTATGCCAGACTTACTGGTTTTCCCATTATCCCAGGTCAGTTCATAAGGCTTCCTGAAAGTTGGGTATCGGATCTATAGGGAGCTGCCTATAGTTTTTGTTCTCTAACGTGGAAAGCATATGCCCAGAATTCTCAGATGAGAATACATGGTCTTTAAAAATCTGTAAGTCTGTAAAGGAGTCTCCTTAAGGAGTTTTATTTCCATTTCTGCCATTCACAGCACAACTTATTCAAAGGAGATCCTACTCCTCTCTTTCTCTATAACTATCCATTTAGAAGCAGCAGCATGGAGAACATTAAACAACAGTACTGAACAATACTGCGTTGCACTGGCGGAGATAGGACACTAAAAGTAGCATCCACGGGTTTCAGACTTTCTCCTTGCTAGACTTCAATCGACAGTAGATGTAGCTTAACAGACAAAGGGGATGTCCACTCTCAGCAAATAAATGATTTGAAAAAGTTATACAATTTTTCAATATTCTTTCTGTATGAAATCCTTACGGTTTTCTACATCTCCGCTTGCTGTCCTTAAAGTTTGTGTTTACTTCCAGAGGATAGAAATCCCTGGTCACGAGATGTCACACAGGTGCACGGCTCTTTATATATCTGGTCACGAGATGTCACACAGGTGCACGGCTCTTTATATATCTGGTCATGTGATGTCACACAGGTGCACGGCTCTCTATATATCTGGTCATGTGATGTCACACAGGTGCACGGCTCTTTATATATCTGGTCATGTGATGTCACACAGGTGCACAGCTCTTTATATATCTGGTCATGTGATGTCACACAGTGCACAACACTATATGATCACAGAGAGTAATCAGAGCCGTGTGATAGACTCCTGCATCTGCGTGTCCATCACAAGACCAGAGACATCCCTATCCACTGGGGGTATACATAGAAGATTCCTATAGAATGACAGCAATTGAAAAAAACTGAGAGGTATAAACAAAAAAAACAGATTGATACAGAAAGTATATTGGAAAATTGTATAATTTTTCCCTACACAAACAATATATTTTTTTTTCTTGAAAGTGGACAACCCCAGAGGGTCACCAGATTTTACACCCCCTAGGGCCTAGGCCAGTGATGGCGAACCTTTTAGAGACCAAGTGCCCAAACTATAACAAAGACCCACTTATTTATCGCAAAGTGCCAACATAGAAATGTAATTTGTGATTTATACTCCCTGCTCTGTCACAGTTTTCATTGATACTGGCACTCTGAGGACACCAATAAAGCAGAAAATAGTCGCAGGTAGAGCTGTCACTTTAAAATAGCTCTGTGCACAGCAAGTCCTGGGCTGTCTGGGACTGCAGGAAGATACCTGGACTCATCTCTGGTGATGGCCTGAGTGCCCACAGAAAGGGCTCCGAGTGCCACCTCTGGCACCAGTGCCATAGGTTAGCCATCACTGGCCTAGGCTCTGAATTATCCTTTCGAGCATTGCCTCTAATGTGAAATCTTGCCTTTTTACCTAGAAAAAATGCATCCAAAGTCATGTGTAAATCAGCAGAGAAGGGTCCCTAGATGAGAGACTGGAGGGGGAGCGAGACATCAGATGCCCTTATCTTTGGCACTATAGTAACCAAAACCATAGATTCTATAGATTACCAAATCTCTTATCTATAGAATTAGAGACATGGGTGGGAATAGGATCTTTATCTGCCTCTCGCCTTTCCAACTAAATCTTTTACTGCCTGCATCTCCAGTTGAAATATGAGATTCTTAACTTTAAAATTGCACCAAAATCATTGTATAAAGGTACCATGGAACTAAAGATAGGTGCAAATGAAATTACTCTCCCCCAGCCTCTAAAAGTTACATATCCCGGGCAATAAATTACTCTCTTCTGTTAATTTTTTTTTAACACTTTGGAAGCATTTTTTTTTCACATAATCTAGAAAGGACATTCCATACGCTAAATCTGGTGACACATCTGATTTTCTGAGGATTGATTTTAGTTCATTATAAACAAATCACTGCAGGAGGAAAAAGGGGACAAGTCCAACAAGATATTAAAATATTTCTTAAAACCATTTAATTTGATTTACTGGGAAAAAAAAAAATTAAACCAGATAGTAATTATGATGGTAAATAAGACAGTTTGTAATATAGTTTTCTTTGCAAAGAAGTGTATAATATTTAATGCTGAAATTATTATTCACTGGTTCAGTACATTCCGCCAAGCATTCGCTTTCTATACTATATATCCAGCTGAGTGCTCATTATGTACCCAACATGTTCTCCGCAATGTTTTTTTTATACTTGTAACAAACAATTACAGAGAAAATCTGCAACACTGAAAATTGTTACTTGGTCATCCTATATGAAGAAATGACTATTTTGGAGAATTGGGCAAGGCTGCTAGGTTTTTTTTTTCCCCATAGAGGAGCCCATTTTGAGGGCTACACCAGAATTTAGAAATGTAAAAGTTTTGTCTGACCCTGTGACATTTATTGTACACTAGACGCTTAGTCACCATCATCTGCTAATGGAGATGGCAACTGTACATGTGCAGTATAAGGCTGCAAAACACTTTTATGCAAATGCATAAGAAATGTGCGTAGGCGGCATTCAGCTATAAGAGGAGCCAGAAAATATGAAATTCTTATCTGTAGGGAAGAAGGAAAAAAAAAACAACTATGCTGGGAGTAAAGGAGTCAATTTAAGAGAAAGGCTGGGGAGACGCTCTCGAAATCTCTCTCTTAAAACACATATACTGTAACAATAGGTGCAATCAAAAGTAAATTGTATTTCATAGTGAATTTAAAGTACATAAAAGCCCAAAGTAACCTAAATCTTAAAAACAAAAAAAATAAAAATAAAAAACCACACAAAACAGTAAGGACTGAATAGCAAATTAGGTGTCAATGCAACTCTCACAACGAATACAAAAACATTAAAGACACCAACTTGCTGGACATTTCTGTACAGGGGGGGCGCTGGCTGGACATTTCTGTACAGGGGGGGGCGCTTGGACATTTCTGTACAGGGGGGGGCGCTGCTGGACATTTCTGTACAGGGGGGCGCTGCTGACATTTCTGGACAGGGGGGGCGCTGCTGGACATTTCTGGACAGGGGGGGGGGGCGCTGCTGGACATTCTGGACAGGGGGGGGGCCGCTGCTGGACATTTCTGGACAGGGGGGGGCGCTGCTGGACATTTGGACAGGGGGGGGGGCGCTGCTGGACATTTCGGACAGGGGGGGGGCGTGATGGACATTTCTGACTGGGGGGGGGGGCGCTGCTGACATTTCTGGACAGGGGGGGGGGGGGCTGTGACATTTCTGGACGGGGGGGGGCGCGTGGACATTTCTGGACAGGGGGGGGAGCTGCTGGACATTTATGGACAGGGGGGGGGGCGCTGCTGGGCTGAATAATTTATTAATGAGTAGTTGCTGCATTTTTCACCCTCAGCTTATATTTGAGGCAATAAGTTTTTCCATTTTTTTGTGGCAAAATAGGTGCCTCGGCTTATACTCGAGTATATACTATATGTAATTTTTTCAGAACTGTAAAGGCTTTAGAAAAGGTCACGCACGTCCCCTTCTACAGCTCCTCTAGAGCACTTTGTGACAGCAGTCTCTGAGGATTAGTAGATTAATAGATCTTTTCCCCCGAGCATTGGAGTTACATTCTCATGCGGGATTCAGTGACCGAGATATTACAGGAAGGGCAAAATAGATCAGAGTTGAGAAAGTCGAGAATTTTGGTGCGGAGGCAGGAACAGGCGCACCAGTGCGTCATGGCTCACCCAGTGGGCACAATATCCTATTTGCATAACTATAAAACAGGTTTATCCCTGTCAAATCCCTTATTATCCTTTTGCATCTGTAATTTAACAAAGCGAAAAACAGATTTTCCCCGCTGAAATTTTAAGGTGTGATTTACGCCTCAATAAACTTACGTATTAGCATTAACGATTACCCTCCTGACAGATTCTTGCCTCCATAAGAGGTTATAACCCCACGCCGGATGGACAACATCACAGGCAAATAAGGCTTAAAAATCACAACCTGAAACACAAAGCCTCATTTAGATGACGTCAATTCGGCAGGCAATCTGCAACGGCAGACGCGCGCCGATATCTAAAGCATCAATCTCCCGGCAGCAAAAAACTTTTCTCTTAACCTCATGTTATTTATCACAGAAACTGAAAAAAAACAAAACCTTCCAGCGCACAACCTGGTCCTTCCGTAGGGAAGGCGTGACTAAATATAGTGAACACGAGCAGACTGCCATGATACACGGCCAGGAGAGAGGAACGTGTACACGAGCCGCAGACCATTCTCAGAAAACAGAGAAGGATCAACTGCACATGAACGGCGGACGCAACACCAGCGAGGTACCCAGCGACCGCAGCATCGCCCGGCTTTATATTCTGTGCGGATTACAAAATGCAGGTTCCCGATAAACTGCTGGAGATCCCGGCAAAAAATATTTTTAGGGGTCCTCCTGTCGTCAAAGAAAGAATTTTCTGCCACATGTTGTAGAGCGTGCTCCAGCAACAAAGAGGTTACTCTGCAAAGACCGGTTTTGGCTCTGCCTACATCTGATGTGCTGGGCTTAAAGCGCTCCTGGGGGGAAGTACTAAAGCTCCACCCCTAGTGGGAGGATTTCCTGCTCACCCAATATTGAGAGAGGTACAGGATCGTGCCAAAACACGACGGCTCCCCTGGAAGAAACACACTATATTCTTGAGGCTTTCATGCTGGCTGCCAGCCCATCGGCGGCATCCGCTCCACCGTTTAAGCTGGATAAAAGGGTATCCCTCTGAAATTACCTACTGAGTCAGTGACGGAACAGTCTTATGCCTGGTCGGTTCTGCTGCTGTCTTCCAGCAACCGCACTGGTGCGAGAGTCCGGCTGGAGTTATCGCAAGAGCTCAAGAAGCGTAGCAGAGGTGACGCTACACCTGCTTCATAGCCGGAAGCACCGTGAGGTAAAGAAAGCCTTCAACAAGGCCCGCAGGAGGCCCAGCTGGTCTCACCGGTGGTGACTCTGCCCTGCAAGGCCAAGACTGGTTCACCGTAAGACCACTCCGGAGGAACCTTCAAGTGCATCTCCGATCAGCGTCGGCTAGAGAGGGAGGCACGCCTTGTGGTGGCTAGATACACCAAAGGTGCTGGGGCAGCGGGATCACACAATGCGGACAAGTACAGGTCTTCGACTCAAGAAGGGTTACAGGTTCGCCACGGAGGACTATACCGGACGGGAGGTGTTCATCCCCACGTCCGCCAAGGGACCCGACCTCCCGAAACCAACGCAATTACATCAAGCCGGGGGAGTGGATTGAGTTTAGTCTCCAAGAGGGCCACGGGGTCCCTGGGCTTGCCGAAGTCACCCGATTCTGGACCCGAAGAGCATCTCTATATGATTATTTCCAGAGGACTTCTGGCCTAGCTTCCATTCTTCCGGGCTGCAACTTACCTAGGTGGTGAACCACGTAAGTGCCCCATCTAGGGGGGCTGACATCCACGGGACCGTGTGCCTGCTTCTGAACCCAGGATGCCATCATGACACTGAGGAGCCTGCAGTTCCCCAGACGGCTGCGGCCCCATCACAGATCCAGACCTGGACACTCTCTCAGACAGTGAGTAATTCCAGGATGGGCTGAAGTGCTAGCAGGATGTAAATATGACCTTTTTGATCTTTCTGTTACTTCCGTGGCTAAGCCCATTACCCTAAGAGTCCAGACTTTTTGCGGACTCATCCCGGTTTAAAGTCAAGAGACTTCCCTTTTCCCAGTTGTGCCGTGAAAGCAAACCCTTTCTGATGCAGAACTACTTTTCTTCAACGGAGTGTCCCTCAATCAAGAGGAGACCCTTTGAATGACTTTTTCTCTAATTTTACTTCACCCAGAGGATGGCCTTTTATTGATATGCATTCTAGCATATTCTACCTTTCTTTCAGGAAATGGACATTACTATTTGCATTACAAATAGCCATCCGTGTGCTGTACACGTTATTGTAACGTTCCAAGAACTGTACCCCAGGGGCTGTTTAGCCAATGTGATATATTTGCACAACGATAGTAGCCAATACTAATCAGTTAGTTTGCATTAAACCTTTATAGGCTGTGCAGTGATGAGACAAGACGGTTAGACCTTTTGTATTGTCATTGTTATGAAAGAACATGGCACACACCGGTATTAAGTCTTTGTCCAAATAGTTATTTTTTATTCCAGGAGTATATCGCATTACACAAAGCCTTCACCGTGGTAAATATAATTATGGGACAAATTATTTCCGATCTAAGAATTGCATGAAGTTTCGGTCATCTCGACCTTTGTCAAGAGGATGGACTCTTGAGTTGTGTCACATAGAGGCTAAGGTGAGGCAGTTTGTATTGGTCCAAACCTTGACGCAGGCTATGGCTAAACATGAGCGATCTCTACTTGGGGCTCTGGAAACACACGTCTTAGGGGACCAGGGGTGTCTAAAACAGCGAAACCTAGACGTGACACGAGGGTAAGGCGACAGGTATACTGTGGATGTACATTTACCATATTGTTGTGATGCTGCCACCAACAGGTGACGTGCCTCGGATTACATTTAGGGCCTTGGTAAACGGCGCGGATTACGGGAACCACACCTTTCCACGAACACAGTGGTTTAAGGACATCGCTTACCAACTGTATGGTCCCCATTATGTAATTAGTCTACACAACCCCAGTGCCTGTAGCCAGGACTGTTGACAGTTTGTCTCCTACACTGAACATAGCAGCACTTACCTGAAGTGAATTTATAAAATGCCCGTCCTACACGCGTGTAGTGTGATTGACCAGCTGAAGCTATAAGCTGCTGGCCGACTTTAGCATACACTCCCATTCCAGTCAATCGCCGAGCCGTGGACAGCTCTTTCAATTACCAAGGGGTATGCAACTCCCCTGCGCTGCATAGGAGGTGGGAAGTTGCGATAGCGCCCTCTCCAGGTCAGGAGCTGTTAGGGTGAAGACCACATGGCGTTTTGGGCCGTTTTTACTAAGTGGTTGTCAGAGCGTAAAAAAAAAGATGCGTTAAAAAAAAGCATCGTTTTTAAAAACGCATCCGTTTTTTGAAAAACGCATGCGTTTTTTGTAGGTTTTACGAATTGCGCAATTAAAAAAGGACCAGAAACGATGTGTGTTCACATCTTCAGGTGTGCTTCCCCCTAAGGGAGATTGATACTCTTAGGAAGGTCTGGAACCTAGGAATTTTGTAATTGCAGCGTAGATTCTGCCTGAAAAGGCCACATTACTGGGTGTGTAAATTAGTAAAGACATAGTCCTGTTAGCTGGAGTGTGATTGGAGAGGTTGCTACCACCAGGACCACGAGGATTTATACTGGGTGGAAGCCGTGGTCTACAGTCTGTCGCAGGAGTGACAGTGAGGAGGAGACAGAGAGACAACGCAAGTGCTGCACAGATACTAATCCTAGGAACTTACAGTGCTTTAGGCCTACTGCCTGACACCTAGGGAAGTCGGAGACAGTCCAGAGCTGCTGCTTCCACAACTTGGACACAGCTCCACCCTCAACTATACCAGCCTGCATATACATCAGGCCTCGGAGAATCTCCATGACCACTCCAGAACCCTGAATACTGCGGTTGATAGTTTTGGCCAACGCCTGTGGTTCAATAAAGAACTGTAAGTTGATTTGCACACGGTTGCCTCCATATGTCCATGGAATGGCTGCTACCACCACGGGCTGAACATCCATTACACGGGACTCATCCTACGGCCATCAGGGGTTCCACCAGGGAGCAAAATAGTACATCGGTCTTACCTCCTTGTTCTTGCAAACACCACCTTGGAGACCTGCCAGGCTGCTGTTAGTCCTCCGGTGCCCATACCAAGACACCATGACCACACATGCCCAAGTCTGCAATAGCCAGCCACTCGGTATCTGGGCCTCGGTGCTCTCCAGGCCCCACGGAAAGGGGGGGAAGGGGGATTTTTGCACACTTGCAGACACCAGAGCCAGGTGCCAGTGCTAATGCCCTTGAGGTTCTAGATTCTAAATGAGCATATACAGTCATGGCCAAAAGTTTTGAGAATGATACAAATGTTAATGTTTACAAAAGTCTACTGCTCAGGTTTTATAATGGCCATTTGCATATACTCAAGAATGTTATCAAGAGTGATCAGCTTAACAGCAATTAAGCCAAAGGCAATATGTGCTAGAATATGAACTGTTTCCCACAAAACACATGTCAACGTCTTGAGGCGCTTAAAGGAGCAGCTAACATGTTTCAAGGGGATTGCTCCAGTAAACCAGGGTGCGGGTGCGGATGAGGGACAGGGCTGGAGATCAATCTTTGATTAAGTAAGAATCCACCACTGTACCCTTAAAAGGAGGCTGGGCTTGGTATCATGTTTCTCTTCTGTTAACCATGGTTATCTCTAAAGAAAACATGTGCAGTCATCCATTGCCTAACAGGGAAGAGTATCGCAGTAGAAAGATGCCACCTCAGACACCAGTCACCAATCTATCGCATCATCAGGGGAATTAAGGCGAAGAGGTTCCATTGTTCCAAAAGGCTCCAGGGCCAGAAGAACCAGCGGCGCAGGACGTCTCTTAAAAGTTTTCAGCTGGGGAGTGGCTCCAGCAGTGCAGAGCTTGTCAGGACTGGAAGCAGCAGGGTGAGACTGCACGCACTGTGACACTGCGGAGACTCTGGGCAGGCCTGGGTCCGGAGGCAGCAAAGAAGCGCTTCCTATCCGAAAAAAAAATCAGGGGAAGATGATATTCTGCACAGGTGCAGGCGTGGAGGCTGCGGACTGGGGAAATCATTGTCTGATGAATCCCTTACGATGGGTTTGGACACATCTGGAAAAACACTTGTGGGAGAAGACAAGGTGGAGCTATGCCACAGTCCTGTCTCCTGCACATGTTAAAGGTGGTTTTGCTCAAAAAAATTTGCTCATTAAAATGCAAAAAAATGTCATACATAAAAGAGTTGCCTGAACTGTCCAGACAGGAATAATCAACCTGATTGGAGACTCATACACAAAGCAAATGGGGGGATGGTGCAGCGATTGATTACTTCTGCCTGCCGGAACAACACAAGCGATGAGTATTCTCAGCTTATGCTGGGCAGGACAGGTGGGAGATTAATTAGGGTGAGGAGAAAGCGCGGGGGAAGCCATTGAGAGCAAAGGAGCCTCCTTTGTTGATAGTTGATTCAGCAAAAAAAACCCCCACTCAAGTCAGGGATTAAACAAGATATGTTTCTGCAGCAGTGTAGCTACAACATTCTCACCGGTAAGTTTGGTTCATATGCAGAAGCAAATAGCTTTAACCATTTACCGCATCTCTTTGCTTTGCAACTGTGGGAGCATGCAGGAAAACAAGGGAGATTATATGAAGGTACGTAGCGCGCTGGTTTTAGAAATCAACAGGAAAACCTATAGATGAGTGGATGTCATTATACAGCCGAGGATTTATCCATAGGAGGAAGAGTGCGGGTAAGAGTCCATACACGTAGCAGCGATACACCTAAGGAGCCGCTTTCCGTTCATTTTGTCATTTGTGACGCGGCAGTTTATGTTGATTTCCGTTTACAAAAGGCAACGTGATCCGTAATACTCGTGTCTTCGGCTTTTGTTGATGGATGTCAATGTATTTAATGATGTGTGATGTGCGGCGGGTGTAATTAACTATGATTGTGTAGTGTAAGGCTCCAAAAAATTGTTTTTGAATACTTGCATAATTGTTGGCGGGATAATACTACAACACAGGCAGAAATCATAAAACTGAAGAAAGATTAACGGCGTACGGATAAATCTCTGCATACCATGAGCTTGCTTATGGAGCTTAAGAATCACCCTGGCTGCCTCTAAAATAGGACTCAGCGGGACCTGAAGGCAGACAGGGAGGGCGTGTCAGAGAGACGCAGCGAAGAAAATAACAAAAAATAAAATTTTGTGTGGCATTGTCCTCGAGGGGGAATGAACTTAAAGGGGTGGCCACTTTACTTAAGTTTTGAAAGTGTGTGCAACTGAAGGGGACAGATAAGAAACAATATACATTTAGTATAAATTCTGTCGCTTTACCGATAGTAAAGTGAAACCTCCTGCATTTTTACCTCTCAGCCAGACATTTCCAGCCCATAATATTGACCACAGATGGAGGTCATGTGATCTCGATCTGTCATGAATAATCGCCTGCAGGCCTTGATATATATTCTGATACTACCATAAGGTCTAGGCAGAGCGATGTGATGGACAGATAGAGATACTAGGACCATACATTGCATGTCCAATATCAAAGCTGGAGCAGGACATTTCCCTCACTCAGAAGTAGATGTGATGGCACGTTCCTCCTCTGCATCTGCCCTAATTCTCGAACCTAACTTGTTACAATCTTAATTCACCGGGGCTAAGCTAATCCACGCACAGGAGCCTCGTAGTTAATTACTAGTACTAAAATAAAGTTCGCAACAGGGGATTCCAGATTATATAGTACATATTAGGGCAGATGAAGGAGGAGGAATCACATCACATCTACTACGATGGTAGAATCCTAATGGTAGTTTCCTTTAAAGAGGACCGGTCACCCCCAAAATTCCCCAACAAATATGTACCCCAGAATCCTCTCCAATACCCTTATATTGTATTCAATTTTTTTAAATTTTGGGCAAACCTGTTTTTAATCGATCCAACCTGCTACCAAATAAGAGGTGGGATCCATACAAGTCATGGCAGTCGGCCGTATTCATGAGGGGGCCGGCCGACACACCCCCTCCCAGCCCCTGTTAGTCAGGACCTTTAAGAATAGCCGGCAGCAGCCCATGTATTGCACAATCACTGTCGGCTCTCTGCGGCACATTGACCCGCCGGCCGCACCGAACTGACAGCCGCTGTGCTTATTTGTGCCGGTTTAATATTAGGCCGGCGCTGTAAATAAGCACAGCGTGGCGGGCGCAGACGCTGTCAGAGAGCCGGCAGAGATTGTGCAAAAACTGAATGACTGCGGCATTCTTACATCCAGTGAGCGGCCGTTCTGTGGGTGGAAATGCGTTGTTGATGCCAGAGGAGAATGGGCAGACTGGTTTCGAGTGTTGAAAGACAACAGTGATTCAAATCGCCACGTTACAACCAAGGGTAGGCAGAAGAGCATCTTGAACGCCCAGTCCGTCACTTTGAGGCAGATGGCTACAGCGCGAAGACACCACCGGTGCCACTCCTTCAGCTACGGACCAGGAACGCGACTCCCCAATTTGCAACCCAAGCTCATCGAACATACCGTGGACAGTCGAAGATGACAAAACGTTGACTGGTCCTGCATCCGGGGGTCTCGCTTTTCTGCTGCGAATTCGGATGGTAGGGTCAGAATTGGCGTCAACACATGGAAAGCATGGATCCATCTGCCTGGTCTTCAGCAGGTCAGGCTGGTGGTGGTGGGGTAATGGTGGGGGGAATATTTCTTGGCAATCTTTGGGTCCATTGGTACCAAGTGAGCATGGTTGCAACGCCACAAGCCGACCTGAGTTATTGTTGTTGACCAGTCCATCCCTTTATGAGACACAATGTTCCTGGTAACATCTGATGGCTTACTTTCAGAGGAGAATGGCCCATGTCATAAAGCTGGAATCATTCAGATGGTTCTTGACATGACAATGAGGTCATGGACAAAAAAGGGCCTCCCACAGTCACCAGATCTCAATCCAATAGAGCCATCTGTGGATGTGGTGGAATGGGAGATTCGCATCAGGGAGGTGCAGCTCGACAAATCTGCGGCAACTGGGTGATGCCATCATGTCCAATATGACCACAAAACGTTCCTCAGCACGTGTGGTGTCCGCGAAATACAGGCCCGCGACACTTAAGGGATATTCCACCACATCCGTAGGGACCAACAGTCTGAAACTACCTTGCTGCCTTTCATGCCTATCCACAATGGCGATTCCCACTGCCGGCCTAAAACCCTCTGCCTTATCCCTGTGAATTGTCGTTCCTTTTCCTTTGATCACGTTTGCCACCCTCTTGGCTTCTCTTCATGCGCTCCCGAGGTCGTACCAGCAAAGGTGTTCACCCCTCAGCGATTGCCCTGTCGTGGTGTATAAGTGGGATTTCTGGCCTTAGGGTATTGTGCAAAGTCAGGTGGATACACAGCTGAATAGCATGTTAAAAAGCAGCTACGAAATACGAGGGACATCATTCAAGAAATACAGGTCAGTCTGAAAAATTGGGAAAACTTGAACGTGTCGCCCATGTGTGGTTGTCAAAGCATTCAGCGCTACACAGAAAACCATAAGTGCCTGCCTAGGAAAGAAGACCAAGACACCACTCGGCTGCGGAGGAGGCGAAGAGAGAGACACACCTCTGCTGCGGGGAGGCGAAGAGCGGAACACCTCAGCTGCGGAGCGGAGAAGAGAGTAGACACACCTAGATGCTGCGGAGGAGAAGGGAGGAGGGGACACACCTCAGCGCCTGCGGAGGAGAGAGAGAGACAAACCTCAGTGCGGAGGAGGAGAGAGAGAGACATATATAATTATGCCAGTTGCTTTGCTTGTTAGTAGCAGCAGGCTCATAGCGGCTTCTGAATGGGGCCCCTTCCCACTTAAAAAAATACAGAACAGTATCTGTACATACGAGTTACAATCATCCGATATACCAAATATATATACAAACATACATACCAGTCAACAGCGTTATAAACAATGTACAGCATATATACACACCATCCACCTTATACAACATTCCAAACATATAGACATCAACGTATAGCAATACTATGACTGAAGCATGCAGCACATATGTTATCCTTAGTTTGCAGGTTGATGATCGGGTCCCCTGACACTGCGGACCACGTAACAGCTGCTATGGATTGCTTACCACTGCCGTGATGTCCTGGTGAATATGCACTTATCTTTCACAACGTGCTTGCACTTTGTCCTCACACTGCGGTTCTTAGTATTATGCCTTAAGCTCTTTCACACACTGGGGAGATTTCACTTTACCTGGTCCATTCGCGATCCAGACGCGCGTTCTCTGAGGTGGATTCGGTCGGACGGGATCATTAAGGTAGTTCTACGACGTCCCCAGGTGGCGCTGCTGCGCTTGGCTGAGAGCATCAGAACGCACTCAAGTTCACGGCCTATCATAGTGAAGTAAGTGCAAGCTCAGCGAACTTTTTTTTTTTTTTTTTTTTTTTTTTTATGCAGCGGTTTTCAAATTCGTGGGTTTTCGTGGCCAGACCCCGATTTCCGTCGGTGCATGCAGTGCCGATGCGCCACAAATCCGATCGATGCGCTCAAAATCCCGGGCAATTCAGGGGAAATTGGCGCATTCGTAAAGATTCGGGAACACGTCGGGAAACGCGAAGCGGGCCGTAGTAAATGACCCACTGATGTTTAAAGTACAAGCAGGTCCTGGGGTTGTGGAGAACCTCATTGCTAAGAGCACATCACTGGGAGGAACCCACCCAGGGCACTTGGGAAAAATGCACTTCTGAGTATGAATAAAATATTTATTAAATACCCCATTGATAAAAAAACAAAAAACAGACTTGAAATCCACAAGGCTATGTATGGGCTACTTCCTGGAATGGAGGGTGTGACGGTGTGCGGTAAGGCATGGCCCCAATAGGGCCCTGCTGGATTTATGCATTTTGCATATTGTTTTGTGTATTTTACGACCATTTGATTTCAATCCCCTATACGGAGTTATTACCGTTACTGAACTACGCGTGAATATACGATGAGGCTGCACCTTCTCTCTACGCCGCCACGCCACTGGGAATGACCGGTGAGTCTGCCAATATGGGGAACAAGGTGAATAAGTACAAATTTGAAACCAAATGTAATATCTGTCACCAACACTTTGTGTAGATGGAAGGATGTAACTATATTGATGAAACTGTAGAAGTACGAGATGTGCTAAAAAGGTGAGGGGGGGAGGGGATAATTTCTGACCGCACTTGTATCCGAAAAGATGGACTACAAGCTCAGTTCTTAGATAAGTTTTAGCAGTAAAAACTTAGCCATAATACCACGATTCTACAATGTGCTGCACAAGAGCTTGTATTGAGGCAGAGTAGTATACCAATTACACCCCATAAAACATGTAAACAAACATTGTCCATTTACTGACAGCCTCGGTTGATGAGACATTAATTAAATCAACAAAAAAGGGGAAAGAACCTTAATGAGCAAGATATTGATATACCAGGATATGAAGAGCAGCTGCCATAATACTTTTTTCCCCCCCCTCTCTTCTATGAGGCGCGGATTTAAGACCTCCGTGGGCCGGCTGTAGTATTATGCAACACATAACAAAAAACCACAAAAATATGCGGAAACTTTTCGAGGCTCCCAGTAGCGCATTGCATTGAAATTAATGGTGCCTAGTAAGTACCAATTCGTAATGAGAAAACAGCGCTCAGACATACCTGTATGAAAGGGGGGGGGAGCAACAATATAAATGTGAAAAGGGGCATTGGCAGCAATGGTGTTAAACTACATCTGCCGTTCTGTATGATGTGGAAAAATCCTCAGGGAAGAATCTGACAATGCGTAGAAAAATCACCTGCGGATCAGAGGCAGAATACCTTTAACTAAAAATTGTATAACTTGCCACTGTATCACACGCTCCATAAGACGCTGTTTTTTTTTTTTTTCTGGGCACCTGAGCTCTAGGCGGGACAGAGAGCTGATGGGCCCCAGGGCAAAGTCTGTGCTGGGCCCCAGTGCAAAGTCTGTGCTGGGCCCCAGTGCAAAGTCTGTGCCGGGCCCCAGTGCAAAGTCTGTGCCGGGCCCCAGTGCAAAGTCTGTGCCGGGCCCCCGTGCAAAGTCTGTGCCGGGGCCCCCTACTAACACATATGGTTATAGTATAGTTTCTCATATGGGAACGTGAAACCTAATGGCCCCCTAAACTCCTTGGCCCAGTTGTGTCTGCACATCTGCACCCCCTCACATTACGCCCCAGGGTCCACATCGTCACATATACATCGAAATTTTTCTGCAAGTTTACGATTTCCTGGATTCTTAAAAATTTACAATTTTATTAAAAAAAAAAAAAAAACTGTGGGACTATTAATTGCCCTGACAAAAAAGAGCAATTTCTTGGTGTTGTCATTCCTTCATTCCTAACCTAATAATCAGCATACATACATTACATTGCAAAGGCAAGTATTGTGGATTTGGGAAACACGCCACATAAATTATTTATGCTGCTCCATTCAGGTGTCAGGACAACATGGACAGAACAAAGGAATAGTCAATGCATATATAAAGCTGTAAACACAAAACATTATTTAAATGGTTTTTAACCGGAGCGGTTTTACGTTCCATCTAGGACGAGGAGGATCGGGAGGTGTCCAAATATATTCCTCAAACACGAGGGAAATATTAAAATGATTTAAAAATTATTCCGAGGAAAAAGGCAGCAGAAAGACTAAATTTTGAGGATTTTATTTTGCCGTTTCCCAATCTACATTATAAAAAATCAGGGCGAGGATGGCGGAATTAATGCAATCCCGATATCTATGTAAACGTATCAACAAACATGCAAGTATCTACGAGCGGACCATCCAAATCACAGGGCATTCTAGGGGGAGGGTCTTCTCCAAAGAGAGGGGAAGCATGCATGTAGGCGTGCAAATCTGTATGGATAAGAGGCTATTTTTTTGAATTAGCGTTTTAGAGAGCAACAAGACAAAAAGTAATGGCCGAGGGAGTAGCAAACGAAGGAAAAAACATCAAAAACAAGAAAGTCTCTATACAGGCGGTCACCGACTTAAGAACACTTCCCTACTGTGATTCCTTCCCTTCTTGGTGAACTAAATACGACCGGTGTCTTTTTTTCAACCATATAAGACTAAATAACCCGACTTACCGACGACCCTAGTTAACAGACGGACTCTCTGCCACTGCGACTCTGGTGAATCTCTGGGATGACTTTATATCGTCCCAGGACTGCAATGATCAGCTGTAAGCGTCGTAATGAAGTTTTATTGAACCTTGGGCCCATGCACGCAAACATTTTGAAACTCTAATTGTCAATGGGACAAAAATTATTTGTCTGGAGCTACAATGATAAATATGAAAGCTCGAGTTTCTAACAAATTAAAATTAAGTACAACCCAAGGAACCTATCTTGTATGTAACCCGGGGACTGCCGATATATTAGATTGGCGATGTTGGGATCAGTCTGACAAAAAGAAAAAAAAAGAATTATCAATAAATGACCAAAATTTATGAAATAGTCGATCCAGATGCTCTATTGAATACTCCCACAAACACCAAAATATAAAACACCTACAGACATATTGTGTAAAATTAATTTTGGGAACAGAGACAGTTGTCTCTTCTCCATTCCATTTGCTGTATGATGTTAATGGGTCTTATCAATGAGTGGTCATGCATTGCGAAAAATCGATATTGTGGTACACAATCACAGACCCTGTTCCCAGTCTATACGGAGTTACAACCGTGATTGCGTAGTTTCTTTTCATTAGGGGGTCCTTCCGTGCGTGCCATCTATCAAAAAAAAAAAAAAAAAAAACGAAAGACCTGATTGGAAATTAACACCTCACTCAATGCCCTTAGAAAATTGAGATCCTTCCTTCGAATCCGCAAGGATAGTAGTGTATCAACGGTTACAATTTATCACATCGTCCCCCGGCACAAATAGGTCATGAAACAAACATTTTACATTCATGCAAATTATAGCCGTTGGTAAACAAACTGTACCACCAACCATGGGCAGCGGGTTGGCAAAAGTTCAATGATTATGTACAGGAAGGAATCTCATCTTCTGTCAATGGGACCCCAGGACAGGGTTTTCACAAAACATGGCACCTGGATGTCAATTCAATGTCTTCTGAGATAGGATTGCTTTTAACTCTGGAGTTATAAAAGCACATTTGATAGTGCTCGCTCTTCCATCACCCTGGTTTTCCACCCTTATATCCCACTACCCACCCCCCCCCCATGTTTTCCCCATTACCCTCCTTGCTCGCTATTGCTCATTCTTAGTTTTAACTTTGGATTTAATTTTTCTCCCTCTACCCTTAGTGCAAATGGACCCTTGCTGGCTAACGGGGACTGATTAATTTTCTGCTTGTGCTGTATTTCGTTTTAAAACTAAAATTTAAAAAGACGGGTCGAGAGCGGTGGGCGAATACAGAGGTTACTTTGTATATTAGTTTACATAACAGACATGTTAAATTAATTTGTCTTTGTTAATACGGTATGTTTCTCCGGTGGCTGTATGGCTCGGGACTTTGCGATCTCTGACCTTGAATGTCACGTCTGGTGAAATCTCTCTTCCTTGTAACCGTTTTTTCTGCGGTATTCAATAAAAAAAAATTATATTGGTGTGTGGGAACCTTAACGGGTTTGCCCCATGAAAAGCAAGTTATACATTTTAATTCCCTAGTGATGTTTACACAATATAGCTAATTAACCCTTACTTTAACATTGTTATCCAGTGTTATTGCGTTTGGCTACTACACTCAGTGATGGTCAGTGTACGATTCAGAGTGTGAGCGGAGGACACTGAGACAGAAACTCATATCTCTCTGTGCTCTGGAGTTGTGGTTTTGGTTTGTGGACAAGTGTCTTGATTATCAGGATGCAGGGTTCTATTACACTTATATTTGAAACATTCTAATAGTAATCTGACACAGAAGATGAGTCAAACAGAGCTGAGAGATGAGACCATGGAATGGATGTAAAACAAATGACACTATCCTGCAACTACTATAAACACAGAGTCAGCTATGCGATTTGCTTCCTGCCGGGAACTAAGAATAAAAAATTCCCAATATTCTATATAGAGAGCACAGATTACGCAGGCGTGCACAGAGCTGCCAAGCGGTCCTGTCCCCAATGGGGCTTCACAATCTAATCAGCTACCTGTATGTTTTGGAGGTGGAGGAAACCGAAGGACCCGGAGGAGACCAACAAAACACGAAAGAAATATAAACTGTTTGTGATGGTGACCCTGGGATAACAACCTTATTGTCTGTGCCTGTAAGTACAAGTATCAGTCACAGGCAATCCTGCAGCAAGCAGTGGCCGAGTGGTCCTGTAATGCAGGGGGAGGGAAGGCGGCAAAGAGCACTGCATGTACAGACAAGAGAAAGCAATTCAAGAGAAGCACCAACCATAAGATCAGACAGATTCTCAGTCGATCCAGAGGCAACAAAGTGTAAACAGCAGGAGTGATAGAGACAAGTTGGAATTATGTATTTTTGTACTCCTGTGAATTAGAGAGCTGTGGTATTTTGTTATTACAATGTTATTCAGAATCTCATGGGAATAACCCTTAAGCAATCACGAGAGACAAGTTTGTTCTCATCAGCCAACGTGATTTTCCCCTAAGAATGGATGCCCTATCTCTTTGAACCATTTATTCTCTCTCTGTAGGAAGCTTGATAGTTCATAGTGGCAAATCTGGAAGAGCTGAATGAAAACAGTTGCCACAAGTACAAATCGGTGTTCACCCCCCCCCCCTAAATGACATTCAAGAAATAAGTCTGGCCAGAATAATTACTGGCCTTTGAACTAGTCTAGGATGTGATGCAAGCAAGACCAAAGTGTTATTACCTGAAATTCAGTAGGTTGACCCCGTAGCTCCTTGCGCGTTGTAAGCTAACTTTTGAAGAGGAGTATCTTAACAGGGCAGTTAGTTAATGGGTTTTACACTCCCATAAGGCGGTAAGGTTGTAGAAAACTACAGGGTTCTCATAAAAAGGCAGAGAAGCTAGATCCGATCGCCCATCTTACATAAACTTGTAAACGAGGGAATATGATGGATAAAATTGGGAACATGAAAACCGATGGAAAATTTGTTTGTTTTTTTGTGCAAAATAATATCTCAAATGAAATCCATAGAACCAAGGAGCGATATGAATTCTCTTGGCTTTAGCCATTCGTGGCTTCTAAGAGGTTGAAAATGTGGGTGACGATTTGACTGTCAACTAATTAACCACCAAAAAATTAAAAACACCCCCCCCCTTCAAAAACCATCAGTCATTGCAAAACAAAGGTATAAAAAGATTACATTGTTGATTTTTGTTCTCCCCAGTGGATCTTGGAGTAGTCCGGTGGAAAGGAGAGGTTAAACCGGTGCCATCAAATTCTACATGATCAATGGTCACTGATTCTTCTCGCATTAGCATGTGTAACAGGAGCCTGTACTCGGTGTGCCCCTCAGTCATAGATTTTAGAGTTGTCCAGTATCACAAGGTCATTGTTTGTATACTAAGTTAAAAGTGTTCCAATCTACTGTTCTCGTATCAATTGCCTTATGGTTGTTTTTGTTTCATTTTTTTTTGTTTTACGAGTCGCGCATACAACACGTCATACAGATACACAACTTAAATATAGGCCTATTTTCCACATATATGAGATATTACTGCAGAAGCTAGTTTGCAGATACAAGCGATGTGTTAACTTCTAACCACGCGCGGTGAGTTACCATATAGGGACCACCGGAGTGGGGAGGGTTTGGGGATGTGCCAGTGGGTTATACAAGGCGAAGCGTTATTGAAGGAATAATCGGTCAGATCGATATGTGTAAGGGAGGTGGGTCTCTCCCTATTGGCTGACCTTCGAGTCCAGCTTAGCGCCGTCCCACCGCGTGGAAGAGTTCGCGGTACCATTGTCCTAAGGGCGCACTCCATTTTTCCTAGCCAACAGACGTAAGTTTACCAGAAGTACGCGTTGCTTATTGACGGCGGAGGCTGTGGATCTTACAGACACATATCATTTAGATGCGCTGGAGTCATAGACCAGTTAGATTCCAGAGTTGTGCCGTACATTGGAATGCCTAGGCAATAGCACAGGCGGGATCTAGCTGGTCTGCGCGTAGAGGAGATAGCGATCAGCTGCAATTCCCTCCAAAGGGTTACGCATACGGGCCATTGCAAATATGCGTCACAATTGAGTCTCACATTATCAGATATCGGCTTATGACCATGAGGTGTATCGACCTCTACTCCGAGATTCCTAAGAGTTACACGGTCCAACGGCTGAAAGTAGTGCTTCACAGCGCTTTCTGCGCGTCCAGTAGTACGTCTGAACCACGTGCTTGAAGCTACACCTCGGCCTGAGCTACACTCACGTGCGGTCTCTCAGTATAGCACCCATTAACAGTATGCACTATTCACTGGAAATACAGCATCTGCTAATCAGATGTCTGAATATACCCGTCGGCAAGCCGCGATCTCGACGTGCATTAGCAACATTGTAGCTGACTTTGTCATTATACCAATGTCTCCAGCGCTACATGTTGATTGCGCAACTTCCCATCACCCCTTCCAGCACCATAAACACGTGGAAATGATCGGTTTGTTCCCATCCCAAAGCAACGTCAAATACACATGTTCTTCGGCCCCGATCTCCACCAAGCTATGTATCTGTCCACGTGCGCGTTTTTTCGACATGAATGTATTGGTGGCCAAAAAAAACTGTTGACCATATATTTGTCCTCTCACGAAGCCAAACCTGGGTATCCGATTGTAAAGATCAGTAGTGAAGGGAGCTCCGCTGCTTCCACCTGTTTGAGTACAGTCATTTGACGAGCAATGGGCTTCTCTCTATGGATTGTAGCCTTCAATTTCCAATAACTGGTTATCTCTGGGGGATGCAAAGCACCTTGTGAGCGTCATACCATACAGCAGTTGACCCAAACCCTAGTGAACCGGACCACTCTGTACTCCGTTAAAAAAAGAGGCGAACTGGCCAAGCGGCCCAATACAAATGGTCATTTAAAAAATTTGCAGGAAAAACAAAAGGGGCGATTATCAGGATTGTACCACGTTTTTTGGCATACGACCAAATAATTGTATTCTCAAGACCACCAGCACATTTATTTCCCCCCTTTCAAGGGAAACCGGTCAACGAATTGTTGCACAAAGACAGATAGTGGCAGGTTTTATTATAGAGCCCTAGCTACACCACTCGGTACACCGTCTTGTTAGAAAACTCAGGAAGTCGCTACTTGCTTAAAGCCAGAATGTCTTGTGTGTCAGACCTTTGAGTACTTCGGGTAATCTTATTGTGTGAGCCACAGTCTTTGCCTTTCTATTAGCTGTCACCAAGTCTTGTGTTTTGTACTCGGTGTTGCACAAGACGCATGGGCCTAAGTTTTGCTAGTCAGCGATATGTGTCTCCGTGTTCGTTGTCAGGCCGCAGAGTTCGTGTGTCGCAGGAGAGTGTGTTCTCTCGTTGTGTTGTAGCGAGCAGAGGCAGAGTGTGTTTCATCCGTGTGTGGTAGCAGCGCAGAGTGTTCCCTCTTATTGGCTGTCAGCGGAGTGTGTTCCTAACCGTGAGTACAGCAGCACAGAGTGGTTCCCCGTGTGTGTCGCAGCAGCAGAGTGTGTTCCTCGTTGGGGTCGAGGCAGCAGAGTGTGTTCCTCCGTTGTGTGTCGCAGCGCAGAGTGTGTTCCTCCGTTTGTGTTGTCGCAGCGCCAGAGTGTGTTCCTACGTTTGTGTGTCGCAGCGCACCAGATGTGGAGGGTGTTCCTACGTTTGTGTGTCGCAGCGCAGAGTGTGTCCTCCGTTTGTGTGTGCAGCGCAGAGTGTGTTCCTCCGGTTGGGTGTCGCAGAGCAGAGTGGGTTCCTCCGTTTGTGTGTCGCAGGCAGAGTGTGTTCCTCCTTGTGTTGTCGCAGCGAGAGTGTGTTCCGGTGTGTGTCGAGAAAGTGTGTTCCTCGTGTGTGTCGCAACCTGTCGCAGCAGGTGTGTTCCTCTGTGTTGTCGCAGCCAGAGTGTGTTCATTCCGTGGTGTCGCAGGCAGAGTGTGTTCCTCCGTGTGTGTCGCAGGCAGAGGTGTTCATCGTGTGGTGTCGCAGCCAGAGTGTGTTCTCTCGTGTGGTGTCGCAGCGCAGAGGTGGTTCCGTGGTGTGTAGCGCTAGAGTGTGTTCTCGTGTGTGTCGCAGCGCAGAGTGTGTTCCTCCGTGTGTGTGTGTCAGCAGTCAGAGGTGTGTACAGTTCAGAGTGTGTGATGTGGTTTTGCTGTGTATGTAGTGGCTGAGGGGGTCTGGGGGGGGGGGGTGTTTTTGGGGAGGTGTCCTGTGTGTGTATGTGTGTGTGTGGTCATGCAGTCAGTGTGTTCCTGTGTGTATTAGTCATGAGTGTGTCCTATGTGTGGTTAGCGTGCTGACCTTTCGTGTGAATGTAGTGCGCAGACAGTGAGTAAAGGATGTAGCCGGCTTGCGTAATGTGCTTGTGTGTGACAACAGGGAATGTTTAATCAGTTGAAAATATAATATTTTGGGGGGGACTAAACTTGGTAGATCAAAAAAACCAAAGTGCTACGTGGTTAAATGCTCTTGACCTGTGGTACAGCACGAGGCTTTATACGAATTGTTCCTGTGAATGTGCATTGTTCAGTTATAGACACAAGCATGGTTGCCTGTCTGGCTCGGTAACAGACAATCTTCTATTGTTCTGTTAAGAACTTAAATATGCCCACATTGCAAGTCGGTTATAAACAAACAAGTGCAACATAATAAAATTGTGTATTTATTGGAAAAGGGGCAGATTGAAGAAAATAAAGATCTGTACTTACTACTGGTGCCACAGGGAGTTGGCAAATGAATTCACGTAAAGAGGAAACAAATGAAACAGCTATGCTTAATTTCTTTTATCCTGTATAAGGACTGCAAAAACATGCTTTACTTACAATAAGAGTCATAAGATTTAAAAAATAAATAAATAATAAAAAATATATATTTATACCCATTGTCTCTAAAACTAAAATTTGAGAGCACGAGAACCAGGGTCATTAACATAATGAATTCCAAAAAAGTCTGCCGAAGCAATCTTTAAAAATCTTCTCTATTTAGTAACAGTGGTTTTAAAAATATCCAGAAATAAGCAGCCTACGCGTTTCAGGGATCCCCCCTTAGTCATGGCTATCTAATGTCTCTACACAGCCCATCTTAAGACAAACATGGACCAAATTGGATGTTCACAAATTGCAAATACAGTCATTGTTTTCATAGTCAGAGAGTAACATTATATAACACAGTGGAATATTATACAACGCGATGAAAACGGTGGTCCATTAAAAAGATCATCAATTAGATCTTCTTTATAATTCATTCCTACCAGAGTTCTCGTATTTTTTGGACATGATCCAGAAAGCTCTCTCCAGCGCAAACTTCTATGCCAATCCCCCCCCCCCCCCCCCCTCGGGTTGTAACTTTTGTTTCTGTGTGTGTTCTATGTGTTTTTCCACAAAGTTGTTTGTGGCTCCTGGAATGCTCTACTTACTTGGCTACATGACTAATATGCTATATCACTTATGCGAAACTTCTGGTTTCCCATTATCCCAGGCCAGTTCATAAGGCTTCCGAAAGTTGGGTATCGGATCTATAGGGAGCTGCCTAGTAGTTTTGTTCTCTAACGTCGAAAGAGCATATGCCCAGAATTCTCAGTGGAATACATGGTCTTAAAAATTGCAAAGGAGTCTCTTAAGGCAGGGATGGCGAACCTATGACCCGCGTGTCGTGCTGAACGCGGGCTCCGGAGGTTAAGTTCATCCTCGGCCAGGTGCAGTATCGGGAGGCGAGATGTCAGGCACTGAGCTCCAGCACTCCTCCACTCCTCTCCCCTGGGCCGGGCCATCCCCTGTGGAGACTGTGGCCCCTCGGTCTCAGTCAGCACAGGTATCACCGGGGTCAGCAGGGAGGAGAGGTGACACGGCCATCAACTCACAAACTCCTCTGCAGCTCGATATTGTGGTGGTGTAGTGATATTTTTGTCACAGGGTGACCACCACCCAAGGTATACAGGATTTTGGGCGAATTTTGACACACCAAAGCTCAAAGGTGTGCCCATCCACTGCTTAAGGAGTTTTATTTCCATTCTGCCATTCACGCACACACCTATTGAAGGAGATCTCTCTCTTCTGTTAACTTCTCATTTAGACAGCAGCAGATGGAGAAACATTAAACACACGTAGACAATACTGCGTTGCAACTGGCGGAGATAGGACACTAAAAGTAGCATCCACGGGTTTCAGACTTTTCCTTGCTAGACTTCATCGACAGTAGATGTAGCTTAACGCAAAGGGGATGGCCACTCTCAGCAAATAAATGATTTGAAAAAGTTATACAATTTTTCAATATCTTTCTGTATGAAATCCTTAGGTTTTCTACATCCCGCTGCTGTCCTTAAAGTTTGTGTTTTCTTCCAGAGGATAGAAATCCTGGTCACGAGTGTCACACAGGTGCACGGCTCTTTATAATCTGGTCACGAGAATGCACACAGGTGCACGGCTCTGTATATATCTGGTCATAGTGATGTCACACAGGTGCACGGCTTCTCTATATCATCTGGTCATGTGTGATGTCACCAGGTGCAACGGCTTATATATCTGGTCATGTGATGTCACACAGGTGCACAGTGCTTTATATATCTGGTCATGTGATGTCACACAGACACACACTATATGATCACAGAGAGTAATCAGAGCGTGTGGCTCCTGTGATAGATCCTGCATCTGCGTTGCTCACAAAGACCGAGACATACTATCCACTGGGGGTGTATATACATAGAAGATCCTATAGAATGACCGCAATTGGAAAAAAAAAACTGAGAGGTAATAACAAAAAAAAAGATTGAACAGAAAGTATATTGGAAAATTGTATAATTTCCTACACAAACAATATTTTTTTCTTGAAAGTGGACAACCCCAGAGGGTCACCAGATTTTACACCCCTAGGGCCTAGGCCAGTGATGGCGAACCTTTTAGAGACCAAGTGCCCAAACTATAACAAGACCCATATTTATCGCACAAGTGCCAACATAGAAAGTTAATTTGTGATTTTCTCCCTGCTCTGTCAAAGTTTCATGATACTGGCACTTGAGGACAACCAATAAAGCAGAAAATAGTCGCAGGTAGGCTGTCACTTTTAAAATAGCTCTGGCACAGCAAGTCCTGGCTGTCTGGGACTGCAGGAAGATACTGGACTCTCTTGGTGATGGCCGAGTGCCCACAGAAAGGGCCTCAGAGTTTGCACCTCTGGCACCAGTGCCATAGGTTAGCCATCACTGGCCTAGGCTCTGAATTATCCTTCGAGCATTGCCTCTAATGTGAATCTTGCTTTTTACCTAGAAAAAAATGCATCCAAAGTCATGTGTAAATCAGCAGAGAAGGTCCCTCGATGAGAGACTGAGGGGGAGCGAGACATCAGATGCCCTTATCTTTGGCACTATAGTAACCAAAAACCATAGATTCTATAGAGTTACCAAATCTCTATCTATGAATTAGAGACATGGGTGGGAATAGGATCTTTATCTGCCTTCGCCTTTCAACTAAATCTTTATGCCTGCAATCTCCAGTTGAAATTGAGATTCAAATTTAAAATTGCACCCAAATCATTGTATAAAGGTACCATGGAACATAAAGATAGAGGTGCAAATGAAATTACTTCCCCAGCTCTAAATTACATATCCCGGGCAATAAATTACTCTCTTCTGTTAATTTTTTTTTAACACTTTGGAAGTTTTTTTTTCACATAATCTAGAAAGGACATCCATACGCTAATTGGTGACAATTGATTTTCTGAGGGATTGTTTTAGTTCATTATAAACAAATCACTGCAGGAGGAAAAGGGACAAGTCCAACAAGATATTAAAATATTCTTAAAACCATTAATTGATTTACGGGAAAAAAAAATTAAACCAGATGTAATTATGATGGTAAATAGACAGTTTGTAAATAGTTTTATTTGCAAAAGAAGTGTATAATATTTAATGCTGAAATTATTATCACTGGTTCGTACATTCCGACAAGCCCTTCGTTCTCTACTCTATATCCAGTGAGTGGTCATTATGGACCAACATGTTCTCCGCAATGTTTTTTATACTTGTAACAAACATTACAGAGAAAATTGAAAACACTGAAATTTGTTACTTGTCATCCTATATGAAGAAATGACTATTTTGGAGAATTGGGCAAGGCTGCTAGGTTTTTTTTTTCCCATAGAGGAGCCATTTTGAGGGTACACCAGAATTTAGAAATGTAAAAGTTTTGTCGACCCTGTGCATTATTTGTACACTAGACGCGTAGTCACATCATCTGCTAATGTGAGATGGAAATGTATCATGTGAGTATAAGGCTGCAAAACACTTTTATGCAAATGCATAAGGAAATGTGCGTAGGCGGCATTCAGCTATAAGAGGAGCCAGAAAATATGAAATTCTTATCTGTAGGAAGAAGGAAAAAAACAAAACACTATGCTGGGAGTAAAGGAGTCAATTTAAGAGAAAGGTGGGGAGACGCTCTCGAAATCTTCTCTTAAACACATATACTGTACATAGGTGCAATCAAAAGTAAATTGTTATTTCTAGTGAATTAAAGTCATAAGCCCAAAGTAACATAATCTTAAAAATCAAAAAATAAATAAAAAACCACACAAAACGTAAGGACTGAATAGCAAATTAGGTGTCAATGCAACTCTCACACGCTACAAAAAACATTAAAGACACCAACTTGCTGGACATTTCTGTACAGGGGGGCGCTGGCTGGACATTTCTGTACAGGGGGGGGCGCTATGGACATTTCTGTACAGGGGGGGGCGCCTGCTGGACATTCTGTACAGGGGTAGGCGCTGTGACATTTCTGGACAGGGGGGGCGCTGCTGGACATTTCTGGACAGGGGGGGGGGGCGCTGCTGGACATTCTGGACAGGGGGGGGGCGCTGCTGGACATTTCTGGACAGGGGGGGGCGCTGCTGGACATTTGGACAGGGGGGGGGCGTGCTGGAAATTCGGACAGGGGGGGGGCGTGATGGACATTTCTGACTGGGGGGGGGGGCGCTGCTGGACATTTCTGGCAGGGGGGGGGGGGGGGGGCTGCTGACATTCTGGACGGGGGGGGGCGCGTGGACATTTCTGGACAGGGGGGGGGCTGCTGGACATTTTGGACAGGGGGGGGGGCGTGTGGGCTGAATAATTTATTAATGAGTAGTTGCTGCATTTTCAGCCTCAGCTTATATTTGAGCAATATAAGTTCATTTTTTTGTGGCAAAATAGGTGCCTAGGCTTATATACTATATATACTAATGTTACTTTCCATGCAATTTTTTCAGAATGGTAAAGGCTTTAGAAAATGTCACGCACGTCCCCTTCTACAGCTCCTCTAGAGCACTTTGTGACAGATTTCTGGTTGCTAAATCTCGGTATGTTATGAACTTGGTCACAATGTGAACCCAAGAATTTCAGATCCTCCGTGTAATAGAGAAATACATAGTGAATGACTATGACTGACAGAGTGAAAATCCATCAGACTAATATAAGGTCAGGCGCAAAAATTACCAGCATACCAATTTATAGCTGTGCTGCTTTTAAGACATACTAAATGGGGACAAAATCATACAGTAGGCTGGCCTGTAAGTACACACAGACTCCCCCACACCAATTTGTAGAAATAACCTTGGCCCTAATAAGTAAGATATGCAGCGGATTACACTTTTTTTTCCTTTTCCAAAAGATCACTGTAATTGGAGGTAACAATAAGTCAGCGCACAGAGCGGGCTGGGGACAGAAGTCGCTACAAAGAAGTGCAAGGATTTTTATTTCTGAAGCTTTATTGTTCGCTTATATATAAAGTTGCAGAATGCGGCACACGGAATTACTGCTCTTGGCCTTGTAGACGAAAACATTTTTATTTCCTTCTCTTCTTTCTGAAGAGCAGATGACACATGAATAGCTGGAGAGAGATCATTGATCACCATGGTTTAATGGCCGCTTTGAAGGGAAGGTTGACAAATTCTACTGTATTCCAATATGTAACAAAACATCCTGCTCACTAGTTCTTTTGAAAGAAAAAAATATGATGTGCTTATACATATAGGAGAAGGAGAAACTATGGAAGTTGTTTCAAGGAAATCTACCATCAGAATCTTTGATGGCGGACCACGTCTCATCTCCTGCAGTCTGGAATGGTCTTTGTTTTATCTTGGAATCCCTGCAATTTGCAAATAAATAGCTTTTAACATTATTATTCCTTAAACATGCAATAGTTTAACATTGCACTCCCACACTATGCTTTTTACCCAGTAGAGGTAAGGAGTACGCCAGGAGTAGGCGTTCTCCATATATACCCTTGTATTTTTCTTCCTTTGATAAAAAAATTGCTTTTAAAAATATTCAAATGAGACTTAGGCCCCTTCCACACTAGCGAGTGTGATGCATGTCAGTTCACTCCCGCGGTGCAGCGTTCGGGCCGTGCGTTCCCGGCAGCTTGCGTTGCAAGTGTGATGCGAGTTCATCGCATCACACTCGCTAGTGTGGAAGGGGCCTTAGGGGCTCTGGGGGAACATCAACGGAGGCCCTCCGAGCTCTGCTGTGTTTAAAATTAATCACTCCTGCCCATCTTGTCCCGCCACTACTTAAGGCAGAGTCTCAGCTGCATAAGGAAGATAGAAGTATGCAGAGAGCTGGGTAACATCACCATCTCTACTACTAGTAGTAGTAGAGTAGGATGAGGCAGTCAGCCCAGGAGTGGTGGAGTCAATACATATACACACTGCACAACCTGGACAAGCTCCGATGACACCCCTAATGCTCATTACAATTTTTTTTTAATAAACATTTTTGTGCAAATTGAGGGGATTCATGGATATAACAAAAACAGTCCCAGACTGCAAATAGTAATAGTAGATTCTGCAAACCCTTGCTTAGAATATGTAGAAACAGGTTTGGCAGAAATTGCTTTGTTTTCCATTTTTTGAATTGGGAACTACAGCTTTACCAGCACGGAAGGAGCCGCAATCTCTGCTCACGCAGAAGAGGAAATTCTAATTTATGGGCAGGAAGCTCCATATATACCAACTGGCACTGAAAAACACTGACTAGTAGAGTTTTGGTTAACTCTGGTTTTCAACCTTGTACTCCGCAAATAAGGCTGGTCTTAGCAACCAAAGGTCAAATATTATATATATATACTTAAATTAAGCAGGCGACAGAGAATCATTCCTAGCTCAAAAACTAGAGCAGGGGCACAAGGGATCATCAGAGAGAGATCAAGAAATAAGTCAGCACTTATAATTAAAAATTGGTGGCATTTTTCTGGGTTTGTCCAAACAACTAATTTGTATGAGGCTACTTCCTACCTGACTACCAAGAGTTAAGGGGGTATAAAATTTAGTTAAGGTGGCAATGGCCTAATAAATTTGTTATTGGGGAATAAACCACTGCTACAGGTGACTGGAAGGAGTTCTCACTGTAAATTATACAGGCACTTTCATGTGTATGAGATAACAGGCAGCCAAACACAACCCTAAATATTCAGAGCAGTACTTACATTTTGAGGCAAGTTCATGACACATGCAAGGAAACAGCGGCCTCTAAAGGAAAGCACGAACTGCACCGGGTAAATATAGACCATCAATAAGAAAAAAAAAATGCACCAACGGCTCATCAGTTCCTTCCCGTCTTCAACTCAAAGGGTTCCACTCCACGTGTGAATAAAATAAATGCAAAAAAAGTAGTCTCTTATGTGAAATATAAAAAGTCTTATTTTATGGTTTAACAAAGACAAAGATACTAAAAACATAGCCTGACCTACGTGCATCGGCAAATTTTAATTCAATTCCTTAGTCATGGTCTGACTGCTGCCCCGCTGGTGCACACATAAATACTCAATATAGGGTGATGTGTTCAGTCTTTGCGGTGGCTGCTGCAAGTCAGCTGTAGGGGCACTACCTGCAGGGCTATCATGTGTGGAGGACAGTGGTGGAGATATTGCTGTATGAAGAGGTTTGCGGGTGTACCTCTCCAACTTCGTGGGTGCCTGCTTGCTCCTCTCCTCCCGCCTGCACTTGCGCACTGTCGCCATCTGTGCCGCAAGATCTGCTTCCCCTTTTCTCCTCTATTACAGACCACAGCGGACATCCAGGCACGTCAACTTGCCTCAAGGCACTGTGGCTACGCCAATAGCTAGATATCATGCTAGCTCTTGCGTCATCACAGGTCAACCCCCCCCCCCTGCTCATGGGGGTGGTTTTCTAAGTACTAATAATCCAGGTCTGTTTTGACGACTTAAAATTCAGGAAAGAGCTAAGTGGCACCTCAAGAACCTTTAGTGTAACTGGCCTTAGGCTCTTTTTAAGCCATTTTAGAAAAAGTTCAATATTAAGGCTAGATTTGGATGATCCAGGTCCAGAGGGGCATTGCCTCCGAACCCCAAGACCTCCTTCCATACCTGGGTAAATGTCCTGTATGTGATTGCTTTCCTGCAAGTTAGAGATGACAGAATCATTCTGCTTTTCTTAATGGCAGAGATGATAGGGTCCCTTATATCTATGAATCAGCCTTTCTGCAGCCAGAAGTTGTTGAGTTAAGAATTGAACAGTCCACGGCCCCATCTTATGTGGGCCCCATCTCAGAAACTACCCAGTGAATAACCTTGAGGCTATTACTATACCAAAGGGTAGAGCCTCCTGAACGGTCGGTGGATTGGAACGTGGTAATAGGCATCCACCAGATTAATGGACGCAATGAAGCAGCCTGGAAGAGAAGGTCGACTGTTGACTTCAGGGTTTCCATTTTGAATATTAGAACCGTCAAAAATTTTTCAAATCGTTTCTAAATTTATGATATCTCTAGGCGTTTTTTTTTTTTTTTTTTTACTCACAAGAGGGTTGAATAAGTGCCCTTTCTTCTCCCAGTGGAACATGATATAACAACCCCTGCTCTAGTAGAGAATCAGGCCGCACTTTCTTATTATTTAATGCAGAAATCCAAGGTATTTTAACAAAGATGGCCTCATCACAGCAATTATGGTGAAGAGTATATTAAGGACACAAATACCCATCATTGGTTTTATTTTTTATTTAGAATTTCTACTCGAGACTAATCTTGGGGGGGACTAATCCGGGTTTGTATGTAGTGGCCATACTCACTTGCTCTGCTATCTAGGTCATTGTTATACTCCTTATGCTGCTGGAAAAAGGTATTGGGGGTTTTTTTTGTTGCTTTTTCTGTGGCATAAAAATACCAATGCCTAAGACGACCTTTAAGATTTAGCACAGCAAACAGAAAATAGTGTTAATATGTAAGGAAAATTAAATCAAATTCAGGTTGATGGATGAAATTATATTCCGTGTTTTATAAACCACCCCCCAAAAAAACCCCCACAAAAAACAAAAACCGTGTTACTCACCTGAAATTTCAGGCCTAAGAACACAATATTTCCCGGTGTACTTGGCGCTTCTATTTTTTTGTCTGCACCCTTCCAACATTGATATTTAACAACATAACACAATTTTATCAAATCATACAAAAAACTATTTTGGATCGGTCTTGGCAAGTCAGTTTCTCTCCACTTCCTTGTATTAATCTGTTCCCTTACACTATTCATATGGAAAATTCAAACCACTCAGACTATAAATAAAACATTTATTAATGCTGCGCTAAATCACAGTATGCTGCAGATGGTATGGATTAAGGCAATACAATCACAGTTTTAACACACAAGCCCATCAAATGTCTAACTTAGTTATAAACAGTAAAAGCCCTAATAGCACCTTTTACTCACCTGCATGTGCACCCACATACACAGCTCCCCAATCCTACCGATATGGTAACTGACGGTTCCTTCATCCTTAAAGGGGTTGTTTAGGCGTCGGGAGTCAGCGCCACCCTGCTACAGCACAGTGCCAAAAAAACTAATAGAGAAGCTACAAACTCGAGAGAAGCTCCTGAACAGATTACTTACCATTGATCTCAGATTTGTCTCCTTGTTTGGGTTTCACTTGACGATTTTCTTTAGCTCCCTTCCTTAATATTCCTTCCATATTTAACTGATGTTCTAAAATTCTTGTAAATCCTTAACCTGTTAGCGCTCTGGGTCCGATTTATCATCATAAAACATGGGGTGTCAGCTATAACTGACACTCCAGTGTAACACTTGCGCTCAGAGTGAGTGAATAAGTAGTTATGCCACTTGGAAGACAACAATGGAAAAACGATAGAAATTTGAGAAAGTATGTAAAACTTAAGAGAAAAATATCAAAGTATGATATCTACATCCATATTTTTGAACTATAGCGCATACCAAACCCAAAATGGCATCCCTAGAAAATGCATCTTATCTGGCAAAAAAAAAGTTGCCCACACATGGTCCCACAAACAGAAAAACTAAAATGTTCTAGCCTACAAAAAGGGCCAACGAGGAAACTAAAATCCACTAAGTTCTATAGGGTAAAACGGGCAGCTGCATGGGAGTTCCTTCCCTTCTGTGCCTCGCTGTGCGCCCATACCCAGGAGAAATTAGATAACAAAATTTTAAGATGAGTTTTCTCTTTTCATCTTTTAGAAATTTATAAATTGTAAGGCTAAATGAATGTATTACCAACGAAATTAGACCATTCTACATTTCATCTACATTTTGTTTTAATTACCATGCAGCGCTCAAAAGGGTTAAAAATCTTCCTAAAAGCAGTTTGTAATAGTTTGAAGGGGGGGGGGGTTCTTTAAAAAAAAAAATAGGGGGGGATTTTAATAATTTTATATTACAAACTCATTTAAAACAAAAATGATCCTATAAATTTCAATGTAAATTTTCAATGCAAACTGTTCTATTTGTAATAAGCTCTTTAACGTTATAAAATGATAGAAGGACTTTAAAAAAAAATGATGACAACAAAGTTGAGATGGGAGGGGAAATGTTAGTAATTAACTAATTTAGGCGGTAAAAGTATAATCTAAAATGCAGATCATTTTAAAATTTTAAAAATGACAATTCAAAAAATTTAGCAAATTTGAGTTTTTTCATTAACACAAGACATATCAACCACAATGTACTGCCAACATGAAGTACAACGTGTACATCACATTTCAAAATCATTTTGGCAAGTTAAGGTGTTCAAAACCTATAAAGAGAACCTGTCAAATAACTTAATGCCATGGTGTGTGCCCATACAGCAGTTTACCACCACATATGGTGGAGAATTTTGGTATTTTATCAACTAAGAATGTGTAGATGTTTAGAAAAACACCTTCATTTAGCCCAAAATTTTTTAAACATTTTTAAACTTGCACCCAATTTCGTTTTAACCCCTGTAAAACAATTAAAGGGTTAACAAACTTCATAAAAGTTGTTTTACATACATTGAGGGGTGTCGTTTCTATAATGGGGTAACTTAACTGTAATAATAATAACGACATTTTTCTATAATTTAGCTCTCTCAAAGTGATTTGAAAGCCGAGGAGATTTTTTTTTTAATAAAAATATAAAAAAATTGCGCCTTAAGTTCTAAGCCTCATAACATCCTACAAAAATGAGAGGATGTTAACATGTCAACATAAAGCAGGCATTTGGTAAACGTTAGTTATCAAGTTATTTTGCGGTTATGACTATGGGTTAAAAAAGCAGAAAATTTTAAAAATTTATAATTTTCCCAAATATCAGTTTTTTCATAAATAAACACATAACAGAACACCAAAACAAAGCAGCTCCTAGCGCTAGCCAAGTAATAGCAGTGTTAAACTGTAGCTTTATCGGAACCTTCCGATAAATCTAGCAAAGACTGCACTGGCATGGCCTCAAATTGCCGGAACAAGCTTACAGCGGTCTGGCATATTCATGAGGGGGCGGGGACTGCCGCATGAATCCTGGCAGTCACCACTGGCCTATGGTGTGGGAGGGGTGGTCCGGGGGAGAAGCAGAGGAGAGCCTTGGACCGCCCCACCCCCTTTTTCTTCGGGTGACAGGTCCTCTTTCATGATCAGGCCCTTTTTAGTTTTCATTTTTCACTTCCCACCTTCAAAAATCTATAACTTTTTTACATTTTTCCATGTACAGAGCTGTGTGAGGGCTGTTTTCTGTGTAACAAATTGCACTTCATAGTGATGGTATTTAATTTCCCATGCTGTCTACTGGGGAAAAAATCCAAATGCAGTGAAAATGGTGAAAAAAAAAAAAACGCATTTGCACCATTTTCTTGTGGGCTTATTATATTTCGATAGATCGGACATTTTGGGACCTGGTGATACGTAACAGGTTTATGATTTTTACTGTTTATTTTTATATTAGTTCTACAGAAAGGAATTTTTAATTTTTAAAAACTTATTTTTTATCCCCCCCCTCTAGGGTACTTTAACCCTAGGTCGTCTGGTTGATCCTTATGCTCCATACTATAGTATATGGGGATTTTACCATTGCCAAGAAATCATACAACCCTGGGTCTTACAATGACCCCAGGCTGTCAAGGAGACAGATCGTCACGGAGCGCGATGATCAAAGCCAAGATGTGCTGCCGGCTTTTTACCGCCACGTTGCCAATGCTGATTGCAGGGTTGACAGCTTAGCACCGATCACAGGTGTTACTAGTGGGCGTTTGCTGCAATATGCAGAACACACTCATCGAGTATGGAGAGGGATCATCGAATACCCCAGCCGATGTTTGACACAAGTATACGTTACAAGTAGAGATGAGCGAACATGCTCGAAACTGCTCGTTTCTCGGACGAATACTTCGCCCGCTCGAGAAAATGGCAGCTCCCGCCGTTTTGCTTTTTGGCGGCCAGAAACAGAGCCAATCACAAGCCAGGAGACTCTGCACTCCACCCAGCATGACGTGGTACCCTTACACGTCGATAGCAGTGGTTGGCTGGCCAGATCAGGTGACCCTGGGATAGACTAGCCGCTGCCCGCGCTGCTCGGATCATTCTGTGTCTGGATGCCGCTAGGGAGAGAGCTGCTGCTGGTCAGGGAAAGCGTTAGGTCAGTGTCATCTCATCTGGCATAGTAGTGTGCTTTCATACTTGGCTAAAAAATAGCCATAGAAATAGGATAGCATTGTTTGGTTTTAAAAACTCAAAAAAAAAAAAAAAAAAAAAAACACAAGCCGGGGCAGAGCATTCCATAGAATTGGTGCAGCTCTAGAGAAGTCTTGGAGACGCGAGTGGGAGGTCCGCACTAGGGTAGAGGTTAATCTAAGATCACTGGCGGATCTAAGAGCACGGGTTGGGCGATAGACTGAGATAAGAGAGGAGAGGTAGGGGGGTGCAGCATTATACAGAGCTTTATGGATGAGGGTTATTATTATTTTAAACTGTATTCGAAAGGAGACTGGCAGCCAGTGCAGCGACTGGCATGAACTGTAAGCATACATGGTCCCCTTATCAAACGAGCTGTGTCAGGCAGAATTTTGGGTTGTTTTCATGGCTTCCATGTTAACTTTGTCGCCACCCTGCTGTGTAATCCACAAAATATACTGGCAAACTTTTATCATGTACCGATATTATTTGAGCGCTTCTTGCTCACCTCCTTTGGTTCCTCTCTGCCACCCATTGGTTTGAAGCCTGAGTCCATTTAGGGTATGTCGCCATGCCACTCTCTAGCCTGCTGCCGCTGCCTCTGCATGCCGTCCCCTATAGTGTCAGGGTCAATTATTGGATGTTTTAGATGCTATCTAGCTTCATTCTGTCACTCTGTCATGGCCATGCTGTTGCCCATAATTTTGGCATAATGGTGCGATTAGGCAGCCTCAGAGGCATCCATGCATGCTGCCCCTGCTGTTTCCTGTCCATTTCCGTGGTGTTTCCATCCTTTTCTGAGGTTCCCAGGTGTTTGGCCAAGCTTCCCTGTGCAGAGCCTTGGTCCCCTTGAAAAATGCTCGAGTCTCCCATTGACTTCAATGGGGTTCGTTATTCGAGACGAGCACTCGAGCATCGGGAAAAGTTCGTCTCGAATAACGAGTACCCGAGCATTTTAGTGCTCGCTCATCTCTAGTTACAAGTTGTTAGGGGTTAATAGATGTTATTATCATAATTGGCACCCAGAAGTGAGAGTAGTTATTTAAACCCTTCACATAGGGCTCATATTGCAGCAAACACCAACCGCCAATACCTGTGATTAGTGCTAGCACCGATTCCGGGTATTAACCCTTCTAATGCCGCCGGCATTTGAAAAACTGTGGCGCGCGGGCACCGCCATCTTGGTTAAGATGGTTGCTCCCCGGAACGCCATCGTGGGGCGGCGATTGATTGCCATGAGCCAGTGGCTCATTTTAATAAATACTGTGCAAAAATGCCATATAATGCACAACAGTAGTATTGCAGAATATGGTAGGAACAATCAGACCATCTAGGATTAATGTTCCCTAAAATTACTGGATCTGTAAAAGATCCTGCTATGACGACCATGGAACTCTCTGATAGGGTCCTCACTATCATAGCAAACAGCTGGTGCCCTCCAATATGGTCACAACCTGATCAAAGATGGTGGCGCCCATATGATTTATACCACAACAGATCACAGGTGTTCGCTGCATGATGGAACTAACATGTGCTATGTATTGAGCGGGCTCAGCCCATGAGTCTGCTCTAAACTTCCTTAAGCAACATGTGACATACAGGTAGAGAGGTGGTTACAATAGATAAATGAATAGATATCGTATAATTGTGACTATAAAAACCCCCCCAAAACATTAAATTGGGGGTAAAGAGGAATACATACTGTTTTCTTGCTGGTGGTGGCACTAGAAATGGTTAAAAGGAAAAGGGTAATCAATGGTTAATATTTAGCTTTTTCACATTTCCAAAGTTTCAGAGAGACCACTGGGGCATAGAGTGTTCAATTTGCATATCCAAAAGCTTTCCCTCATAGCTGGCTTAATCTGTCCAGATGGGTCTTCTAGATATGTTCTAGAGGGGTTAATCTTAAGGGGGCTTTTCCAGGAAAGAAAATTCGAAATTTTCAATCCCCTAATGATGTTGACACATTAAAGATCAATTTTAACCCTTTACTTCACAATTTTTATTGCTGTTTTAGCTCCTATGACTCAGTGATGGCCAGTCCAAAATTCCAGGGTGTGAGCGGGGACTCTCTAAGCAGATACATTATGATCCCTCTAGTTTTGTGAACTGAAAATGTGGTTAGATTATCAGGGTACAGGTATATATAAACACTTTCATTTTGCTGCTGAACATTCAATAGTCTCTGACAGAGAGAGGAGACAGATCAGAGATGCCTATTACACTGTCAGCTCTCCTACATCTCTGCTATTCCATAACACACTAAACCTGCTGTGCCTCCCCAGATAAAGAACTTATCTGTCTGAAGCTTGTAGTTCTCATGCTGCTGCTGCCGGCAGAATGTCAGTCTCTGTCTACAGGGGGCGGGGCTAGAGTGCAGGGAGCAGAGAAAAACTCAGCACCACAGCCGTCACACAGAAATCCAAGATGGCTTCCCCGACACAAAGTCAGAAGTTACACAGTCGTGTCTAGGGGCAACAAAATTGTGTACACCAGGACTGATAGACAGCTGGACTTCAACCTATGAAATGCTGCATTTTTGTTCATAACAGTACATTAGATGTGTTATTTTGTTATCCTGAGTACATTTAAGAAACTTGTCTTCGTGTGAATTCCCCTTTAACAGTTTTGAATCTGCATTGTGCGGCTAATGAAAATGCCTAGAGACGCTGTGTAGGAGGTTTCCAGTCTTAATCTTGCTTGTCTGTGTATTCACCCTCTTAAAAGTTAACAGGTGCAGCCCACGTATTGGTTATCTCTTGGAATGCAACTGAGATTTACAACAAAATCAGAGGCACAATTTAAGAAATTGTCAAATCGGAAAAGATTTGGCCATGGACGTTGCGATAAATTGTTTTGTATGGTGGGTCATAAAATCACATGTCAACCAGCTACTACTGTTCATCTGAATGCTTCTTGAATTTGTGGGAACATTAGTGTTCTCCAGTTTTTGTCCTGTGGTACTGTAGAGCTTACTAGGTTCAAGGATGTGTTTTAGGGTTTGGACTCTCATAAAAGTTAGCTATGGTTCTTCTGGTAAGGACTTGCCAATGTCAGGGTCCTATTGAAGAATACCTCAATGTTTGTTGAGAGATTTCATGATTGGAGAATGATCAAATGTATATGTATTAATGAAGCTGGTAGAGCATTCTGAATCTGAATCAGTGGGTGTCTGTGGTTCCAGACTCCTCCAGGTTTATGGAAGTGGTCTTTTTGTGAGCAGATTGGATTATCTATTGCTCGAAATGTTCTTTTGGAACTCATGATTCTTGTTCGAAAGCTCACTGGTCTGAAGAGTTTCTACAGAAAAGCCTTTTTTATGGTGTGAACTTTCAAAATGAAAAAAAAAAAGTCATCAATATACTGTTTGAAAAGCTTGATCTTCAATTAAAGATCTGGGTTGTAGCCCCAATACATAAGATGTCATAGGTGGGAGCCAATTAAGTGCCAATAGCCATTTATTTATTTTGACTGAAAATATCTGTCGGAAATGAAAAGTGTTGAGCTCAAATATGAATCTTATACTATATTAGCTTGTGACAAGGGCATATATCTATCCTGCCACAGGGTGGTAGCAATTGTGTTAAGACCAAATTCATGGGCGATGTGTATATATCATTCTGTCACATCCATCAGAATTCTGCGATACGTTGGTTTTCCAGATTAAATGGTTAAATTCTGTATAAAGTGCAGTCTCCGTTAGACAGGCGGGAAACTATTGGACATTTTGTAATAGATTATATACTGTGTCAAATTGTACATTTCATGGGGAGTTGGTAGAATAAGGCTTTATTTGTTGTTTTTGAAATGATGAAATCCTGTTTTTTGTCTTAAGTTTAAAATTCCTTTTCATGGATGTGGTTTACATGGCATTATTGCGTGATTACTGGGTCATAGACCAACTTCTAAAAACTATATATATATTTTCGAAAAAACTGCAGCACAGTCCTGGTAAGTAGTGGTAATGGGTGCTATCCTTGACTCTAACCAGTAGATATCAATTCAAAGAAAGCGGCAGCACTCCGAAATGGTGAAAAAAAACTTGTTTATTCCACCTCCCGCAACGTTTCGGCTGTTGTTCAGCTTGCGACAAAGACTGAACAACAGCCGAAACGTTGCGGGAGGGTGAACACCAAGTTTTTTTTCACTATTTTGGAGTGCTGCCGCTTTCTTTGAGAAAATATATATATACATACATAATACACAACACACCACACATACATACATACATACATACATACATACAAACACCTCTTTTTCTTTGTCGACCAAATTGGGATTAGAGGAGAAATCGATCAGGGCCTTACTTTAAGCACTAGCAGGGTTTCATAAAACGTTTTTAAAGTCAGTGTTACCCTGACATAAAGGGTAGGGGTATAATCCTTTCACATGATTATAGTGCTACCATCATTTTGCAAGAACCAAAGAAGAAAAAATTTCATGCCCTGTACGAAGGATCATTCTGAAAATTCCTCAAGAGAGCACAAGGACAAAAAAAATAACCACTCAAAAACTCTTTCAAGTTCAAAAGGACTAAATTTTATGTAACTTTTACTCAAGATCTAGTTGCATGCCCTTTATACTAGTGCTATGCAAATAAGCAAAAAAAAAAAAATAGTACATGATCCTCTATAAAACATTTTCATTAGACACATGCCGTCTAGAATCACAGCACATGTTTTCTTTATTTGGAAAGTTTTCAATGTGATAGCCTTCCCTTAAAACTATCATTGTTATCCTCCTGTGTTTGTTGCAGAAGTTAACAAAAAGTAAAATTCCAGGTGTTTTGCCAGTTTGGTTTTTTAAAAAGCTTAAAAGGAGGCAGGTTATGAGACGAAATTAAATTAGACTTTAGCACTTTGTCCACAGATGTGCAGCCAAGGAGTCTCAACGGAGGATTGGGAAAGGGTACGAAGAAAATCTACACATGACCCAAAATGCAGTTTAGTTTTCTTATTTATGCAGTTGATCAAATTCTTTATAACACGACAATCCCGTTTACGTTTCCGAGCGTAGGAGTGAGGATGGGTCTTTGTAAATCTAAGTGACATTAACAACATTAACATTCCTCTAATTATACGCATTTGCAACAGTAACAATGGCAAAACTTTTTTTTTTTTCTTAACGGTTATTTTATTTTATTATTTTCTGTTTTATTTTATCTTTCGTTCAAGGGCAGCAAAACTTTGTAAGTGTAAATGGATGAATCTAGAGGACTGCCATTGTTTTCTATGAAAGTGCTTTAAAGGGTTGTATGGCGGCAGACGATCCTTTTGAGAGAAGACTGGCCAATGTTTGACCTTGCTAATGGGAGAAAAAAAAAAAAAAAAAAAAAAAAAGCTCACTAGCATCTTACTTTGCCTGCAGATGAAAGAACTATTAAAGTATACCCCATTATATTCAAAATTATCAAGAAAGAGGTTGCACAACATATCTATAAGGCCTATAGTCAGAATATGAACCTGTAATCTTCTACAATCATATCGCTTCTTTATGCCTTGAGCGGTCTCTTTCGGTTTTTGGTTAAACTATTTTGATAATTTCATGCCATAGTGGTAGAGGTGGTAACCGATTTTTTCGGAGTAACAAAGAAACAAAAAAAACAAGAGTTGGTTAATTTGTTGTCTTTAACATACAAAGTTAAAAATCTTTTGCTCCTTCGTAGATGAAGTATAAAAACTTTTACTTTAGAAACGGATAATGTCAGAAACGTTAAGTCAATTTGGTGTTGGAAAAATCTTTATAGTAATCAAAGCAAAGAAAAGCTTTAACAAATATATCAAAATCGATTTATATATAAATACACGGTACAGCAAAAGTTTAATTTATTTCTACTACAACATTTTAAATACCTCGAGTCGTCAGAAGTCAATAAAACCTTAAACATTTTTTCACAGTATCTGTACAGTCGTGTTAAAAGGGAGGAAAAAAAACATCTAAACCCATGTCTACAAAAATGACACTGCAATACAAAAATAGTAAAGACAGCTAAAAAAAAAAAAAAAAATCCCTGAACCTTTCCTTAGAGATGGCTCTGTACACAGCATGTTTCCCATTAACATAACAGATAAAACACACAAAATGAGGAGTTGACAATGTGCAATAGCAGGCGTGTACGGTCACAATCAACACAGCACACATTATTATCCTACTGGACAGAAATGGCTGCGAATAAATGATCACTACTTTCTAAATGAGCACAGAATGATATTTTCACAAAAGAAAAATACATGGACGTCCTGCTATACCATACACCTATTCAACCCAGCAGACAGGTAATACAAAATAGGTGTAAAATGGAAGCGTGATACCCCAGGTGAAATACATGCAGCAGCGGTGGTGGTGGTGGTGGTGTAGCATATCTAGGGAATTCAAAAACTATACAGAGAGGTTTTCCTGAACATTTGAACATGTTAGATTTGCAAAATAGTCACAAATATATTTTGTACAAAATTGACCTTCATTATTAACCATTTATGAAGACTCACTGACCTGGGATTTGCCAGATAATGGGTAAGTTATTATCAAGTTTAACAGCACTATCAAGTGTCCAACCCATGTACATGCGGTCCCCTACTCAAGGACACCCGACTTAAATGGACCTCTGTACCCAATGTAACCTCTGGTAAGCTGTAAGGCATCTCTAATGATTTTTATTGATAATCCTCCTTCCCATTGCAGAAAAAAGAAAATGTTGAAAATCCATTGTCACTAGGACAAAAAAATTTTTTTTTGGCTAGTAACAATTATAATATACAAATTCAACTTAATAACAAAGCCAAAGAACCAATCTTGTATTCCTGTTATTCAAAGATGCTCAGAATAAGTTGATTTTAGATTTGTTGGGAAACAATTCTAAATGCAAATTAGAAAGAAAAAAAAAAACAAAAAAAAACCCAATTTTTGTACAATTCTCATTTGTTAAAAATATTGTGGTAGTGGAGAAATAGATACGGGGAAGCCAAAGCATGATGGAGCTAGACGTATTACAATCATTCTTTTATGCTACCAAATAATTATACATCAATTAAGCAACGCAATTGCTGCATTGCCAGATGCAAAGTTGCAGTATGAATAGACAATCGTTGCAAGGTCAACTTCACTTTTGACCTTTAGACTTCATAGTCATTGGAGGAAGGTTGATAGTTTCAATTTTTACTCAATACATACCCCATGCATCTGAAGATGTCCATTTTCATTCACTTTAGTCTCTGTGTGTGGACACGTTTATTTTTGGAAAAAAGTTTTTAATCTACTTAAGTTATGTTTCAGGTTTGAAATAGAAAGATAGAAATGTGTAGATTAATTTTCAAAAATGTGGCCAACAGTGCAAACTATTAATACTAGGACTCTACAAGGGTTTTGTGAGATCACATGATCGCTACCTAAAATATTCACTTTCAATTTTGGTCTTTGGAATGTTAATTTGGTTTATGGTTATACTTTAACTAAAAAAAAAAAAAAAAAAAAAAAAAAAAAAAAGGAGGGCAGGTAAGATGTTCTAGACTGATCGTGTACATCTTCGTTAAAAAGGAAAAATTTGTCTTTAACTTAAATCAAGTTTTAAAAACACCAGTGCAAGCAAGGTCTGCAACTAACCGCACAAAAATATGTCAACAGTTTACAGCGATGCATTGGATCTATTACACTCCATGTACAAACACATTTATGTTTACACATATGACATTTAAGTAGAGCTTGTTGGATTTCTAGCGATACCCTAATTTGTCCTGTACAAGAAAAAAAAAATATATACACATAATGCATAAGACATACAAAACGGTGTGTCAAAATCCACCTTTTCTGATGAGCCTCTGAATACTAAAAAATGTATGCTCAAAACATTTTTTTTAAATTAATGCTGACAGATTTTTCATTTACCAGTTCATTTGTGCAAATTCAATGAAATTCGAGTGCAAATTAAGAGTAATATAAATAGTATACAAGCCACTTTGATGCTTATACGATCGGAATCATTGACCTGACAAACCTGTTTCAAAAAGACACTTGTGTTCTTAAAAACATTTTGGAAAACGCAAGCAGAATAACCACATGAAACAAAAACAGCCATTTATAAAATTTCACAGGTAAAATTTTTTTTTTTAAAGCACCGAGTGTAGCTACTCAACACCTCAGCAAACACTCTAAACAATCATTCAACATTTTTAGCAGTTAACCAAAACATCTTGGTACAATATGGACATCAATTACATTTTTTAAATGGAAGCACCAAGTTACCATTTGAAATTAGCCAAGTATTAAATGTAATTTTTTTTTCAAATTGGTGAAGCTGAAATTTTAATTTTTTTTAAAAATTATATTCCTTTTGAATATAAATGAAGGAAACATTGTTTCCTGAAATTTTTTTTTCAGTACAAGTGCTTGTGCGTCAAGTATTAAATGCAAGGCTTATCACATGGCAGGTCTTTTAAAATAATAAACAAAAAACGATAAATAAGGCACTGTACTTTTGACATTTACAAATTAAAAATAAAAACCAAGACCCAAGAAATAAAACAAATAGTAAATAACTTACATTTTGAGCACCAGAGGAAACATTAAAAAAAACAAAAAACACAAAAACGGTTAAATTCCTGACAATCCACTAAAATCAAACATGATCAGGATCTGTAGATATCGGGGGTTGCTACAGCTTATAATAAGGTTCAAAAATAATGCAAGACATTGTACAATAGTACACAGGTAACAGTTTATTGCTGTTCATTTATATTCAAGTGATCGTCCCTTGCGAGTAGTAGTAGGTTCCAGCTGTGACCTTGGTTTGCGTTGTCTTAGTTGGGAGCCGACATTTACTTTGCTTTTTGACGAGACCGTACATGCTGCTTTATGTAGTTCCTTTTTCCTATGTGAAGAGGAAAACCTGGTGATTTTAGGCAAATCTGACAAATGTTGGGGTTCTTTTTTAGTTGACCTTGTCTGACACTTTAGAACATGTTGCGATTTAAGATTTTTTTTTTGCATAGGAGTTATTGCTTTTCCTTTACGTAAATTTGTTTTGTTTTCCACTTTTTTCTTTGGAGCCTGTAAATTTGAAGTGGAGTCCATTTTACTCAGTTTACCCAATTTCATTCTTGTAGAGCCTCCATTTTTGTTGGTTGGAGGTTGTTTTGCTGCAGTTTTTCGCTTTTTATTTGGCTGTGCAACGGATTCCATCAAGGAGTCATTTCTGGAACGTTTTTTACTATTGTCATTCTTTATTTTAAGAGATTTAGAAGTGAAGGAGTTTGGGACTTTTTGCAAGCTTAATTGTTTAGTGGACGTTTCTTTCATATTTTCAGTATGGCCAGCTTTTTTCTTAGCATTATTTATCACACACTGTTTTTTGTTTTTATTTACAGTGCAAATTAAATTTTCCCTCAGTTTGTTGTATTTTTGTAGGATATGAACAGGGGCAATTTTTTTAACATTTGTTTCAGGCATTTTGCAGTCATTAGGTTCTTTTACTGTATCTTTAGTAACCTGATTAAGTGGGGCATTTACCAATTCATTCAAAGAGTTCTGTAAGGCGATATCATTGCGGGCCGGAAAAACCGAAGCAAATTTCTTAAGATGTTTCTTCAAGCGCTGAGCTTGCAAAGTGTGAGGATAAAGACTTTGGCTTGAATACTTAGGAGAAGGAATTATTGGCAGCTGATGCTCCTCCGGTATACGAGTGTTTGAATTCTTTACAATTACTAAAGACTTTGTTTCTGTGGTTTCCATAAACCATCGACAAATATCTGAAAATTTAGAAGAATTGGTAAACAACATCTGCATTGGTGAAGATCTTGGTCCATCCTGAATACTTTTCGGCCTACGAACCCTTTTTTTTGTTTTCCAAATTTCCTTTAATTTGTCAGCTTTATTTTTTGACTTTGCCATGTTTGCCGCTTCTTTGTCTAATGGAATCCAATTTTGGTGAATGGTTGTGTACATGTCATTAAAATAAGAGATACGTTCATGATTCTCTTCTTCGGTACACCAGTCTATAAATTTTGGTCTATTTTGATTGTTAGCACCATTGTTTATTTGATTAATTCCTGCAGACAGGTTTTTTAATTTACAACATTTAAAGTTCTTCATCGAATCCATCGAAGTTTTTAAGGCAACATTCTTTGTGTTACTCTTCGTTTGAGAGCTAGAATTTGAGTCATTATCTGATAATCTTTTACCACTTGTTTGAAGCTGCAATGGACAAGCTTTTCGCGAATTTGTTGCACCAAGTTTACATCTTGTATCCACCATATTTGGGGACTTCTGAGGACTTTGTTTTACAAAAGACACCATTCGCTCATCAGAATGAATATTAAAATATATTTTGATATTTTCAAACTTAAAAGGGGATGAAAAAGTACTTTTTAACATGCTTTTCCAAAGTAATGGTTCACCCTCTCCACAATGACGGTTTAAAGATGCTGCAAAATAATTTTCCCCATTGCAACAATCTTCAATTGGATAATTAATGGAGGAGGAGCATGGTGTATTTTCTGTTTTAAAATGCACAGAACGCTTTGCTGAATTGGAGCCTTTAGTGAAAGATAAAAGTACCTGAAGGGAAGAAATGGTCTGTAATGGCGGGTCAACTGATAGCTCACGACTACGAAGACATCGGTCAGTTGGGGCGGGAACTTTTTTATGCCTTTTCAAAGGTGTAATAGGTTTATGTTCATTGAAACTTAGTGAATTGTCTGGAGTGACTGCAGTGATGTTACTATCCCCATCAGTCAGTTCTGTTTTTAACGGTTCATCAAATGTATCATCGCTGTTGCAAACAGATGAAGATACAGTATCATGATGGAGATGATCTTTTGAAACATTTTCTTCTAGTCTCACGTTAACATTTCCCACATTTTTAGCACATATATCTAAAAGATTATGTAAATGTTCAGCAGGCCTTAATCCATCTGACGTAGGACAAGTGAGTTCATCAAGTAAAGGTTGTGGGTCATCCATAGGTTTTAGTGCATGATCTTTTGTCTCCATTTCATCAGAAACATCACGAGCTAGGCTTTGACCATCCCTAAGAGTGGGTAATATTTTCAAACCTATGGAGTCTACTTCATCTTCAACCCCATTTTGCACAGAATGTTCCTGCAACTTAACCAGACTATTAGAACTATTAATATCACATTGCGAAATTGGATTAATTGGATGTTCTAAATTTTCTTTGGGTTTAACATCCGAATAGTTTTCTGAAGACATCTGTATTAATGATTTCTGTGTAGAAATAACAGCAGGACTATCAATTATTTCCAAAGATACTTCAGATACGATCTTAGAATCATTAAGCTTGGAAAAACCTATGTTTGGGAAATCTGTGTTAGAAATACCATTTGGGAGCGATAATGATTTTGCAGAGAAAGCAATTGCATGGCTGTTAGGCGCGATAGCAAAATCTTGCTGTATTTCTGTACGAGAAGGACTACATTGAGGCGTTTTATCATGGTTAGAAAGCACTTGGTTATTTTTTAATGAAACATTTATTTCCAAGTCTAATGCTGTGGCATCTGAACTTTCTTCTTGACCACAAGAATTATCGGAATGGGAGACTTGACCGTTAGGCTCTACTACCAATTCTTCTACAGTTTTTTCATGAATGGCATCTATATTTACTATAGAATTTATTTTTGTCTTTGGAATTTCATCTAGTGCGAGTTCGTCGTGGTTGTTTTCGACACATGCTATTTGAGCTTCTTGAGACAACATAGTTATCAAAGAATCGGAAACATCTACTGGCACTGCAGCCAAACCCAGGTGTTCATCCAGACGGTTTTTCGATTCATTACTGCTAGAAGAATCTGGTATGCACTCTCCAAAATCATCATTCTGTGGTGTAGAATTAAAATAGTAGTTTTCTACTCTTTTCTCTTCTACATTGAACAAGGACACGGCATCCGTAGAAGGTAGTGTCTCAATCAAGTCATTAGGAATAATTAATGCTTCAGAAATATCTAATGCCGGGTTTCCTCTGTCCTCAACTTTTGAACTTCTTACCAATGTGCGAACAGTGGACAGTTCACAACATTCAGAACCGTACAGATATCCTCGGGTACTTTTCCTTGCAGTTTGCCGAGGACAAACTACAGGCTTGTGAGTTTCGAAGTGGCATTGGGTTGTAATTGGCTCACTTATGTAAACTACATCACATTGTTTATCACAATCATTTGTCATCAAGAGTTGAGTATTCCTACATTTAACCGTTTTTAAACGCTTATTTTCAAGTGCTCTGATTTTGTGTAAAGTTGACCCGGAATAGTCGGCAAGATGCTGAAACGGACTCTCCTGAAAGGTTGCAAGTTTCTTGACCGTTACTGTAGTAACTGAATTTTCCTGCTTTAATTTACAGTCATTGCAGTCCAAAAAAGTTGGTTTAGGGTTAATGTATTGCGTGTTCTCCTTATTGGCAATTTTTGGGATGTCTGTAGGGAGTTCAGACCCAGGGGAATCATTGAGCATGTTTATTGCAGAGTTACTACGTGAAAGAACACCATGTTCTGAATAAACTGTCTGATTAACGTCAGAGATTTTTGTAAAGACTGTTGCGGTTTTATCCTCGGTTTTTGAATTGGCTACAGGATTATCTGTCATGGTTTGGTCTGTGGTATGACATACATGAATGGAATGATCTGTGTTATAATCTGGAGGCTGTGGGTTACCATCGTGATAGTTGTCCTCATGTAGATCTGTGTTAGTATTTATTGTGACTTGACAATTTGAAGAAGATTCAGAAGCAGATTTGCTCACCTCCATAGGGGAATACACTTTTCTATCAGAATAAGAATGATCATAGCCTTCTATATTAGCATTTACAACCTCAGAGATTGGGGCACTTTGACTTTTAGATTTCAGAATGGATTCTTCAGTGCATAAATTGTTCAACACGCGAATAAACTGCTTTTGGTGTTGTGAACACAGCTTAGACATGAACAGTTCCAGTGTTAAACCTGATTTGTTAGGGTCCATTTCTTTCTTTTCTGTATCCTGAGTGCTGAAAAAAAAAAAAAAAAGGGAACAAACATTTAGTGACACGATTATACATCATTTAAGTCAACACATTCCTAGCAAATTCTTCCCATTAGCGACACTGCATTGCTATAGCGCTTTGTAAGTGGTTATAAATAGAAAGAGGATCTAGCAAAAGTACAGCAGGAAAGACTCCCCTCAAAAAGAGAACCTGTCAGCAGGGAATGCCCCTACAAACTACACACAGTAGCCTTTAGAGATCTTTACATGTGTTACACTGATGCCTTTATCGATGTAATTTTAGCCAACAATCTTCAAAAAAAACCCAATTTTTATCAACGTCCTCTGTTCCAATCATGGAGGAGCGAAGCTGCAGTCAAATTAGTTCACCCTCCTCACTGACACTGCTAACCGGGCTTAAGAGAATTCCTGAGTATGGGGTGAAGAGCAGCCAGCATCATTCTCAAACTCCACCTTCCTAAGGGAGTGCTTAACGATATAGCAGAGCTGAGTAACACAAAACCACTGTCTCTCCCTCCTGCTCCTCCTCCATCTGGAATTATCTTCAGCCCAGTTAGTGTCAGCGTCAGGTAGCTTGACTGTACACTGCAGCTACTCACCTCCATGACTGGAACAGAGGACACCAATAAATTGTTTTTAAGATGTTTCTATCCATTAGAGCCTCTATTCTTCTAAATGGTACAGTGTGTGGTTTGTGGGGGGAGTGGGTCACTGGTGACAGGTTCTCTAAGAAAAAAAAATGTCATGACGATTCTCAGGTCTGCAGATTGCACCTTAATAATAAACCTCAAGGTATTTAAAAGATGAACCTTAAGACCTGGAAATATCACAACGAGCCTAATTAGTGTATATTTGCAAAGCTGGAGGTCAACAAGCAAGCTTATTGTTGTAGGATTTGAAAAATAATTGGAACAGCCATTGACAAAGCAACCAACAAATGCAATGGTGTTGTGCATAGGAGATCTCTTTAAGGATTTTTCTTCGATGTTCTTTTTTTAAATTACAGTTATGATAAAAAATAAATGGCTAAATTTGTGTGATGAAAAATTTACTGTATACAGTCGTGTCTAAGCAGAGTTTTGCAGCACCAAAATGTGCTGAAAAACCTCACCTCCACTTATACAAGAGTCAATAAAATAAAAAAAAATTCCGGCATCGCCAATGCTCCCCGTGGCTTTTCTTCAGTCTTCTCTCTGCTGTAACAGCTGGCAGAGGTACGGCCATGCGCTCTGCGGCGCACACTATAATGCAGCGGTGTCACCGCTGATTACGTCATAGTATGTGGACGTGTCTCTGCTAACTGTTACAGAGAGAAGAAAGAAGAGGAGCTGCACAGAGCGCCGGGGGTGCTGGAAGGTGAGTATGTAAGTTTATTTTTTTTTTTTATGTGCTGGGCATACTGGGGGCTGGCTGGCTGTATACTGGGGGCTGGCTATATACTGAGAGGCTGTGACCAATGCATTTCCCACCCTCTGCTTATACTGGAGTCAATAGGTTTTCCCAGTTTTTGTGATAAAATTAGGGGCCTTGGCTTATACTCAAATTTATAAGGTAGCTTTTCTAGGATCGACCAAAGCTGAACTCACATACAATGTAGTTAGCGGTTAAAAAAATACGGGAACCATAGGTTTCTGTAGGATTTTAGTAAATTATTTAAGTGTCTCTATATACTGCATTTTGTCTTCGTAGGCCTCTATTGTGTTTTATATCAAACAAAAAAAAGTCACTCTTAACACTGAAAAATGCTGGACATTTTGAAAGAAAGCAGCCAAGTTTTTCATCTTTTTAAAAAGTTTTACAACCCCTTTAATTTAAACAAAAAAAGTCCTTTCTACTAACTGCCATGTGCAGACGCGTCATAGGCATGTGCCTAATAGAAAATAGACTAAATAGAAAAATAGGCTAATTACATACCACCATCATTGATTTCCATTATAACGGAAAACATATGTTACTTGTAATGGAAACACTGCCGTTGACTATTAGTTCATTTAGACTTGCATGTTAAAAAGGTTCCTTTAACCCCTTGACGCTCTGCTGAGCCCTCTTCATACACAGGGGGAGCGGGGTGGGGGTTTGTTGCATATTGTAGTATAGTAGTAGCATTGCAGTATATAGTAGGAACGATCAGATCATCTAGGATTTATGTACCCTAGAGGGTCTAAATAGTAAAATAAAAAAAGTTAAAAAAAAAAAAACCTAAAAAGTTCAAATTGACCCCCTTTCCCTAGAACCAATATAAAACTTAATAAACAGTAAAAATCACAGACACAATAGGTATCACCGAGTCCAAAGTGCCCGATCTATCAAAATATAAAAAACAACTCATTACCGGCAGTGAACCACATAACAGAAACGCGACTTTATTCCATTTTTTTATGTGATGTAAAATGGTGTAAAAGTGACCAAAGTGTCGCACAGACCTCAAAATGGTAGCAATTAAAACGTTGGCTCATTTCACAAAAAATGCCATCTAATACTGCTCCGTACACCAAAGTATGAAAAAGTTACGTTATTAGCTTCAGAAGATTTTTTTTAATTTTTGAAAATCTATCACCATGATCGAACTGAACCAAAAGAATAAAGCAGAGGTGATATTTGGGGCGCACGAAGAAAGTCATAAAAACTAAGCCCACAAGAAAGCAGCGCGGACATAATTTTCTTTCCAATTTTCCCACATTTATTTTTTTCCAGCTTCCCAGTACACGCCATGGAATAATAAAATAATGTGATGGAGAAGTAAAATTTGTTAGGCACAAAATAAGCCTTCACACTGCTCTGTAGACGGCAAAATGTTATGGATTTTTGCAGGTGGAGAGCAAGAAATGAGCGAAAAAACCCTGCGTCCTTAAGGGGTTAAGTCATGCCTCTGTTAATTGTAGTAGGAAAAGTAGAATCACGCTAATTTTTTCCCCGTTATAACAGAAGAAGTATGCATCACATGATGGCACGTCGAGTGTATATGAACGTTAAGGCCGCTTTCACACAGCATTTTTGGGGGGCAGATATCTGGCAGCAAGTATCCGACCGGATATACATCTCCATAGACGGCTAGGGTGCTAGCAGGGCCCCAACATGCCCTATGCTTCCCCACACATACGGTTGGGTGACATGCACCGCTATGGGGAGGTGCTAAGGAGAGAGCACTGCTGCAGGCTTGCCATTCATATGGCCGGGCAAGCCCAAGGCTGTGTGTAAGCAGCCTAATTCTAAGGATATAGCATGCTACATCTTACATAGAGGAAAGCGCTACACGTTTACATCAAGTTATCTGATTTATTACATCATGTTACCGTTATTTAATTAATATATGGCAAATGCTTAATCTAGCTGTGTCCTATAATACAGGCTTTAATCAGGTTCTTTACAATCCTATGAGGGAACATTTTTACAAAAGTTATTCCCAATCAATGCTTAGCGTTTACATCTAAAAAGGGGAGTGTTCACATGTTGCCGACCGAACTGCATTCAGTTTTGGGTGTAGTTTCTTCATCCATCAGCTGAAAGGAATTCACGGAGACTGTAAGACACGTTTATTGAACAGGTTTGCCATGAAAAATCATTAACCTCAACAAACCAGAAAGCAGTTGATTGGGGTTGGATGCAGTTTTAATAGCAAAGTGTGAACCAGCCAATGCGATCGGACAATTAACAAGCAAATATACAATGTATGTCTATGTAAGTTTGGGGTCTCAGAACCAAACTTAAAAGTTGGAACTCTTATAATCCACACTTCCATTTCAAAACTGGTTTGAATAGGGTTTGTTAACATTGCAGGCTTCCATTACAAAAATATTTAGCCATTATAAACACATTTCCTCTTAAACCAAGAGTCTGCATAGCAGCTTTCACATCTACGGATTTTAAAGAATAATCACCTCACCGTCCCCTTACAGCTTTAGCTGAGCTACTATAATGCACTACAAAGCAAACCCATCAGGTTGATTTGAGACCCCAAACCAACTACAGGCCCTTAGGGTTCCAAATCGACCTTTTTGAAATCTTTATATGTTAAAAAATTAAAATTAAATTAAATACTTACCTAGATGTGAGTCTGATGAGGCACAAAATCCGACTCACATAGTCGATCCATGGTGTAATATTTCAAGTTCATTTGCCGAAACGTGCATGAGGTAAGGCAAGTATTAAGTTTTTGTGCGCACCCCCAATGCATAAAAACAGGACGATCCATAAGGATTTGTGGGTTGGTTGAGTGTCCCAAATTACAATTGTTTTAATAACTGTAATTTGCTTAAAAGTAGCTCCTTCGGCTGCTCCCTTTAAAGCGTAATTGTAAAGTTGTGATTTTACCAAATTCTAATTTGCGATTTCCCTTATTGTGCTGCTCACCCTTTTCTTTCCAAAGTTAAAACCCTTTCAGTACAGAAAATGAATTAACAAAGTTTTTTTCTCACCAGTGGGTGGAGTCTAATGTCTGCCTGTCTATGCACTGAATGTGAGTTCAATTCAATTTGCCCGCAAATCCCATAATGCCTTGTATTGTCTCAAATAATTTAAGCATTAAATTCATTTAGATTCCTACAAGTAAATACACTGAACACTGCACATACAGGATGTATACGGTGACTAGCCTGGTAGCTTGCATCATATGGGAGCGCAAGGAAGTGGTAGAAATCATTAGTAAAACAGTTACGTGAAGTGTATAGCCTGTGCTGTGTGGGCACTAAGGGTTAATAGCTTCTCTGCACAGTGCTCAGTGCCAACTACAAGGTGGGGGAAAGAGGTAAAAAGAAAGACCTAGAAAGTTCTGTAGAATCACAGACCGGGGTGAAAGAAAGGAAACAGGGGAGATCTTGTACCTCACTATTCTGTGTCGGGGACATATGTACAGTCCTGAACACATCCAGTTCTTCTAAATACACGGAAAGAGCACTGTCACATGACCTCTGAGCAGCAGCTCTTCCCAGGAGTCCGTAGATATGTTTAATCAGACAGACTCCAGGGCTTGTAAGCACAGGCAGAGGTTCGGTATACACTTCAGCGTGGAATTATAAATACATTGATAGGTCATGTGACACTGCATTGAAAGGAAAAAAAGAGGTTGTATAATTTGATTTGCCAGTTATGTGAAGGAATTACTTCCATTATACGGGGCGGAATGTGGCCATGGGTTTAATGTGAATTGTTGCAGTTTTGCAGGAAGCACAGATAAAGCACATACAAACCATGTGTTTCACCTCTTCTCTGATAAATGCACGTTATGCAGCTATACAGGTGTTTGGGCTGTATCTTTACTTGCGACATTGTAATATGTTGCAAAAAAAATTGCACGGAAAATTATGCAACTGCAGACTAAGGGCTCACTGGTAAATGCTTTTATTACTTCTAATTTATTTTTAAATGGAACAACTTGAAGTGTAGATTTTATAAAATTATGTTCCAAAGTAAGACCATGTTATTGACGTCAGAATACAAATTTTTTTTTTATGCAAAAGATCTACTTTATTTGCAACCTATTAAAACCAAAAAACCTATCAATTTGGTAATCGCACAGACCCAAAGAATAAAGGGGCGACGTCATTTGGAGCGCACAGTAAAAGCTGTAAAAACAGAGCCACAAGAAAAATGTCACATAAGGGTTTTTTTTTTGTTCACTGCATATAGAATTTTTTTTTCCTACTTCCCAGTAAATGGCATGAAAATTTAAATATTGACACAAGGAAGTACACTGAAAACAAGGCCTTATAAAGCGCTGTACAAGGAAAAATAAAAAAGGTTATATGGATTTTTTTTTTTAAAAAAAAGGGGAGTAAAAAAAAAAACAAAAAACTTAAGCTTTGAACTTTTAAAAAGGTATTCACAAAAGACTGTTTCCTGTAGTAGAAATACTGCCTCAAGCATGGTTTTTGATATAGAGATTGGAGTTACAGTGGGGAAAATAAGCACTGGGCACACTGCCAATTTAGCAAGTTTCCCTCCTACAAATAATGGAGAAGTCTATAATTTTATTGTAGGAACACAATAAAATCCAGAAAATAACATTGTCTGATATTTTTTTTTTAAAAGAATTTGCATGGATAAGTATTTATCACACTAAAACAGAAATGAATATTTGCTACAATATTGTAATTGATTTGGTTTGCACACATCGCAGCAGTCCCAGTCCTCCATACAGATCTGCTGCAGATCTTTCAGGTTTTGGGACTGTGGTTGGGCAACATTCAGTTTCAGATTCTTCCAGAAACTTTGCAATTGGGTAGACCACTTGAAATTCTTCTTAGGGAAATACTCCGTAGTTATCCTTGCTGTGCGTTTCCGGTCATTTTCACGTTGGAAATCCCAGCCATGATCCATCTTTAATGGCATTACTGAGGGAAGGAGAGGTTGCCAAAAACGTGGTCAAACCAATCCGCCCTTCAATATGGTGCAATCCATCCGTCTCCTTTGCAGGAAAGCACCCTTAAAGTAAGAGATTTCCACCCCCGTGCTTTACTGTTGGGACGGTGTTCTTGGGTGTGTACTCATCCATCTTCCTTCAAGCATGTCAAAAAGGTCTATTTTGTCTCATCTGACCAAGTTCGCTTCTCAGGAGCCTCCTCTGGATCATCCAGATGATCATTGGTGAACTTCATATGGGCCTTAATTTGTGCTTCAGTGTGGAGTGGGAAATTGCATGCCCTGCATTATTTTAACATATGACAGCGTAATAATAAATCTTACAGACTGGTCCCAGCTGGCTTCAGGTCATTGACCAGGTTCTCCTCTGTAGTTATGGACCGTTTCCTCAGAATCATCCACCCACACGAGGAGAAATCTTGCATGGAGCCAAAGACCGAGGAATACTGACAATCTTGTCGTCCCTCCATTTTTTCACAATTGTGCCAACAGCCGTTGCCTTCACACCAAGATTTTGCCTATTGTCCTGCCGCCCATCCCAGTCTAGTGCAGGTCTACAATTGGCTCCAGGTGTCCATGGTGGAGAGGTAGGAGTGTGATTGATCTAGAGGACTAGTGGTTTTTTTTTTTTTTTTTACAGGCAACAAGTTCGAAAAGGTATTATTAATACAGGTAATGGGCACAGAGTAGGAGCAGATTCCTAAATAAAAAAGCAAATAAGTCTTCAGAAAACCAGAACTCTTCCCGGCTGGTAGGTGATCAAATACTCATTTCATGCAATAAAGTTGAAAATGTAAAAAAAATTGTACAAATGTGATTTTTAGTATTTTATATTCTCAGAGTTTACAGTACACCCATCATAAATAAAAATTAGACTACTCCATTCTTTGTAGACATCAGAAAAGAAGTACTACCGATTCTGCCAATGTAGACCACGACTCCTCCCGATACTTGCCACACTTTTCTACAAGGTGGTCAGGTCAAGTCAGTTAACAGTGACTAGAATGCTACACGCTAGTGGTTTAGGGGACATGGACATAACAGTAAAGTCCAATTAGCAAAGAGGAGAGTTGGTTTTCCCATCATTTGCAGGAAAAGCTAAGAGGCCTGAACATCAGGAAATGAAGGATGAAACAAGTCATATCTGGGGCCAATTTAGCACACCTGTAATAAGGCCTAAGAGGTATGCAAAAAATCTGGAATTGTTTTGGGTCCAATGCATGAAAATTGTGAATTTGGGGTCTGCTAGTCACCTTTGAAAGGTGGGCCAAGGCATATTATCCTCACCCCAACAGATTTGTTATAACATCTGAAATGTATTCTGGTCCTTGGCCCCTGTATGCCTCCACCTGGAGCATGTCTGGAGCATTTTGCTGCAGTTATAAAAATTGTTACAATACCATCTACTGAAGAAAAATAAGTGTAGTGTTGCCATTTATACAGAATAAAATAGTTTATAAAAAGACACAGGTCCATTAAAGTTCAACCAAGGAAGGGAAGGAATTGGATGAGGAAGGGATTTAGGGGAAACAATTCTATATAACATAACCATCAATGTTATTTAGGTGTAAGAAGGCATCTAGACCCTTCCTGAAGCTCTCTGCTGTCCCTGCTGTGACCAGCCCCTGAGCTCTCTGCTGTCCCTGCTGTGACCAGCGCCTGAGGTGATTAAACCTAGTTTTCGCCACCATATTTTTTGTACGGACCATTCATATATTTATATAAAATAGTATCCCCTCATAGTTGTCTCTTTTCGAGACTAAATCAACTAGATTTATTTAATATCTTTCCTAATAACAGACCCTCGATACCCCTCATTTCTGTGGAATAGTTCAGCCAAAGGAAGCAGTTTTTGGTCTGAATAAATAGCCATTTCTTAACACACACACGTTTCCTGCTAAATCGGTTAAAAATAATACTCAAATGCAAAACGAATATATGTTAATTTTCTTTAAATCTAGGTGTGACCTCTATCAGAACCCCTCCCACCAAAACCACATCTCCTTTACTATACATTTTCAACAATGACAGGTGAACTTTAGTATTTGGTATGTGCACTGTTTTAATCTCCTGGCATGTACTCCAGATGTCAAATTTCTGACTTTGACCCCAAGGTCCCCCATGTAGAAGAAATTTAAAACACATGGTATACATTTCTCTAGCGGGCTGCATCTGTACTGAGTAACTTAGTTGCCTACATTTTAGTAGGGCACAAAAGCAAAAAATAATTATAAACTCCATGTCCCAAACTAAGACCATTTCTGAATTTTCTTTACCATTTTTTTTTTTTATTTCTTCTGTCCAACATTCCAGCCATACTTTTTTGTATTATAAATAGTACATATCATTAACAAAAAAACCCATAAGATTTTTTTCACAACAAATTTATTAGAAGAATAGTGGTTTTGAAAAGTCTAGCATCCAGTGAGAACTACCATACACAACATTACAGCTGGGAATGTATTTTTTTTCGTAGTTTTTAAGATGACATGGTCAAATAATACAATGGAACCATTAAATTTTTTTTCTTTTTACACATGCACGACGACAGAATCAGCGCTTTCAACATACAATGCAGAAATAAAAATAAATGAACCACATGGATTTTTTTTTAAAGTTTAAAAGTACTTATTATCACATACAATAAAGACATTTCTTATTTAGTCCAGTCAAAATCAGAACTGCATTAAAAAAAAAAAAAAAAAAAAATTATGTAGTGCAATCAAACAAAAAAAAAAAGCAACTGTGATCATAAGTGCTCTACTACATAAGACATTGATCATATCAAGAACAAAAAAAAAAAAATTAATATCACACAGTACAAAAAAAAATCTGTAAATAAATATAAACTACAGTACAAGAGAAATATTAAATTATACAATTCTGTCAAACTGTAAACAGCATATTGAAATGAGGTCAATAAGTGTGTAGGGGGGGTTCCCGTTTGGACACAGGTTATCCAATTACCATAAATTAAATATGTTGAGTAAAACATTAAAAAAAAAAAAAAGTAGTCATCACGCAGAATAGAAAATAGAGTTCATCGTAGCAAATATGGATTATCAGGCCTCGCTTTAGAGGGGAGCTTCAATAACTATCCATTAGTCTTAAGTGCCTATCATCGGCAGAGGTTGGCCATACACATTAGTTCGCTGGCAGACACCTTTCCAAAACCCCCGACACACACTCATGCTTACATGCAGATCAGGGGAGTTAGGAGGCCGCCATTCACATTCGCTGGTCAGATGGATTTGCTAAAAAAAAAAAATCGGCACATTTTGATGATATTCATCTAATGTGTATGGTCAGCACCGGTTGTCGGAATACACAAAAATCTGATTCTCCTTTTGTACCACGCAAAAGAAGCAAATACAATTAAAGACCATGTTGAGCTTACTTTTGATAACTTTTAGCTTCTTAATATATATTATGGTCACTTTTTACTTTATTAAAAAAAAAAAAAAAAAAAAAAAAAAAAAAAAAAACAGGAACCCCCGTGCTATCTGTTCAGTAGTTACTGAGTATACAGAATGCCACTGTAAGTGTCTGAGGCACTGTGTGCTGAGGAGTTAATATGCAGCTTTCATAAACCGTTTGGCTGAGTTATACCTGGATACCTGAAGTGAGGTTTTTTTTTGTTTTTTTAAACTTGACATTCATCAAGGATGTGCTACAAGCACGTCATAAAAAGGAAACAAAAAAAAAAATAATAATAATAAAATTCACCCAAAAAATAAAATAAAAATCACTGCTAAAATTTAAGTAGAGTACAAGTACCTGAATCAAGTGAGTAGTGAGTAGAGTGTCCCTGAGGGTTTTAAGCAGTGTGTACATATGTTGAATTCCTAAGTTTAACATTTTAGCCTGAAAGCAACAGCAAAAAAAAACAAAAAAAAATCCCAGAAATTCCATTAAGCAGAGGCTACAAATTATGCAAGAAAACATTAAATGTCTATTTTGTACAAGTTTTTTTTTTTCTTTTTTTAAATCTTCCTAGCAGCAGTGAACTGCTGTACAAATACTTCCCATCTGTATTCACATACATGGGAGTCAGATAAAACATTTACTTTAAAAATTATATAAACATTTATAACCCTGGAGGAAAACAAAAAAATTAGTTTACAATCGAATGCATTCATGGGCTGGCACCACATAACTGTATGCTGGTAGAAATACACTAGTCTACTCATTACCTGAAATAAAATCCAATATCTAGGAATTTCATGTGCATCAACTTGACCCCCCCCCCCAAACAACTAAAAAAAACCTGCACTTTTTGTGGCAAATACCAGTCGGAAAGTTGGGGAGCTTAGTAAAAATACTTATTATGGGATTATTTGCGTGGATGTTGGTTAGAAAAACATAAAATGCAATTTACTTGTCATTTTCTTAAAGTCCTGAAGTCAACCAGTCATTGGTTTCCTGCTAACCCAACATAAGATCCCAAAAAGGGATATCCCAGATTACATTACGAGACAGCGTGGAGAGTCCGCTTTGTGGCTTCTCCCAGTCCCCTGACAAAAAGCATAAAAATCGGTCAGAAGACTCGAACTTTACCCGAACTTTACATTTGGCATCCTTCGTAACCCAGGCATATTGTTTGATACGTTGGATACACCTGGCCAATCACAGCCATGCCTAGCTGCTAAGGGCAGCCCACCAAGCAACATGTCCAGGCTCGGGCATCTCCCCTGTTCTCTAAAACATTGGCTGCCGTTGGGATTTATTTTTTTCAGACGTTCAGGCGTCATGAAGCTGATAAATTATACAAATTAACTTTTTATTATTTAATTTGTTACAGCTTAAGTTACTAACCAAGCATCCAACATGCCATATAATAATTAGATCAGTATTCTAACTTGAGTGGTTTTAGTATGAGAAATATAAATAAATAAAAATCATCTAGATTAGTAAAATCAAAAGACATATTATAAACAGTGGCAATCTCAGTGATAACTCCATTGAGGAGTGGATATATATCAGTGCTGAAGTAGAAAAAAAAAAAGTGCTAATAAAGCTCCTCTTTCTAACTCAACAGGAACTGGCAAGTGCTTTCTAAATTAATCTAATAAAAAAAAAAAAAAAAAATATTAAAAATTAAGAAAACTGAATATACTATACTACTTGCATTAGTAAAATGCCAGACATGACTGGAGCGATCCCCCTGTGCACATGATGCAAATGGATCGACTCAACAGAATTCTTGAAGTTTTTTAAACAATTTCCCAGTCACCCGTTTTAACTTTGGAAAAAAAAATTATAAATGTACTAAGGTTATAAAACACTTTACACAAGCGTAGCGCAACAAGCTGTAATCTATTATATAGACTTTTTTGGCAAATACACCTGTAAGCACATCTAGCATTGGTCCACTGACAGAATTTGTAGCACGGTAAATTTAAAAAAAAACAAAAAACCCTAAAATGGCTAAATAACCAAATAGTCATTAATCAAGAGGATGGTCTTATGTGTTAATACTTACATGCTAGACAATTCAGTGACACAGCAATACATTCCCTCGCCTGCATATGGCTCTGTCGTAAAAACGGCTTTATTGAAATTGCACTACTCTCCCTTAGCAAGAGATTTTAGTTTTTTTTTTTTTAATATTCAGTTTTTCTTTTTTAAAACAACTCCATTACTTGTTCACTCAACTTAACCTAACCTACAAGTTGAAAAATAAAGTTAACTTTGAGGTATGGATTTTATCTGTACATAAAAATAATTCAATTTTAGTGATCTTTAAAATAATAATAAAAAAAAACAAATAAAAAGTGACACCGTAGAGAACTAAAATATTTACAGTAGTTTGTTAACCGGTAAGTGATCTGTCACAGAAACTTAATAGCCTGTGTATTCCTGTTGTATAGGACGATGAACAAAAAAAAAAAAAAAAAACACTCCTACAAAAAGGCAAAGTAGGTGTTTCAAAAAGTATATACATACAATTCACAGATAAGATGGCAATCCGGATGCAGAATTAGTCATATCAATAAATGAATATGGAGAAAAAGACGTATCAAAATGCAGAAATATGAACAACTATGTAGTCAAAAGAGGTATTTTGTGTTCCAAAATAGTGGTAGCTATATCAGTAAGCCAGACTCGTGCTTTACTTACGAATCGCTTGAAAAGAAGGTCAAAAAGGTAGATTTTGTTGTAGTGAAAAACTAGATCATCGTACTGGGTCTATTATGGCTCAGAATAATAATTTAAAAACCCTTTCCACTGTTGCAGTTACATTGCATATTTCAGTCACACTGATATCAGTGCTAAAAACTCATTTTTGGGAATTTTATCGATGTTTACCTATAGTGAAATGCCACTTTATAAAATGGCAAAAAAGAAATATTTATATAACATACTGCAAGTCAACCAGACTCGAACAATCGGGATATAAATCCAAGTAAAAGCTAATTTGTGTACAGGATTCCTTAACATCTAAGACTAACATCTGAGCACTGGGAGGTTAAAAAGGAGGAGGGGGAATGGTGGCATGCACATCAAAGTAGGAATGCTTAAATCAGATTCGAGTTATAAACAAGGTGCACCTGAATATTAAGACCGAAACTTTACAAAATCTACAAGATAAAATATAAATCTTTTGAAATAAAATCAGCAGCTTTTTCTTTTTTTTTTTAAAGGTTATGAAATATTAAAGGGACCATTAACTCATGCGTTAAGGGTAAATAGGATTAAGGGAATTTGTGGATATTTTAGATTTTAAACTCTGCAAATGATTACAAAAAGTTACCAATTACCTTCTAGATTTCGCCACATCTTCAACCTGGTTTAAAGTGGGTAACTTTCATTTAAAAAGCTCCACTCACATTGGATGGTAAGTGGTGACATCATGTGACTGCTATGCTAATCACTGGCATCAAAGCCAGTAATGGCTCAGTCATCAGAGAAACCAGAGCACCTGAGCTGTAACTGGGGATTCGTCCAAGTGCAAACTGACCGCATACTGGCTTGACGTCATGCACTGAGCAGTGATGGGAACAGGAATCTGCATCCTAGTGATTTATGATGCAAGGAGTCGCATCCCAAGCACTGTTCTTAAAAAAATATATATATATCTTCTAGAAATACTCATCTTCGCTCCTCTTCACCTTGATCCCGGTGCTAGTCTCAATACCCGGGATCACCTAGAAAAGAAAGTTATAATTAGCAGCACGGAGCGCCGGATGTCTGCTAATTAGGCACGCCCCTGCATGATGTCACATGAGAGCTGTGAATGCACACCACTCACATGGGAGAGGGAGGTGCTGGGGCGTGCATAATTAGCAGCAGACATCTTGTTCCCATTTTCTGTGCTGCTATTTGTAAGTTTCTTTTCTAGGTGATCCCTGCGTGTCAAGACTAGCAATGGACAGCGCCGAGATCAAAATGGAGATGAGGAGAGGGGGGGAATTTTTTTTTTTTTTCCCCCCTTTCATTTTTTAAAGTGGTCTATGAAAACCTGTCAGCACACTAATGTCAGATTTGTGGCCCTGCCCTAAGAGATACCCCCCCCTGCTGGTATTGGTTTCCACAGCAAAACAAAAGCTCACACCTGTCCCTGCAGCAAACACAACTTTTTGTAAATAATTTGCAGATACCTTGTGATCCTGAAAAGGACCTTTTAATTTTGCGTTACAAAATAGTAACGTCCATTTTGTTTTTGTGTCAGAGCAAGTGCCCTGTGAATAAAGCTCTTGCCGCCTTAAACATTTCTCCTGCACAAAAAAAAAAGTTTACCTGAACGTTTAGTTACAGATTTGAGTGGAATGCTTCTAAACTGACAAAATGCAATACAATCTTCAGGTCACAAGTTAGGTAAGTGGTGATACAAAGGTTAAAACGTGTTTGGTATATATTTATATATAACATGTTAGAAAACAAACTAAAAACAACCTATTTACAGAGTCTCCTCTAAACTACAAATACTACACATGTATCACTTCCACATTGAAAGGTAGGCACACAGTTTCACCAGGGCTCGATTGTCAGAGAGAAGAGCAGAGGGGTTGGCAGTAACACAAGTACAGACACTGACTACCTGAGGTTGTACTATTGTTCACGTTATGTCTTTTTAATAGATTGAATCATTTGGGAAGGGTGAGGGAGTAGGGTGTATCTACCAGTGCAAGACTACAGGCAAAAATCTAAAATATTATTTGAAGTACTGCAGTCTAAGGGCTCATTCATGCGGGCGGTTTTTGAGTAACCATGTTTTTTGCTGATAGCATACTGACGCAATAATTTATTTGCGTCTGTTCACATGTCTGTTTTATTCAGTAATGTGCAGACTGAGGGAAAAAAATAGCATGCACCATTTCTTTTCCCCCATGCAGACCACGGACATCCATGAATCAACTGTTTTTTGCACATTACATGTCTATGTTTTTTGCAGATTTGCTACAGACATGCCCATCTGAATAAGCCCTTAATTTAGATATGAGTGAACACACTTAGAAGTCCATTCACAAAGAATAGATATGCTGCAGTCTTCAGTCCTGAATTGCTGGCAGAGCCACCACAATATTACAGAAACATATTCTCTCCACTATAGAGAAGATTTTAGGTCTGCACTGCACTGTGTTAATTTAATGTGCCCAAATCACGACTGAGTTTACCCTGTGTAAAGCACAGGCACAAAAATCTAAAATGAGCAAGGTCTACAAAGTAGGAATGAAAATTGGTAATTAAGATACTACATGTAATATGTATATTTCCTGACAATCCTAAAATTCCCCTACTAAACAATTGTATTCTCTGGCTCTTTAAGAATCACAACATAAATTGGAGTGAATGTGTTCTTATCGCTGGAGCCGTGAGCTATCCCATCCCTTCTGGTCCTTGGCTGTTATGTGATTGGCAATCAGATCTACTACAGCATCTGAACAGGACGTCAATTTTCAACCCTTGCAGACTCAAATCCAGCCTTAAGCACATAAGATGCTGTGTCATTTGCAGGTTATGATTGCAGGTCACATAACAAAGAAGATCCAAAAAGAGCACATTATGTAAGAGCAGCTTTTGTAATTCAAGTTGTTTTGGTGCAATAAAATATATGGGTGGGACGCAGAATTAAAAGTGATCTAAGGCTCACTTCAGAAATGCAATTCAGGCGCAGCAGGGAGGAATTTTTTCCAAACACATTTGTGTTTGGACCTCAATGCCTGTGATCGGTAACATGCACCACATACTGCATTGTTCCCGATCCCAAGCTGTCTATCAGTCCTGCTGTACACAATTTCAGTTGTCCCTAGACAAGACACTAACTTCTGGGGTCGGGGAAGCCATCTTGGATTCCCGCGTGACAGCGTGGAGCTGAGATTTCTGGGTCTTTCTGCTCTGAGCCTGTAGCTCCGCCCCCTGCACAGAGTTCAGAGACACTCACTGATCACTTCCTGCCAGGACATCTGAATAGAGAGGAGCTGCAAACTACAAGCAGCTAAGTGATCCAGGGTAAGGGGGAAGGCAGGCACATAACTGAGAACACAGATGTAGCAGAGCTCAGTGTAAAAGTCTGTCAGCCTCTGTCTGATCTAATGAATCTCTGATCTGTCTCATCTCTTTCTATGTGTCAGTACAATGTCAAAAGCCAGATGAAAGTGTATATACACCTGTACACTGATAATCCAACCACATTGTCACCCCACGGAACCAGATGGATCATAATGTGTCTGCTTAGAGTCCGCACCGACACCCTAGAATATAACACTGAAAAGCCTAGGGAGGGATAGGAGCTAAAACAGCAATAAATCTGAGTAACATTGTAAAGTAAGGGATTAAAATGATATATATTGTGTACACATCACTAGGGGATTGATATGTGAGATTTTTCTTTTCATGGGACAACCCCTTTAAATTGTGTTTCTAAAGCCAGACATAGGTCTTTTCATTCTGCGTCTCACCCATATAGTCTACATATGTACCGAAACAGCATCCAATGCATACGTTAGATTGACCCACCCCATTCAATATACCCGCAGCATTTACATATTAATTGGTATGAACGATAAACCCAAATCTCTGAGATTCATCCTTAACCTGTAACTCTAACCATTGTCTTGAATTCATAGGGTAAAATGTTTTGCAAAATCTTTCAGAACTTCAACATCAGAATTAGGTCAAACGTGTGCCTCCGCTTTCATGTAAGAAGATACAATTCTCAAAAAAAAAAAAAAAAACAGAAAAAGAAAAACCCCTAGCAAATAAATTCATCTATGTTAACATTGCAGTGCAGCGATCATGTGGCGAGCTAGGCTGCCCATATTTAGTCTTTTTAAAGTATAAACCTATTTTACATCTACCACTGCATACAAGTATAAAGCATAACAAATATAGTGTTAATAAAAAAAGGTTTTACAAATGGTGCAAGTAAGACTTTCACAGAGCAGGTTTGGAGCACAACAAGCTCATAGAGGAGGAGTGTCTATAAATGTATGGAGAGCAGAGAGAAAGTAGAAAAAAAAAGAAAAAAAAAAAGTACAAAACTGTGTGGCTCATGGAGTGCTTATAAAAGAACAGTTACCTGAAGAGAGACTGTAAATGCTGCATATACACTTGTACACGGCAGCTTAAAGATAATCTACACCGGATAATGATTGACTATCAGCTTACATTATGACTATTATACAGTAAAATCAATCCTAGCAAACACACTAGGCCCAAGGAGTGCCCTTCATTCCTGAATTCTGAGGAATAATAATGAGGTTGTACGGTTATGAAACCATATGCACCAGATAATATCACAGTAGTAAAGTGTGTGTGACCCCTGAAACCTACAAGTGAGAAACCACACAGTTTAGCATCTAGGGAAAAAAAAAAAAAAATCAAGTAAAATTTACACATCTGTATATTTAGAAAGTGTGGTATTTCCAGAACTCTGAGGACTCTGTGTAAAGCAACATCTCCAGAAAGAGTGAGCTAGTATCATAAGGCTACTCCTTTTAAAGTCACCAAATCCATCCAGAACATTGCTTTATCACAAAGATTTAGTGTTGATCTGGAAATCGGTCTAGTTTGAAGGTAGTGTATACAACAATATCCTCTCCCTGTAAGTAGAATGGCAGGTAAGCCAAGTTTGGGATAGGGGGAAGCAGTCTAGTGTTATGTGTAGCCTATCTAAACCTACAGAAGAATATCAAGTTCATCTTTAGTTGCAATGAAATGGTTTTCAATGGTCATCGCTGGAGTGTTGTGAAAATATATGTGTACCGACACATACAGAATTTTTTGTTTCTTAAATCCACCAGGGAAAAAAAAAAATGTATAAATTTAAATAAAAGTTTTAAAACACGTGCACACCTGTTAAGATGCCTCCATGCTTCCTGGCTGTGCAGGACGAACACTTCCCTGCTCTGGAGAACCATTAAACTCAAGAAATGTAAAGCTCTAGTAATACTCTCTCATTTGTAGGTCAGATACGTACTGCCGTAAGGCCTACCCATAACCACGTTTTGTGCTCTTTGCACACTGCCACTGAACTAAAGCCTTTTCTTTTGCATTCTCCGAAAAAAGTAACAACCTCCAAAAGTTACGTGAGGTACATTCAATTTTTCAGAAATCATTTTGGCATAAAACACTTAAAATCAGACTTCTAGGAAATGAATTGTTTAAATATCTATAGACGGCTTTTTTTCTAAAGTAACTCCTGAATTTTTTTTTTCTTTAAAGTGGACTTGTGTTTCAAATTTTTTTTTTTTTTTAAATATACATCAAGAACACGATACATGCCGGCTCAATAGTTACGAGTCCATGTTCACATGTATGGGTTCTCTTGCTGAGGTAACAATTCTCTATTGAAAATAAAAAGCATGCGTAAAGGCCAAATAAAGTATTCAAGGGTTGTACTGGGCGTGAGGAACTGACAAATCTGCCTGACTTTGAGCACTAAGTTTGCACCTGGTAGAGGTCTGTTAGGAAACTGCCTTAAAACGTTTCACAATAAGTTAAGCAGGTGTAAAGTGTGCTGTGCATCAGAAGACAGAAGTGCTTGCCCAGTTTGGTTACAACTCATTTCCTAACTTAGGACTTTACAACATGCCTATTCATCTTTAGATTCATTTGCACTTGACGACGCCTCCACCTCTTCCTGAGGTTCCAGTTCACTTTTTACTGCAACATCTTGTTCTTCCAACCTCATTAGTTTCAGCTTTTTCTTTGGAGGATTTTTTAATGTGCCTAACCTCTCTTTGACTTTGTACTCCAGTGTGCTATGAGGAATCCCATAAATGCTTTGCGCTTTGGAGACACTCATTTTGCCATTCATGACAACAGCAATCGCTTCCTCCAATATCTCACTGTTATACTGTCTGTATCTCCCTCTTTTTTTCCTTGGTTGTTTAGAGCCGGGGTCTCCTTCTTGATCTGAGGTGGAATATGGCTGTCCAGAGGTAGACTGCTCAACATCTGAGCTCCAGGAATCAGTGGTAGTATCCAATAAATTCCTTCGATTTTGCTTTGGAAGGATAGTCCTTAATTTTTTGCTAAGTGCACTCTCAGTTTGTGAACCCATTACCAAAGAGCTGTAATTGTAAAGATCCCCACTGCGGGACTCCCAAGACAAATCCATGCCACGGACCTGTGGAATTTTTAAATCAACTGGAGAAGAAAGGCCCAATTCTTTTTTAATTTCATGTTTGTTTGGAACATTTTTCTGAAAAGCATTTGCATTTTCTGTGAGAATAGGCAGGTCACTGATGTTGCTGAGTGCGCCATTACCCCTATATTTCAAACGGCCAAAATTTAATTCATAGTGCGGTTTTGCCCAAGAAGCTTCCCTGGATAAGATCAAATGTTGTCCTTGATTCTGCAGTCCAGACGAACCATGGCTGGCAGCTGCTGAAAACTTTCTGCTATGCAATTCCTCACTAATCTGCAAGGAGCGAGCCAATGGCACTTTTAGAGGTGTGGAGTGGCCATAAGTTTCCCTGGTTGCATCCAGCAAACTTCTTGGAGGCACCCCATCACCACTGCGCAGAAGTCCATCTGGACGGTGCAGGCTGGGTCTCCCAGGTCGCCTAATTGGATGGAAGGAAACTGATGTGAGCAGAACTTGCACAGGTAGGGAGGGATGGGTGAATGGGGCCACTCCTTTATTAGAAGGCCTTGCTTGGGTAACATCACTTTTTTTTGTATTCTAACGTTAACTCAGCATCAGTTTAACAAAAAATAAAAGGTTCACAGAAAATAAAATGAAATTTTATGGGCAAAAAAAATAAAACAAAAAAAAAAAAAAGCTTGATCTTTGGCTGGGTTCACAAATTCTTGTAGAAAAAAAAGATAAAACGAAAAACAAAAAATGTCTTGCGCAACAGTCTGAGTAGCACTTTGATTTATCAATAAGGTTGTAGTGGTCAATCCCTTTAGTTATATACACAAGTGATATATGTGACGTTACCACTAAACAAGTACAGTAATAAAAGAGTAAGCCGCTTTGAACACAATGCAATCTACTTTATGAAACAGTTATACAGTGCCTGCTGCTCACATCATTATAGAGGTAGAAAGACATCAAGAAGAGCCCATGTCCGGAGACAATGTGGCCAAGACCGCTTTAAAAGCGGCAATTTTACTTCAAGACTGAAGAGAAAAATGGCCTTACACATAGAAGTGCTTTGTGAAGTCAAATAATGTGCACGTAGCAAATATATATTTTGGAAAAAGCACATAAAAAAACCCAACAAATCAATAAAGTTATATCAGGTTTTGCAGTTGTATAGTCAGACCATTTTTCCCCTTGAAAGAATAGATTTGATAGGTGACAAAGGTATGATTTAGATGGTGATTGATCATATAGGATTTAAAAGACATGATTTATAACATTGGAATGCAAGATACATGGAGATAAAACAAAACACAGACCATATGGACACTTTCTTCAGCCATTTGTAAAACACGATTTAGTATAGTCTCACTTAAGGAATCTCAAGTCAGCTGAATAGTCACTGCACTGAATTTAACACAGCTGAAACTAAAATTTGTAGAGACTGCTAATGAAATTGAAAAATATTGGTCAATCACACTAAAACAGGCTGTGATGAAGACACAGGGATCACTTTGAGTTTAGAAATTATGAAGCCAAAACAAGAGACTAAAATATTATGAAAAATAAATTTTATATAATTATGAAATTATTATAAAATAAAAAAGGTAAAATCAAAACAGGGAGGGGAGGGGGGAAGACAAAAAGGCAACTAAAGATACTCAATGTGTTTAGGAACACAAATTCCTAGCCCCCAAGCTATAAAAATTTTATTGCAAGGTTTGACAGCCCATACAATTCCGTAAAAATAAAAAAAGGATAATAATTGTAATAATATCTGTGTGGGTAATGTTGCAGGTTTATGCAGTATTGGTCATACAATGAATGGGAAACAAAGTAAATGATTTCATGAACACGACACCAATTTGAAAAGTGAATTTCATTGCTTTAAAAGGATGAAGGGTATAAATCACTCAAGTTTTTGAAACAGATTGTGATTTTGCAAGTGCAATTACAAAGGAATATAAAGAATGTGATGAGACGATGATACTTACCCATTCCCTATAGTGTTTGAGGTACTTGGAGAAATAGAGGAATTCGGGCTACCGGAACAAGGACTCTTTTTAGTGGACAAGTCAAGCACTCCATCTGCTGAAATAGAACAAAACAAAGCATTTACGTCTCCCTTTATTACAATATCTAATCACCATAGTTACAAGAGAAAGTAAAGAACCGGTAATTGCGCACAAGAAAAGAAAAGGTGAACATCCATGGCCATCAGACGCTTAATTTAATGTGAATTATCCATAATCTCTTGAATGTTTGCAGTCAGGTGACAAATGGAAAGCCCTTTATTTGCAATAGAGGAATAAAATAATATATAGATACATGATAATCTTTTCTTTCAGTAGAAGAATTCTTAAAGTACTTTTTAGTTTGGTCCCTGCAAATTTTTAAGCACACTATACTTTTTATAGTCAAACACTACCCTTTTCATAAAATGCAAATACGAGGGAAGCCAATAAATTCAGGTGAGCATATATTACCACATATTATCCAGTCACATGCAGTGCCAGACAATAGGCAATATATGTTATACCTCAAGTGCAATAACCAAACAACAATATTCTATTGCTCTGGTTGTATTTTCATGATGCAACCACAAAGTAAGAAAACCAGACAGTTGTGAACTAAAAGCATTAGAAATGTAAGAAATTTGTAAACCAAGATACCTTGCTCACAGGGTTCTTCTGAATGGGGCTTCTTGACAGTGAGGTCTAAGGGTGAATCTTGGTCAGCCATCAGAAGCTTGCTAAGCACAGGATTTTGGGTAGTGGCCGGGGGAGGTGAACTTTGTCCAGAGGGTGATTTCGGCAAGCTTTGGTTCTTTGTGCTGTTGGGCGGGCTGGAATCCTGAGTAGAGATATTCTTTGAGGTATATTCAGCAGCAAACTGTCGAATCATTCGCTGCATGATCTCGCGAGCAACTAGGGGAATATTAGGATCAGAGATCCTAGGGCTGTCTGGATTAATCAGGGGATTCGGGTGTTTGAAGGAAAAAAAACCAAAAAAAACCCATAAGTATCATAAGAATAGTTTTAGAGACGTTTTCATTCAAAAGCTACATTGTATCAAGCAGCTCTATAAATTACAGTGTATACACCAAAAATTCCAAACCTTGTGCCACGTAACTTAAAAGCAGGGATTCAACCAGATACTGAAATCATGCATAACCCAAAGTGGACTGGTTACTATGGATGCACAGCTTGAGAACACAATTAAAAAGCCTCAAGCCACTAGCAAGTAGCGTACTAAAGCCACTAGTATGTATTGCATGATTTAGTTCAGTTCAGAGCTGAAATGGCCCCATGCTGCCAATCAGGTCGGTGAACAAATTCATATACGAGAAACTATATCCACTGACCTTTCTTGTAAAAGACAGCATTGATGAATTCTTCTGCTTGCCTTTCTAGTCGGATTATCTTTGCTTGCTCTTGTTTCAGAAAGTTCTCTTGTCCGTGTTCATTAATTGTTTTTTGAAAGCCAGCTAAATGCTCCTGGAAAAAATAAATACAATGGCTTAATAGGAAAGTTATCAAAAGTTCCACTACATTAACAACATAGTGCAGCATCCAGATGCAGATAAGTATATGTATGATCCACTAGGATGGGGGAAACTATGAAAAGTGCTAAGGAAAAGAGATACGAGGATTGGAAACCTGAGAGCTGCTCCCTCCCACCTTTCCCTCAGTCAAAATGAGACTTCAGTGCTGTAACGGCAGTATTTGGAGCCCCGCAGTGTTTTACATGGTACATTCTAAGTACCGCGTATGTCCTTGGTATATAAAGCCATCATACATTTAGACCCTAATTGATGAGTTAAGGCTTAAACAAAAAAAATAAATAAAAAAAATAAACAAAAACACAACAGTCTTCAAATTAAGTTACCTTACTCCCTACACCTCCTCCCCTCCCTAAAGTAGCAGGCTACACCAGTGTGATCTCTCTCTGATGGATGATAAATCTGGCTCAATAAAAGACTGGCTTGCCTACATGTGTCCTACTTTGAGACACTTTCACAAATTTGGCCCACAGTCTTCCCGTTAAGTTGATATAATGCAAACAAACGCGGCTCCTTAGTTTTCGTTGATCAGGCAACCACTTTAAAACAAAAATGCATATATCTGCCAATACAATTTAGTACCTTAACTTTTTCTCTTCTTAAGCAGCAGAAAAGGCAATTTTCATCAAAGGACCAATCACATACTCCTGCAGGTTCACAATCTGTAACATGGTGGGGGAAAAAAAAAAAAAAAAAACTGTTAAACCGTTGCCCTGTGCAAAAACTGTAACAACGTAGACAACTTGTGTTACTAGTCAAGTCCTTGAAAAGGGAAGTGGAGGTGAAAATAAATGAAACTTCCTTGTCTTGGTTCTAGGTTTTTTTTTTTTTTTTTTTTCACAGGTCACTTTATAACATATAGTTCTATAGAACACATTCCTTTAACATTCTGTGAATGTAAATGAGGAAAGTCCTGCAGACATAATTTACTTAAAGAGAACCCGTCACGCAAAATAACCCCCTAAGCTAAACAGATTTTCATAAACTGCCATTAAAGAGCATTGCCTCTATCCCCTCATTGTCCCTCTATATGCCTGTAAACTTAAGCAATGAGGTCCTAAAGCTGTATGCAAATGAGTTGAATTGTCCATTAGCATATTCAAGCTGTCCAGCTTATTCATGAGTGGGAGGGACAGCCACACCGCCAGTGCTTGACTAACAGCCTGTATAATGGTGTGAGGTATAATGGTGTAATGGCTCCTCCATGTGCTTCCTGGTGCTGGCGGCCACGCCCCCAGCAGCCTGTGTGTGTATATGTGAAAGATACAACAGCTCCAGGCAGCCATGTTATAGCAGAACATGTCAGGTACTTGTGTAGCTAATGTCAGCAGATAAAGCACAGACAACAGCAATGCTTTACTACACATTACACACAGACATGAGCAGGGGGAGGAGAGGGGCGGGGTGACATCCCTGCCTGTGACCAGCCTCATTTACATAATAAAGAATAGACGATTTTATAATGATTAATGTATGAAATAACTAGATAAACGCTGTGATGGGATCCTTTGAGCTGCTCCAACAGGTAGAGGTAACAGAAATAGTGACAGAGACCTGATGACAGGTGTCCTTTAAATATTTATGTGACAAACTCCAACAGTTATTATATAGCTTAATATAGTATTCCTTACTTTTTCAAATTATATATTCACCTGTGTTGACAGGTGTTCCCTCCCCAATGCATTTTGTGGACAGTTTCTTTGCATCTTCTCAAACAATTCTTTACATTCTGTCAAAGGTTATCCACAAGATAAAGGATTACATTCTAATAGATGGGAGTCCAAACACTATATTATGAATAAGACATGGCCATCGAACCTAGGATAACTACTAGGTGGGGACTTTTGGGGGGACAAGTCATATTTTCCATTGGTACCAAGTTGGGCTCCACACAACTTTTTGATGGTTTATTTTATACTGCTGTAGGCGAAAATATTACATTATAACATGGTATAGATTCCTACTATGGCCTCCATATCATAAGTGTTTTTATGATTCTGCAAATACAATATTGAGGTCATTTAATAATTATATTCAAAATTATTTAACTTTTTGTTAAAGTCACATTAAAGAACTTAAGTAAGCAATCATTGATTTACTCTTCTGTGTATTGTGTCTGTCAGAGAAATGCTGACCCTAACAGGCTCTCTGGAAGGGTTACCGTATTTTTCGGACTATAAGACGCTTCTTACTATAAGACGCACCCCAGATTTAGGCTTCCAAAAAAAGGAAAAATATATTTTACACCAATTAAAATATTTCTGTCGGTTGCACTAAAGCACAGCGCACACAGACATACATTTACACACACAGCTCACCTATACGCACACTCACACAGCTCACCTATACGCACACTCACACTTACTGTTTATTTATATTTATGTCAGTTCTAGGGAAAGGGGGTGATTTGAATTTTTAGGCTTTTTTATTATAATTTTTTTTTAAACTTTTTTAAATTTTTCTTTTTACTATTTTTCAGACTCCCTAGGGTACTTTAATCCTAGGTTGTCTGATCGATCCTATCATATACTGCCATACTACAGTATGGAAGTATATGGGGATTTTCCTCCTCATTCATTTCAATGTGCTATCAGCACATTGTAATGATGGGGTTAAAACGAAATAGCCTCTGGTCTTTGGAAGACCCGAGGCTACCATGGAGATGGATCGCCGCTCCCCGATGACGTCACGGGGAGCGACGATCCTAGGCAAGATGGCGGCGCCCATGCCCTTTTTGAGGCTGCCGGTTTAAATTTTTTATTTTTACTATTTTTCAGACTCCCTAGGGTACTTTAATCCTAGGTTGTCTGATCGATCCTATCATATACTGCCATACTACAGTATGGCAGTATATGGGGATTTTCCTCCTCATTCTTTACAATGTGCTATCAGAACATTGTAATGAAGGGGTTAAAACGAAATAGCCTCGGGTCTTCGGAAGACCCGAGGCTACCATGGAGACGGATCGCCGCTCCCCGATGACGTCACGGGGAGCAGCGATCCCAGGTAAGATGGCGGGGCCCATGCGTCACTATCTTTTATCACCTAATATGCAAATATCTGAAAGAGCCTACTGGGGCGTGGAGTAGCTGGATCTGAAGCTACACGGAGCGGCTACTCCACGCCCTCCTGCTATGCTGTTCACGCTCTGCATAGACTATCTATGCAGAGCTGGCCGCTGCGCATACTTGGCTCCGAAGCCGGAGCTATTAAGCTTGCGCAATATCTCCGACTTCGCAGCCGAGTACGCGAAGGCATACAATTTTCATTTTTTTATATGCCAAGCTGTATGAGGGCTTTTTTTTGCGGGACAAGCTGTACTTTTTATTGGTATCATGTCAGAGTCAGAGCATTATATAATGCAGCACCTACAAACTAAACTCTAATACTTTTCATACACCATATTTTTTTTTAAAAAGACTCCCTTTACCGAGAACATATAGAAAAGAAAGAATAAATATTAACCCCTTAACGCTCTGCGCCGTAGCTCAGGTATAAGGCGCCGCCATCTTTTTTCCCGATCGCCACGCCCCCGAACGTCATCGGGGGGCGGCGATCGGTTACCATGGTAGCCTCGGGTCTTCTTTTGACACGAGGCTACATGGCCTATGCAGGTTCGTTACAATGAGCCAGTGGCTCATTGTAATGTATGACCTGCAAAAATACTGTAGTATTGCAGTATATCAGGGGTCTCAAACTCAATTTACCTGGGGGCCGTTGGAGGTAGATTCTGGGTAAGGCTGGGCCGCATCAAGTTTTCCACACAAAATGCGCTTACAAAATATCATTATTCAGATCAAATTTCATGCGTCTCCCTGTGCAAGGAACGCCCCAAGCTGGAGACGTGTTTCTCTATAACGCGTCCTGTGTACCGATGGGCTCCCCCGAAGCTCCTACCGGCACTAGCCCAGTCAGGACCTCCATCCCCTCTCCCCCACCGTTACTTGCCTCCCCGTGTTTCCGCTCCCATCGAAGATGAAGTCGTCCGCTCTGCCTGCACCAAGTGCGTTCAGAGCGCGACTTCATCTCTTCAAGCACAACCGGAGGAAGGGGGATTAACCGGTTACGGTCGGCCTTTCCTGTTTTTTTTCATGTCCATTTTTTTCACTCCCCACCAACACTCGCCCGCCAACCTTCAAAATCTAATAACTTTTTGTTATTTTATAACCCGTAAAGGCTGTTTGATGGATTGTTTCATGCAGTACCAAATGGGCCTTCATAGTGATGGGTATTAAATATGTCCAGATGCCATGTACTCGTATCGGGAATAAAACTTCATGCCAATGAAAATGGGGGAAACACTTTGCGCCATTTCTTGTGCTGGATATTAACGTCTTTCACTGATCGCCCAAATGAATGCATGTCTACTTTATCTTTGTGGTGGTACGATAGAGGGGATACAGGAATTTGTATAGGTTTTATAATGTTTTCATACATTTTTATTAATTCAAAACTCCTGCTAAAATAATTTTTTTATTGCCGGCAGAAGCCAGTCCGCTGTGAAAGCACCCGCGAGAATTCGGCTAGCCTGATCGCGGGTGTTTACCGGTAATGCAGTGGCGTCACTAGAGTCCTCTGGGCCCCATATGCCAACTCCCCAACAGGGCCCCCCCCCACCAGTATGCTAAAACATTGACAACACCATCCACCATACAGTATCAATGTCCCCCCCCCACCCCACCCGAAGCCCATAATCAAGTGTCCCCCCCTTCCCCCGCCTCACCAAAGCCATAATTTAAAGTTCCCCCCTCACCATTAAAGCCATACTAAAGTCCCCCCCACCAGTAGCCATATCCATGTCCCCATCAATGTCCCCCCCCCCCACTAGAAGTAGCCATATATTACCCCCCTCACCAGTAGCCTAATCAATGTCCTCCCTCCCCCCGTCCCCCCCTACCAGTAGCCATAAATTAATGTCCCGTCCCCCCCCTCACCATAGCCATAATCACATGCCAAGTCAATGCCCCCCCACCAGTAGGCCATAATTATTTGCCCCCCCCTCATCACCAGTGCCGTAATCAATGCACAATGTCCCCTTCCAAGAATGGCCGCCCCATGGAATGCCCCCCCCCACCAGTAGCCATAATTAATGTCCCCCCCAGCAGTATCTATAATTAATGTCCCCCCCATCAGTAGCCATAATTAATGTCCCCCCCCCACCAGAAGCCATAATAATGTCCCCCCCCAGCAGTAACCATAATTAATGTCCCCCCTCCACAGTAGCCTATTAATATCCCCCCCCAGCAGTAGCCATGATTATATGTCCCCCCACGCAGGTACCATAATTTAATGTCCCCACCAGCAGTAGCCATGATTATCCCCCCCCCCCGCCATAGCCATAATTATCTCCCCCCCAGCATAGCCGTGATATTTCCCCCTTAGGTTACTACCCCCCAATAAGCATTTCCTAACTTATCACCTGTGCCCCCCAAATAGAAACGGGGTGCCCCATATCTTAAGCAGATAAAAAATAAAACTCTTACCTACCTAGTTTCCCCGCTCCTCTTCGCGCTCCCCTTCTACTCTTCTTCCGATCTGCGCAAAAAAACGGGCTACGGCTGATGACGCGTCTGCCAGGTCATTTGCCGGTCATGGACCTCAGCAGCCCCGGCGCAGCATAGCGTGTCGGCGTCTATGGAGGCTATGGTGGAACGGCCGCTGAGGTGGTTGGTACGTGGGCGGATCGGGGGCCCGTTCTTATTTTGAATTGGGACAGCTCCGTGCCTCCCTGATCCAGCGCACGACCAGATACAGACAGTCCTTGCCTGTAAACGGGAAGGCCGCGGCTGTCACAATTTAAACCAAGCTTGCTGCCCTCGGGGGGGCGCGAGTTATCAGCGCAGCGCAGGGGTCAGGGCGGGCCTCTAACTGCCATGGGCCCGGTCGCGTCGCGACCCCTGCGACCGCGATCGGTACGCCACTAGCCGGTAAGGCCGTTGCTGCAATATGAGCAAAGACTACGTCTGAAGCCCTCTTCCATGTGCAGCGCGACCAGTGGGGGCCCCACAAAGTATGTCCCGCGGGCCGCAGTTGGCCGCTGGCCGCGATTTGAGACCCCTGCATATATGGTAGGAGCGATCTGACCATCTAGGGGTTTAATGTCCCTAGATGGTCTAAAAATTTGAAAAAAAAAGAAAAAAAAAAGTTTCAAAATAAAAAAATTTTTACAATATGAAAAGTTCAAATCACCCCCCTTTTCCTAGAACGGAGTATAAAACATAATAACATTAAAATCCACAAACATATTTAGGTAGCGGCCGCGTCCCAAAATGCCCGCTCTATCAAATATAAAACGGTTACGGGCGGCGGTGAACCTCCGAGGCGGAAATGGCGCCCAATGTCCGAATGCGACGTTACATACCACACCGTTTACAATAACATAAAAAGAAAATAAAAATTATCAAAATGTCCCACCTCACAATGGTAGCAATGAAAACGTCCGCCTCATTCGCAGAAAAATTACCCCGCACACATCTCCGTGCGCCAAAGTGTAAAAAAGTTATTAACGTCAGAAGATGGCAAATTTTTTTTTTCTTTTTGTAAACATATCGTTTAAAATTTTTTTGAAAATGTTAAAACAACAATAAAACCTACTAATTTGGTATCCACCGGTGATCCGCATCCAACCGAAGAATAAAGTAGGCATGTTTTTTTGGAGCGAAGAGTGAAGTCGTAAAAACGAGTGAGCCCCAAGAACGTGACGGCCCTGTTACTTTTTTTTGTCAATTTTTCCACATTTGGAGTTATTTTTCACTTCGCAGTACAAACGGCCTGTTAAAATAAATAACATCACGTTAAAGTAAAATTTGTTACCACAAAATAGCCCCACACAGGTCTTACAACGTAAAATGAAAAAGTTATGAATTTGGAAGTGGAGAGCAGAAATCGGGCGGCCGAAAAAAAACCCCTGCGTCCTTAAGTTGTTAAAAGAATTTTTACTCCCTTCCTGAATAATTTGCTATTTTCAGAAAGCTAAAAATGCCTGAGTATTTTTTTCTTCATTTATCTGTTAAAGAAATTTAAAAATACCAAGTGATCAAAATATTGCACTCCCCGCTCTCGCTTCTGGCGGCGGCACTACTTTCGATACCTACTCACACCTCGGCTCTCATTCTCTTCTCCCTATATCTCTCTCTTTCTCTAACACCTTTATCTCACTGGTTGGCTGGACGCGTGTGCGGGGTGGTACCTTCAAACAGCTTTCTATCCTCACCTATGTCCAAAACTTGCAGAGAAGATTCAAAACAACATGAAAGTCTTTGTAACATAGCCAATAAGAAAGTGTCTGTTATTTTTCTTTCAAATTCCCCCCATTACGATAGGTTTTCCTATTGTTTTTCATATCATCTTAAATGGTGCACTAGAACTACAATCTACAAAACATACTCCCGTAAGGTCTGTTAACACGCAAAGCAGAAGATCTGCAACATTAAGATGTCCAATACACCATGCTGCTACAACTCTTTTTAGCAAATCATACCTACTGGACTGCACAATGTATCCAATAGTGTTGTCCTACCCTTACCAGCTTTCCCATATAGAAGTCATATTACTTCAAATTGTCACCTCCTCAGCTACTGCCAAATGGTTTCTTAACACACATCGATCAGCACTGATCAGCCCCGATCCCCCGGAACTTGTGTGTTGCTGAAAAACCCTTTATGATACAGCCATTTGCTAATCAACATTTGGGTGCATTCAGACAGCCGTTAGGGAGCGTGATCTGGTTCGTATACGATTTGAGTGCAGTGAGAACAGTCCGGCGCCAGCACACCCGGCAAACCCTGGCAAGAGTGCCGGGCCCACATCCTGCTTGGGAGGGCCACTCGTGGCCAATCTCTTCCCCCCAGCAGCCGGGCCTTGGCCGGGTGTCTTGCCCCGTAAGCGGCGCTCCTTACCGCAAGACCTGCCCTTGCAGCGAACCACCCGTTTCCGAAGCCGTAGTGTCCGTCCGGGTTCTAGCGCCGTAAAGTGTCGCTCCTTCTGCTGCAGGATGCTGCGCGTGAGGCCGCCGGCAAGGAGGAGAGGACGGCGAAGTGCGGGAAGCTCCGACCTGACAGAAACTGATGTGAGTAGGTTCTCTTTATTTTAAACGTCACATTTACTATTGCATAGGGGTGAGAGGCATCGGTAAGAATTCATGCGGGGGAGGAGGTGGGGGCCTTATATATGAATGTGGTGATATGAGGGCTGTATAAGAAATGCATGGGGGGGGTGCGGATGGGCTTATATAATAATGGGGAGATGAGGAGGGGCGGTATATAATGCAATGGGGGGAAAGGATAGGGTGCTGTATATAATGCTGGGGGGATGAGAGGGGGCCTGTATATAATGAGGGTGGGATAGGAGGGAGGCTGGTAATATTAATAAGGGGATGAGAGGGGCTGATAATAATGAATTGGGGATGAGGAGGGGCTGTCTAATAATGAATCGGGGGTGCTGCAGGGGGCTGCATTTCAATGGCGGTGAAGGGATGCATATATCCATGGGGGAAGGGGCTGCGCTATAATTTAAGCTAGGGCGGTGAGGGGGCCTGGGCTGTATATAATTAATCCATGGGGGTAGGAGCTGATACAATATCCATGCCTCTAACTGCCAGTTTACTGCACAGGGGCCCACTTGATGCTCCTGTCGCCCAGGGCCCACTGAACCTGGGAGCCGGCCCTGAGTGAGAACCACTGCGTGTTTTTTGAGAATCTTCCTTCGGCACGGCTTGTGCCTTTCATTCTACACCTATCCTCATCAACACGGCGGCTGAAGCTTTGATAAATGCTGTGACGCACAGCTGAAAATGTTCACGTTATTTTTCTATGGCTCAGATGGGGTTAATAACTCTCACCCCTTCACAATCTCACACCTAGCACTCTGCTGCGTGCCCAGGATTCTTTCCGTACGAACACCTGGTTGTCTAAAATGAACCCTAATAGTGTTTAATTCAATTTCTTTTTTAAATCAAATTACCTAAATAAATAATGGCCAATACACTAATTTTTGTTTGCTTGTGTCATGTTTGTTCTAATTTCCTGGAAAACCTTGAATACGAGAAAGCAGCAAACTATCGCCCTTACTCATAATTAGGATGGATAAAGGAAGTTAAAGAGCTACAATAAATCCACCGACGTTTGACACATGTACCGATATCTTTTATGAGAGATATGCTCGATGCAGCAACAGATTGGTTTTGACAAAATCAGATTCATGTACATTGTCTTAGTAAAATACACTCCCAGAATGCACATCACTGCACCATAAAAAAGTATACTATAGACAATGACCGCACTTTCTGGATTATCCTTCTGCTCCAACGACTGGCAAGATTTCAGCTGGTTCCTCAACAACATTTAAGAGCCTCTCAAGGTGTCAAAAAACCCCTAAATGACAGTTTTTCTTCTTTCCTCCTCGTGCTCCCATTGTTCGCCCGACCCTTATTATTTACAGGAAACAGGCCACAACCCTTCATCCTATGCCGTGCACCTGATACAGCCTTGAATCTAATCTAATCTTGTGTAAGGCAAGCGAAGTCGTCAGATTGGAGCACCTAACTCTCTTTGTTGTTGTTGTGCAGAGCCCATGTGATTGGAAACAGAAACCTGGAATCCTGTGGTAACCCTCTCCCCCATTACATACCCATTTATTCTATTAAAACCATTTTTTATAATAAAAAATTAAGTGAAATCCACCTATGGTTTGGTATTGCTGCGTCCATAATGCCCAATCTATAAAGATAATCCATTATTTTACCCACTGACCATACCAAGGGAAAAAACTTCCTGTATTAAAGGAAACCTAAACCCTTGAAGTGGCAGTTAAAGAGGGACCTAAAACCGAGCACCAGCTCAGGTGAGCTGGTGCCGGAGCTTAGTTTTGTTTTTAACTGTATGCCGAGCTTCTTCCGGCAGGGAGGTCGGCGGCTCGCGCACCATGCGCGTGACCGTGCAACGCGGCTAACATAAGTTAAATAAGAGCCCGGGGCACTGTCGCGCCATGGTGGCGCCGCGCGCGTACCTCCCTGCCCAAGCAGCTTCCCATAAAGTTTAAAAGTGTTTTTAAAACTCGATACACTGCGGTTTAAAACACTAACAAAATAACTCTGATCCAGTTCACCTGAACTGGTGCTCTGTAGTTCCCTCTTATTCTGCCACTTCAAGTGGTAGGTTTCGCTTTAGATGTTGGCTGTTTAATTACAGCGGCCCCTACTAAGAACACTTGACTTTCAGACGACCCCCTAATTGACAACAGACCTGTACTTAACCTAGGATACTATAAGAGGCTCTCTAACAGTTATGAGTGTCTGCATTTGAGCTTTACGTTAATCCTGCTCTTATTACAATCCACATTTTTATAATCCAATTGTCCAGAGACCAAAAAAAAAATGTCTGATTTAAATGATAAAATAACAGTTCCGACTTGCATACAAATTCCAACTTAAGAACAAAAAACCTACAGAACCTATATTGTACGTAACCCGGACTCGCCTGAATGTGATGACATACCTTTATAATAAGATATTTATGATTTTAATGGAAGCTTCCTTAAGACATTTATGTTCAAATGACTAGATCATAGAAAATATGGGACAATATTCAACAGGGATCAAAAGTTGAACCACAGACCGGTGAGTTTAATACATCATTAAATGGAAATGGGGGCAAATATTTGAGTATATTGGGTTTGTAGAGCTGCGTTTACGTGTTTTAGCATGATTTAGAAGGGGTTGATGTTGTAACCATGACTTTCCAAGGCATTTGAACTGTACCGAATACAGGTTGTACATAAACTAACTCCGGGACTAGAGAAAAAAAAAAAAAGGTTCTGTGTTAATTGCCTTAGCAAATGCTTAGTGTAGGAAAATCGAGTCATCATAATATTCACACTCTCATATTGGGTTGATGTAACCCGTGGAAGTGCCACCGGGGGCAGTATTGGGCCCCTTCTTTTAATATTTTTATTAATAAACTTTGTAGTGGGTTTTACACAGTGAATTTGCAAATTTACAAATGATAACTACTTTCTGTTACTGTAATTAATACAGAAGCGATAAGTATAATTCACATATGATTTGTGAAGCCTGATGAATTAGGGCAGAGCCTTGGCCTAATGAATTTTAAATTAATTAACAACTGAAGGTTATGCACTTTGGTCTGAGAAACAAAAAGTTACAACTATGTTTTATTAAATTACGTAACTTTGTAAAATACTGGTAGAAACAGTACACTTAAATTTTATAGAAAAGAGCCATTATTGTAAGATGTATCGATGTAATGGTTTCTGTTTGGAATAGTGTCAACAATTTGGCACACTATGGAAAATGACAGTCACACCTAGAATTGTCTTAGAGAAGAGCAACAAGATTATTGAGAATGGCAGACCAGAAGCACAGATTACTAAACTTGGAGTTGCTCATGCGAGAAAAAAAGATGCTGAGTGGGAAGCTCCTTACAATCCACACATATCTAATTGGCAGTAGGGCATATTTTTCAACGATCTTTTTTATACCTGGACTTCTATGTGCATCTCTAACCCTTATACGGGAGACCAGTTTGGCCCACACCAATAGATGGATTTTTGAATGAATAAACAGTATATGATTGAATTCCCAAATGATCTGGGTGGCTGAATATTTTTGTTCAGAATGGTTTTGGATAACTCTCTTGATAACAAAACACACATGTTACGGGAACAAACTTTTTGAAGTTAAGTCCACTACACAGCATAGATAGTAGAACAGGAGCTGACGATATATGGGGTGCGTAGACGATTCAGGGACTGTTCTGTAATAGTAATTCCCAGACATGTTTTCATGTTTTTTTTTTATCTCTCGCTGTCATGGAGTAATGTATTGAAAGGTAATGTTACACAAATTCTTAAAAAGGAAGAAGATGAAAAGAAGGTAAAAAAATAATTAATTTAATCAAGTTATCATATTCCTCTACAATCTTGGTACAAAGTGAGTGTAGCTAGCTGTTGTGGTAATTTAGGGCAGACCATGTGTGTATGCAGAAGTGGTGGTGCTTGTGTGATAGTCAAAGTTGTGTGGTACCACCAAAGAGTTTGTAAGCCAATCGGGGTGTGTCCTGAAGTCCAAAATACTCTTATTACCAGGTTTTACTGTCCCGCTCAAACGGCTGATTATGCATGTTATCAACAGCAAAGTTAGGCTTTAAACTTACTTCGCCTCTGCTCCATGTTTTTTTCTTCTAGTATACTTTGTGGTTCTGGTGTTTCTTAGCTGTGGCTTTGAAATTATTTGGCCGAAAAGCTGCCTCTGATTTAAACATTTGAAGGATTGAATCTTCCTGAAGTTTAGAACTCATCAAAAAACACGATCTACACCACTACCATCTAAAATAAAATAAAAAGCTTCATAGAGCAGATATATGATTACCTTTTAATAAAAACTTGCAAGAATTATACATTACTGAATAGCAGGTATTGATGTTTATATCTCTACACTAGCTTTGAAATAGCTGATTATGAAATATATTTGCATAAATTTCAACGCAATTTATGTTGTAATAACATTGTAAAGAATAACAGAAGAAGCAACAAACGTGTACATAATAACCAGCACTAAATGATTTTATTTTACTGCCAAGGCCTTTTGTTTTTTATACGGTAAGAAGTATTTAAGTAAAGACACCTTCTAAGAATTCTAAAACACTCATATTGCTGTTATGCTACAAAGTGGTCATGAAAGAGAAAAAAAGTTTGCACTCTTCTCCCTATATTATATCCCATGGGGGATTTCTTGTTCCCCCAGGTCACCAATCATTGGCCCTCAGTAGTAACCCCTGACTCCAATGCGCATGATGCACTGACCGCCTGGCTGTGTTTCCGCCTGAAGACTCACCAAGGGAATGGCCTGGTGCTACTTTTTTTTTTTTTTTTTTTAAAAAAAAACGTTTCCCCTCAGCACACAAATTGAACTATAATAACCCTCACAAAAGGCAACAAGGTTTTAAAATATAAATATCATGCCAACAGAAAGAGATTATTAATCAGATTAATTGCCCAGTCCCTACACTATCTCTCATGGAAGCGTAGGGGACAAGCCTATCTAGCTAAGATTATACTTTTTTTTGGGTTTCTTCTGTGGCTAGTTTTTGAATTATTTACTGTTAACAAATAGAGAAATAGTATATATTTGGTGATTTTGTACCCTTAATTTTAACAACATATTGTAAGTACTTCCTGAATTCCATCAAAAGTTTTGTTATTGACAATTAAGGGGTTAGTGGTAGTAATGCTTTTCAGGTACAAAAAAAAAAGTCAATAAATAAGTCAATAATCTCTATCAACATAGCGTTACTTTTACAGGAAAGAAATGGGCAGCCTGCATTAACCTTTGCTCTGTCACAATAAAGGAACTACATGGGAGGAGCCATCAACAGACAAAAAGTAGCATTAAAATTCCAAGTTAATGGCAGGAAACACCACCATGTTAGCATGGTCCTGGGGGAAGGGAGGCACAGCACCATGTTAGCAGAACATAAATGAATTTCTGGGTGATAACCTTTTGTAGAACTCAAACTAATTTTCCGATCACTAGCAAAAGGGAAACAAATTTAATTTTGTTAAAATGGACAGTTTTTTTTGAAAAGCAGAGGCACGGAAGAAGACAGAACCTGTGCATCTTCATGAAATCTCCTACCTCCTCTCTGTGCTATCGCTGAACCAGTGTGGTAGCTGCAGTGCTTACTGTTGTGCTAGTGCAGTGCCTGAAAAGTCACCGATCTATTTCCCCTGCGACATCATTAATTTCCTCGAGCAATGAGAGCCAAATCTTGGCTAAATTCTAAAAACAAAATACAGACATTACCCACATTACAAAAGAAAATATTTGTATTAAAGGAAATTAACTAAAACAATGCATATTTAATCCCACTCCCGCTCCTCTTCATCTTAATCCACAGGCGTCGTCCTTCACTAGTCTGTACACTCTGGATCACCATGAAGAAAGTTATAATTAGCACACGTAGTGTCTGGTGCTCGCACGTCTTCGATTATGCACTCCTTCTCAACCTGGCAAGGGAGGGTGACGAGGGTGTGCATAATTAGCAGACTGAAGCACTCACAGACACTCCTAATCCCCCTACTTTGTATGGCTAATTATAAATTTGGTTTTCTATGTGATCCAGGTGAGTTCAAGACAAGCGATGACAGTGCCCGGGGAGCAAGACAAAAGTAGCACAATGAGTAGGTAGAGGCTGGTGTGTCTTGTAAAAATTGGTTGATTTCCCCGTTAGTGAAAAAGCTGATGCTTTGTTTTAGTGCCCTGCCAAAAAATAGCAATTAAAACGCAATTATAGACCCACTGCGGACACACAAACTAAACAACATAAGAATTAGACTTTATAAGCATACACAAGTTATTTTTATTTGGTAAGGTTTTACAAAAAAAAAAAAAAACAAAGTTTTCTTCTCTCAAAGAGAACCTGTCACCAGGCATGTGAATTTTTAGAGCTGGCAACCGGTTCCAATACCTTTGCTATGCTGATTAAAAAATGCCTTTATCAGCATTCTGAGACCTTCACAGTAATTTAATCATCATTTTACTTCACATTAAACCTGTCTTCCTGCCAGCATCATGTGGCGAGTCCTGGGGGAAGGGAGGCAGCAGCAGCCTGTGTGTGCCTGAGCCAGTCTCCTCTTCTTCATGCATCTCCATCAACCACTCCCCCCTCCCCCACTTCTTCTGTACTGTGCATTAGCAGGCAGGGCGGGAGTGGTGTGAGGAAGGTAGAATTCATGACTCACCACACCCGGTTTGCCAGAAAGCCAGTAATGTTAATCAAACTATTAGTAAACTACTGACATGATTCATAAGCCTGACAAGGCTTTTTTAAAAATCAGCCTAGCATAGCATGATTGCGAACCTTTAGCGCTCGGTGCCCAAACTGCAAGACAAACCCCTTTCTACCGCAAAGTGCCACATGGTAATTGTAGAGCATATTAACACATAGCATAAGTCCAAATACAACTTGCCACAATGTTTACCACCTCCACCTATAGTATGCTCACCAGACATATACAGTGCAACACATATATAACAGTATGCATAACACGACATATACAGTGCACACAGATTACAGTATCAACACAGAGCGAAGTATACCGTAACACGAGCACATATATACAGTATGCTATACCGACAAACAGTACATACATTATACGCTCTGCATATAACGACAAACGTACAAACTATATCAGTATGCATAAACAGACATAACAGTAGGCATATCACAGACTACTTCACACATATATACAGTGCCAACACAGACCTATACAGTACCAATATAACACAGTATGCATACACAGACATACATTACACACACATTAATACAGTGATGCATAACACGACCTAGACAACAATGCACATAGATCATTAATGCATACACAGACTATACGGCACACTATATACAGTAATGCATAACCCTACTCGACCAGTGCACACATATATACAGTATGCATAACAGAGCAATAATACATACACCCATATACACATTATGCAGAACACAGACATACTACGTACACACATTATACAGTATCATAACAGACATACAGTACACACATATATACAGTACACACATATCTTAGTATGCAATAACACAGACATATACACACAAATATCAAAGCACCTATACATACACATCACATATACTTATCATACCACTAACACAGACTAACACACAACACAACGTCCTACCAAAGACATATTATATACTGTGTTCTGCTATTTGTAAATGTCCACTTATACTCACACATATGTGCATATGCACAGGTAATATATGTATGTGGAACGGTATAAACGAATTTTTAGACAATGTCCAACTTAACAGTGATCTATGGGAAGCACACATCCGCCTCTGGATTTCCGGGTTACAGCATCCCCCTCCCCCTCTCTCTTCCTGCTCCACTTTGGGTCTCCTAGTAGAGGGGAGGTACACTTCACCCCGCCTGCTTCCTGCTCCCAGCGCTGCTGCACTGGTAACTTCTTCTAAACAGTTAAGCACAGACAGGAACACAGCATAATCCTGCACGCGTGGCTGTGGAGCGGCATCCGAGGGGCCCGCATGTCCCCTCATTGAAGTGATCTGTATAGGTCTGTCCACTGTAATACCGGTTACATATCTGGTCTAAATAACGAGGGCCCTGTAGTCTAATAGAGACTCTGGCCTCTCTTGCAACGGATTTGCCCTTGATATGCATGGATGGCATATATACAGAAACCACCGTGCTGTGGAGAGGGTTTCAGCCCACTACCTTAAAACATCCTTGTGACATATTGCACACATCACACACAAAAACGCCACATTCTTCATGCAAATATAATATATGCAAATAGGTATAACTATTTTGCGAGTATACTCCAAGGTTGTCATATGCCCTTACCTTGCTATTTTCCCTTCTTCACTCACGTGTGCAGTCTCATCACGGATATAGATCTTCCTGGTTCGTTTGCTTATGTTTAAAAGTTATGCATTTAATACTACGTCCAGATGGAGGCTTCTGCGGGCTACTTTCCCATAATTGGGGCAACCTCTGAAACTTTTAATTGTTGAAGAGGCAACGTAGCTCAAAGATTCTAGGAGAATTTTCGGTTTGTTGCCAATTCATCGTCAAGTAAAAGCATAACTCCGGTGTAATCCGTCTCATCGGCCACTGACTGTATTTTTAGGAAGAAAACCTAAATATTTTATTTTTTCTACAAAGATACACAAACAAGTTCACAGACAAGTATCAAAGGCTGTGTTGCACCAAGGACAATACCATTTAAGAAAATCTGACTTCTATTAACACTACTCAAGTTTGCGCACCAGCCTAAACACATCTTGGCTAGTTAGTGAACACAAGTGCTCGATCGGTCGAGATATGGTTTTTGGTAAGACTATCTGTAACAAATAACAGTGTGAACAAACAAAAAAAAAAATGTTATGATTCCTAAACCCCAAAAATAAATGAATAAATGTACATGCGGCAAGCCCCAGCCTGCTCCTTGGGAGGTAGGGGGTTGGGGCTGGCTATTACAATGTATAACGACTAGGAGTTATATAGTTGTAATTACTGAAAATTCCATAATTCTTTTTCCTCGCTAAAAGAACTCCTCAAAATGGTGAGTTAATATTATTAACCTATACCCCTTTCTGGAAAATGTTTAGTGTGACCCTCTGTACTCCACCAGTTCGCACATTGAGCCACTAAAGGATGGGAACCTGTCGGATCTGAGCGTGAAAATGATACATGCATGCTATCGGCGCATGATTTGAATTGCGGGACTGTGCGTTGGCAATGTCAGCAAATAACTTTTGTCAGTGAACTCCGAGGACGGGGAAAGTAAACGGTGCTCCAACGTCCTGCACACACTTGAGTTCAGGATCAACCTACCTCAAACACTAACCCCGATATGTCACACTTTTCTGAAATTATAATTGGGAACTTTGTGTCTGTGCCTATCTAGCATCAACACCTTAACTCCCCAGTTTGTTTAATTTACTGACATAAGGACTGAACCTCGGTATTAATACGTATGGGGTATCTTAGCAAGCCCTCTGCGCCACGCAGTGGCGTAAACCCTAAAATAATTGCAAATGCTATTATTACGCCCATTATAAACACATGGAGCCGTGAAGCAGGAAACTGCCATTGGTTCATACTCCAACCCACCCCCATCGTCACTAAAAAGAAGGTCATAACGTATCCAAAGAATATCTTTGCGGTATCCTATAAATAGATAACTACTAAACTTATTGGTTACGACCAAAGGTATATGCGAGGTGGAAAAGTATCCCCCCATGAAGATCAGAGGCAAAATATAACATGTATATTACAATAAATACAGCATCCAACAAGGGTCTAAAGATGTATAATATGGATTTTAATCAAATATAAATGATTATGTTGAAACAATGACATTACCTATGGGTTAAGGAAGTCTTGTATTCTTGAATACAGATTAACACGCAAGGCATTGCCCTATAAACTAAGAGAACACTAGTAACCGCTACCACCATCAAAGTTATGTCTGCAACTAGCTAGTCAATACTATAATGTGGCGGAACTAATGACACTTCATGGACGTCAACTAAAACCAACATAACCAACTGCTCCCTTCTGTCCATCTGGTTGTAATGGTCCCAAATGAAAAAGATCCACCTTATCACAAGTGTGATATTTGAATCGGAGAAAACTGCAAAATACTGTTTATTTCCACAATGATTTTGCCAAACCTTGCCTGGATTAACAAGCCGTGTGGCCACTTTTATTTTCCACTTAATTATGTGGTCCCAGTCCCTAGAACTCTTTTGGCTTCACGTTCTTTTGACCCGACATATTGGAAATGCCACAACTACAGTCAGCAGATCACACCATTTTTTGGTTTACAATTCAGAAATCCCCGTCTGGAAGGTCCCTTCCCCTATGCAGATGTAAATACATGCCTTGCCGACTTACAGCAACATAAGGCGTCCTTTAGGTTTACAGGGAGCCATGTGCCTACGTCCATTCAGGGTGTCAGATGAATAGGACCCAAACACTATCACCAATCATTGCACCCCTCTTGTAATGTGACAGCTGGATAACCCAATGCAATTCTGCAATACCCTTGCCATCTGTCAATGTCCCACTTGTCCTGAGACTGGGTCCTGTAAACCTCGCACACACACTTTCAGTTGTGGTGATGGCACACTGAACACGATTGCCCATGAAGGCCAACATCCTAACCAACGGGGATACTTATTGCACTTAAGTTGTGGTCACAGCCCCCGATACTGCTTGATGATTACTTCCAAAATGGTGTCACTACTCAGGGGTTCATAAACTGGAGTTCGTGGGGCGTGCTTGCGCATGGAGGAGGTTAAGACTTGCCGATACTACTCCCGGCCTGAACTCTCCCACTGTTCCCTCCATACCTCAGCAACCCGGAATTCCTTTGCCATACATGGGAAACAGGAAGGGATCCAGAGCCTCTAGCGTTTTCACAACTGCGTCGCGGCTCCATTACCTTGCATATTTTGGACTCGGCCCGAATCCTCCACATCCTCCACAAGATCCTCCTCACCGGCGCTGGAGCGCGGATCCAAGATGGCGACAGCACAATGGTTCTTCTTCTTCCGGCCTGCTCGGAAGCCGCGCATCATTCAGCAACGCCTCCCTACGGCAACCTCCATGTCAGCATAGACGGGACTCTTCGTTCTCACCTGAGTCCGCTGCCCACAATACAGACCTAGAGGGCCTTGTAAGCCACCTTGAGCCTCATACAAGAGGAGTGGATTCAGTGAACAGAGGTGGAGACTGGCCCTAGAGTTGGCAGATGCTGAACTGGGCACGATAACATTTGGACAACTATTATTTCAGAACAGAACCCAGATACACCAGCCCATTCCTAGCCATGAGAGAGGACATCTCTCAGCTCAAAAGAGTTTAGAAAAAACAACCGCAAGACTGAATAACAACATTCGCATAAGGGCCCTACCTACCTACCCGAATTTTATTGAGGCCACAAATAATTGGACTCGGTGGCTCAATTGTTGTTGCCGATTTTACTGGATACCCAGCACTTCCTCAAGTTGCAACTTGATAGGGAGTCACCCGCACATCAGAAGGCCCGAAACCTGCGGACAATCACAACGTCCCAGAATGTAGTATGCAGAGTACATTTCTTCAGATGAAAGAGCCATTAATGAGGGCTGCCAGAACCAAAGAACTTGCGATATATCGATAAAGGAAAATTCCACCTTTTTTTAACTTTTTAACCCTGATCTGCAGAACGCCAGCACTCTACACTTGGAGAGCCCTCGTCCACTCGCTATAAGCTAATCTCCCCGCAAAATTTCATACCACGCGATATTGCCGTGATCTACGGGGGACTTAACTAAGTTCCTAGGCATACGGAGCTACCTCTATGATTGCTATAAACGGATGACTGGCCCAGTGTTACCGACAAACCTATGGTGCCAACCCCACAGCCTCATCGTTAAATTGGTCACCCGCACAGAAACCACCTAAGAACGGCCTTCGAATGGGAACTCCACTTTGTAAACCACCCCACCTGATTAGATCACAAAAAACATAACGGTCAATCCTAACTAATAGATGATCGTTTTCCCCGGGGTTCCGCGAGCATAAGCTAACATTTTGGAAGTTATAAGTTTACAATAGTTGGGGGTGATGTTCCCTTTGCCACGTATGGCGGGATAAGGGGTTCCCCACCCTTTATTATCATGACCTATTTCCCTTCTGGTTATGTGAGGCATCTAATTCCATGCCCCCCTACCGGCGTTGGCTTTCTGTTTTATTTATATTGTTTTTCTTTTTAAGAAAGGGAGGTTTTATTCTCTTTGGAGGCTGGGAGCGGGACTCAGGGGAAGCTATCGCTCACCATATTTTCTACGTCCCAGACTGACATTCAAGCGCGTTGGCCGCAGTTCTGACTGCTGGTTTTATTGAAATTTATTGTTCAGACTGAGTTTCATTACTAGTATACAACTCTATCTTTACTATCTAATGTCTGCTTTCTTGTCTTTCCCCCTTCTTCCTTTCCCTTCTCCTCCCACCCTAAATACCACCTTGCTCTATTTAGGTGAGGCTAGTCGTAATGTTTAACGAATTTTGCTTTTCGTCGTTGATTATTTCTATTCTAATAGGACTGAATTTACAATCTGTACCTTTAATGTGAAGGATTTTAACTTCCCAAGAAACCTGGGTCAGACCCTCAATTCTATTCACAAAATCGTTCTAGAGATAGTAATGCTACAGGAGACTTATTTTGAGCGAACGCAACCCACATTTTTCAAGAACCTTATTTATACACGTGGTTCATGCACCAGATCTCGATGGTCGCTCAAAGGAGTTCTCAATCGTACTTTCACTATCCTTCCCCCCAACAGTAATTGGAATCATATAGCGATCCTCGAGGTCGATATTTAGTTATTTGTTAACATTTCATATGCAGCTAAGTGTTCTCCCTGGCTAACATCATGTACTTTCCCAACTCCAGTCAAGTAGCCTTCGCATTAAGAGGCAAGCTGAACGTCTCTGGACGTCGGTTGCGTAATCCATCCCTCCCAGATCATCCTGGCCCGTGATTTCAATTGGCAGGGAATGTTTATTGATACTCCTCTGGTAAATTCAATCCTTTCTTTTGCAGCGGTGCGTAGACTCAGGACAGAGTTCCAAAACACTCTTATCTTATATGACTCTGGAGAACTCTAAACCAACACACTAGAGACTATTCCTGCTATTATTCTGCAGCTCACAAGTCATATAGTAAATAGATCATATATTGTTAGTCAACCGTTAGAGAGACCCGCTACTAAGCATATATATGACACATCATTTGGTCCGGATCATCCCCCAGTGTTTCTGCTCTCTCAGTATTTCCAACCACCCCCCCGTAGCCGTCAACCTGGCACTTAATGAAAATCTTTTGGTAAAACAGGCTCTCTGTGTGCAGGAGGTTAAGCAGCGCCTATCATATTTGCACAAGACTACAGAGAAGCCCCATCCATCTCACTCCACATTATGGTAGGGACAAATGCGAGATCAAATTGTCTTTTATATCACAATGGCCTCACTATGGAAAAAAGCAAACACGCTAAAATTTTCTGCCTCTAATTAATTATTAACTCATCATCTGGCTCGAAACCGCAAATAAAGTCATGGCGCTTGCCTCTATCCAGTAGAAAATCTCTAACGACCTCAGGAACTGCTTAGGCCTCCTCCTAGACCGAGATCTTTCGTCTGTTCAAGAGAAAAAGCGATATAGAGGTACTATGAACATGCGAAATGTGGTCGGTTGGTTGTCCTTCCCGTTCATTACATCCCAGAACTATTTCCCTCGTATATCACAAAATCCATCCCTTAATACGCTAAAAATTTACTGCTAAAAAAAAAAATGGCAAAAACTACCAAACACGACTCCACAATGCTAAAGGAGTTCCGAATTTTATTCCTGCACTATTATAATATTTATCATCCCAAATTTGAGGTCTCTGCAGCCAAGTGATACGTGTGGCCAATTAAGACACTATTTTTTCTTCAGCCCGATGGCCTGCCTTCCTGTACTGCAGAAGACATCAAACAGTTAGAGTCTATTTCAACTTCCTTAGGAGCTGGATTTTTTGTCCATAAAGAGACTTAAAAATGGCAAAAAGCCAGGCCCGGACGTTTTTTGCTCCGAGATTCTTCAAAGGTCACTTTCACCTACCAATGGCTGAGAGTCTTCAATGACATTGCAAATGGAGTATCATTTTCCACCTCAGCTTTGCATGCTATCTCCGTCCTGGCCTAAACCTGGGCAGGAATCCAACTGTCCTGCGGCAACTTGCTTCCAATCTCCCCTGATCAACTTGCTCTAAATTATCATTCTAAAATAATAGCCACTAGGCCTGAAATTTTTTTACTACCAAAATAATCAATCTTGATCCGTTGGGATTTCTTACTGCAGAGAGGCTAGGGATACCCTTAAAACCATCCATCTCCTGTAACACACAAGCTAGACAAGGAGCAGCAGGGGAGGGGCAGGGCTCATGTTTGGCGAAATCTAGGGGAGCCCCGCTGTGGCCTTCCTACTGTCGACGCTGAGAAAGCTTTTTGATAGATGGTGTCAGCTGTGACTTATTCCTTCGAGCTACTCTGGAGGAAATTGGTATGGGGCCCAGTGCTGCGCCAAAGAATTAGGCGCTCTCATAGTCCCCCGTCAACTTTGCCATGTTGTTCTGTTTTTAATAATTTGATGGTCAAGCTACTCTTAGCAATTGTACTGCAACTGTTAAGACTAAGATATGCCCGTTATGCTCTTGTGACATATCATTTCTGTGGATACTGTTTAAAAAATATAAAAGTTTAAACTATCAGAATATTTAAAAATATCCCTCCAACAAAAAAAATATTAACTCCACTCATTATTGACATATTATAAAACTCAACGACTGTTTGTATTTAACTCCGCATTGTATTACCATCCTACCTGTGAATACGACATGTTGTACACTTTAATTCATAAGTACTTCATAAAAGATCAAAAATTTACCCTAACATGGAGTTACTTGTGTAGGTTTATAGAACGGAACTTTTTAGACCACTTTCCAAACTAAATGTGTCACCAAATTTTTTAGCGTTTTTTTTTCAAATCCTTGAACCTCTGAGAACTGCTACTGAAACTGCATACATTCATTATAAAATAAAACGTAAACAATTATGGCAATACAAACCAAATGGTTACTGTCCTATAACATGCTGGCCTGGAGCTGGGTTGTATATCTCTCCTATACACCCACACAGGCTGTAAGGGTGGTGTGCCGCCAGCACCGGAGCACATGTAGGAGAACATTACACCATTATAATACTTCCATCATTTATCAGGCGGTCAGTCAAGCACTGTGGGTTGGGCTGTTCCTCCCACTCATAATAAGCTGGACAGCTTGAATATGATACTGACTCAATCATTGGACATCTCACAGGTCATTTGCCTACAGCTTTAGGACCTCATGCTTATTTTACAGGCATGTAGAGGGACAATATGAGGAATAGAGGCGCACGCTCCTCGAATGGCGTTTATATGAAAAAATTTTAGTTGAGGGGTTAATTGCCTAACGGGTTCTCTTTAAGTATAAGACAGCCAGCCAACCCCCTTAAGATATAAGACAAAGCCAGCCCCCATAATTATTAAGTAGACAGCCTCTAGCCCTCTTCTTATAAAACAGACGACAAAGCCACCCTTAATATAAAGACAAGCCAGCCTATTTTTATATAGCCAGCCCACATAAAAAATAAACTTTACATACTCACCGTTCCTGCATCCCATACTATAATACGTGTCGAAGTTTTCCGGTGCTCGTTGTGGGTACCTTCTTTTGTCTTCCTTTCTTTCCCACCGCTGTAACAGCCGGCAGAAGACTCGTCTGTTGCATTGAATGCTACAGCATCTGAGGACAAAATCCGGGCACCAGCGGGGTTGGAGCCGCCATCATCTTTTAGGCGCTGGCCCGTCGGCAGATTCGCATGGCAAGGGCGTGTCTGCCAAATGTTTACAGGGGAGGAAATATTTAGCCAAGGTGAGATCTTTCAACCAGCAGTTTCAGAGGGCACATTTTTGTGGCTGAAAAAACCTCTGCTTATATAATTACGCGAGTATATATGGTATTTTTTATTTTATCTGGGAAAAGTTTTAATGCATTCTTGCTCATACTTTGACTTAGGTCATATGTTCTTTTGAAAAAAAAATCAATTAATATCAATTGTTTATCATTACCTGTGGGAGAGCTGTGAGCTGTAAAGTTGTTTTGAGTTTTAGTCTCTGAATAAGCGAGAGATGCTGTTATCTCTGGCCCGTGGGGCCTTTTCCTCTTCATCAACCGTTTGAGAGTCTTTTTAAAGAGACTGCTCTTCCTGCTTGCATGTTTCTATTCTACTGTTCGAGAGAGATCCACTGCTTCTGATATTTTTGCTGCTTCAGAGTCATGCGTGTTGATATGGACCCAAGTCCTCTCTCGTGGCTGCGCCACGCAAATCAAAAAAATCATCCTTGAGGAAAGCTTTCTTATTTAACCTGCTGGTGGTTTAGATGTTGAACTGTTGTTGAACCTTTCATTCCGAGGCAAACAGTCCCTAAATCAATCCCCAACTTCGCTTATCAAAAGTTTTCATCCACCTAGACGTGACTACGCGACAGTGACGTCCCTGTTGGACGTGGTCTCTGAATTGTGATTGCTTACTAGTAGAGTGTAATTTTTGATGGCAAAACGCAACTTCCTCATCTGAAGATGCACTGAGATTTAGATGATGGACTTTTTCCAGAATAATTTGCTCTTGTCGATGAGACAAAAATATCTGAAAACAGCTTAACAATGTGAAACGAGACGTTTGATCATCATCTTTAAATCAAGAGAAGGCTGACATTTTGCTGATTTCTGTGCCACTTGATCGCAGCACTACGTATTTCTTTCTTCTTTCTTGCTCTACTACTCTTCCTTAACTCTTCGAACTTCTTTCATCACCTGTTTTAAACTTTTCCCCATCATCAGCTTTTCGATTGTCACTGGGGCAAAAGAAAAAAAATTGTCTAGAACTTCCATTATAAAATATACAGTTTCGACTTACATACAAATTCAACTTAAGAACAAACCTCCAGACCCTATCTTGTATGTAACCCGGGGACTGCCTGTATAAGCCAAGACCACTAATTTTACCACCAAAAACTTGGAAACCTATTGACTCGAGTATAAGCCTAGGGTGGGAAATGCATTGGTCATGGCCTCCCAATATATAGCTAGGGGATGCCAAAGGGTGAGTATGTAAGCCAAGGTGAGGTTTTTCAGCACATTTTTTGTGCTGGAAAAACTCGGTGTATACACGAGTATATACGGTACATACTCACCTGGCGATCCTAATGCCTGACGCAGCTCCCCGCGGCTCCTCTTCTCACCCACGCGATCTGCCGGCCGACGCACACCATGGCGTCATCAGCAGCGACACCGCTGCATCATAATGTGTGCCGGCCAGCAGATTGCATGGACGAGTCTCAGCTGGCTAATACAGCATAGAGAAGACAGAAGAGTAGCTGTGCTGAAGATCGGGGAGCCGGAGGGTGAGCATGTAAGTTTTTTAATTGATCTGTGTATAAGCCGAGGTGAGGTTTTTCATCACATCTTTTGTGCTGAAAAACTTGGCTAATACGGTATATGAAAACATAAAACCTGTGGTATGTGGTATCACACTGAACCAAAGATAAAGGAGACATGTAATTTGGGGCGCACAAGCAGACAAGAAAATTGCTCAAAGTTTTAAGACTTCGTATAGAACCTCGGACTTCGTATAGAACCTCGGTATGGGGTGTGAGCCCCTTGAAAGCCACAGGCCCCGGACATCAGCCCATATGAAGATCCACCATTGAATCTACCAATTTCTGCAATTGCTGGGAATCCTGTGTCAGATCCCCACCGGACAATTATCCATAGCAGAGTTCACTCAAAATTTTCTCAGAGGGCAAGAATACTGTATATACAAGAAATGTGCTGAAAAAACCTCAAATCAGCTTATACTTGAGTCCCCCCACCCCCCCCCCCCAAAAAAAAAAAAAAAAAAACGAATACTCACCTTTCCGACGCCCCCTGCAGGTCTTCCCCTCTTTCTGCTGTTGCCATAATATTGTGTGTGCTCGCAGCCGGCAGACACTGATGTCAGCAGCTGACGTCAGAGCTGTGCTGCACTGACCTGCTTCTGCTGGACGGAGGAAGTGAAGATCTATGGGGGTTTTCGGAAAGGTGAGCATTGAATTTCTTTTTTTTTTTATGAATTGGGCAAACAAGTCTGGCTATACACTGGGGCTGGCTGGCTATACACTGGGGGGGGGGGAGCAGTGACCAATGCATTTCCCACCCTAGGCTTATACTCAAGTGTGTAGGTTTTACTAGTATTTTTGTATACTTAAGTATATACAGCCCGATCATGATTGCGCAGTACCAAACTGACAGGTACTTCCTGTAGCAGCCACAGATGTCATGTGATCTGAGCTATACCAAATTACGAGTTCCAGTCACATGACCTTCAATCAGACTGCAAGCTGAAGATTCCCTTCATGTTGTAGTTCACACGCTTGATTGTAAGTTATGTGATAGTAACTCAGTATAGGCCATGGATGCTCCAGTCACATGACCAATAGGACCGCGGGAAGGACCAGCATCTTTGACACTGCACAACCCAGCAGATTGTGCCATCAGTGGGATCGTGATCAGGCTTTCATACTGACCTGGCCTGATCCTATACTCCCACACTTATGGAGGGAAGAAATTTATCCACATAGGGCTCTTCTGAAGAACTAATTTCTGTTTCGATTACAGGCAGTCCCCAGGCCAGGTTATGTACAGGATAGGTTCTTGTCAGCTTTCCTCAAAAACCATAAAAGTGTTTTACAGTGTTGGGGAAATGTTATGTAAAAACTAGTGCATGCAAGTTGAAACAGGTACATTTTAATATTGTAACCACAAAAGATTGTCACTGGAACAAAAAACTATTGAATTTTCATAATAATCAATTAAGATTCATTACAGACACCTTACAGATGATCATTGCAGCCTGGGATTAAAATAAAGCATCCAGACAGACCGACCTCTCTGCCCACTGTGGCCTCTGTGAAGCTAACTAGGTGTTGTCTGTAAGTGCCTGCATTTTTATGCTTTGCTTTCTAAATAAAATTCCTTAAAATTCTTTCCCTGAAATATATCCAGGCTCCTTAAAATCAAAACAGTTTTTTTTTCACATAACATTTTCCCAACACTGAAAAACACTTCTGATTTTTGAGGAAAGCTGACAAGGGCAGTCAGTGGCCACAATTACACAGAAAAAACAAAAAACAAAACACAACAGTTACTACTGATTAGTTAAATAATTCTCACCCAACCTTTCTCTGGTGCTCCACTGAAGATACTTAATCTTGTCCACAGGATCCAAAGGTACCATTTTTTTTTAGTTGCCTTGTGGGGGAAACAGAGGAATGGAGTTTCCTCGGAACTCATTGGCTGCCACGGTCACCATTGATCACAGCATTCAAGGAGTTAAACCGGCCCTGCCAGGGTGTGTGTTGCTGTAGATTACTTATTTATGTGTACCTGCATTATCTGAATTTTTTCATAATTTACAAGAAAGGGAAATAGGACCAGAAAGCTTAACAGGCAACATAAACTGGACCTAAACCACACAGTTTAGCATCTAGGGAAAAAAAAAAAAAAGTGTCAAGCCCCTAAAATTTACACATCTGTATATTTAGAAAATGTGATGGTATTTCCAGACTCTGAGGACCTGATGATAAAGCAACATCTCAGAAAGCAGTGAGCTAGTATCATCAAGGACACTACCCTTTAAAGTCACCAAATCCATCACAGAACATTAGCCTTTATCAAAAAGCATTTAGTGTTGATCTGCGGAAATAGCGCGTCTTCCTAGTTTGAAGGATAGTTTAAGTGTATACAAACAATATCCTCTCCCTGTAAGTAGAATGGCGTAAGCAAGTTGGGGATAGGGGGAAGCCAGTCTAGGTGTTATGCTGGAGCCTATCATAAACCATACAGAAGAATATCAAGCTTCATACCTTCTCAGTTGCCCCCCAATGAAATGCGTTATCAATGTTAATCGCTGGACAGAGGTGTGTGAAAATATATGTGTACCGAACACTACAAAATTTTTGTTCTTAAATCCCCAGGGAAAAAAAAAAAATGTATAATTTAAATAAAAGTTTTAAAACACGTCCTGCCACCTGTTAAGATGCCGCCAGCTTACTGGCCCTGAATGCAGGCACGAACACAGTCCCTGTAGCTCTGGAGAACCATTTAACTCAAGAAAATGTGAAAGCTCTAGTAATACGATTCATTTGTTCTAGGTCAGATACGTACTGCCCGTTAAGGCCCATACCATAACCACGTTTTGTGCTCTTTGCACACTGCCCACTGCAAAAACTAAATGCCTTTTCTTTTGCATTCTCCGAAAAAAAAAAGTAACAACCTCCAAAAGTTACGTGAGCGATACATTCAATTTTTCAGAAATCATTTGGCCATTAAAACACCGTAAAATCAGACTTTAAAACTAGGAAATGAATGTTTTTTAAATATCTATAGACGGCTTTTTCAAAGTAACTCCATGAATTTTTTTTTCTTTAAAGTGGACTTTGTTTCAAATTTTTTATTTTTTTTTAAATATACATCAGAACACTGATCAATGCCGAGCTCAATAGTTACGAGACCATGTTCACATGTAGAGGGTTTCTCTTGCTGATTTGGTTAACAATTCTTATTGAAAATTTAAAAAGCATGGTAAAGCGCCAAATAAAAGCATTCAAGGGTGTTACTGGGCGTGAGGAACTGACAAATCTGCCCCGACTCATTTGGCACTATAGTTTGCCACCTGGTAGAGGCTGTTAGGAAACTGCCTTAAAACGTTTCACATAAGTTAAGCAGGGGTGTAAAGTAGTGCTGTGAACATCCAGAAGACAGAAGTGCCTTGCCCAGTTATGGTTACCAACTCATTTCTACTTAACTTAGCGCACTTTACAACATGCATATTCATCTTAGATTTCATTTGCACTTGACGACCGGCCTCCACCTCTTCCTGAGCCGTTCCAGATATCACTTTTACTGCACATCTTGTTTCTTCCAACCTCATTAGTTTCAGCTTTTTCTTGGAGTATTTTTAATGCATGCCGCCCTAAACCTCTCTTTGACTTGTTACTCCAGTGTGATATGAAGGGAAAAAAATTTCACCCATAAATGCTTTTTGTCGCTTTTGGAGACATAATTTTGCATTAATGACAACAGCAATCGACTTCACTCCAATATCTCACTGTTTACTGTCTGTATCTCCCTCTTTTTTTTCCTTGTGTTTTGTTTAGAGCCGCGGGTCTCCTTCATTGATCTTGAGGGGAATAGGATTGTCCAAGAGACGCGTAGATCGCTCAACATACTGAGCTCCAGGAAAGGAATCAGTGACCCCCCCCCGACCGTAGTATCCAATAAATTCCTTCGATTTTGGCTTGGAAGATAGTTTCCCCCTTAAAATTTTTTTGCCTAGTGCCACTCTCAGTTTGTGCAACCAATTACCAAAGAGCTGTAATTGTAAAGATCCCCACTGCGGGACTCCCAAGACAAATCCATGCCACGGACCGCTGGATATTTTAAATCAACTGGAGAAGAAAGGCCAATTATCCATTTTTTCAATTTCAGCTTGATGTTTGCCGAACCTTTTTCATGAAAAGCATTTGCACTTTCTGTGAGAATAGCGCCAGGTCACTGTGTTGCTGATAGTGGTGCCGCCATTTACCCCTATATTTCAAACGGCCAACAAAATTTAATTCATAGTGCGGTTTTGCCCAAGAAGACTTCCCTGGATAGATCAACTTGTTGTCCTTGATTTATGCAGTCCAGACGACCATGGCTGGCAAGACATGCTTGTGAAAACTTTCTGCTATGCCAATTCCTCCAATAATTTTTTCTTTCCCTGACAAGGAGGCGAGCCCAATGGCACTTTAAGAGGTAGCTGGAGTGCAGCCATAAGATTTCCCCTGGTGCCCATCCAGCAACTTCTTGGAGGCACCCCATCACCACTGCGCAAGAAGTCCATCTGGACGGTTGCAGGCCTGGCGACTCCCAGGTCGCCCTAATTCGGATGGAAGGAAGGAAATGATGTGAGCAGAACTATGCCAGGTAGGGAGGGCATCGCGTGAAATAGGCGGCCACTCACTTTATTAGAAGGCCTATGCCTTGGGTCGGTAACATCACTTTTTTTGGTTATTCTAACGTAACTCAGCATCAGTTTAACAAAAACTAAAAGGTTCACCAGAATAAAATGAAATTTTATGAGGCAAAAAAATAAAAATAAACACAAAAAAACAAAAAAGCTCTGATACTTGGCTGGGCTATTCACAAAATTCTTGTAGAAAAAAAAGATAAAACGAAAAACAAAAAATGTCTCCTGCCGCAAACAGTCTGAGTAGCACATTGGATTTATCATAAGGTTTTGTAGTGGTCAATCACTTTAGTTATATACACAAGTTGATTATGTGACGTTAACACTAAAACAAGTTACAGTAATAAAGAGTAAGCCCGCTTTGAACCCAATGCAATCTACTTTATGAAACAGTTTACAGTGCCTGCTGCTCACATTTTTTTTCCATTATAGAGGGTAGAAAGACATCAAGAAGAGCCCATGTCCGGAGACAATCGTGGCCAAGACCGCTTAAAAGCGGCAATTTTGACGTCAAGACTGAAGAGAAAAATGGCTTACACATAGAAGGCTTTGTGAAGTCAAATAAGTGCCGTAGCAAATACTATTTTTAATTTTTTGGAAAAGCCACATAAAAAACCAAACAAATTCAAGAAAGTTATATAGGGTTTGCAGTGGTATAGTCAGACCATTTTTTCCCTTGAAAGAAGAGATTGATAGGTGACAAAGGTAGATTTAGATGGTGTTGATCATATAGGATTTTTTTCAAAAGACATGATTATAACATTGGAATGCAAGATACATGGAGATTAAAACAAAAACAAAGACCAATGGACACTTCTCAGCCATTGTAAAACACGATTTAGTTAGTCTCACTTAATGAATCTCAAGTCAGCTGGAAAGTCACTGCACTGAATTTAACACAGCTGAAACTAAAATTTTGTAGAGACTGCGAATGAAATTGAAAAATATTGGTCATCACACTAAAACAGGCTGTGATGAAGACACAGGGATCACTTTGAGTTAAGAAAGTATGGAAGCCAAAACAAGAGACTAAAATATTATGAAAAATAAATTTTATTAATATGAAAATTATATAAAATAAAATAAAATCAAAACAGGGAGGAGGGGGGAAGACACAAAAAAGGCAACTAAAGATACTCAAGTGTTTGGACCACACAAATTCCTAGCCCCCAAGCTATAAAAATTTTATTGCAAGGTTTGACCAGCCCATACAATTCCGTAAAATAAAAAAAAGTTAATAATAGTAATAATATTTGTGTGGGTGTATGTTGCAGGTTATGCAGTTATGGTCATACAATGAATGGGAAACAAAGTAAATGATTCTATGAAACACGACACCAATTTTGAAAAGTGAATGTTCATTGCTTTAAAAAGGATGAGGGTATAAATCACTCAAGTTTTTGAAACAGATTGTGATTTTGCAAGTGGCAATACAAAGGAATATAAAGAATGTGAGAGTGACGATGATACTACCCATTCCCTATAGTGTTTGAGGTACTTGGAGAAAAGAGGATTCGGGCTACCGGAACAAGGACTCTTTTTAGGGACAAAGTCAGCAACTCCATCTGCTGAAATAGAACAAAACAAAAGCATTTACATCTCCCTTTATACAATATCATAATCACCATAGTTACAAGAGAAAGTAAAAGAACCGGTAATTTGCGCACAAGAAAAGAAAGGGAACATCCATGGCCATCAGACGCTTCAATTTAATGTGAATTATCCATAATCTCTTGAATGTTTGCAGTCGTGACAAATGAAAGCCCCTTTATTTGCATAGAGGGAAAAAAAATATATAGATACTGAAATCTTTTCTTTCAGTTTAGAAGAATCTTTTTTTTAAAGTACTTTTTAGGTTGGTCCCTGCAATTTTTAAGCACACTATACTTCTTATGTCAAACACTACCTTTTCATAAAAGCAAATTACGAGGGAGCCAATAAATTCAGGTGAGCATATAGTACCACATATTCTCCAGTCACATGACAGTTGCCAGACAATAGGCAATATATGTTATACTCAGGCAATAACAAAACACACAATATTCTATTGCTCTGTTGGATTTTCATGATGCAACCACCAAAGTAAGGAAAACCAGACAGTTGTGAACTAAAAGCATTGAAATGTAAGAAATTGTTGAAACAAGATACCTTGCTCACAGGGTTCTTCTGAATGGGGCTTCTTGACAGTGAGGTCTAAGTGTGAATCTTGGTCAGCCATAGAAGCTTGCTAAGCACAGGATTTTGGGGTAGTGGCAAGGGGAGGTGGAACTTTGTCCAGAGGGTGATTCGGCAAGCTTTGGTTCTTTGTCTGCTTGGGCGGGCTGGAATCCTGAAGTCGAGATATTCGTTGGGTATAGTCAGCAGGCAACCTGTCGAATCCTTCGCTGCCATGATCTGCGAGCAACTAGGGGGAATATTTAGGATCGAAGATCATAGGCCTGTCGGATTTAATCAGGGGTTCGGGTGTGTTTGAAGGAAAAAAAAAAACATAAAAAAAAACCCCATAAAATTTTTTTAAGTATCATAGAATAGTTTTATAGCGTTTCATTCAAAAAGCCTAACATTGTATCAAGCAGCTTATAAATTAACAGCGGTATACACCAAAAATTCCAACCTGCTGCAAACGTAACTTAAAGCAGGGATTTTCAACCAGATAATGAAATATATGCATAACCCAACGTGGGACTGGTTTACTATGGATGCACAGGCGTGAGAACACAAATTAAAAAGGCCTCAAGCCACTAGAAGTAGCGTACTAAAGCCAATAGTAGGTATTGCATGATTTTTAGTTCAGTTCAGAGCTGAAATGGCCCCATGCTGCCACATTGGTCGTGGTTGAACAAATTCATATACGAGAAAAACTATATCCACGACCTTTCTTGTAAAAGACCGCATTGATGAATTCTTTCTGCTTGCTTTTAGTTCGGATATCTTTGCTTGCTCTTGTTTCAGAAAGTCTCTTGTCGTGTTCATTAATTGTTTTTTGAAAGCCAGCTAAATGCTCCTGGAAAAAAAAAATACAAGGCTTAATAGGAGAAAGTTATCAAAAGTTCCACTTACCTAACACACATAGTGCAGCATCCAGATGCAGATAAGTATATGATGATCCACTAGGATGGGGGTGTGGTGAGGAAACTATGAAAAGTTGCTAAGGAAAAGAGATACGAGGGCATGGAAACATGAGAGCTGCTCTCCTCCCACCTTTCCCTCAGTCAAAATGAGACTTCAGTGCCTGTAACGGCAGTATTTGCGAGACCCGCAGTGTTTTACATGGTAAATTCTAAGTACCGCGTATGTGCTTGGTATATAAAGCCATCATAATTTAGACCCCTAATTGATGAGTTAAGGCTTTCTTCACAAAAAAAATTAATAAAAAAAATAAACAAAAAACACAACAGTCTTCAAAGTAAGTTACCTTACTCCCTACACTTCCTCCCCTACCTAAGTAGCAGGCTACACCGTGTGATCTTCTCTGATGGATGATAAAATCTGGCTCAATAAAAGGACTGGCTTGCCAATGTGTCCGATTTGAGACACTTTCACAAATTTGGCCCACAGTTATTCCCGTTAAGTTGATATAATGCCAAAACAAAGGGCTCCTTAGTTTTAGTTGATCAGGCAACCACTTTAAAACAAAAATGCATTATATGCCAATACAATTAGTACCGTAACTTTTCTCTTCTTAAGCAGCAGAAAAGGCAAATTGTCATCAAAGGACAATCACATACTCCGCAGGTTCACAATCTGCTAAAAGGGGGGGGTGCAGAATAAAAAAAAACAAAAAAAAAAAAAAATAAAAAAAAAAAAAACTGTTAAAACGTTGCCCTGTCTGCAAAAACTGTAAACACGTTAGACAACTGGTGTTACTAGTCAAGTCCTTGAAAAGGGAAGTGGAGGTGACAATAAATGAAACTCCTTGTTTGGTTCTAGGTTTTTTTTTTTTTTTTTTTCACAGGTCACGTGGTATAAATATAAGTTCTATAGAAACACATTCCTTTAAATTCTGTTGAACTGTAAAGGAGGATAAGGAAAGTCATGCCAGACTAATTTACTTTAAAGAGAACCCGTAACGCAAAAATAAACCCCCTAAGCTAAAAGATTTTCGATAAAAATGCCCTTAAAGAGCATTTGCCTCTATCCCCTAATTGTCCCTCTATATGCCTGTAAACTTAAGCAATGAGGTCTAAAGCGTAGTGCCAAATGAGGTTGAATTGTCTATTAGCATATTCAAGATGTCCAGCATTCATGCGGGGAGGGACAGCCACACCCCAGTGCTTGACTAACAGCCTGTATAATGGTGTGAGTGTGAGGGGATAATGGTTGTAATGGCCTTCCATTGCTCTCCTGGTGCTGGCGGCGGCCACCACGACACCAGCAGCATGTGTGTGTATATGTGAAAGACTACAAACAGCTCCAGGGCAGCAAGGTTATAGCAGAACAGGTCAGGGTATTGGTAGCTAATGTCAGCAGGATAAAGCACAGACAACAGCAAGCCTGTACTTACACATAACACACAAGACATGAGCAGGGGAGGAGAGGGGCGGGGTGACATCCCTGCTGGACCAGCCTCATTACCATACATAATGAATAGACGATTGTAATGATTAATGTATGAAATAACTAGATAAACGCTGTGAGGGATCCTTTGAGCTGCCCAACAGGTGGTAGAGGTAAACAGAATAGGACAGAGACCTGATGACAGGGGTCCTTAAATATTTATGTGACAAACTCCAAACAGTTATTATATAGCTTAAATATGAGTATTTTTTCCTTACTGTTTCCAAATATAAGCACGGGTTGACAGGTGTTCCCTCCCCAATGCATTTTGTGGACAGTTTCTTTGCATTCTTCTCAACAATTCTTTACATTCTGCAAAGGTTATCCACAAGATTAAAGATACATTCTAATATGATGGAGTCCAAACACTATATTATGATAAGACCATGGCCCATCGACAGGATAAACTACTAGGTGGGGGACTTTTGGGGGGAAAAGTCATATTTCCATGGTAAAAGTTGGGCCTCCACACAACTTTGATGGTTTCTTTATACTGCTGTAGGCGAAAATTAATTATAACATAGTATAGATTCCTACTATGCCTCCAATCACAAGTGTTTTTATGAAAATCTGCAAAACAATATGGAGGTCATTTAATAATTATATTCAAAATTATTAACTTTTTGTTAAAGTCACATTAAAAGAACTTAAGTAAGCAATCATGATTTACTCTGCGGTGTATTGTGTCTGTCAGAGAAATGCTGACCCTAAACAGGCTCTCTGGAAGGGTTTTAAATGGGAGTAGTATTAGAGGAATGGCAGGCCTGGGGCCTTTGCTAGGCAACTGATTATTGCATAATGCAGATGGGTCAGTCCAGAGGGGGGCGCAGAGGGTGGGCATATCGAAGGAAGGGCAAGGGACCGGAAACCCACTTCAAACAAGGAGAAGGGAGGAAAGTATCGCTGTACTCCACCCAGGTCCCTCTTTTCATCAACATACAGATTTCCTGTTTGAGGGAACAAAGGACTACGTAAAGTATTACTCGAATCGGCTAGATACATTTGTTCTCATCCCCTCGTCCAGGATGCGCGGCTTCCTATACCCTCCCCGGCCAGCTCCGAACCCCCCCGGCCCTCCTCACTTCTCGGCTACCGTCATCCCTCGAGCAGGGGAGACAACGCCCACTACCTGCCGAGAGATAACGAAGCACAAGCCCCAACCTCGGCATTCCCATAGCCTCCGACCCCCTTTTGGCCTCCCGGGTCTTCTTTCGAGCTTAGCCCCGTACCGCAATTTAATCCCACCGTTACGTTCGTCTTCTCGACTTCCCGGATAACGTTCGGATTTGGTAAGGTTTCTGGTGGGCGGTGGGCACGGGTGGCAGACACCACCAGGGGAAGAGAGAGACCAGCACAGAAGATACCCCCCAGAGAAGCCGGGTGAGTGCCCTTGTAATACGGGAGCCCGCGAGAATCGCTCGGAGCCGCTCATCGCATGTGTGCGACTGATAGGAACCCTTATGGGGGTCTGCACGGGTCGGTTGGTTTCTTTTCTCTTTTTTTTTTTGGTCGATCTCTGTGATTAAGGGGGAGAAGGGAGAGAGAAAAAAAGCGCGTTGAGGGGATAGTCCTCTCGATCTAAGCGCTTGGATATTAAGTGCAGCATCAAGGGTTAAACTCCCAGGACCAGAGGTCTCTGATTCTGGCTGTTACAGCTGGAGTCCGATTATCAACCACAGCTGGAGGGATCCTGAGGATTCTGGCAGGGCCTGAAATTTCTCAATCATGTCACTTACATGTACTTCATAAAGCCCGCGGTTAAGACATTCAATTGTGTAAATGTACATGATGTGCAGGGCATGTATGCAAAGTGACAGCTTAAAGATCTATATAATCACAGAAATTCAGTGAGAGAAGGTGCTGCATTCATCAATCCTAATACAAGTACAGGCAGTCCCCGGGTTCCGAACAAGAAAGGTTCCATAGTTTTGTTCTTAAGTTAAATTTGTATGAAAGTAGAAACTGCATATTTTAATAATTGCAATTTTTTTTTTTTTTTTTTAACGCTGCAACCAGCTCTTTAACCGGTAAGGGGACCGGGACCTTTCTGTTTTTTCATGTCCATTTTCACTCCCCACCTTCAAAAATCTATAACTTTTTTATTTTTACCGGAAAGAGCTGGTGTGATGGCTTTGTTTTCATTGCGTAACAAATTGACACTTATAAGATGGTATAAATATTTCCATGCATTGTTACTCGGACGCGGGAAAAAAATTCCAAATGCAATGAAAATGGGAAAAAAAACGCATTTGCGCCATTTTCTTGTGGGCTTGGATATTACGCCTTAACTGAGCGCCACAAATGAAATGTCTACTTTATTCTTTGGGGCGGTACGATTAAGGGGATACCAATGTGTATGGTTTTATAATGTTTTCATACATTAGTCAAAAGATTAACAAACTCTCTGATACAAATAATTTTTTGGGGATTTTGCATCTTTAGACGCTAAACTTTTTTATACTTTGTGTGTATCGGCAGCGTGGGTGGTATGTTGCATTTTTGCGGAATTTGTAAACTCATGATTCATCATTTAGGACTGTACGACCTTGTTGATCACTTTATAGATTTTTTTTTTTGATTTAAATGGCAAAAAAAGTGCACGACTTTTGGCGTTATCATTAGGGATTAAAGCAGTGAAAAACCTTATCATATATTGATGAGGCATTTTCAGACGGCGTTGATACCTGATGTTGTTTATGATTTTTACTGTTTATTTATATCAGTTCTAGGGAAAGGGGGGTGGGTGGTGATTTTAAATGTTAGGGTTTTTTTAAATGATAATTTTTTTTTTTAAACTTTTTTTTATTTTATTTATACTATTTTCAGACCCCTGAGGGTACTTTAATCCTAGGTTGTCTATCGATCCGATCATATACTGCCATACTACAGTATGGAGTATAGTGGGGATTTCTTCCTCATTCATTACAATGTGCTATCAGCATATGTAATAAGTGGTTAAACTAATAGCCTCGGGTCTTCGAAGACCGAGGCTACCATGGAGGACGGATCGCGCCCCCCCCCCACGATGACGTCAGGGGAGTGGCGATCCCAGGTAAGTGGCGGCGCCCATGCGCCGCTATCTGTTTGAGGCGCCGGCAGCCCACGCTGTAAAAACACCCGCGCTCGTGCTAGCACCGATCGCGGAGTTTACCGGAAGCCTTTGCTGCAATATGCAGCAAAGACTTACCGGCATGGAGAGGGCTCAGCCGTGAGCCCATCTCCATGCCAGGGCGCGACGCGACCGCGACGTGATAACGTGGGGGCGGTCGCGAACACGTTTAACTAATAGTACCATACCCCCCTTTCAAAAATCTCCTCAACCACTTATGGAACTGTACAATGTCCCATTAAAAAAAAAACAAAAAAAAAAAAAAAAACACACAAACACATTTTATTTACCTTTAAATAAGCGAGTGAGATCATCAAGCAATGCAGGTCCAAAACACCCTTTCTAAAATCTTCATCCTGAACCCTAAGAAGCGAAGACACAGAGTAATGAGTATTCATTTTCCAGAACACTTTTGAAACAATCTCACATTAAAAAAAGGAAATGGAAATAAATTAAAAGCTTTGGCTAGTTTTTGGCATATACAAAACTAAAAGAGTGTTTAGAAACACACTTCTTTTCTAAATTAGTCTCCAAATTAATGACCAAATCACATAATAAGCAAGGGACAACACGTACAAGAATATTAATTGATAAAACAAATATAAATTTAGAGACCATTAACTAATTAATCATTAGGATAGAATCATATAAACCAAAATTAAATACACATGGAGTCGGTCCTGTCATGTCTAGTCAAGGCATGGCTGGGATTATAACTCTGATACATATAGTGGGGTTGCACTGCACACCAGTGTGATGAAAACCAAAATTTTATGTTTATAATATATAGTTTTGTAGAGACCATTCCGAGAATCAGAGCGTATATACAACAAAACCCACAGCGCTGCACCCTCAACTCTAGTACAAAAGATTGCACAGTTCAAATTTCGCTGTGCTTGCGTTTCCATATGCTCTTCATTGTACAACTCTTGAGAAACTCGTTAATGGGGACTTTTAGCTGTTACCAACAAAATAGTGATACAACCAACTATTTTTGTAGTTTTCAAGCTCAATTCAACTTCAATAGCATTGAATGAGATATCCAATACAGACCTTTAAAAAAAGAAGAAATGCTAGTGTCTATTTTTCATTATAAATCATGTTTTGGAGCCATCTTTCATACAGGGTCTGGAGGTACAATATCTCACCAATCACTAAAAACTAGAAACAGACACTTTGGTATGGAAAACTCATTAAAACATTCTCTCAATTCACCTCCCAAGCCCCCCCCCCCATCTCCAATAAAGAGACCTCCTTTCAAAAACTTATCTAATTCCAAGGTTCTCAAGAATTGTGCTCTTGAATGGGTGAATAAAGGAAATTCATTTAATGAACCCCTTAATGACTTGTGACAATAGTACGTCACACGTTGGCTGCCACAGGCGGAGCCCTCTCTATACAAGGGGGTGTTTGGTGCATATTAAATCCACCGGTAATACCTGAGGCTCGTTTAACTGTACAAATCGAGTAAAAAAATTCAAATCACCTTTTCTCACTAGAACTATAAAAAAAAATATGGAGGAAAAATGGAATATTCCCAAATCTATAATATAACTGTTATTACAGGTGTTTAAACCCCCCCCTAACGGAAAATAGTGCCAAAGTCAAAAAGCCACTTCCCCCCCCATTTGGAACAATATATATATATATATATATATATATATATATATATATATATATAATCTGTTTTATACAGGATTTTAATTTTGGAAATACTGTATATACTCGAGTATAAGGCAACCTGAGTATAAGCCAAGACCCACTAATTTTACCACCAAAAATTGTAACCTATTGACTCGAGTATAAGCCTAGGGTGGGAAAGCATTGGTCACGGCCCTCCCAATATATAGCTAGGGGAGCCAAAGTGGTGAGATGTAAGCAAGGTGAGGTTTTCAGCACCATTTTTTGTGCTGGAAAAACTCGGCGTATTACGAGTATATACGGTACATACTCACCTGGCGATCCTAATGCCTGACGCAGCCCTCCTCTTCTCACCCACGCTTCTGCCGGCCGACAGCACACCATGGCGTCATCAGCAGCGACAAGCCGCTGCATCATAATGTGTTTTGCCGGCAGCAGATTGCATGGACAAGTCTCAGCGGCTATACAGCATAGAGAGACAGAAGAGTAGCTGTGCTGAATATAGGGGAGCCGGAGGGTGAGCATGTAAGTTTTTAATTGATCTGTGTATAAGCCGAGGTGAGGTTTATCATCACATCTTTTGTGCTGAAAAACTTGGCTTAACGGTATATGAAAACATAAAAACTGTGGTATGTGGTATCACCACTGAACCAAAGATAAAGGAACATGTCATTTGGGTGCGCACAAGCAGACAAGAAATGCTCAAAGTTTTAAGACTCGTTATAGAACCTCGGACAGTATAGAACTCGGTATGGGGTGTGAGCCCTTGCAAGCCACAGGCCCCGGACATAGCCCATATGAAGATCCACCATTGAATCTACAATTTCTGCAATTGCTGGGAATCCTGTGTCAGATCCCACCGGACAATTATCCATAGCATAGTTCACTCAAATTTTCTCAGAGGGGCAAGAATACTGTATATACGAGAAATGTGCTGAAAAACCTCAATCAGCTTATACTGAGTCCCCCCACCCCCCCCCCCAAAAAAAAACGAATACTCACTTTCCGACGCCCCCTGCGGTCTTCCCCTCTTTCTGGGTTTCTTGCCATAATATGTTGTGTGCTCGCAGCCGGCCAGACACGATGTTCAGCAGCTGACGTCAGAGCTGTGCTGCACTGACCTGCTTCTGCGGACGGGAGGAAAGTGAAGATCTATGGGGGTTTTGGAAAGGTGAGCATTGAATTTCTTTTTTTTTTATGAATTGGGACAAACAATGTCTGGCTATACACTGGGGGCTGGCTGGCTCTAACTGGGGGGGGGGGAGCAGTGACCAATGCTTTCCCACCCTAGGCTTAACTAAGTTGTTGTAGGTTTTACTAGTATTTTTGTATACTAAGTTATATCAGCCCGTTATGATTGCGCAGTACCAAACTGACAGGTACTTCCTGTAGCAGCCACAGATGTCATGTGATCTGAGCTATACCAAATTACGAGTTCCAGTCACATGACCTTCAATCAGACTGCAAGCTGAAGATTCACATCATATTCCTTCATGTTGTAGTTCACACGCTTGATTGTAAGTTATGTGATAGTAACTCAGTATAGGCCATGGATGCTCCAGCACATGACCAAAGGACCGCGGCTTCTGCAGGAAGGACCAGCATCTTTGACACCTGCACAACCCAGAGATTGTGCCATCAGTGGGATCGTGATCAGGCTTTCATACTGACCTGGCCTGATCCTATACTCCCACCTTATAGGGGGAAGAAAAATATCCACATAGGGCTCTTCTGAAGACTAATTTCTGTTTCGATACAGGCAGTCCCCAGGCCAGGTTATGTAAGGATAGGGTTTCTTGTCAGCTTCCTCAAAAAAACATAAAAGTGTTTTACAGTGTTGGGGAATGTTATGTAAAAACTGTGCATGCAAGTTGAAACAGGTACATTTTAATATTGTAACCAAAAAGATTGTCACTGGAACAAAAAACTATTGATTTTCATAATAATCAATTAAGATTCATTACAGGACACCTTACAGATGATCATGCAGCCTGGGTTAAAATAAAGCATCCAGACAGACCGGCCCTCTCTTCCAACTGTGGCTCTGTGAAGCTAACTAGGTGTTGTCTGTAAGTGCCTGCATTTTTATGCTTGCTTCTAATAAAAAAGCCGATATTCCTTAAAATACTTTCCCTGAAATTACCAGGCTCCTCAAATCAAAACAGTTTTTTTTCACATAACATTTTCCCAACACTGAAAAAACACTTCTGATTTTTGAGGGAAAGCTGACAAGGGCAGTCATTGGCCACAAGTACACAGAAAAAACAAAAACAAAACACAACAGTTACTAGCTGATTAGTTAAATAATTCTCACCCAACCTTTCTCTGGTGCTCCACTGAAGATACTTATCTTTGTCACAGAGAATCCAAAGTGTACCAGTTTTTTTTTAGTTGCCTTGTGGGGGAACAGAGGAATGGGTTTCCTCGGAACTCATTGGCTGCCACGGTCACCATTGATCACAGCATTCAAGGGTTTAACCGGCCCTGCCGGGTGTGTTGCTGTAGATTACTTTATGTGGACCTGCATTATCTGAATTTTTTTCATATTTACAGAGAGGGAAATATGACCAGAGCTAACCAGTCACATAAACTGGACCTATGCAAAACTTTTCTTTTTGTGTCCATTTTTTGGTCACAAACAGTGACGATGACAAAAGAAAAGACTGCAAGCATAAATTTGCAGGTCGGGCAATCACTTCCATTTTTTAAACAGTGATATTGCGCAATTCATGTTAAAGGGGTTGTTCACTTTCAGTAAATAATTGATATTGTTTGTGTAAGGAAAAGTTTTACAATTTTCCAATATACTTTCTGTATCAATTCCTCAGAGATTTTGTAAATCTCTGCTTGCTTTGCTTTTATAGAAATTTTCTAAGGTTACTTCCAGCCTCCATATAATCTGTCCACTGGAAGTAAAAAGAAAAGCTTTCTATAGGAGTAAAGCAAGAAGAGAAAAATTATGAGGAATTGATACAGAAATTATATTGAAAAATTGTATAACTTTTCATTACACAAATATCAATTATTTACTGAAAGTGGCCAACCCCTTTAACTTCCAGGGACAGTGGATAAGACCATTCCACTGAGTTTGTGTACAAAATTGTTGATGAAAAATGAGTCCAGTTTACTTGAATAAATCCTGAAGAAGATTCTCAGTTTACATTTTTAAGTCTGAAATTCTGAATTAAATTATAATTATTTATATGGCACCATCAAATTCTGCAGTCATTAACAAATCATAGAGGACATATACAAATATAATATTACAGAGTACAAACCATCATATAGGACAGCTTGTATAATGGTCCAGCCAAGGGAACAGAATAAAATAATTTAAAAAGATGCTGCTCCTTAAACCAGTCATCATCCACCAGCTTATATACAAAGTCGAAAGTGAAAGTGACTGCAGAGAAGCCTGGAGCTTAGTATATATCTGGTGTTTGCCGGATAACAGACGAGAGGAGGACATAGGATGGATTAGTAAACAGTTGCATTTCATGCAGCTAGGGAGTGCGATTGATCTGCCTAAAGAGATGGGGTTTAAGAGCATGTTTGAAACTTTGGAGGTTGGGTATTAGTCTGAAGAGTATTCCAGAGAATTGGTGCAGCTCGGAAGAAGTACTGGAGACTTGAGTGAGGTTCAAATTGAGGTAGAGATTAATCTAATATTATTGGCAGATCGAAGAGCAGGGTTGTGCGATAGGGAGGTGCAGCATTATGCAGAGCTGAAGAGAGGTAGATATTTCCCACTTCTGAGGGGTTGCAAAAACTGTCCAATAATGTTTGTTGGAATAGGAGCTAGGGGATGTTTTCCTATCATATGCTAAACATTACAATAAGAGCCTGGAGACCAAAAAGTGCGAGTGTGGTGGTGGTGGCCCGGGACTGAAGAAGAGTTTAACAAATTGGTAATGGAGACTGTTTAGGCATGGACTATCAACATAAAAAATTATTTTCATAAGATGAAAAGATTTGTCCAAAACATGCAAAAAGAAGGCTAAGTGTTATAATAAAAAACCCCTTGCACACCTTGGTTAGAATGCTCAGACCCTTTGGGCGCATTCACACAGTGCATTTTGGTTGCGTTTAGAAACGCATTACAACAGCTGAGGTGATATGCCCAACTACATTACTGTTAACACTTGCGTTTACAAAACGCATTCAAAATGCACTGCTAACGCATGTGTTAACAATATTAATGCCTTTGTACAGCGCACACCTACCAGTATGTTTTGGAGTGTGGGAGTAAACCGGAGGACCCGGAGGAAACCCATGCAAACACGGAGAGAACATACAAACTCTTTGCAGATCTGGATGGGACTTGAACCGAGGACCCCAGTGCTGCAAGGCTGTAACGCTAACCATTTGCCACCGTGCTGTGTTAGCATTGAGTTTACGATGAGTTTTGTAAACAATAATGTAATTAACCCGTTCACGACCCGTGACGTATTAGCACGTCACGGGTCGGCCGCGGGTGCATGGAGAGGGCTCACGCGCTGAGCCCTCTCCATAGCCGGTAAGTCTTTGCTGCATATTGCAGCAAAGGCTTACCGGTAACACTCATCGCGGGTGTTTTCCTGCTGATTGCTGCCGGCGGCTTAAAAAGGATTGCGTCGCATCGGCGCCGCCATCTTATTGAGGATCGCCGCTCCCCGTGACGTCATTGGGGAGCGGCGATCCGTCGCCATGGTAACCTCGGGTCTCACGAAGACCCGAGGCTACTTCGGGTTAACCCATGCATTACAATGTGCTATCAGCACATTGTAATGTATGAGGAGTAAAATACACGTATACTGCCATAATGTAGTATGGCAGTATATGATAGGATCGTGCAGACATCCTAGGGTTAAAGTACCCTAGGGAGTCTGAAAAATACTAAAAATAAAAAAAAAAAGTTAAAAAAAAAAAATTATAATAAAAAACCCTAAAAACTCAAAATCAGCCCCCTTTCCCTAGAACTGATATAAATATAAATAAACAGTAAAAATCATAAACACGTTTGGTATCGCCGCGTCCGAAAATGCCCGATCAATATATGATAACGGTTTTTCACTGCGTTTAATCCCGTAACGGAAAACTGCACTTTTTTTTGTCATTAAAAAAAAAAAAATCTATAAAGTGATCACAAGGTCGATACAGTCGACATCCAAATTGATTGACCATTGTAACGTCATGCAAAATCCGCAAAAAACAACCATCCACCCACAGCTCCATACACCAAGTATAAAAAAGTTTTTTAGCGTCCAGAAGATGGCAAAATCCCCCAAAATTTTTGTACAGGAGTTGTTAATTTTCTAAATGTATGAAAACTTATAAAATCCTCCGTATATACTCGGCGTAATAAGCCTACCACCGAGTATAGCCCCGAGACCCCTATTTACCACCGAAAACTGAAAACTCTATTGACCCGAGTATAGCCGAGGAGTGATTATCGCAACGCATGGAGTATACTCAGCAACCAGCCCCCATGTAGTATACATCCGCAACCACCCCATGTAGTTATACAGCCACACCACCCCCATGTAGTATAAGCCACCAGCCCCCAGTTTGTGCTTACGCCACCAGCCCCCATGTAGTATACAGCCAACCAGCCCCCATGTAGATACAGCACAGCCCCCAGTCATGTAATAAGATCCCACAGCCCCCAGCAGTTATACAGCACAGCCCCCTATACATAGAACAGAAATACTTATAAACTTAATACTCACCCTCCGTTGTCCCTTGTTCGTCGCTGCTCCCGGCGGCTTCTTCACTCTTCTCTGGCCGGGAGATCGCGCTGCCGTCGCACCTTGTGATGCCGGCTCTGTCGCCGCTGTTGACGTCATCCCGCGGCGACAGCGTCGCTCTCACAGTGTGCGACGGCCAGCGCGATTCTCCGCCAGAGAAGAGTGAAGAAGCCGCCGGAGCCGCGACAGGATCGGGAGCCGCGAGGACCGGGGACACAGTATATGCAGCCGGATGGTGAGTATATGTATTTATTTTTATCACTGACTCGTGTATAAGCCGAGGCGAGGTTTTTCAGCACATTGGGGCGAGAAATCCGGCTTAACACGAGTATCAACGGTAATAATAAATTGGTACCCCGTAATCGCACAGACCCAAAGATAAAGTAGACAGTCATTTGGGGCGCACAGGGAACCGAGATCCAAGCCCACAAGAAGAGGCACAAATGCTGTTTTACCAATCACTGCATTTGGAATTTTTTTTCCCGCTTCCTAGAAACGGCATGGAATATTAAACCAACTCTATGAGTGCAATTTGTTACGCAAAATAAGCCGTCACACAGCTCTGTAAATGGAAATAAAAAATAGTTAGGGATTTTTGATCATGGGGAGTAAAAATTAAAATGAAAAACAAAAAAGGGCCAGGTCCTGAAGGTTAGCAAATCACCTCTCCATTTCAATTTTCACCTCAGACCACCAAAAAGGCTAGAATCAGCCCTGAATACATGTGGCATTTTGGTTAACTTTGCAAAGTATTTTTGCTTCTCCATAAGTAGAAATCTGCTGAGGATCACATCAAGAATATTAACCGCTGCAGATCTACAATAAGCAGAAACATTCTTTATGAAAAGGATTACAGAAGGTTCTGTATATACAGCAGCAGAATTCCACACGCAGTGTTAAGTGTGGATTCCAGACTTTAAATCAGGCTGCACTGTCTTGCAAACTTCACAAAAGTTCATTGGAACTGAAGAGAGTCCAAACAAGGCCGTTATGCCACGGCTATCATAAATTCAGGTCCTAGATTGAGATAGCAATAGATCTTTCAAAAAGTAAAGTTCTACGACAACCTCTCTATAAAAGGTAACCACTCAGATCAATCTAGAATATACACCACAAGTACCCATGGTTTAGTGCCTGAAAGGTTTTATTTTAAAGAGTTTCCTGCACTGTTTTTCATAAGTACACACTGCCCATTCATTGCACATGCAACCATCTACTTTGCCCAGCTTCATCAAAGTACTTCTACTACCAGGATAAGATTGTAACCATCTCATGCATAGTGGTGAGTGTCTCCTCTTGCAGGATGCACTCTTTTTTTAGCTTTCTATACCTTGTTTTGCAGAAAACTTTAATTATGCTAATGAACGGAGAGTCCCTCCATGAGCCTTTTTTTGTAATAACCAGGACAGAACTAAAGTAGAACAAGGCCGGACACACCAGCATGTAAGTGTGCTTGGTTTCCGATCCTTCAACGAAACCCAAGCAAAATGCAAGTGTGAGCCAAGAAAGAACTACGAAATTTATTTCTGTTGTTAATCTTTAAGATAGAGTTCACACAGTTGTTTTAATTTACGCTTTCTCTTTCAATACTAAAGAAAATGGAAAGTAAATGCAGATGCTAACCAGTAGATGTTTTGCGTTTAGTAGGAGTTACAATTGACCTGCACGCACGGTAGTGGTCTCTTTTTGTGCTTCAGTTTTTACATAAAAGAAACATGGCACATCAGACTTTCTGCTAGAAATATAAATCAGTATTGTATGCCATGACCTACCAGCGATCCTTCTGCTCTGCAAGTCTCTGCTCCTAACAAAAACATAATCGTTATGTGAACATGGCCCAAATCCTCATGCTTATGAACATGAATGTGGCATGTGTGTGAGCATTTTCATAAGCTGGGCACACTTCCCCATTCACTTCTAGGGGCTCATGCACATGGGCATGGATTACAAGACCCGGGGCATTATGAGCCAACATTTCCAGCAGCAAGATAGAGCAAGGCCATATTCTTACATGCTCTGGTAGTCTTTTTCAATCGTCAATGGAACCTCAGCTGAGCGGCTTGCTCACCTAAGACACAAAGTACAAACAACAGTCCCACAGAACCATTGGATACCACACATTGACGTGTGCAGGGAGGCCTAACTATAAACATAATCCATTTTGCCATTTACATTTCCACTATGTCTATTATATGGCTAAATTGGATAGCAATGATTTATACTTTAGTCCAGTAAGCCTGAAAGCGCACCGTCATCAGTGGCAGTTCCAGTAGATATACTTTGCGGATTTTTAAAAATTTTCCTTTGTCAGTCATTATACAAGTTTCATTCACATATGTACTATATGGCCACAAGCTTCAACATGCTCTTAAAACACATTTATTTAGGCAGGCCTATCACACTTGCTACCTGATTCGCAACTTCTAGCTCTCTATCTAACCAATTTGGGTAATCCCCCGTCTGTTATTCAGAAAATGCTTCTCTGCAGTCCGACTGACTGTGTATAAGATGGGCTGGTTCAAGCAGCAGCAGTTTTTTATTAATAATTTTAATGTCAACCTGTGGCCCATCCTCTAGACTAACTTCTTGCGAGCAGGGCCCTCACTTCATTGTTTCATATGACTGTTGTTACTATGTGACCGTCTTATTTTATTTGTATATGTTCCCCAAACCTTAAAGATTTGATGGCACTATATAAATAAAGGTTATTATTATACCTAGCTCCATGCCAGCATCATTGGTGAGCCACAGCAGAAGGGGGCATCTGAAGCCTGGGTCAGTCTCCTCTCCTCCACTCTCATGCAGCTCCCTGTTGTTGCTTTGAGCAGCCAGGAAAGGAAGGAAGGGAAATGGTGTGAATAGGAGTCATAGAGGACACAGGCTTCAGATTCTCCTCCCCAGACTGCACCACAACACTGCTGGTAGGGAGGCAGGTAATGTGAATTAAGCTTATATAAGTACTGAAATGATTCAGAATGCTGAAAAGGCATTTTTACAATCAGCAATATCATAGGTCATTGTAACCCATCATCCTGCGAGAAATGGCAAGTCTGATGACCGGTTTCGCTTGATTCACAAAGAAGATGAGTTTGTATGCTACAAGCTACAACTAAGAAATTATATACAATTGATGTCATGAAAACATTCACAAGTAATGCCCCCCCCTTCATATCTTTAGGCACATATGGCCACACACACCTACAAAATATATAAATCCACATGTTTGAAATGTTTAATGTTTAAGTGAGAAGGTAGGCCGTGGTTAATATCGCCACTTCTACCCATGTCTGAATTGGCTTCCCCACTGGTGAAAAGCGTGTAATTCAACGAAATACATATTGCATAGTGCTAACTGTGGAATGCTGGTTCCCTAATCACTGCCTCACTGTTCTATTATAAGAAGGGGAAAAATTATTTTGACGATTTTCAGAGTGTTCCTGTACTTTGATCTGCATGAAAAGCTCTCACAAATCAATATGAAAGCCCCAACCCCCCACTACTACCCTCTGCGTTTATTTGATCCTATTTGCTTAAAAAAAAAAAAAAACAAAAAAAAAAAAAAACCTGGAACAAAACGACATCATAAGTCCATCCCTCACAAGTACAAAAACCACGGATGAGGCTCCATAAAAGATGCAGTCAGGCAAGTGTCGTTACTTGGTTACCCATACAAATTAACGCAGAGTTTAAAGGACATCTTCACAATGCAACTGGGGATAACTATTGCATTGTTTCCTAACCAAAGTGTAATTGAAAGTAGGGTAAGCAACGCCCCACCACTACAGAAACAAAGATGTTAGCTAAATATAATGAATATGCTTATAGTCAATTAGGGAGGGGGTGTATACACCATTGCACCAGAATAAATACTGGGCAAGTTGACCATTGGGGTACATACACTGTCTCAACTAGCCCTCTTCTTGAGATAGTAACCAGTTTAAGAAAATTACACACAAACATAGTTTGGTCTATAATTCCGTGTGCATTACAAAGCGGAACTGCATTTTTAACCATGATTTGAAAAGGCCTCACTCCTATTGGTTCAATATGACTCTTTTGTACTCTGTAATATATATTATATTTGTATATCTCCTCTTTGATTGTAAGGGCTCGCGAATCTGATCAGTAATGCCCTTTTACAAAGATTATTTTATGTTGACTGGCAAACTTTTATACTCATATCCGGTTTACTTTAAAAAGTCACATTAAAGCCCTGGAAGGTCCCAACTTAAAATTTTTGAGAGATCCACTATAAAGACTTGCCAGCATCCAGAGTATACTGCAACTTTGCGACATTATTGTACAAAACTGAGTATACACCACAATACAGGCCAAATGACATAGCATTCATCACAAGTATACTGCTGATTGCCCCCATTGGCTGGATGGCAAAATGTGAGTTACAACTGAGAGAAACATTTATCCTATAATGATGTTCAAGTCAATCCCAAGAATAATACATTAAAGGAACCTACCACCTACAAATCTCCTATAAAGGTGATCTGGGTGGTAGGTGGATCATGGACGTGAGGATTGCCCTTTAAGGGCTAATCCTCACGTCCCCTTTCCCCCCCCCCCTACTTTCCTGTTTAAAATATAGAGTTTAAGATATATTCGCCGAATAAGACTACCCCTTTTCCAACGCATACAAAACACCGGTAAAAATTAAAAAAAAAACAGATTTGAATTTAACATGGTCCTTTTTTTAATTTAAATTCTTTTGACATGCAGGTATATAGCAGGAAAACTGTCGCTCATAAACATAAGGCATACAACAACATTACCATCGTCCATTTTACTGTAAATGTTACCATACTGTACCTTAAATTTTTATTTTATTAAATATTCCATGCCATGTACTCAGAAGCGGGAAAAAATTTCCAAATGCAATGAAAATGGTGAAAAAAGCATTTGCGCCATTTTCTTGTGGGCTTGGATATTACGTCTTTCACTGAGCGCCCCAAATGACATGTCTACTTTATTCTTTGGGTCGGTACGATTAAGGGGATACCAAATTTGTATAGGTTTTATAATGTTTTCATACATTATTTTTTGATTTTGCCAACTTCAGGCGCTAATAACTTTTTTATACTTTGGTGTACGGAGCTGTGGGTGGTGTCATTTTTTGTGAAATTTGATAATATTTTCAATGATATCATTTTTAGGACTCTACGACCTTTTGATCACTTTTTATAGATTTTTTTATATTTTTCAAAATGGCAAAAAAGTGCCATTTTCAACTTTGGGCGCTATTTTCCGTTACGAGGTTAAACGCATTGAAAAACCGTTATCAAATTTTGATAGATCGGGCATTTTCAGACGCGTCGATACCTGATGTGTTTATGATTTTTACTGTTTATTTATATTTATGTCAGTTCTAGGGAAAGGGGGGTGATAGCACCGATCGCGGGTGTTACCGGTAAGCCTTTGCTGCAATATGCAGCAAAGGCTTACCGGCTATGGAGAGGGCTCAGCCCGTGAGCCCTCTCCATTTAGCGCGATCCGACCCCTGGCGGACGGGATTACCCGCGTATAAGACGACCCCAGAGAAGACGGCTGGTGGGCGGGATTACCGGCGTATAAGACGACCCCAGAGAAGACAGAAGATTTTTCTGTCTTCAAAAGTCGTCTTTTACGCCAGAATATACGGTAATTAATAAATCAGTGTTTTGTGAATCAGCTTAACTACATGAATTGCATTACTATATATTGTTTATGTTTACTTTCATTGACGAAGTTTATCTACCAAAGCAAGCTACTATAACATAATGATTTTCTTCCTTCTGACATCAGTTAACATTATCTTTATTGCACTTATATATTATAGATTTCACTGACCAGTGGTAAGAACGGGTAAGATTTTTGAATATTAAAACCTTTTGTACAAAAAAGTCTTTGTTTTATCATATTCTGATGCTAAACACTTTTTCATATTTCGGTGTATGGACCTATGTAAGGTGTTATTTTTTCCACAACGTGATGACATTTTCATTTCTACTAGTTGTCAGACTGTACAACCTTTTGATCCCTTTTTATTTCTATTTTTGTGAATTGCAAAAGTTTAGTTGCACACTGCAATGAATCTTCAGAATTGACAAGCCCCTAAGTCTTGCACAGGCTCCAGCTTATCATAATGATGAGTCATTTCTCCCTAATAAGTCAAGGGTAGTGACCATCCCACCAAAATGGCTGATAGCTTTGACCCCGACATTTAACAGGTTAACACCAGCAACCAGTGTTTTCAGCACTTGGGACCTCTTCCAACATCCTTGTGAAGGCCTGAGAGGTTTGCAGGAGAACAAGCAGCAACATGAAAACCAAGACAAAGAACAAAGCTCAGGGATTAATCTATAAATGTAAGGTAGCCCAAACTCTAAACATCTTATAGAAAACTATTCAGTTCATCATACATAAATGGAAGGAGTATGGCACAACTGTTAACCTACCAAGACATGACTTACTACCTAAATTATAAGTCCAAACATAGCTTAAATTAGAGAAGCGTCCTTGCATATTCCACACCTGTTGATTTGGTTAGGTAATTTCCTTTTAGTGTAGTCCTGTATTATTTGTTATGGAGAGACTTGGAGTCTGACAGCGATATTTTGTTACTACATTGAGTATCAACTCAATGTCCTATTCTCTCATACTTAATAAGGTCTTTCTATTGAAAATATTTTATGCCTATTTGCATGATTAACTTATGTATGTTATATCCTTTATTACACATAAATTAGAGAAGCAGCAAAGAGGACCAGGTTCACTCTTAGGATGCTGCAGAGATCCACAGTTGATGTGGGATAATCTGAATTTTAGTCACTATTAGTTTTGTGTTCCACAAATCTGGCATTTATGGAAGGTAGTAAGAAGAAAATAATTTTTGAAAGCAAGCCATAATAAAGCAAAAATTGTAAAAGAGAAATGTCATGCAGCTCAGCCTGTTTATAGTCAGATGAATTCCAAACATCGAAGAATGTATAACCATGTAAATCCAACAAGAGAAAGGGTGCAATCACATTGCCTGCTAGGACTGCAGGTGCAGTACTTTCCAAATGAAAAAGGTGATTGCGGCACACCCACAATAGAATAAAAATCTTCATTGAAATATTCTTACAAACAAGTTACAGAATACATGGGTTGTTTACACCTATTTTGTCTACCTAAGAAAGGAGACAGACCCAGGACTAGAGATGAGCGAGCACTAAAATGCTCGGCTACTCGTTATTCGAGACGAACTTTTCCCGATGCTCGAGTGCTCGTCTCGAATAACGAGCCCCATTGAATAATACCCCCCTTTCAAAATCTCCCAACACTTCTTTATGGAACTGACAATGTCCATAAAAAAAAAAAAAAAAACACACAAACACATTTATTTACCTTTAAATAAGCTGAGATCATCAAGCAATGCAGGTCCAAACAGCCCTTCTAAAATCGTCTCAAAACCTAAAAGCAGAAGAACAGAGTACTCAGTATTCATTTTCCAGAAACTTTGAAACAATCTCACATTAAAAAAAGGAAAGGAAATAAATTAAAAGCTTGCAGTGTTTGGCATATACTAAACTAAAAGAGTGTTTAGAAAACACTTCTTTTCTAAATAGCTACCAAATTAATGACCAAAGCACATAATGAAGCAAGGGACAAACACGACAAAGAAGATTAAATGATAAACAAATATTAAATTTAGAGACCATTAACTAATTTAATCATAGGATAGAACATATAAAGCCAAAAATTAAATACTACATGGAGTCGGCCTGTCATGCTAGTCAAGGCATGGGCTGGGATTATAACTTCTGATACATATAGTAGGGGTGCACTGCACACAGTGTGATGAAAACCAAAATTTTATGTTATATATATTTTGTAGAGACCCTTCCTGAAATCAGAGGTCATATACAACAAAACCCACAGCGCTGCCCCTCAACTCTAGTACAAAAGATTGCAGCAAATTTCGGCATGTGCTGCGTTTTCCATATGCTCTTCATTGTACAAGTCTTGGACAACTCCTTTAATGGGACTTTTAGCTGTTTCCACAAATAGTGATACAACCAACTATTTTTGTAGTTTTCAAAGCTCATTCAACTTCAATAGCATTGAATGAGATATCCAATACAGACCTTAAAAAAGAAAGACACTGCTAGTGTCTATTTTTCATTATAAATCATGGTTTTAAAGCCATCTCATTACAGGGTCTGGAGGTACAATATCTCACCAATCACTAAAACTAAGAAACAGACACTTTGGTATTGGAAAACTCATTAAAACATCTCTTCAATTCACTCCCCCACCCCCCCCCCCCCCCCCCCCCCACAACAACCTCCCTCCCAACATACTTATCTCAATTCCAAGTGTCTCTAAGAATTGTGCTCTTGAATGGGTGAATAAAGGAAATTCATTTAATTAACCCCTTAATGACTTGTGACAATAGTACGTCACACGTTGGCTGCCACAGGCGGAGCCCTCTCTATACAAGGTGGGTGTTTGGTGCATATTAAAATCCACCGGTAATACCTGAGGCTCGTTTTAACTCGTACAAATCGAGTAAAAATTCAAATCACCTTTTCTCACTAGAACTGATATAAACAGTAAAAATCATGTTAGGGCCAAAATGCCCAAATCTATAATATAACTGTTATTCCAGGTGTTTAACCCCCCCTAACGGAAAATAGTGCCAAAAGTCTAAAATGCCACTTTCCCCCCCAATTTGGAAACAATATATATATTATATATAATATATATATAGTCTATATATAATATAATATATCTGTTTTATACAGGTTTTAATTTTGGAAATACGGTATATTCTCGAGTATAGAGGCAACCTGAGATTAGCCAAGACCCACTAATTTACCACCAAAACTTGTAAACTATTGACTCGAGTATAAGCCTAGGGTGGGAAATGCATTGGTCACGCCCTCCCAATATATAGCTAGGGGATGCCAAAGGGTGATTAGTAAGCCAAGGTGGAGTTTTTCAGCACATTTTTTGTGCTGAAAAACTCGGCGTTACTCCGAGTATATACGGTACATACTCACCTGGCGTCCTAAGGCTGACGGCAGCTACTCTCTTCTCACCCACGCGTTTCTGCCGGCCGACAGCACACCATGGCGTCATCAGCAGCGACAAAGCCGCTGCATCATAATGTTGCCGGCCAGCCGATTGCATGGACAAGTCTCGCTGGCTACTACAGCATAAGAGAACAGAAGAGTAGCTGTGCTGAATATAGGGAGCCGTGAGGTGAGCATGTAATTTTTTAATTGATCTGTGTATAAGCCGAGGTGGAGGTTTATCATCACATCTTTTGTGCTGAAAAACTTGGCTTATACGGTATATGAAAACATAAAACCTGTGGTATGTGGTATCACACTGAACCAAAGATAAAGGAGACATGTCATTTGGGCGCCAAGCGACAAGAAATGCTCAAAGTTTTAAGACTTTCGTTAGAACCGCGGACGTCATAGAACCTCGGTATGGGGTGTGAGCCCCTTGCAAGCCACAGGCCCCGGACATCAGCCCATATGAAGATCCACAATTGAACTACCAATTTCTGCAATTGCTGGGAATCCTGTGTCAGATCCCCACCGGACAATTATCCATAGCAAGTTCACTCAAAATTTTCTCAGAGGGAAAGATACTGTATAGACGAGAATGTGCTGAAAAACCTCCAATCAGCTTATACTTGAGTCCCCCCACCCCCCCCCCAAAAAAAAACGAATACTCACTTTCCGACGCCCCCTGCAGGTCTTCCCCTCTTTCTCTGTGTTTGTCGCCGTTGCCATAATATTTGTGTTGCTCGCAGCCGGCCGACACTGATGTCAGCAGCTGACGTCAGAGCTGTGCTGCACTGACCTGCTCTGCTGGACGGAGGAAGTGAAGATCTATGGGGGTTTTCGGAAAGGTGGCATTGAATTTCTTTTTTTTTTATGAATTGGGCAAACAAGTCTGGCTATACACTGGGGCTGGCTGGCTTATACACTGGGGGGGGGGGTGCCATGACCAATGCCTTTCCCACCTAGGCTATACTCAAGTGTTGTAGGTTTACAGTATTTTTGTATATTAAGTATATACAGCCCGATTATGATTGCGCATACCAAACTGACAGGTACTTCCCTGTAGCAGCCACAGATGTCATGTGATCTGAGCTTACCAAATTACGAGTTCCAGTCACATGACCTTCAATCAGACTGCAAGCTGAAGATTCCCAATATTCCTTCACTGCTGTAGTTCACACGCTGATGTAATGTTATGTGATAGTAACTCAGTATAGCCATGGATGCTCCAGTCACATGACCAATAGGACCGCGGCTGCTGCAGGAAGGACCAACATCTTTGACACTGCACAACCCCAGCAGATTGTCCATCAGTGGGACGTGATCAGGCTTTCATACTGACCTGGCCTGATCCTATAACTCCCACACTTTGGAGGGAAGAAATTTATCCACATAGGGCTCTTCGAAGACAATTTCTGTTTCGATTACAGGCATCCCCGGCCAGGTTATGTACGGATGGTTTCTTGTCAGCTTCCTCAAAAAACCATAAAAGTGTTTTACAGTGTTGGGGAATGTTATGTAAAAACTAGTGCATGCAAGTTGAAACAGGGTACATTTTAATATTGTAACCACAAAGATTGTCACTGGAACAAAAAACTATTGAATTTTCATAATAATCAATTAAGATTCATTACAGGACACCTTACAGATGATCATTGCAGCCTGGGATTAAATAAAGCATCCAGACAGACCGACCTCTCTTGCCAACTGTGGCCTCTGTGAAGCTAACTAGGTGTTTGTCTGTAAGTGCCTACATTTTTATGCTTTGCTTCTACTAAAAGAGCCGATATTCCTAAAATACTTTCCCTGAAATATATCCAGGCTCCTCAAATCAAAACAGTTTTTTTTTTCACTAACATTTTCCCAACACTGAAAAACACTTCTGATTTTTGAGGAAAGCTGACAAGGGCAGTCATTGCGCCACAATACACGAAAAAACAAAAACAAAACACAACAGTTTCATAGCTGATTAGTTAAATAATTCTCACCCAACCTTTCTCTGGTGCTCCACTGAAGATTACTTCATCTTTGTCACAGAGAATCCAAAGTGTACCATTTTTTTTTTTAGTTGCCTTGTGGGGGAAACAGAGGAATGGAGTTTCCTCGGAACTCATTGGCTGCCACGGTCACCATTGATCACAGCATTTCAAGGAGTTAACCGGCCCTGCCGGGTGTGTGTTGGCTGTAGATTACTTATTATGTGTACCTGCATTATCTGAATTTTTTCATAATTTACAAAGAGAGGGAAATAGGACCAGAAGCTTAACAGGCCATAAACTGACCTATGCAAACTTTTCTTTTGTGTCCATTTTTTTGGTCACAACAGTGACAATGACAAAAGAAAGACTGCAACATAAATTTGCAGGTCGGGCAATATTCCTTTTTTAACGGTGGATTGCTCAATTTCATGTTAAAGGGGTTGTTCACTTTCAGTAAATAATTGATATTGTTTGTGTAGGAAAAGTTTACAATTTCCAACTATACTTCTGTATCAATTCCTCAGAGATTTTGTAAATCTCTGCTTGCTTTGCTTTTATAGAATTTTCTAAGGTTACTTCCAGCCTCCAGTAAATCTGTCCACTGGAAGTAAAAAGAAAAGCTTTCTATAGGAGTAAAGCAAGAAGAAGAAAAATTATGAGGAATTGATACAGAAAATTATATTAAAAATTGTATAACTTTTCATTACACAAAATATCAATTATTACTGAAAGGGGCCAACCCCTTTAACTTCCAGGGACTGGATAAGACCATTCCATGAGTTTGGTACAAATTGTTGATGAAAAAGAGTCCATTTATTTGAAGAACATCCTGAAGAAGATTCTCAGTTACATTTTAGTCTGAAATTCTGAATTAAATTATAATTATTATATGGCACCATCAATTCTGCAGCCATAAACAATCATAGAGGACATATACAAATATATATTACATAAGCCGTACAAACCATCATATAGGACAGCTTGTATAATGGTCCAGCCAAGGGCACGAATAAAATAATTAATAAAGATGCTGCTCCTTAAACCGTCATCATCCACCAGCTTATATAACAAAGTCGAAAGTGAAAGTGACTGCAGAGAAGCCTGGAGCTTAGTATATCTGGTGTTTGCCGGATAACAGACGAGAGGAGGACATAGGATGGATTAGTAACAATTGCATTTCATGCAGCTAGGGAGTGCGATTGATCTGCCTAAAGAGATGGGTTTTAAGCATGTTTGAAACTTTGGAGGTTGGGTATTAGTCTGAAGAGTATTCCAGGAATTGGTGCAGCTCGGAAGAAGTACTGAGACTTGAGTGAGGTTCAAATTGAGGTAGAGATTACTAATATATTGGCAGATCGAAGAGCAGGGTTGTGCGATCAGGAGGGTGCAGCATTATGCAGAGCTGAAGAGAGGGTAGATTTTCCCACTTCTGAGGGGTTCAAAAAACTGTCCAATGTTTGTTGGTAATAGGAGCTAGGGTGAGTTTCCTATCATATGCTAAACTTACAATAAGAGCCTGGAGACCAAAAAGTGCGAGTGTGGTGGTGTGGCCCGGACTGAGAAGAGGTTTAACAAATTGGTAATTGAGACTGTTTAGCAGGACTTCAACATAAAAAATTATTTCATAAGATGAAAAGATTTGTCCCAAAACTGCAAAAAGAAGGCTAAGTGTTATAATAAAAAACCCCTTGCACACCTTGGTTAGAATGCTCAGGACCTTTGGGCGCATTCACACATGCATTTTGGTTGCGTTTAGAAACGCATTACAACAGCTGAGGTGATATGCCCAACGACATTACTGTTAACCACTTGCGTTTACAAAACGCTTCAAACATTGCACGGCTTGCTGTTCAACAGATCGTCGTTACGCGTAGTTCCTCAACGCATTACAATATTAATGCCTTTGTATCAGTCACACCTACCAGTATGTTTTGGAGTGTGGGAGTGTAAACCGGAAGGACCCGGAGGAAACCCATGCAAACACGGAGAGAACATACAAACTTCTTTGCAGATGCTGGATGGGACTTGTAACCGAGGCCCCCAGTGCTGCAAGGCTGTAACGCTAACCATTGCCACCCGTGCGTGTGTGTTAGCATTGAGTTTCGATGAGTTTTGTACATATGTAATTAACCCGTTCACGACCCGTGACGTATTAGCTGTCACGGGTCGCCCGCGGGTGCATGGAGAGAGGGCTCAACGCGCTGAGTCCCTCTCCATAGCCGTAAGTCTTTGCTGCATTTGCAGCAAAGGCTTACCGTACACTCATCGCGGGTGTTTTCCTGCTGATTGCTGCCGGCGGCTTAAAAAGGATTGCGTCGCATCGGCGCCGCCATCTTATTGAGGATCGCCGTCCCCCGTGACGTCATTGGGGAGCGGCGATCGTCGGCCATGGTAACCTCGGTCTCACGAAGACCCGAGTTACTTCGGGTTACCCCATGCATTACAATGTGCTATCAGCACATTGTAATGATAGGAGTATACACGTATACTGGCCATAATGTGTATTGGCAGTATATGATAGGATCGTGCAGACATCCTAGGGTTAAAGTACCCTAGGGAGTCTGAAAAATACTAAAATAAAAAAAAAAAAAAGTTAAAAAAAAAAATTATAATAAAAAACCCTAAAACTCAAATCAGCCCCCTTTCCCTAAACTGATATAATATAATAAACAGTAAAAATCATCAACACTTTGGTTCGCCGCGTCCGAAAATGCCCGATCATATATGATAACGTTTTTCACTGCGTTTAATCCCGTAACGAAAACGCACTTTTTTTGTCATTAAAAAAAAAAATCTCTAAAAGATGATCACAAGGTCGAACATCCTAAAATTGATAACATTGTAACGTCATCAAAATCCGCAAAAAACAACACCACCCACAGCTCCATACCCAAAGTATAAAAAAGTTTTAGCGGCCAGAAGATGGCAAATCCCCAAAAATTTTTGTACAGGAGGTTTTAATTTTCTAAATGTATGAAAACCTTTAACACCTACCGTATATACTCGATTATAAGCCGACCCAGATAAGATAACCGAGACCCCTAATTTTACCACCGAAAACTGAAAACCTATTGACCCGAGTAAAACCGATGGTGTAGTATACAGCCAACCAGCCCCCATGTAGTATACAGCCCCCCCCCATGTATAATACAGCCAACCAGCCCCCATGTAGTATACAGCCAACCAGCCCCCATGTAGTATACAGCCAAAACCACCCCATGTAGTATCACAGCCAACCAGCCCCCATTTAGTATACAGCCCACCACCCCATGTAGACCAGCAAGCCACATCAGAACACCCAGCCCCCAGCATATACAGCACCGCCCCTATACAGATAAAGAAATACTTAATAACTTAATACTCACCCTCCGTTGTCCCGATGTTCGTCGCGGCTCCCCGCGGCTTCTTCACTCTTCTCTGGCCGGAGATCGCGCTGGCCGTCGCACACTGTGATCGCCGCTGGTCGACCGCTTGATGACGTCATCCCGCGGCTCAGCGTCGCATCACAGTGTGCGACGGTGCCAGCGCGATCTCCCGCCAGAGAAGAGTGAAGAAGCCGCCGGGTGCCGCGACAGGATCGGGAGCCGCGAGGACATCGGGGACACGGAGGGGGAGTATTATGTATTTGTTTTTATCAGTGACTCGTGTATAAGCCGAGGCGAGGTTTTTCAGCACTTTTTTGTGCTGAAATCTCGCTATACACGAGTATAGTACGGTAATTAAATTTGGTATCCCCGTAATCGCACAGACCCAAAGAATAAAGTAGACATGTCATTTGGGGCGCACAGTGAATCCTAAGATCCAACCCCAAAAGACGGCACAAATGCGTTTTTTTACCAATTTCACTGCATTTGGAATTTTTTTCCCGCTTCCTAGTACACGGCATGGAATATTCAATACCAACCTATGAAGTGCAATTGTGTTACCATAAAATAAGCCGTCACACAGCTCTTATAAATGAAAATAAAAAAGTTATGGATTTTTGATCATGGGGAGTAAAAATTAAATGATAAAAACAAAAAAGGGCCAGGTCCTGAAGGTGTAAGCAAATCACCCCACCTCTCCATTCAATTTTCACCTCAGACACAACCAAAAAGGCTAATCAGCCCTGAATAGTGGCATTTTGGTTACTTTGCAAAGTATTTTTGTCTTCCTAAGTAGAAATTCTGAGGATCACATCAGAAGATTAACCTGCTGAGATCTTACAACTAAGACAAAACATTCTTTATGAAAAGTATTACGAAGGTTCTGTATACAGCAGCAGAATTACCACACGGCAGTGTTTAAGTGTGGATCCAGACTTTTAAATCGGCTGCACTGTCTTGGCAACTTCACAAAGTTCATTGGAACTGAAGAGAGTCCAAACAAGGCCTTATGTATGCCACGGCTATACATAAATTCAGGTCCTAGATTGAGATAGCAATAGATCTTTCAAAAAGTAATTTCTACGACACCTCTCTATAAAAGGTGAACCACTCAATCAACTTAGAAATCCACCACAAGTACCCATGGTTTAGTGCCTATGAAAGGTTTTATTTTAAAGACGTTTCCTGCACCTGTTATTTATAAGTACACACGCCCTTCATTGCACATGCACATCTACTTTGCCAGCTTCATCAAAGTATCTACTACCAGGATAAGGATTGTAACCCAGCTCATTGGACATAGTGGTGAGTTTCTCCTCTTGCAGGATCACTCTTTTTTTAGCTTCTATACCTTGTTTTGCAGAAAACTTTAATTATGCTAAAGAGACTGGAGTCCCTCATGGCCTTTTTTTTAATAACCAGGACAGAAGCTAAAAGTAGAACAAGGCCGGCACACCAGCATGTAAATGTGTGCTTGTTTCCGATCCTTCAACGAAACTCCAGCAAAATGCAAGTGTGAGCCAAGAAGAACTACGAAATTTATTTCTGTTGTATAATCTTTAAGATAGAGTCACAACCGGTGTTTTAATTTACCTTTCTCTTTCAATACTAAAGAAAATGGAAGTAAATGCAGATGCTAACCCATAGAGTTTTGCGTTTAGTAGGATTTACAATTGACCTGCACCACGGTAGGGTCTCTTCTGTTGTGCTTCATTTTTACATAAAAAAACAATGGCACATCAGACTTTCTGCTAGAAATATAAATCATTATTGTATGCCTTGACTACCCACGTCCTCTGCTCATGCAAGTCATCTGCTCCATAACAGAAAACTATAATCGTTATGATGAACATGCCCCAAATCCTCATGCTATGAACATGAATGTGGCATGTGTGTGAGCAGTTTCATAGCTGGCACACGTTCCCCATTCACTTCTAGGGGCTCATGCACATGGGCATGGATTACAAGACCCGGGCATTATGAGCCCATCTTCCTGAGCCCAAAAGATAGACGCAGGCCATTCTTACATGCTCTGGTAGTCTTTTTCAATCGTCAATGGACCTCAGCTGAGCGGCTTGCTCACCTAAGACACACAAAGTAACAAACACAGTCCCAGAACCATTGGATACCAACACTTGACGTGTGCAGGAGGCCAACTCATAACATCAATACCATTTTGCCATTTAACAGTTCCACTTCTATTATTATGGCTAATTGGATATCAATGATTTATACTTAGTCACGTAATGCCTGAAAGCGCACCGGTCATCAGGTGGCAGGTTCCATAGATATACTTTGCGGATTTTTAAAAATTTTCCTTTGTCAGTCATTATACAAGTTTCATTCACATGATTTGACTATATGGCCACAACTTCAAACATGCCTTAAAACACATTTATTGGGCAGGCCTATCACACTTGCTACCTGATCGCAACTTCTACTCTTTACTAACCAATTTCGGGTACTCCCCCCCGTCTGTTATTCAGAAATGCTTCTCTGCAGTCCACTGACTGTGTATAAGATGATGGCTGGTTCAAGCAGCAGCATTTTTTATTAAATATTTTTAATGTCAACCTGTGGCCCATCCTCATAGACTAATTCTTGCGAGCAGGGCCCTCACTTCTATTGTTTCATATGACTGTTGTTACTATGTGACCGTCTTATTTTATTTGTATATGTTCCCCAGAACCTTAAAGATTTGATGGCACTATATATAAAGGTTATTATTATAACCTACGCTTCCATCCAGCTCATTGTGGATCCACAGCAGAAGGGGGCATCTGAAGCCTGGGTCAGTCTCCTCTCCTCCACCTCCATGCCAGCTCCCTGTTATTGGCATTGAGCAGACCAGGAAAGGAAGGAAGGGAAATGGTGTGAACTCGGAGTCAAGAGGACACAGGCTTCAGATTCTCCTCCCAGGACTCACCACAACACTGCTGGTAGGGAGGCAGGTAATGTTGAATTAAGCTTATATAAAGTACTGAATTATTCAGAATGCTGAAAAAGGCATTTTTACATCAGCATATCATAGGTCATGTACCCATCACCTGCGAGAAATGGCAATTCTGATGACCTGTTTTCGCTGAAGTCAAAAAAGTATGAGTTTTGTATCTACAAGCTACAACTAAGAAATTATATACAATGATGTCATGAAACATTCACAAGTAAATGCCACCCCCCTTCTATCTTTAGGCACATATGGCCACACAACATACAAAATATATAAATCCGCATGTTAAATGATTTAATGTTTAAGTGAGAAGGTAGGCCGTGGTTAATATCGCCACTTCTAGCCCATGGTCGAATGGGCTTCCTCCACTTGGTAAAGCGGTATTTCAACGAATACATACTTTCATAGTGCCATAACTGTGGAATGCGGTTCCCAATCACTGCCTCACTGTTCTATATAAGAAGGGGAAAAAATTATTTTGACGATTTTCAGAGTGTTCCTGTATCGTTTTGATGCTGCATGAAAAGCTCTCACAAATCAATGAAAGCCCCAACCCCCCACTACTACCCTCTGCGTTTATTTGATCCTATTGCTAAAAAAAAAAAAAAACAAAAAAAAAAAAAAAAAACCTGGAACAAACGACATCCATAAGTCCATCCCCAAAGTACAAAAAAACCCACGGAGAGGCCTCCAACTAAGATGCAGTCAGGCAAGTGTCGTTACTTGGTACACCATACAAATTAACGCAGAGTTTAAAGGACATCTTCACAATGCACTGGGATACTATTGTCATTGTTTCTCTACCAAAGTGTAATGAAAGTAGGGTGAATACAACAGCCCACCAACTCAGAAACAAAGATGTTAGCTAAATATAATGAATATGCTATATCAATTAGGGAGGGGGAGTATACACGCATTGCACAGATAAATACTGGGCAGTGACCATTGGGGTACATACGACTGTCTCAACTAAGCCCCTTCTTGAGATAAGTAACCAGTTAAGAACATTACACACAAACATAGTTTTGGTCTATAATTCCGTGTGCAGTTACAAAGACGGAATGCATTTTTACCATGGATTGAAAAGCCTCACTGCCTTGGTTCAATATGACTCTTTTGTACTCTGTATATATATTAATATTTGTATATCTCCTCTTTGATTGTAAAGGGCTCGCGGAATCTGATGATGCTTTTACAAAGATTATTTTATGTTGACTGGCAAACTTTTATACTCTAATCCGTTTTATTTACTACAAAGTCACATTAAGCCCTGGAAGGTCCCAACTTAAAATTTTTAGAGATACCACTATAAAGACTTGAGCAGTCCAAGTAATACTGCAACTTGGCGACAATTGTACAAAACTGAGTATGACACCCACAATACAGGCCAAATAGACATAGCATTATAACACCAAGGTATACTGCTGATTGCCCCCAATTGGCTGGATGGCAATGTGAGTTTACAACTGAGAGAAAACATTTATCCCTATAATGATGTTCAAGTCATCCCAAGGATAATACATTAAAGGGAACCTACCACCACAAATCTCCTATAAAGGTGATTGGGTGGTAGGTGGATCAATGGGACGTGAGGATAGCCCCTTTAAGGCTAATCCTCACGTCCCCCCCACACTTTTTGATAACTTTAATTATCCCTAATTCAAATAGTCAAATTTACTTAATGCGGCTACTGGGGGCGTGTGAGTAGCCGCATCTGAGGTACAACGAGGCGGTCTACTTCCACGCCCCGGTAGCCACTTTATTACCGCCTCCTACTCACCCATCTTCGGCTGCTCGCCCCTCGTCCGGGGATCCTGCCGTCTGCGCGAATACAGCCCGCTCCTGTTTCGGAGCATGAGTGCGCAGGCGCGGGCCCTGCTCTTTCTTCGCATACGCAGACGTTGTCAAGGATCGCCGACGAGGGCGCGCAGCTAACGCCTGAGCTGCGCGCCGAAGTGGGTGAGTAGGATGGGTAAATGTGCTACCGGTGCGTGGAGTACCGCCTTGTAACCTCAGATGCGCTACTGGGGCGTGGTGCCGCCTTGAGGTTACACATGTCGCTAATTAAATTTGAATAAGTGACTAATAAAAGTTATCACAAAAAGTGTGGGGACGTAGGTTTTTCGTGGCCCTTAAAAGGGCGTATCCTCACGTCCCATTGATATCCACCTACCACCCAATCTACTTTATATGTAATTTGTGTGGTAGTGCCCTTTAAAAAAATGGCTGCCACACATGTGCTCTCCCTACACTTACAACACATTGGCACATTTGGGCGGTGGGGGGGGGGGGGGGGGGGGGGGTGGGGGGGGGGGGGGGGGATGGGGGGACTTAACAAACATGACTTGGGTCACCAAGTTTAGGTGTCACTTTTTCGTGACTTGAGCACATTCCCATCATGTTTCTTGCTGAAAGTGGGCAAGTCCCCATATCTGTGGCCAACAAATTTACCTACAATTTAGGTCAGAGGCATACAGCCCAAGTCTATACTGGCTCCTACCTGGCTATAGATTTGAGTTCCATTTGTTGTGCCTCGTTCAAAAAGAAAACTTAAAAGGAGGTATTCACAAGTCGGAATTTCTGATACATCTAGACAGAGGTGGAACATATCTCAGGATGAGAGTAAGCTTACTACGTTCCCAAAGCCCATTAAACTCTGCATTCAGGCCTATGGTGCACTGGAGAAAATAACAATCACTAAAAAACTGCTAGTTTCCAGCATTCTTTAGATATAAATCCAAAGCCTCAAACTCTATTTGGCAGTGTGTAAGAAGTGATCAGTGGACTCCTATTCTGAGATAAGTATCGATTGGGAGCTGTACCTGATATCGACGTTTCATCATAGATACCTGAACCTGTGAATGCCCCTATACAGACAAACCGCTCTTGAGGAATTATAGTATCTTTTGTCTCCAGAGGGGGAATCAAGATTGGGGTAAGCCAGTCTTGATTATCCCCCCATTTATTCTACCTCTGACAATCTTTTGGAACATTTCAGAGTATTAGGCAAGAAATCACTACAACGTTATCTCTCCCCTCCTCATCCCTGCATCTAGAAATTCTTCAGAATCTATTCGAGAGCTTCTGGACTTGGAAATGAAATTTCTGGTTGTTGTCAGCAACTATACAAAAAAAAAAAAACATTAGCAATATGCCATTTATATTCCATGATAATTGCAGACAATACTTTTATTAGAAGCAATGCATTGTATACAGAGAATTAACATTTGATTATAGCCAGCTAGAAGAAAACAACAAAAACCATTCCACCACAGACAATCGGATCAAATGTATTTTTTGAATTACACGTAACTCAATTGAGGAAGCACTCATGCCACAAGCATTTATCCAACATGCTCATGCTTGTCAACTCCTAATACAATGGTAGAGCTTTTTAGCTATACAAAACTTAGAAGGGTAAGAATATATAATTCAGGATTTTCATTCAGGGGAAACACTTAATAATCACAAACCAACACAATTCTCGCCTAAAGTTATATTGATTGATGGTTTTAGCATCACTGCTGCTCTCTGGCATCCTAATCATGGCTGGGGCTGGGCAGCATTACAATAAAATAATCTTCATTAACTACACTGCCTTGCAATTTGTCAAATGATTTGCATGTGTCCCTCTATAAGGAACCCCAAATAAAAATGTGATTCAAGCCCCCTGGACTAATTGAACTTAATACCAAATCATGCCAAAAGCATTCATAGTATGTTAGGAGCTGACATTGCTCTCCACTGCTGGATTGTGGGGAGGAAAACCATGCAAGCAATAACGCAAATTCAAAATGTATCCAAGGATGCCAAGCTTCACGTTGGCTTCTTACCTTCCAACCCCACCCCCCCGTTCCCAACAAATTGTTCTCCATAGCCATCTCAAGATATGTGATGATGAGGTGACCCCTTTAAATGTGACAAGTCTGTATGCCTATTGACATTCTTCTTCGGATAACAAGTGTGACAGCCTGTCCTCACCAAAAAAAAGCTTTATAATGAGCATTGAATATGCCTCTACAATATAACCTCAAAACATTATAAAGGGTAAGTTCCCACTCTTTACACCTATGTTCTGTAACCGAGGCTCAACACTGACGTAAAGTTGTAGCTCGAATAGCATCATACATTAGAGACCCACTCCCAACCAGTTCTACAGGACCATCTGCTACTTTGCTAACGTACATTTACCCAGGAGCACATTGAATGCATTAGTGTCTTGTGCGTTGTAAAATGTTACCATTACCAAATGTGGTTGTTTGGTCAGGGATGGAATATACTGGGGAAATGCACCCAAAAAAGATGAACATGTGAACACACCTCCAGGGGCGGGTTCCCATGAGGCGGTTGTAGCATTTTTAAGTGGTATGCAAAAGGCAAGTGGGAGGGTTGGGGATCCAATGCCTGCATTTTGGCCAAACCCCTGCCATTGCACATTGGATGCATGTAAATAAGCAAAACTCCACGGGAAAACCAGCCCTCAGTCTACTCCCACAAGAAATCCTTGAGAAGGCAACTCAACAATTTTGCCTAGCAGCTCCGAACTTTGTCTATTTAGGGGATTTTCTAGTTGCCAATTCTTTAAACGTGGACTAGAGTGTAAATATATTTAGATACCCAAATCTATACAAATATGTCCACCCAAAGAGTATGCCAAAGAAAATATCTGGATTCAAATGTATTTCAAATAAAAAAAAAACTAAAAAAAAAAAATCGAATATCTAAATAAATGTTATCTGGATCGTACAATGTTTAAATTTAACAAAAGAAACAAAAACAAAAAAAAAAGTTTCCTAAAGAGCCCATAGGAGCGAAACAATCCCAGTTTCAACACGCCCAGCTTAGTCATAAAAGCCATCAATTCAGGTTTGTGTCATTGTTGTAAAGAATAAATATTGGCCATTCTAAACTTTGGACCTTTTGTTAAAAAAAAAAAAAAAACACATAACTTGCAGGCAAGCAGGTCTAGAATCAAATTGTTTGCGTTGCTGATGGTGGGGTGCAGAAACTCTCTAAAAGACTGAAATTCTTTCTATTTAAAAGGGGTGTAAAAGTTTACCAAATATAATATTTTGGCAATGTCCCCTCCCCGCTGTAACAGTACCCAAGAGCCCGTAACACATACCAGGAACGTGTGTTATTGATGTGTAAGAAAGCTCACCTGTCATGTTTCTTTGGCAAAACCCCCAGCAAGAAAGCAATTATCGGTACAACCTTTGGCTCGCGTCCATGTGCCGCAAAACGACAAAAACTCCCAGCATGTTCAGCTCAGCTGCTGTCAACACATTTTGAAAGCCATGAATTCATACATTCCTCATTTTGGTTCAGATCTGGAAGACGCCTTTTAGTTCTTTTTGGGTGCTATATTTTCAACAGGACACTATGTATAATGGCAAACCCTAAACCTAAACAATGGCAGGGAAGTGTTAAATCGAATATGTCAAATAAATTCCTCATTGGCTATTTGCTCACATCCCTATTCCTCGCGCCTCTTCACACACCTTCCTAGAATCAAAATTTTCACACAATCCTCCTCCATAGTGTGTCAATGTTCAACCCTTTTCGTCCGGCTTCTATCATCTGTGCAAACTGTCACGCCTCAGAATTTTTAGCTCCCTCCCCCACCCTCTCTGATATAGTGCTCATTACTTTTCAGGAAGGGACAAAGAAACGCTATCGCAGCATGACATTTACAATCTGAAAACCAAAGCACAATTTTCATAATGGGCTTTGCTAACAACAAAAAAATGCAAAACAGACCGGGGTCTTTATCCAGATGAAATGAACTTTCCCCAGGAATCATACCTCCCCCTCCCTTCTCCCTTTTCATCGGCCTTGATTGATCCCAAAGATTCCCAAAACATACAAATCAAGGTGGAAATGAGATGCCAAACCTAAACAACAATCCCGTGCAAACACACGAGGAGGGGGATGCAGATGAATGGTCTGCTTTTCAATTCAATAATACATAAAAAAAAAAAAAAAACCACAAAAGCTTAAGCCACTAACTTAGTTCTCCTTTTCTCAACAAAGAGTACTGGCTTCTAAATTGAATCCTGACGATACTATAGACTTGGAGATGATAGAGGGGAGGGCAACAGGGACCTTAGAGCATGAGGTACAAAAATCAAGACAAAAAAAAAAAAACCCAGAAACGACATACGTATATGGGAGTTTTCAATTCATCCTGCCCATCCACCAGCATTCTGTCTGCTGCCACCAAAAGCATATCGCCTCCATATTTCCTCTTTTGAAGGGGATCCTCGGGGGAGTATAATCGGTATCTTTAATCATGGGGCGAGAAGGTTCCTCCGGAAGGGCAGCCGTGGGTGCTGCGATCAGCTGAAGCTAGGGCCTCAGGCCCCTCTCACACCACCCCTTCCGCCTTACCTCACCCCCATCCCTGCCCACAACAGAGAAAAAAAAAACAACCTCCAAGGAACACACACACACACACACAAAAAAAAGTGTTTCATAATCAGGGAGGGGGCAGAAAGCGCAGAGCCTCGAGTTTCTTTAATTAAATCAAACAGCAGAAAAAAACAAAACAACACACCCAAAAAAAGTTCCTAGCTGCAAGCTGAAAAAACAAAAACCCAAACACCCTGATTAGGACGGGATCTCGAACCTGGGGAGCCGCTGTAAATGGAAACGCAATTACCTAGAACCTGATAACAATGTCACTCAAGGCAGGCAGCACCCCCTCCCCTCCGCACACATCATTAGCTTTTTATCGTGACACTCAGTAATTTTGGGCTGGTGATGGGCGTCACTGCATCAGTATATAGTCTGCCCTCAGTAGTATACAGCAGCCCTTATACAGGTAAAGAAATAAACTTAATACTCACCCTCCGTTGTCCCGATGTTCGTCGCGGCTCCCGGCGACCGCAGCGACAGCGTCGCATCACAGTGCGCGAGGAACATCGGGGACACCGGAGGGTGAGTATTAATGTATTTATTTTTATCACTGACTCGTGTATAAGCCGAGGCGAGGTTTTTCTGCACATTTTTTGTGCTGAAAATCTCGGCTTATACACGAGTATATACGGTAACATTTAAAAATCCCCTACATATCAACACATTTTCAAATCTGCACCCCTCAAACTAACAGAAACACCTTTTAGGAAGATTGTTAACCCCTTGAGATGTTCATAGTAATTAAATCAAAATGGAGGTAAAATTTGGAATGGTCAAATTTTGTCGGTTATACATTAATTTATCCATAAAATTTACACTATTTCAAAAGATATAAAGAGAAAACTCATCTTACAATTCGTAGCGCAATTTCTCCCGTTACTTGTTTTATGGACAGAAGCAGCCGTTTGAGATGAGAGGAGGATCTTTGACCAGCTCTGGCCACCAGTAGTAGCGGGAGATGAGAGCCACGGTGTGTTGCACCCCAGGGTGCCCAGCAACACAAGAAGAATGTCCACAAGGCAGATTGTTCTTCCGGAGAGCAAGTCTAAGATATGTCTTGCAGGAGACCAGGCACATGGATTGGCACCCTTCTTGGGGAGTGCTACGATGGGAGAGACCAGGGTGGATAAGTGCGGAATAAACTGCCGGTAATACAAAACCCAGGAACCTCTGTATGGCTCGAAGGCCCTCTAGGCGTGGGCACTGAAGAACTGAAGACAGTTTCGGAGTGCATTTTCAACGCGTTGATACTGAGGTGTTTATGATTTTTTACTGTTTATTTATATCAGTTCTAGGGAAATAGGGGGGTGATTTTTAAATGTAGGGTTTTTTTAAATGATAATTTTTTGTTTTAACTTTTTTTTGATTTTTTATTTATACTATTTTTCAGACTCTAGGGTACTTTAATCCTAGGTTTTCTGATCAGCCTATCCATCTACTGCCGATCTAATCAGTATGGCAGGTATCTGGGGATTTTCTTTTCTTCCTCATTCATTACAATGTGCTATCAGCACATTGTAATCAATGGGTTAAACTAAATGCCCCTCGGGTCTTCGGAAGACCCGGGCTACCATGGCGAACGGATCGCCCCGCCCCCCCCGATGACGTCAGGGTGAGTGGCTATCCCAGGTAAGATGGCGGCGCCCATGCGCCGCTATCTGTTTGAGGCTGCGGCACCCCACCTGTAAAAACAAACCCGCATCGTGCTAAGCCAAACCCGATCGCGGAGTTTACCCCGGTAAGCCTTTGCTGCAATATGCAGCAAAGACTTACCGGCCATGGAGAGGGCTCACCCGTGAGCCCTCTCCATGCAGCGCACGCGAACCGCGCGCGGAATACTGGGGGGGCGGTCGCGAAACGTTATATACTAAATAGTTACCATACCCCCCTTTCAAAATCTCCTCACCACTTATGGAACTTACAATGTCCCATTAAAAAAAACAAAAAAAAAAAAAAAAACACACAAACACCTTTTATTTTACCTTTAAATAAGCTGAGATCCATCAAGCAATGCAGGTCCAAAACCCCTTCTAAAATCTTCTCCGAACCTAAAAGCGAAGAACAGAGTAACTAGTATTCATTTTCCAGAAACTTTGAAACAATCTCACATTAAAAAATAGGAAAGAGAATATAATTAAAAGCTTTTGGGCCAGTTTTTGGCTATACTAAACTAAAAGAGTGTTTAGAAACACACTTCTTTCTAAATATCTCCAAATTAATGACAATCACATATAAGCAAGGGACAACACTACAAGAATATTAATGATAAACAAATAGTAATTTAGAGACCATTAACTAATTGAATCATAGGATAGAATCATATAAACCAAATTAAATACTACATGGAGTTCGGCCTGTCATTCTACGTCAAGGCATTGGCTGGGATTATAACTTCTGATACATATAGTTGGGTCACTGCACCCAGTGTGATGAAGCCAAAATTTTATGTTTATAATATATCAGTTTTGTAGAGACCCTTCCGGAATCAGATGTCATATACAAACAAAACCCACAGCGCTGCCCCCTCACTCTAGTACAAAAATTGCACAGTTCAAATTTCGCTGTGCTGCGTTTCCATAGCTCTTCATTGTACACTCTTGGACAACTCTTTAAGGGGACTTTTAGCATTACCACAAATAGTGATACAACCAACTATTTTGTAGTTTTCAAAAGCCTCGACTTCAACTCATAGGCATTGAATAGATATCCATACAGACCTTAAAAAAGACAGAAGAACTGCTAAGTGTCTATTTTTCATTATTAAATCCTTGGTTTTGAGAAGCCACATCCATTAAAGGGTCTGGAGGTACAATATCTCAGCAATCACTAAAAAACTAAAAACGACACTTTGGTATGGAAACTCATTAAAACATTCTTCAATTCACCCTCCCCATGCCCCCCCCCCCCATTCTCCAATAAAGATCCCACCGTTCCTTTCCAACATACTTATCTCACATTCCAAGTGTCTCAAGAATTGGTGCTCTTGAATGGTGAATAAAGGAAATTATTTAATTAACCCCTTAATGACTTGTGACAATAGTACGCACACGGTGGCTGCCACAGGCGGAAGCCCTCTCTATACAAGGTGGTGTTTTGGTGCATATTAAAATCCACCGGTAATACCTGAGGCTCGTTTTAACTCGTACAAATCGAGTAAAAATTCAAACACCTTTTCTCACGTAGAACTTAAAAACTAAAAACATGTTAGAGGAGGTGGCCAAATGTCCCAATCTCTAATATCAAACTGTTATTCCACAGGGTTTAACACCCCCCCCTAACGGGAAAATAGTGCCAAAGTCATAAAATGCCACTATCCCCCCCAATTTGAAACAATATATATATATATATTATATATATAGTCTATATATAATATATATATAATCTGTTTTTATACAGGTTTTAATTTTGGAAATACGGTATATCTCGAGTATAGAGGCAACCTGAGATTAGCCAAGACCCACTAATTTACCACCAAAACTTGTAAACTATTGACTCGAGTATAAGCCTAGGGTGGGAAATGTCATTGGTCACGCCCTCCCAATATATAGCTAGGGGATGCCAAAGGGTGATTAGTAAGCCAAGGTGGAGTTTTTCAGCACATTTTTTGTGCTGAAAAACTCGGCGTTACTCCGAGTATATACGGTACATACTCACCTGGCGTCCTAAGTGCTGACGGCAGCTACTCTCTTCTCACCCACGCGTTTCTGCCGGCCGACAGCACACCATGGCGTCATCAGCAGCGACAAAGCCGCTGCATCATAATGTTGCCGGCCAGCCGATTGCATGGACAAGTCTCGCTGGCTACTACAGCATAAGAGAACAGAAGAGTAGCTGTGCTGAATATAGGGAGCCGTGAGGTGAGCATGTAATTTTTTAATTGATCTGTGTATAAGCCGAGGAGGAGGTTTACATCACATCTTTTGTGCTGAAAAACTTGGCTTATACGGTATATGAAACACTAAAACCTGTGGTATGTGGTATCACACTGAACCAAGATAAAGGAACATGTCATTTGGGCGCCAAGCGACAAGAAATGGCTCAAAGTTTTAAGACTTTCGTTAGAACCGGGACGTCGATAGAACCTCGGTATGGGGTGTGAGCCCCTTGCAATGCCACAGGCCCGGACATCAGCCCATATGAAGATCCCCCATTGAATCTACCAATTTCTGCACTTGCTGGGAATCCTGTGTCAGATCCCCACCGGACAATTATCCATAGCAGAGTTCACTTCAAAATTTTCTCAGAGGGAAAGAATACTGTATAGACGAGACATGTGCTGAAAAACCCCAATCAGCTTATACTTGAGTCCCCCCACCCCCCCCCCAAAAAAAACGAATACTCACCTTTCCGACGCCCCTGCAGGTCTTCCCCTCTTTCTCTGTGTTCTGTCTGCCGTTGCCATAATATTTGTGTTGCTCGCAGCCCGGCCGACACGATGTCAGCACTGACGTCACAGCTGTGCTGCACTGACCTGCTCTGCTGGACGGAGGAAGTGAAGATCTATGGGGGTTTTCGGAAAGGTGGCATTGAATTTCTTTTTTTTTTATGAATTGGGCAAACAGTCTGGCTATACACTGGGGCTGGCTGGCTTATACACTGGGGGGGGGGCGACCATGACCAAGTGCCTTTCCCACCCTAGGCTATACTCAAGTGTTGTAGGTTTTACAGTGATTTTTGTATATTAAGTATATACAAGCCCGATTATGATTGCGCATTACCAAACTGACAGGTACTTCTCCTGTAGCAGCCACAGATGTCATGTGATCTGAGCTTACCAAATTACGAGTTCCAGTCACATGACCTTCAATCAGACTGCAAGACTGAGATTCCCAATATTCCTTCACTGTTGTAGTTCACACCTCTAATGAATTGTTATGTGACTATAACTCGTATAGCCATGGACGCTCCAGTCACATGACAATAGGACCGCGGCTGCTGCAGGAAGGACCAACATCTTTGACACTGCACACCCCCAGCAGATTGTGCCATCAGTGGGAACGTGTCAGGCTTTCTACTGACCTGGCCTGATCCTATACTCCCACACTTATGGATGGAAGAAATTTATCCACATAGGGCTCTTCTGGAAGAACAATTTCTGTTTCGATTACAGGCATGTCCCCGGCCAGGTTATGTACGGATGGTTCTTGTCAGCCTTCCTCAAAAAACCATAAAAGTGTTTTACAGTGTTGGGGAATGTTATGTAAAAACTAGTGCATGCAAGTTGAAACAGAGTACTTTAATATTGTAACCACAAAGATTGTCACTGGACAAAAAACTATTGAATTTTCATAAATCAATTAAGATTCATTACAGACAACCTTACAGATGATCATTGCAGCCTGGATTAATAAAGCATCCAACAGACCGACCTTCTCTGCCCACTGTGGCCTCTGTGAAGCTAACTAGGTGTTTGTCTGTAAGTGCCTACTTTTTATCTTTGCTTTACTAAATAGAAGCCGATATTCCTTATAAATACTTTCCGCAATATATTCCAGGCTCCTCAAAATCAAAACATTTTTTTTTTTCACTAACATTTTCCCAACACTGAAAAACACTTCTCTGATTTTTGAGGAAAGCTGACAAGGGCAGTCATTGGCCACAAGTCACGAAAAAACAAAAACAAAACACAACGTTTTACTACTGATTAGTTAAATAATTCTCACCCAACCTTTCTCTGGGTGCTCCACTGAAGATTACTTATCTTTGTCACAGAGAATCACAAAGTGTACCAGTTTTTTTTTAGTTGCCTTGTGGGGGAAACAGAGGAATGGAGTTCCTCGGAACTCATGGCTGCCACGGTCACCATTGATCACAGCTTTCAAGGAGTTAAACCGGCCCTGCCGGTGTGTTGTTGGCTGTAGATTACTTATTTATGTGTACCTGCATTATCTAATTTTTTCATAATTTACAAAGAGAGGGAAATAGGACCAGAAGCTTAACAGGCGCATAAACTGGACCTATGCAAACTTTTCTTTTGTGTCCATTTTTTGGTCACAACAGTGACAATGACAAAAGAAAGACTGCAAGCATAAATTTGCAGGTCGGGCATCTTCCTTTTTAACGGTGGTATTGCTCAATTCATGTTAAAGGGGTTGTTCACTTTCAGTAAATAATTGATATGTTTGTGTAGGAAAAGTTTACAATTTCCTATACTTTCTGTATCAATTCCTCAGAGATTTTGTAAATCTCTGCTTGCTTTGCTTTTATAGAATTTTCTAAGGTTACTTCCAGCCTCCATAAATCTGTCCACTGGAAGTAAAAAGAAAAGCTTTCTATAGGAGTAAAGCAAGAAGAGAAAATTATGAGGATTGATACAGAAATTATATTGAAAATTGTATAACTTTTTCATTCACACAAATATCAATTATTTACTGAAAGGTGGCCAACCCCTTTAACTTCCAGGGACTGGATAAGACCATTCCATGAGTTTGGTGTACAAATTGTTGATGAAAAATGAGTCCAGTTTATTTGAAGCATCCTGAAGAAGATTCTCATTACATTTTAGTCTGAATTCTGAATTAATTATAATTATTTATATGGCACCATCAATTCTGCAGTCTCATTAACAATCATAGAGGACATATACAATATAATTACCATACAGCGTACAAACCATCATATAGGACAGCTTGTATAATGGTCCCAGCCAAGGACGAATAAAATAATTAATAAAGATGCTGCTCCTTAAACCGTATCATCCACCAGCTTATATACAAAGTCGAAAGTGAAAGTGACTGCAGAGAGCCTGGTCTTAGTATATCTGGTGTTTGCCGGATAACAGACGAGAGGAGGACATAGGATGGATTAGTAACAAACATTTGCATTCTCATCAGCTAGGAGTGCGATTGATCTGCCTAAGAGATGGGTTTAAGACATGTTTGAAAACTTTGGAGGTTGGGTATTAGTCTGAAGATATTTCCGCGAATTGGTGCAGCTCGGAAGAAGTACTGAGACTTGAGTGAGGTTCAAATTAGGTAGAGATTACATCAATATTTGGCAGATCGAAGAGCAGGGTGTGCGATAGGAGGGTGCAGCATTATGCAGAGGCTGAGAGAGGGTAGATTTTCCCACTTTCTGAGGGGTTGCAAAAAACTGTCCAATGTTTGTTGTAATAGGAGCTAGGGTGAGTTTCCCCTATCATAGTGCTAACTTACAATAAGAGCCTGGAGACCAAAAAGTGCGAGTGGTGGTGGTGGCCCGGACTGAAGAAGAGGTTTAAACAAATTGGTAATGAGACTGTTTAGCGGACTCTCAACATAAAAAATTATTTCATAAGATGAAAAATATTTGTCCAAAACTGCAAAAAGAAGGCTAAGTGTTATATAAAAAACCCCTTGCACACCTTGGTTAGAATGCTCAGACCTTTGGGCGCATTCACACAGTGCATTTTGGTTGCGTTTAGAAACGCATTACAACAGCTGAGGTGATATGCCCAACGACATTACTGTTACCACTTGCGTTTACAAAACGCAATCATGCAAATGCTTAACTTGACTTTACAGCAACATGTGTTAACAATATTAATGCCTTTGTATCAGTCACACCTACCAGTATGTTTTGGAGTGTGGGAGTAAACCGGAGGACCCGGAGGAAACCCATGCAAACACGGAAGAGACATACAAAACTCTTTGCAGATGCTGGATGGGACTTGTAACGAGGCACCCCAGTGCTGCAAAAGGCTGTAACGCTAACCATTTGCCACCAGTGCGTGCTGGTGTTAGCATTGGTTCCGATGAGTTTTGTCCTTGTATTACCGCGTTCACGACCCGTGACGTATTAGCCGTCCGCGGGTCGCCGCGGGTGCATGGAAGAGGGCTCACGCGCTGAGTCCCTCTCCATAGCCGTAAGTCTTTGCTGCATTTGCAGCAAAGGCTTACCGGTACACTCATCGCGGGTGTTTTCCTGTCTGATTGCTGCCGGCGGCTTAAAAAGGATTGCGTCGCATCGGCGCCGCATCTTATTGAGGATCGCCGTCCCCCGTGACGTCATTGGGGAGCGGCGATCCGTCGGCCATGGTAACCTCGGTCTCACGAAGACCCGAGTTACTTCGGGTTACCCCATGCTTACAATGTGCTATCAGCACATTGTAATGTATAGGAGTAATACACGTATACTGCCATAATGTGTATTGGCAGTATATGATAGGATCGTGCAGACATCCTAGGGTTAAAGTACCCTAGGGAGTCTGAAAAATACTAAAAATAAAAAAAAAAAAGTTAAAAAAAAAAATATAAAATAAAAAACCCTAAAACTCAAATCAGCCCCCTTTCCCTAAACTGATATAATATAATAAACAGTAAAAATCATAACACTTTGGTTCGCCGCGTCCGAAAATGCCCGATCATATATGATAACGGTTTTTCTACTGCGTTTAATCCCGTAACGAAAACGCACTTTTTTTGTCATTAAAAAAAAAAAAAATTCTATAAAAGTGATCACAAGGTCGAACAGTCCTAAAATTGATAACATTGTAAACGTCATCAAAATCCGCAAAAAACAACACCACCCACAGCTCCATACACCAAAGTATAAAAAAGTTTTTAGCGCCAGAAGATGGCAAAATCCCCCAAAAATTTTTGTACAGGAGGTTTTAATTTTCTAAATGTATGAAAACATTATAAAACCTACCGTATATACTCGAGTATAAGCCGACCCGAGTAAATACCGAGACCCCAATTTTACCACCGAAAACTGAAAACCTATTGACCCGAGTATAAGAATCCGATGGTGTAGTATACAGCCAACCAGCCCCCATGTAGTATACAGCCAACCACCCCCATGTAGTAATACAGCCAACCAGCCCCCATGTAGTATACAGCCAACCAGCCCCCATGTAGTATCAGCCAACCACCATGTAGTATCACAGCCAACCAGCCCCCATTTAGTATACAGCCCACCACCCCATGTAGACAGCACAGCCACCCACAGATACAGCCCAGCCCCCAGCATATACAGCACCAGCCCCTATACAGATAAAGAAATACTTAATAACTTAATACTCACCCTCCGTTGTCCCGATGTTCGTCGCGTGCTCCCGCGGCTTCTTCACCTCTTCTCTGGCCGGAGATCGCGCTGGCCGTCGCACACTGTGATGCGCTGGTCGCCGCTGATGACGTCATCCCGCGGCCAGCGTCGCATCACAGTGTGCGACGGCCAGCGCGATCTCCCGCCAGAGAGAGTGAATAAGCCGCCGGAGCCGCGACAGGGATCGGGAGCCGCGAGGACATCGGGGACCGGAGGGTGAGTATTAATGTATTTTTTTTATCATGACTCGTGTATAAGCCGAGGCGAGGTTTATTCCAGCACAGTATGGGGGCGGAAATCGCGGCTTATACTCGAGTATATAAGGTATATAAATTTGGTATCCCCGTAATCGCACAGACCCAAGTCATTTGGGGCGCACAGTGAAATCCGTAAGATCCAAGCCCACAAGAAGACGGCACAAATGCGTTTTTTTACCAATTTCACTGCATTTGGAATTTTTTTTCCCGCTTCCTAGTACACGGCATGGAATATTCAATACCAACTCTATGAAGTGCAATTTGTTACGCAGAAAATAAGCCGTCACACAGCTCTGTAAATGGAAAAATAAAAAAGTTATGGATTTTTGATCATGGGGAGTAAAAAATTAAAATGAAAAAACAAAAAAGGGCCAGGTCCTGAAAGGGTTAAGCAAATCACCTCTCCATTTCAATTTTCACCTCAGACACCAAAAAGGCTAGAATCAGCCCTGAATACATGTGGCATTTTGGTTAACTTTGCAAAGTATTTTTGTCTTCCATTAAGTAGAAATCTGCTGAGGATGCACATCAGAAGATTAACCTGCTGCAGATCTTACAATAAGCAGAAACATTCTTTATGAAAAGGATTACAGAAGGTTCTGTATACAGCAGCAGAATTACCACACGCAGTGTTTAAGTGTGGATTCCAGACTTTAAATCAGGCTGCACTGTCTTGCAACTTCACAAAAGTTCATTGGAACTGAAGAGAGTCCAAACAAGGCCGTTATGCCACGGCTATACATAAATTCAGGTCCTAGATTGAGATAGCAATAGATCTTTCCAAAAAGTAAAGTTCTACGACAACCTCTCTATAAAAGGTAACCACTCAGATCAACTTAGAATATAACACCACAAGTACCCATGGTTTAGTGCCTGAAAGGTTTTATTTTAAAGAGTTTCCTGCACTGTTATTTCATAAGTACACACTGCCCATTCATTGCACATGCACCATCTACTTTGCCAGCTTCATCAAAGTACATCTACTACCAGGATGAAGGATTGTAAACCAAGCTCATTGACATAGTGGTGAGTGTCTCCTCTTGCAGGATGCACTCTTTTTTTAAGCTTTCTATACACTTGTTTTGCAGAAAACTTTAATTATGCTAATGAGACTGGAGTCCCTCCATGAGCCTTTTTTTGTAATAACCAGGACAGAAGCTAAAAGTAGAACAAGGCCGGGCACACCAGCATGTAAGTGTGCTTGGTTTCCGATCCTTCAACGAACTCCAGCAAAATGCAAGTGTGAGCCAAGAAGAACTACAGAAATTTATTTCTGTTGTAATATCTTTAAGATAGAGTTCACACCGGTGTTTTAATTTACCTTTCTCTTTCAATACTAAAGAAAATGGAAAGTAAATGCAGATGCTAACCAGTAGAGTTTTGCGTTTAGTAGGAGTTACAATTGACCTGCACGCACGGTAGGGTCTCTTCTGTTGTGCTTCAGTTTTACATAAAAGAAACAATGGCACATCAGACTTTCTGCTAGAAATATAAATCAGTATTGTATGCCATGACTACCAAGCGGATCCTTCTGCTCATGCAAGTCATCTGCTCCATAACAGAAAACTATAATCGTTATGTGAACATGGCCCAAATCCTCATGCTTATGAACATGAATGTGGCATGTGTGTGAGCAGTTTCAATAGCTGGCACACGTCCCCATTCACTTCTAGGGGCTCATGCACATGGGCATGGATTACAAGACCCGGGGCATTATGAGCCAACTTCCTGAGCAGCAAAAGATAGAGCAGGCCATATTCTTACATGCTCTGGTAGTCTTTTTCAATCGTCAATGGAACCTCAGCTGAGCGAGCTTGCTCACCTAAGACACACAAAGTACAAACAACAGTCCACAGAACCATTGGATACCACCACTTGACGTGTGCAGGAGGCCTAACTCATAACACAATTACCATTTTGCCATTTACAGTTCCACTTCTATTATTATGGCTAAATTTGGATAGCAATGATTTATACTTTAGTCACAGTAATGCCTGAAAGCGCACCGGTCATCAGGTGGCAGGTTCCAGTAGATATACTTTGCGGATTTTAAAAATTTTCCTTTGTCAGTCATTTATACAAGTTTCATTCACATTATGATTACTATTATGGCCACAAGCTTCAAACATGCTCTTAAAACACATTTATTTAGGCAGGCCTATCACACTTGCTACCTGATTGCAACTTCTACTCTTTACTAACCAATTCTGGGTACTCCCCGTCTGTTATTCAGAAAATGCTTCTCTGCAGTCCGACTGACTGTGTATAAGATGATGGCTGGTTCAAGCAGCAGCATTTTATATTAAATAATTTTTAATGTCAACCTGTGGCCCATCCTCATAGACTAACTTCTTGCGAGCAGGGCCCTCACTTCTATTGTTTCATATGACTGTTGTTACTATGTAACGTCTTATTTTATTTGTATATGTTCCCCAGAACCTGTAAAGATTTTGATGGCACTATATAAATAAAGGTTATTATTATTACCTAGCTCCATGCCAGCATCATATGGTGAGCCACAGCAGAAGGGGGCATCTGAAGCCTGGGTCAGTCTCCTCTCCTCCACTCTCATGCAGCTCCCTGTTATGTGCATTGAGCAGCCAGGAAAGGAAGGAAGGGAAATGGTGTGAAATAGGAGTCATGAGAGGACACAGGCTGCAGATTCTCCTCCCCAGGACTCACCACACACTGCTGGTAGGGAGGCAGGTAATGTGAATTAAGCTTATATAAAGTACTGAAATGATTCAGAATGCTGAAAAAGGCATTTTTACAATCAGCATATCATAGGTCATTGTAACCCATCACCTGCTAGAAATGGCAATTCTGATGACCGGTTCGCTTGAAGTCACAAAAAGTATGAGTTTGTATCTACAAGCTACAATAAGAAATTATATACAATGATGTCATGAAACATTCACAAGTAAGGCCCCCCCCTTCTATCTTTAGGCAAATATGGCCACACAACATACAAAATATATAAATCCCATGTTTAAGTGATTTATGTTTAAGTGAGAAGGTAGCCGTGGGTAATATCCCACTTCTACCATGGTCTGAATTGCTTCCACTGGTAAAAGCGGTAATTCAACGAATAAATATTTCATAGTGCCATACTGTGGATGCGGTTCCCTAATACAAGGCCTCACTGTCTATTATAAGAAGGGGAAAAAATTATTTTGACAGATTTTCAGATTGTTCACTGTATCTTTGATCTGCATGAAAAGCTCTCACAAATCAATGAAAGCCCAACCCCCACTACCCTCTGAGGTTATTTGATCCTATTTGCTTAAAAAAAAAAAAAAAAAAAAAAAAAAACCTGGAACAAAGACATCATAAGTCAATCCCCAAAGTACACGGAGAGGCCTCCAATAAAAATGCAGTCAGGCAAGTGTCGTTACTTGGTACACATACAAATTAACGCAGATTTAAAGGACATCTGCACAATGCACTGGGGATACTATTGCATTGTTGCTCTACCAAAGTGTAATTGAAGTAGGTGGAAGACAACAGCCCCACCACTAAGAAACAAAGTGTTAGCTAAATATAAAGGAATATGCTTATATCAATTAGGGAGGGGGAGTTATACACCAATGCACAGAATAAATACTGGGCAGTGACCAGTGGGGTACATACGACTGTCTCAGACTAAGCCCCTTCTTGAGATAAGTACCAGTTAAGAAAATTACACACAAACATAGTTTGGTCTATAATTCCGTGTGCAGTTAAAAGACGGAATGCATTTTTACCATGGATTTGAAAAGCCTCACTCCTATTGTTCCATATGACTCTTTGTACTCTGTAATATAATATTATATTTGTATATATCCTCTTTGATTTGTAAAGGGCTCCGGAATCTGATGATGCTTTACAAAGATTATTTTAGTGGTGACTGGCAAACTTTTATACTCATAATCCGGTTTTACTACAAAGTCACATTAAAGCCCTGAGAAGGTCACCAACTTAAAATTTTTAGATGAGACCACTATAAAGACTGCACATCCAAGTAGATTACTGCAACTTGGCGACAATTTGTACAAAACTGAAGTACTACACCACAATACAGGCCAAATAGACATAGCATTATAACACAAAGGTATACTGCTGATTGCCATGGCTGGATGGCAATGTGAGTGTTGAAACTGAGAGAACCATTTATCCCTATAATGATGTTCAAGTCAAGCCAAGATAATAACATTAAAGGGAACCTACCACCACAAATCTCCTATAAAGGTAGATGGGTGGTAGGTGGATCAATGGGACGTGAGGATAGCCCTTTAAGGGCTAATCCTCACGTCCCCCACACTTTTTGATAACTTTAATTATCCCTATCAATTCAAATTTACTTATGCGGCTACTGGGGCGTGTGAGTAGCGATCTGAGGTACAACGAGGCGGCTACTCCACGCCCCGGTAGCCACTTTAACCCCTCCTACTCACCCATCTTCGGCTGCTCGCCCTCGTCCGGGATCCTGCCGTCTGCGCGAAAGCAGGCCCGCGCCTGTTTCGGAGCATGAGTGCGCAGGCGCGGGCCTGCTCTTTCTCGCATACGCAGACGTGCAGGATCGCCGACGAGGGGCGCGCAGCTACGCGGAGCTGCGCGCCGAAGTGGGTGAGTAGTGGGGTAAATGTGCTACCGGGGCGTGGAGTAGCCGCCTCGTGTAACCTCAGATGCGGCTACTCCACGCCCCAGTAGCCGCATAAGTAAATTTGAATATAGGGATAATAAAAGTTATCAAAAAAGTGTGGGGACGTGAGGTTTAGCCCTTAAAAGGGCTATCCTCACGTCCCATTGATCCACCTACCACCCAATCTACCTTTATAGGTAGATTTGTGGTGGTAGGTGCCCTTTAAAAAAATGCCTCAACACATGTGCTCCTACACTTACAACACATTTGCACATTTGGCGGGGGGGGGGGGGTGACTTAACATGACTTGGGTCACAAGTTTAGGTGCAATTTTTCAGTGACATTGAGCACATTCCATCATGTTGCTTTGCTGAAAAGTGGGCAAGTCAGCCATATCTGTGGCCAAACAAATTTACCTACAATTTAGGCCAGAGGCATACAGCCCAAGTCTATACTGGCTCCTACCTGGCATAGATTTGAGTTCCATTTGTTGTGCCTCGTTCATTAAAGGAGGTATTCACAAGTCAGGAATTTATGATACATCTACAGAGGTGGAACATATCTCAGGAATGAGAGTAAGCTTACTACGTTCCCAAAGCCCAGTAACTCTGCATTCAGGCCTATGGGTGCACTGGAGAAAATAAAAATAACTAAAAAACTGCTATTTTCAGCAGTTCCTTAGACATAAATCCAAAGCCTCAAACTCTATTTGGCAGTGTGTAAGAAAGTGATCAGTGGACTCCTATTCCTGAGATAAGTATAGGATGGGGATCTGTACCTGATATCACGTTTCATAGATACCTGACCTGTGAATGCCCCTATAAGAGACATACCGCTCTTGATGAATTATAGTATCTTTTGTCTCCAGAGGGGAAATCAAGATTGGGGTAAGCCAGTCTTGATTAATCCCCCCACTTTATTCCTACCACAATCTTTTGGAACATTTCAGAGTATTTAGGAAGAAATCAGCTACACGTTTAATCTCTCCTCATCCCTGCAGCTAGAAATTCTCAGAATCTATTCGCGAGCTTCTCACTTGGAAATGAAATTTCTGGTTGTCAGCAACATACCAAAAAAAAAAAATTAGCAATATGCCATTTTATATTCCAATGGATAATTGCAGAACTTAATTTTATTAGAAGCAGATGCATTGTAATACAAGAGAATTAACCATTTGATTATAGCCAGCTAGAAGAAAAACACCATTCCACACGACAATCGGGATCAAATGTATTTTGAAAATTACACGAAAGCAGATTGAGGAAGCACTCAGCCACAAGCATTTATCCAACATGCTTCATGCTTGTCAACTCCTAATACATGGTAGAGCTTTTAATAGCTATACAAAACTTAGAAGGGTAAGAATATATAATTCATGATTTTTCATTCAGGAACACTTAAGGAATCACACCAGCACAATTCTCCCTAAAGTTATAAGTGATTGAATGTTTTAGCATCACTGGCTGCTCTGCATCCTAATATGGCTGGGGCTGGCAGCATTACAATAAAAGTAATCTTCATTACTGCGCTTGCAATTTGTCAAAATGTATTTGCATGTGCCCTCTATCAAGGAACCCAAATAAAAAATGTGATTCAAGCCCCATGACTAATTAACTTAATACCAAATCATGCAAAAGCATGCATATTATGTTAGGAGCTGAATTGCTCTCCACTGCTGGATTTGTGGGGAGGAAAACAATAGCAGAAAATACGCAAATTCTAAAATGTATACCAAGGATGCCAAGCTTCACGTTGGCTCTGACCTTCCAACCCCCTCCGTTCCCAACAAATTGTTCATCCATAGCCATCTCAAGATATGTGATGAGAGGTGACCCCTTTAAATGTGACAAGTCATGTATGCCTATTGACATTCTTCTGGATAACAAGTGTGACAGCCTGTCCCTCACCAAAAAAAAGCATTTATAATGAGCATGTGAATATTGCCTCTACAAAATATACCTCAAAACATTATTAAAGGGGTAAGTTCCCACTCTTTACACCTATGTTCTGTAACCTGAGGCTCAACAGCTGACGTAAAGTTGTAGCTCGAAAGCAGCCATAGATTAGAGACCCTAATCCAACCAAGTTCTACAGGACATCTGCTACTTTGCTAGCGTACATTTACAAGGAGCAAATTGAATGCATTAGTGTCTGCGTTGTAAAATGGGTACCATTACCCAAATGTGGTTGTTTGGGCAGGATGGAAATAGACTGGGGAAATGCACCCAAAAAAGATGAACATGTGAACACACCCGCAGGGGCGGGTTCCCATGAGGCGGTTGTAGCATTTTTAAGTGTATGCAAAATGCAAGTGGGAGGGGTTTGGGGAAAAAATGCATGCATTTTGGCCAAAGCCCCTCCCAATTGCACATTGGATGCATGTAAAGAAGCAAAACTCCACGGGAAAACCAGCCCTCAGTCTACTCCCAAAGAAATCCCATTGAGAAGGCAACTCAACAAATTTGCCGACAGCTCCGAACTTTGTCTAGTTAGGGGATTTTCTAGTTGCCAATTCTTATAACTTGGAAACTAGAGTGTAAATATATTTAGATACCTAAATCTATACAAATATGTCCACCCAAAGAGTATGCCAAAGCAAGAATATCTGGATTCAACATGTATTCATAAAAAAAAAAAACTAAAAAAAAAAAATCAATATTAAATGAAATGTTATCTGGATCGTAAAATGTTAAATTTTAACAGAAAGAAACAAAAAAAAAAAAAAAAAGTTTCCCTAAAGAGCACATAGGAGCGAAACAATCCCAAGTTCAACACGCACAGCTATATCATAAAAGCAATCAATTTCAGGTTTGTGTCATTGTTGTAAAGATAAAATAGTTGGCCATTCTAAACTTTGGACCTTTTGTTAAAAAAAAAAAAAAAAAAGCACATAACTTGCATGCAAAGCAGGTCATAGAATCAAAGTGTTTGCTTGACTGAGGGGTGGTGCAGAAACTCCTCTAAAAGACTGAAATTCTTTCTATTTAATAGGGTGAAAAGTTTACCAAATATAAGATTTTGCAACGTCCCCTCCCCTCTGTAACAGTACACCAAGAGCCAGTAACACACCAGGAAACGGGGTGTTATTGATGTGTAGCAAAGCTTCACCTTGTCATGTTCTTTGGCCAAAACCAAGCAAGAAAAGCAATTATCTACAACCTGTGGCTCCTCCATGTGCCGCAAAACTACAACTCCCAGCATGTTCAGCTAAGCTGCTGTCAACACATTTGAAAGCCAATGAATTCATACATTCATCATTTTGGTTCAGAATCTGGAAGACTCCTTTTAGTTCTTTTGGGCTATATTTTACACAGTAGCAACTATGTATATGGCAAACCCTAAACCTAAACCATGGCAGGGGAAGTGTTAATACGAATATGTCAAAATAAATTTCTCATTTTGCCTAATTTGCTCACAATCCCTATTCCTCGACGACTCTTCACACACATTCTATCAAAATATTTCACAAAATCCTCCTCCATAGTGTGTCAAGGTTCAACCCGTTTCGTCGGCTTCTATCAATCATGTGCAAACTGTAAAGCTACAGAATTTTTAGCTCCCCCCCACCCTCTCTTATAATATGTGCTCAGTTACTGTTTCAGGAAAAGGGACAAAGAAACGCTATCGCAGCATGAAATTACATCTGAAACCAAAGCACAATTTGCATAATGGGCTTTGCTAAAAAAAAAAAAAAATTCAAAGACCGGGGTCTTTAGCCAGATGAAATGAACTTTCCTCCAGGAATAATATCCTCCCCCTCCCTTCCCTTTCATCGCCTTGATCCCAAGAGATTCCCAAAAACATACAAATTCAAGGTGGAAATGAGATGCACAAAAGCCTAAACAACAATCCCGTGCAAACACATGAGGAGGGGGATGCAGATGAATGGGCTGCTTCAATTCAATAATACATAAAAAAAAAAAAAACAACACAAAAGCTTAAAGCAACTTAGTTCTCTTTTCTCAACAGAAGATTACATGGCTTCTAAATTAGAATCCTGACGATAATATAGAATTAGGAGATGATAGAGGGGAGGGAAACAGGACCTTAGAGCAGGAGGTAAAAATAATAAAGACAAAAAAAAAAAAAAAACCCAGAAAACGACATACTGTAATAGGGGAGTTTTCATTCATCCCTTGCCCATCCCCCAGCATTCTGCGGCCACCAAAAGCAGATCGCCTCTCATATTCCTCTTTTGAAGGGGATCCTCGGGGAGTACGGTGATCCTTAATCATGGGGCGAGCAAGGTTCCTCCGGGAAGGGCAGCCGTAGGGGCGGCGAGCAAGCTGAAGCTAGGCCTCAGGCCCCTCTCACACCCCCCTCTCCTCCTGAGCCTCACCCCCATCCCTGCCCACCATTCAAGGAACACACACACAAAAAAAAAGTGTTTGCAGAAAGAAGGGAGGGGGCAGAAAGCGCAGAGCATCGAGTTTCTTTAATTAAGCAAACAGCAGAAAAAAAAAAAAAAAAACACACCCAAAAAAAAGTCATAGCTGCAAGCTGAAAAAAAAAAACCCAAACCCTGATTAGGACTGATCTCTGAACCTGGAGCCGCTGTAAATGGAAACTGCAATTACCTAGAAACCTGATAACAATGCACTTCATAGGCAGCAGCACCCCCTCCCCTCCGCACACATCATTTAGCTTTTTATCATGGACACTCAGTAATGTTTGGCTGGTGATGGGCGTCACTGCACCCAAATGCATATGCAACTAACAAAAAACACACCATAATAAAAAAAAACACCAGGTGCGAAGGGGGGGGGGGGGGTTCACAGAATCAGCACAGGTGAGCCATTCCTCAGAATAACACAACACAATCCCAACATTTGGGGACAGGGAGGGAATTTTGGGCAATTAAAAAAAAAATATACAACATTTGCCAGGATGGGGCGCGCGCGCGCACGAGGGCCGCCGGGAGCGCGCGCCGCGCGGGCACGGGCAGAGGGGGGTGTTTCCCGCACGCTCCCGGCACTAGAAACGCGGGCCGAGCGGCGGGAGTTTCTCTTCTCTCTCTCCCCAACCCGCCCCCCTGACCAAACTCCCAGCAACAGCCGGACAACCGAGCCCGGCCGTGTGATTGGCCTCTCCCTCAGGCGGAAACGGACAGCCGGGCATTGTGTGACAACTCTGCTCCCGTCCTGACTTAGCGCCCAGCACAATAACGCGAATAACGCTCTCTCCCTCTCTTATTACCGAGAGTGTGAGGGAACTACGGGAAACGCTGGGTCACGTGACCGTGCAGCGCGGCCGTTAGAGCCGTTGGCCGGCGCTGCTGTCCTGACACTCGCGCTCACGCCCCCCCTTCACCTTCCCGCGTTTTTGTTGTTACCTCAGAGCCGTGAGGAGCCGCCGGGCCGCGCGCTGGCTGACTGACTGGGGCAGGACACCGGTTCCGGGTTGTTCGTCGCCTCTTCCACCCCCTCCCTCCCCTTCTCTCTCTCTCTCTCTCCCGGGTGTTAAGTTGTGAGGGAGGCGGATTACCCGTCGTTTGCGATTCGGGGTGTCAAAAGAATTAGAGCTTACCTACACAGTGAATGAGCTTGTGCCGCCAAGAGTCAAGTTCCTGTCGAAAACCGCGCCTCTCGATAGAGCATTGCTGGCTCTTACACAGACTCGCCATTTTCTGCTGGCCCCTCGCGGACCCTCCCCCTCCTCCTGTAACCGCCGCCCCCCTTCTCTCTCCTCTCCTTCCTCCTCCCATCCTCCGCACGCGGGTGACGTCAGCGCGCACGCCCCTCCTCCTCTCCTCCTCCTGTCACCGGGGGCCGGCCCCTCCCAGCAGCGCCACGAGCTGCCGCCAGTCACCAGCGCAGCCCGAGGCGGCGGCAAAGGGTCTCCATGGCGATGCTGCACCAAAATAGCAAGAAGCCACAGAGTCTCAGGTAAAAAGCTCCATGTGGTGGACTACAAGGCCCAGCGTGCACCAGTCTAACAGTAACTAACAGTACAAGTGCTACATGGGGCTACAGGTCCTCACATGGCAAAGTGGGGCCCCGGGCAAAACTAAAACTGGGGCCCCAAAATAAAACTGTTATGAGCAGTCACAGTCAGTAAGAGGCTCCTGTAGCCCTGCACAGTAATAACACTTTGTACTTACACCCAGTAGGAGGTAAGTGTCTGTAATATGGGGCTGGAGGAGAATCTTAAAGGAGACGGATGATAGACGATAAATACGAAAGACGATACCAGAAAAATGCAGTAGCGAAGCAGCGCTCCTTAAAGAAGTATTTCTTTATTCCATTATAATAAAAAGCAACATTTCACCCGCTCTATTAGGGTATTATCAAGCCATCATGCCTTCATAGAGCGAAACGTCGCTTTTTATTATTATAGTGAAATAAAGAAATACTTTTTTGAGGAGCGCTGCTTCGCTACTGTATTTTTCTGGTGAAGTTTTGATGCGTCTGGATCGGCCGCTTTTGAAGACCTGCACCGGTGATTTACCTACACAAGTGCTGCTCCAATGTTCTCGCTTTCTTCTATGAAAGATACTCGATTTATAGATGCAGAATTATAAAGTAGATTAGAGATAGATATGAGCGATGGAAGATCGTTTGATGGATAGAAAATGGACAAAAAGTTACATAGATAAATGGTTAGACAGATATATAGATCGCTAGAGTGATAGATGTATAGACAGGAGAAAGATGATGAGCGTCTTCACCCAGGCATTCAACCAAGGGGCATTATAGGACTAATACATTGACCACCCGACAACGGCAGATGTAGCAGCAGCCTCATTTTTGTGTCCGATAAAGTGACCGCAGCGGCTCTCCGTAGCTGCCTCGTGGGGGTCTCTTGGAAGGTTTCTTGCAGCCGATGGAGAAGGATGCATTTTCTGGCCGAGGAAGGTTTTAAAGTTCTTCTCAGAAGATAAGATGGTGTAAAAGAAAAAAGTGAGCGGAAGCTTCAACCACAGATGCTATAAAAATTTTTTTTGCCAAAATGAATAAAGCTGAAAGGACACCTGTCATCAGGTCTGTGTCACTAGTCCTGTCACTACTACCTGTTGGAGCAGCTCATAAGGATCCCATCCCAGCCTTTATCTAGTTATTTCATACATTAATCATTGTAAAATCATCTATTTTTTATCATGTAAATGAGGCTGGTCACATGGTCAGAGGCAGTGATGTCACCCCTGTTACCCCTCCCCTCTCCTCCCCCTGCTCATGTCTGTGTGTAATGTATAGTAAAGCATTGCTAGTGTGTGTGCTGCATCTGCTGACATGCTGCATCCTCCTAATATACAAGTGAGAGACACAGACATCAGCTACACATGAATCTGACATGTTCTGCTGTAACATGGCTGCCTGGAGATGCTATATCTCTCCTAAACACACACACATGCACACACAGGCTACAGGGGGCGTGGCCACCAGCACCAGGAAGCACATCATTATACAGCCTCACATCATTATACAGGCTGTCAGTCATGCACTGGGGGTGTGGCTGTGCCTCCCACTCATGAATAGAGTGGACAGCTTGAATATGCTAATGCTTCATTGGACATTTCACAGATCATTTGCATACAGCTTTAGGACCTCATTGCTTAGGTTTACAGGCATGTAGAGGGACAATGAAGGGATAGAGGCAATGCTCTCTAATGGCAGTTTATGAAAATATATTTAGTTTAGGAGGGTTATTTTGCATGACAGGTTCTCTTGAACCCTTTTACATGAATTTGGCTTGTTTGAGCAATAATTCTCAATCCAGCAAACAAGAAGCTGCACTCCCCAGTACACTCACTAGAAATATGTTGCCCACAGAGTTGCATTGGGATTCAGAAATAGTGGCGAGGTCTGCAGTGTCCACTGACAGAGGTTGTTAGGGTTTGTTCATAGCAGATCCCTCGGATGCGAAAGATTTTGCCTAAGAGCTGAGAGATTATGTGTGCATTCCTGGCATACAGGCTCTCATACTGGCCTTGACGCCAGTGGATATTCTGGACCAAACATTCTAAATAACCACTTTAAAGTGGCAAAACAATGTGGCCAGTCATTCAATTACATAATAAATTTAAGCAGAATAAGATGATGCTAGTGGGCATGCTGATGCAGGCCCCAAAATCTCATGAATTCCCAAACTTAAAGATGCATAACTTTGGTCCACAATGTATACCATAGGTTTAAAGGAGGTAAAAGGCCAGAGAATCCTTTGCCGACTTCAAAAAGTCTTCATATCTCATTGAGCGTCCCTTTCTCCCAAGTCCAGACCCGTTAATGTAATCAGGGACAATACAAAAGGGGATACAGAAGAGGTGCCATAGAACTTCAAAGACGTGGATAGCCCAACTATGTAGGCACAGGGACAGCCTTTCACTCATGGAAATATTTGGACATTTGGGAGGAGATAACTACCAACCGTTGGGTCATAAACATAATACAATTTGGTTCCAAAGTTATGGAACAAGCCTAAGAAGCATGAAAGATTTCAAATGCAGAGAATGACCAAAAAGGTTGTAGTACAGATGGGTCTGTCAGACCAGTACTAAACGTAAAACCTCTACAGTTTGAACTTCTTTTCCATTAAAAATCTGTTTAAAGTATGTTATATTTACTCTACTTACTGGAGAAAGATATGGTTACGATACAAGGATGCTTTTCATACAATCTGTGGTTCCAAAGCACATTTGGATAGTTCAGTTTTTACTGGAAGTATGATCCATACCAATTACTATGTCAACAACGTAACGATGTCAATAGCTCCAATGCATTGAAAAGGGTGTTAAAGACAGTAATTTCTCATTTAAGAACAAAAGAACACCAAGTTTAGTCTACTTGGACTACATTTTAGTTTGCCATATAGATGCAGAAAAATCAAAGGAACGAAAACAAGAAGTTGCGTCTCTCAAACAGGTTTTCTTCGGAACAAAGCAAAGTCAGTACATCGTCTGACCGCTTCCATAACATTTTTGGGTTTTTCAGTAAGTACAAAATTATTTCAATTAAACACCCCAGAAGAAAAGAGTAAAACGAATGGTGGAAGAGGTTCAGGAACAGAGGATTATGTTAAGAAAGTTAGCAAGTCTTTTTGGAAAGGTAAATTCACTGAAACCAAGGTTCAGTGTAGCCCCTACACTAGGCAGAAATCGAAAGATGTGGTTACGCATTCTGTGTAAAAGAAGGTTATGCTTGGAACCAGAGAGTATTAATGTCAGTCTACATTAAAGTGCTCTGAAGAATGGTGGTATTGCCAGAACTTTCTCCGTATATACTTCGAGCTACTCCAGTGGAAACAACTCTGCTCAGGCAGCGGTAAAAGGTCTTTGTTCAGAAAAACAACAAAAACTCCACATAAATGAGTTGAGACCACTGTATGGTCAAAGATCCTGAATCATATCAGTCTGTCCTAGTTCCAGTGGATAACATGGCTGACATAAAGTGGAAAGCATACAGTCTAAAACATTGGGGGTAATCTATTATGACTATAGTTTTAAAAGCCAGTTTTAATATTCCCTGCCTGCCAGTGCACAGCGTGTCTAATATACAAAACTGCTCAGGCCTCTTAGTAGATCCAGACGGGATCTCCACCAGGTTAGACCATGGCTCACTTGGAGACTTCAGCTATAGTCTTCACCGCTGGAGAAATTGGGCTAGTGTGTTCTTGCCCCTGCCCGGCCTGGGGTTTTTCGCATGCATACTCTGCCAGCAAACTGCCCCATTGTTTCTACAATCCCTAGAAGTCTGTCATAGAAGCTGGCAAAGAGTCGAATAGGGGATCACAGAATTCCCCCGAATTATGGGCTTCAATAGAGATTTTGTTCTCAAAGTTTCAATCCGGTTTTGCACCCAACACCCTTAAGACAGTTTGTTCAGCTCTAAACATTGTAATTTCTAATCTTAATGAAAAAAGTACGATTTAAGACAATGAAAAAGGGCTCCAGGTTCCATACCTAAAGTTCCCAAATACACATCAATGTGCGATATAAAGCCTTTCTTAATTTATATAAAATGGACATTCAGGTCACTAAGTAGGGCAGGTATACAATTGGCATGTCTCCTCGCGTTATCTATAGGGTCATTGAAACTTATATTTAAATACATAACAGAACCATGGTTGTTTCAAACAGTTTTTTCGTTTCTTAAGGGCAAAATAAAAACATCTATTGATTGTACAGTAGAGATATATAGTTTTGGTAGAGGAATAGGAAGATATAGGGATTTGTATAGTCAAGGCAATGCGCCGATATTTGGGTTTAACATCCTCCGTAGCCAATGTGTACCCTTGGAAACAATCCTTAAAGCATCTAGATGATTCTCACAAAGCATGTGTGTGAGGCATTATGGAGACCATGTGTGCTTATCTGACAATCAGCTGTTGCTGGGTGGCTACCTCCCATGGAACATAGCACATCTGTACATGAAGAGCAAAAGAAAAGAGGATGCATACATATAGTCAAAATAATTTTATTGAGCAAACAAAAATAGAGTATTTAAAAACAATTAAAAACACAAATCCAGGTAAAAAATACCCACTGTGTGTGGACGAGTATGCAGCATAGAAAGCCAATATGAAATGTAAAGTGTGAGCTCCATATACAGAAAAATAATAAGAGATATGTGAGTATCAATGTGTGAGGGGAAAAGACTTGTTAGTGTATAAATGATAAATATTATGTAAGGATAAATGCCAAAAAGTATAAAAATTTACACTAAAGTTGACCCAAGACTAATACAGTGATACACATATAAATGGAGCAACACATGGGCAACAGTCTTGCTATAGAACCTAATACATAGAAGGTATTACCAGTGATCATCCAACACAGAGAAAACGCCCCACACTTATCGCCTAGCTCGTAGGCTTCATCAGGGGTCATAGCACATCAAGAGCTGCACACTGCACTTTGAGAGGTGAAAGATATTATTGAGCAGGTTTTACCTGAAAAATCAAAATCAGCATCAAGGAAACAACTCTGCTCAGGCAGCGGTAAAAGGTCTTTGTTCAGAAAAGCAACAAAAACTCCACATAAATGAGTTGAGACCACTGTATGGTCAAAGATCCTGAATCATATCAGTCTGTCCTAGTGGACAACATGGCTAACATAAAGTGGAAAGCAAACAGTCTAAAACATTGGGGGTAATCTATTATGACTATCGTTTTAAAAGCGAGTTTTAGTATTCCCCGCCTGCCAGTGCACAGTGTGTCTAATATACTAAAATACTTTGGCCTCTTAGTAGATCCGGACAGGTTCTTCACCAGGTCAGACATGTTAAAGGGAACCTACCATCACGAATCTACCTATAAAGGTAGGTGGATGTAAGGGACGTGAGGAGAGCTCTTTTTAGAGCTAATCCTCACGTCCCCGCTAACTTTTGGGAAACTTTATTAACCTAATATGTAAATTTAGTTATGCGGCTACTGGGGCGTGGAGTAGCCGGCACGCGTGCCGGCTACTCCACGCCCCAGTAGCCGCATAACTAAATTTACATATTAGGTTAATAAAGTTTCCCAAAAGTTAGCGGGGACGTGAGGATTAGCTCTAAAAAGAGCTCTCCTCACGTCCCTTACATCCACCTACCACCTGATCTACCTTTATAGGTAGATTCGTGGTGGTAGGTTCTCTTTAAGACCATGTCTCACTTGGAGATTTCAGCTATAGTCTTCTCCGCTGGAGACTATAGTAAATACATAGGGGCCAGTGTGTTCTTGTCCCTGCCCGGCCTGGGGTTTTTCGCATGCATACTGTGCCAAACTACCCCATTGTTTCTAGAATCCCTAGAAGTCTGTCATAGAAGCTGGCAAACAGGTGAATAGGGGATCACAGAATTCCCCCAAAGTATGGACTTCATTAAAGTTTTTGGTCTCAAAGTTTCAATCGGTATTGCATCCAACACCCTTGAGACAGTTTGTTCCGCTCTATATATTAATTTCTAATCTTAATGAAAAAAGTACTATTTAAGACAATGAAAAAGGGCTCCAGGTTCCATACCTAAAGCTCCCATACACATACAATTTGGGATATAAAGCCTTTCTTAATTTATATAAAATGGACATTCAGGTCACTAAGGAGGGCAGGTATACAATTGGCATGTCTCCTCGCGTTATCTACAGGGTCAGTGGAACTTATATTGATTTACATAACAGAACCAGAACTCAGAGAAGAGAAAAGGGCAGATGTGATGAAAATATACAAATCTTTATTAAATCTCAAAAATACGATTGAAACCAATTTAAGAATCCCAAAATAGGGAAGAAACGCAAAGATCCCCCTGGGTCCAGCTAATGAAGAAAAAATATTCTGCAGAAATTATACTCTGTAACAAAAAAAGTATAAGACTTTACTGTGGTAATGGTTACAATAATACTGAAATAGTGAATATAATAGTGCTGCAATAATGCAAATAGTTACATTACCAAAGAGGTCGGCTGGAGGACCGGGAGATCATGGATGCCCCACACGTATCGCCCGCCAAAAGGGCTTCCTCAGGGGAAGATAACAGAACCATGGTTGTATCAAACTCT
>CM033651.1:8204569-8320630 GCA_019512145.1 Engystomops pustulosus
TAAAACATCTCCTATTGATAATTGTACAGTAGAGATATATCGTTTTGGTAGAGGACTTGGAAGATTACAGGATATGTATAGTCAAGGCAATGCACCGATATTTGGGTTTAACATCCTCTGTAGCCAACGTGTACCCTTGGAAACAATCCTTAAAGCATCTAGATGGTTCTCACAAAGCATGTGTGCTTATCAGCTGTCGCTGGGTGGCTACCTCCCATGAAACGTAGCACACATCGAGACACTGCACTTTGATAGGTGAAAGATATTATTGAGCACGTTTTACCTCAAAAATCAAAATCGGCATCAAAACTGAAACATTGCATTTACACATGATTATTCTCATCTCCTCGCCTTCCAATCATGGATGAAAACCTTAATTTCTCCACCACAAATGTTGGAGACAAAGATGTGGTGTTTGCCTTTTTTAACTCCAAAAAAATGGTTTTATATATAGCCCCCTTTGTCCCTGATCCTCCAATCACAATATATTATTAATTTTGGGTTAGACCTCAATTCATCCTGCCGCTTTTATGAGTAGATGAAGATACAGGTAGACAAAAAGTTTATTTATTTGCTCAGACCACACATTACAATGGTGACTGTGAAAGAATTGTTGGGTTGATGGTCTAGTTCAAATTTTCAGCAGTATCACACCTAACAATATCTGCAGATCATGCACAAAATAAAGATACAGGGGCTCATTTACTAAAGAGTCCGCGGACCGCACAAACGTTGGAGATTCGGACAAATCGCTGTATTTAACTTACAAATTGTGTCGCAAGCCAAGCACTTATATACACCGGAAAGAAGATGGTGAACTCCGGCGGACCTGAGAGTAGACGAAGAGACTAGATTAGGGAGCATAGCAGTGGGCTTATTGTATATTGTAGGTTGTTCTAAACGGTTGGGGTTTCAGGACAAGCCGCATGGTGGGAGACGGTCTGATGTATTTTGGTAGAAAGTACCATAGGATACACGATAGATGGGAGGAGTCTTGTGAGGATTGGAGTTTATTTGTGATACAGTTTTGGGTAGTTAGGAGATATATGGAGAAGACTATGTGTAGTGAGATTATAGTTTATGGATTAGGCCAGAGATGTAGGGAGGTTGTGTGTCATGGTCAATTATTTTACACTGAATACATTGTGAAAGGGGTAACCAGTGGGAGATTGGTAGAGAGGAGAGGCTGATGAGAACTGTGGATACAGGTGGATTAGGTGAGCAGGAGAGTTGAAGGGGTTGTCCCAAGTTTTTAACGTTATCACTAGAGATTAGCGAACCCTAACTTTCAACTTGGGTTCCGTTGCGTCCCGAACCCTGTGTACGCTGAACCTAGGCCCGGAACCCTGTGTACGCTGGACCTGAGCCCGGAACCCTGTGTACTTCTAAACATTATCTGACTCGTTTATCCTGTCTGTGTTTATTCTTATCTGATTTGACAGAATAAATATTTATTTATTTGAAACCATCACAAAAAATGTATTTTTATGAATTTTTAAATAAAATTTTACACATTGAATCAGAATTGCATGAAGGTACAAAGGTTGTTGGAATCCGTAATGAGAGTTTGAAAATGGGACAAGTGTCTGCTTTAAGAAATTACTTTATATGTTTGAGAATAAGCCAAGTTTTTCAGCACAAAAAATGTGATGAAAACCCTGACTTGGCTTATACTCGAGTCAAGAAAAAACCCAAAATGTGTACTCATCTTCCGATGCCAATAACCACCGGGCAGGTCCTTTTCTTTCCATTGATGTCCGGCATTGGCTCCGTGTTGGCGCGCTGTCTGTCGCACGCATCATTATGTCAGCCGTTCGCTGACACTCTAGTATGTGTTCACCACCATCGGCACACACTATGATGTCAGCAAGCGGCTGAAATCATGGTGTATATGACGCAGACACGGAGCCGATGTCGGACATCGATGGAAAGAAGAGGACCTGCCGGGGAGAGGTTTTGTCGGTAGAGATTAGCGAACCCTAACTTTCAACTTGGGTTCCGTTGCGTCCCGTGTTGACCCAGAAGGATCTTGCAAATTGAGGCTACTATTCATGGCTGTGGTTGGCAAGGGGTCATCATATGACTATGATGTAGCTATGTTTCTACATATGTTCATCTATAACATTTAGGTATAAAGCTAATTATTTTCAGTTTGGGAACATTTTTTTACATTGTTAGACTCGGCTGTGGGTGGATGATGCAGGGGCTGGCCAGTCAGGGGCTTGAGGAAGCTCAAGGGATAAATTCCCTGGGCTCAGCTCACTCACGGAGGGTTATAGTTTCTCTATGAACCTCGGACTGACCCAGTCCTGCTGTGACCAGTGATTCTTCTGCCTCTTACCTGTGCCTGACCTCAGCCTGGTTCCGTACTGAAGTTAACTGAACCCTGTGTACGCTGAACCTGAGCCCAGAACCCTATTTATTTGAAGCCCTCACAAAAAATGTATTTTTATTTTGAAAATGGGACAAGTGGCTGCTTTCAGAAATTACTTCATATACTTGAGTATAAGCAAACCCTAACTCAACTTATACTTGAGTCAAGAAGAAAAAGAAACAAAATGTGTACTCAACTTTCCACGCCAATAACCCCCCCCTGGGAGCAAGGGGCTTCTGGCTATATACTAGGGGCATACTTGAGTCGATAAGTTTTCCCAGTTTTCTGTGTTAAAATTAGGGGTCTCGGCTTATACTCGGGTCAGCTTATACTCGAGTATATAATAAAGGCAACAAGGTCAATAAGGCAACAGAATTTCCAGAAACATCTAGCAAGAAAAGGGCTAAGGATGGATTAGAGGGATGTTATAGAGCAGTGATGGCAAACCTTTTAGCGGCTGAGTGCCCATATAGACACCCAAAACCCCCCTTATTTATTGCGAGGTGCCAACCAAAAATTAAAGCAGTAACTTACTGCTCCCTATTCTTCAACAATTATATTGGCCTCCTGAGGACAGCAACACAGCAGAAAGATTGACAATTTGCAGACCTGTAGGGGCCAGCAAGAGGTCCTCCAAAGATAATTCGGCTCTGTCTATTCATTCTCCCTCTTCCTCCAGTCCCAATTAGCGAAGTAAGTATCAAAATATGACTGAAAGCAGCATCTTTTAAGTTGCTTGGAACTGCAGGAAGATTCTTTGAGTCCTGTCCGGTGTGCTGGGGTGGTGGCCCAAGTGCTCACAGAAATGGCTCTGAGCGCCACCTCTGGCACCCGTGCCATAGGTTCGCCACCACTGTTACAGAGTTAGCGAGGAGACCACACAGAAGAATTGTGCAGTAGTCCAAGTGGGATATGACGAGGACAGGAACTAGCAATTTTGCATACACTGGGTTGGGAAAGGATCAGATGTTCTTGAAAAGGGGGCAACACTTCAGTAAGTGCTTGGATGTGGGGCTTGTAGGATATGGCAGAGTCAATGATTACTCCAAGGCAGCGGACCTTTGGAACTGGAGAGCTTGTGGAGCCATTTATTGTGATTGATAGGATGTGTTAGATGTATATTTGGATTTTAGGGATTTCATATTCCATAATACTAGTAGTATGAGAACTGGTCAGTTTCCACTGCAGGTTTTAATCATAGCATGTGGATAAGATTCAGTAAAATACCCACCACTACAATGCAGTTTAATTTTACTCCTCCAATGGCTAAATGGGTGCATGTACTCCACAAGTGACCTCTGCCTTAGAAATAAATTTCTGCAGTGCTAGTGCTTTCAATAATCCTAAATACTTTACTTGTTTGTGGTAGCTCTTTTATATTGTTCTGACATTTTTGTTTGTCAGTCATCTCTAGTGGCATGTGGAGGTTATTATTCCAAATTCTGTTGTAACGCTGAGTTGTCATTCAGCTTTTTGCAGTTGGTTTGAGAAGCTGAAGGCAGCATAATCTGTATAGAATAGTTCTGTTTATCTAAAGTAGAGGGAGGGGTAAATTCTCTAGATGTCTGAGATTTGGCCAGGATTGTTTTTTTTTTTCTCCTTGACTGGAGACATGCTAAACTTTGTCAGGGCAAAAATTGTGTAGAACAAATTCTTGTTCCTCGAGTGTAGCTTAAAAACTAGGCCTTTGTATGTGCTGATCATTAAAATTAGGCAATTCTTAGTAGATGTTGCTAACAATCTGATATTTTAGGGCTCAGTTTGAAATTGTTAGGTTAAACCCATTTGATACATATCTGACAACCTCGTTTCACCAAATGGAGACATCTGCCATTGACTCCTATAAAAAATAGCAGATTTTTTCTGGCATTATTTGCACTTTTTCAACAACAACAATACATGCCAAACATGTGTCAAAAAAATACTAGGTTACAAATGTAGTCTGCCACTATTAAATATATTGCTGACCCACCTAGAGAAATTTACATCTCAGCTATTGAAAAAGGACCTGTAACTTGAATATTGTCTCTAGCCCTATGCCAGGTATAGCAGTGTTAAATCGCTAGCTTTTTGGGAATTTATCGATAAAGTTATCGAACACTGCCCTACATAGCCCTCAGAATGCCAGACCAAGCTTACAACGGTCCGGTGTATTCATGATGGGGTGATCCGAGGAAGCGGTGACTGCCACATGAAGCCTGGCACTCACCAACGGCATGTGGTGTGGGAGGGGCGGTCTGGGGAAGAAGCTAAAGAGAGCGAAGCGCCTTAGGCCGCTGTAAGCTTGGTCTGGCGTTCTGAGGTCTATGTAGTGAAGTGTTCGCTATCTTTATCGGGATGTTCCGATAAAGCTAGAATTTAACACTGCTATACCTGGGGTATGGCTAGGGAGCTGTTTACTTTAGTAATCAGCTCCTAGAGACAATGGGGCAGATTTACTTACCCGGTCCATTCACGGTCCAGCGGCGGGTTCTCCGGCGCTGATTCGTGTCTTCCAGTGATTCACTTAAGGTAGTGCGCCCGATGTCCACCAGGTGTCGCTGCTGCGCTGAAGTCCGTCGGAGTGCACTGAACTTCACCAAGCTATCCTGGGTGCAGGTAAGTGCCACGCCCCCCGATTTCCATTGATGCGCCACAATCCGATCGTGTGGGCCAAAAACCCGGGGCAATTCAGGGAATATCGGCGCAAAACAGTAATATTCGGGTAACCCGACGGAAAAACACGATTCGGCCCCTTAGTAAATGACCCCCAATGATTAGACCGGACCTTTAAATCTTAAAAACTAAAAAGATAACTGATTCTGACAAATAACTATTCAAATTTATTTTGTATTTGGCAACATTTCCTTACCGTTCCAATGAGTTATGCCTGTTTCTCATACATAAGAGTTTTCTGGAACCTGGAAAACCCATGACAGGGCTGTCAAAAGTTGCCAAATCAGCCTTGTATGTCTGGGCTTCACCACTTACTTGACTGTAAGTATCAGGGGTCACAGGATTCACTTCAGTCAACAAGTGGCCTCCTCAGATCACAAATATCACTTGTGCCAAAGGAGAAAGTAAAGTACCATAATCCGAGGGTGGTCACTAATTTCCGATGCCAAAGATGTAACATAAGAGCTGGAGCTGGGGTAAGTACAGGGGTTTTTTTGTAACCCAGCCCTGGCAGCCACGAGTTTTCCAGGTTTCCTGGGTAAGAATACCTTACAGCCTTGCTTATATATAATAACAGATTTCTTTCTTGTAAATACAAGTACCTTATCCTGGTAAATTTTCTATGGATTCACAGTTTGCTGCAGGTCACATGACCCAGGAGCAGCAGGTCTTCGGACTTCCTGTGACATCGTGTGTCCTGTGAGTGGATGAAGGGAACTGTGCTCTCGTCACTGAAAAGGTTTTGCCCAACCACTTTGATTACATGGGGGTATGGCGGGCTTCCCTGTGTTGTACACTTAGCATCGGATCCCCTGTTGAAAGCTTTACCAACTTTCTAGGGTATTTGAGCAGCTCAAACATCCCTTACAACATGAGCCTCTGCTCGTCACATAATACACACCATTTTATCTCAGCCCTAATTTATAAACATATTAATATTTCTGATTTCTGTATTCAATTTTCTATTCAATACAGTCAAGCTTTACGTCAACAGGATGCAGATTGGCGTCCTCTAGAGATGAGTGGAACTCCCGGGATTTGCTACAGGCCCGATTTGGCTGTCAGGTTCATTGCTGTGTAAATATTTTTTGGTCTGAATTGAAATTGCTGTAATTTCCTTGAACAGACATGCATGACACCCTGAGATCTCCTAGGACTGTTCCCAACTCTAGTCCTCTTAGGTTTGCTGCAGGTCACATGACCCAGGAGGTCTTTGGACTTCCTGTGACATCGTGTGTCCTGCTAGTGGATGAAGGGAACTGTGCTCTCGTCACTCAAAAGTTATTGACCAACCACTTTGATTACATGGGGGTATGGCGGGCTTCCCTGTGTTGTACACTTAGCATTGGATCCCATGTTGAAAGCTCTGCCAACTTTCTAGGGTATTTGAGCAGTTCAAACATCCCTTAAGACATGAGCCTCTGCTCGTCACATAATACACACCATTTTATCTCAGCCCTAATTTATAAACATATTAATATTTCTGATTTCTGTATTCAATTTTCTATTCAATACAGTCAAGCTTTACGTCAACAGGATGCAGATTGGCGTCCTCTAGAGATGAGTGGAACTCCTGAGGTTTGCTACAGGCCCGATTTGGCTGTCAGGTTCATTGCTGTGTAAATATTTTTTGGTCTGAATTGAAATTGCTGTAATTTGCTTGAACAGACATATAGGACACCCTGAGATCTCCTAGGACTGTTCCCAACTCTAGTCCTCTTAGACCAGTGGTTCTCAACCTGTGGGTCGGGACCCCAGCGGGGGTCGAACGACCAAGACCGGGGGTCACCTAAAGCCATCGGAGCCGCAATTTTACTGTGTTTTTACTGCGAGTTGCATGGTTTGGGGTCACCACAGCATGAGGAACTGTATTGTGGGGTCACAGCATTAGAAAGGTTGAGAACCGCTGTCTTAGACCAAGACAGTATTAGTAATATCCAAACATCTGTAACATATGTGGCTTTGGATATTCAGATACTTAACAGTTGTATCTAACAACATGTCTAAAACAATGCAATATGAGATTTTAAGGCTTTCAAAAAAATGTTCTAAAACTATCCCTTTAAGGAGCTGCTGGTGTTATACACATACAACATACTGCATAATTATAAGTAATGAAAAAACATAACATGAACTCATAGAGCTATAGTCTTCTCGTGGAGACTAATAGTAATAATAGGGGCCAGATGTGTTCTTGTCCCTGCCGGCATGGGTTTTTCGCATGCATACGACTGTGCCAAACTACCCCCATTGTTCTCGAATCCCTAGAAGTCTGTCATAGAAGCTGGCAAAACCAGTGTTGACACTAGGGGATCACAGATATTCCCCCAGATATGGATTCATTAAGTTCTTTTGGTCTCAAAGTTTCAATCGGTATTGCATCCAACACCCTTGAGACAGTTTGTTCCGCTCTTATAATATTTAATTTGCGTAACTTATAAAAAAGTACTATTTAGACAATGGAAAAAAAGGCTCCAGGTTCCCTACATTAAAGCTCCCATACACATAAGAATTTGGGTATAAAATCCTCTTTCTTAATGTATATAAATGGACATTCAGGTCACTAAGGAGGGCAGGTATACCAATGGCATGTCTCCTCGGCTTATCTACGGTCAGTGGAATTATATGATTACATAACAGAACAGAACTCAGAGAAGAGAAAAGGCCAGATGTGATGAAAATATACAAATCTTTAATTAATCTCAAAAATACGATTGAAAACCAATTTAAAGAATCCCAAAATAGGGAAGAAACGCAAAGGATCCCCCTGGGTCCAGCTAATGAAGAAAAATATTCTGCAGAAAATTATTTACTCTGTAACAAAAAAAAAGTAATAAGACTTTACTGGTAATGGTTACAATAATAATGAAAAGTGAATATAATAGTGCTGCAATAATGCAAATAGTTACATTACCAAAGATGGTCGGCTGGAGGACGGGAGATCTGGATGCCCCACACGTATCGCCCGCCAAAAGGGATTCCTCAGGGGAAGTTAACAGAACCATGGTGTATCAAACTAATAGTGTTTCTTTTGGGAAAAATAAATCCATCTCCTATTGATAATTGTGACGGTAGAGATTATATCGTTTGGTAGAGGACTTGGAAGATTACAGGATATGTTAGAGTCAAGGCAATGCCCGATTATTGGGGTTAACATCCTCGTAGCCAAGTGTACCCTTGGAAAACAATCCTTAAATGCATCTCGATGGTTCTCACAAAGCATGTGTGCTTATCAGCTGTCGATGGGTGGCTACCTCCCATGAAACGTAGCACACATCGGAACTGCATTTGATAGGTGAAGATATTTATTATTGAGCAGTTTTACATACAAAAATCAAAATCGGCATCAAAACTGAAAACATGCATTTACACATGATTATTCTCATCTCCTCGCCTTCCAATCAGGATGAAAACCGTAATTTCTCCCAACCAAATGTTGGAGAAAAAGATGTGGTGTTTGCCTTTTTTAACTCCCACCAAAAAATAATGGGTTTTATATATAGCCCCCCTTTGTCCTTGATCCTCCAATCCACATAATTATTAATTTTGGGTTAGGTTAGACCTCAATCATTCCTGCGCGCTTTATGAGTAGATGAAGATACAGGTATACAAAAGTTTATTTAATCTGCTTAGACAACACTTTACAATGGGATGTTGAAAGAATTGTTAGGTGGATGGTATAGTTCAAAATTTTCAGCACTATCACACTAAAATATCTGCAGATCATGCCACAAAAAAGATACCGGGGCTCTTAATAAAGAGTCCGCGGACCGCCCCAAAACGTGGAAGAGCTTCGGACAAATGCTGTATTTTGTATTAACTTACAAATTGTGTCGCAAGCCAAGCCTTATATCACCGGAAAGAAGATGTGAACTCCGCGACCTGAGAGTAGACGAAGAGACTAGATTAGGGAGCATAGCAGTGGGCTTATGGTATATTGTAGGTTGTTCTAACGGTGGGGTTGTAAGGACAGACGCATGGTGAGGAACGGGTTTATAGTATTTTGGTAGAAAGTACCATAGGATACACGATAGATGGGAGGAGTCTGTGAGGATGGAGTTTATTTGTGATACAGTTTGGGTAGTTAGGAGATATATGGAGAAGACTATGTTAGGAGATTATAGTTTATGGATTAGGCCAGGAGATGTAGGGAGGTTGTTGTCATGGTTAATTATTTTACACTGGTTCATGGTGAAAGGGGTAACCAGTGGAGATTGGTAGAGAGGCGAGGCTGATGAGAACTGTGTATACAGGTGATTATGCGCGCAGGAGAGTTAAAGGGGTTGTCCCCAAGTTTTAAAGTTATCAGTAGAGATTAGCGAACCCTAACTTTCAACTTGGGTTCCGTTGCGCCCGTGTTGACCCAGAAGGATCTGCAAATTGAGGCTAATAGTCAGGCTGGGGTTGGCAAGGGGGGGTCATCATAGGACTATCATGGAGCTATGTTTCTACATATCTTCATCTATAACATTTAGGTATGAACGATATTATTTTAGTTTGGGGTACATTTTTACATCAAGTTAGACTCGGCTGTGGTAGTGGTTGATGCGGGGCTGCCAGTAAGGGCTTGAGGGAGATCAGGGAGAAATTCCCTGGGCTTCAGCTCACTCACGGAGGGTTAAGTTTCTCTATGAACCTCGGAATGACCCAGTCTGCTGGGACAGTGATTCTTCTGCCTTTACCTGTGCCTGACTCTGTAAACCTCAGCCTGGTTCCGTACTGAAGTTAACTGAACCCTGTGTATGCTGAAGCTGAGCCCGGAACCCTGTGTATGCTGAAGCTGAGCCCGGAACCCTGTGTACGCTGAAGCTGAGCCCGGAACCTGTTGTATGATGAAGCTGACCCGGGAACCAGTGTATGCTGAAGCTGAGCCCGCGTAAGACCCTAGATGTACGATGAAGACTGAGCCCGGACCCTGTTGTACGCTGAAAGCTGAGCCCGGAACCATGTGTACGATGAAGCTGAGCCGGAAACCTGTGATACGCTGAAGCAGAGCCTGCAACCCTGTGTACGCTGAAGCAGAGCCCGCAACCCTGTGTACGCTGAAGCTGCGCCCGGAACCCTGTGTACACTGAAGCTGCGCCCGGAACCCTGTGTACGCTGAAGGTCACCCGGAACCCTGTGTACGCTGAAGGTCACCGGATACCCTGTTGTACGCTGAAGGTCACCCGGAAACAAGTGAACCCTGTGTACGCGATGAAGGTCAACCGGAACCCCTGTGTACGCTGAAGGGTCACCGGAACCCTGGTGTACGCTGTGACGGCACCCGGATACCCTGTGTACGCTTGTTGAAGGTCACCCGGAACCCGGTGTCGCTGAAGGTCACCCGGACCCTGTGTACGCTGAAGGTCACCCGGAACCCTGTGTACGTGAACGGAACCCTGTTTGTACGCTGAGGTCACCCGGAACCCTGTTACGGCTGAAGGTCACCCGGAACCCTGTGTAGTGAAGCAGAGCCGTGAACGCCTGTTGTACGGTGAACCGGAACCCTGTAGTACGCTGTACACTAGGCCCGGCAACCCTGTGTACGGCTGGACCTGAGCCCGGAACCCTGTGTTACTTCTAAATTATCTGACTCGTTATCATGTCTGTGTTTATTCTTATCTGATTGACAGAATAAATGTATTTTATTTATTTGAAACCATCACAAAAAATGTATTTTTATGAATTTTTAAAAAAATTTTACACATGAATCAGAATGCATGACGGTACAATAGGTGTTGGAATCCGTAATTGAGAGTTGCAAATGGGACAAGTGTTATGCTTGAAGAAATTACTTTATAGTTTGAGAATAAGACAAGTTTTTAAGCACAAAAATGTGATGAACAACCATCGATATGGTTATACTCGATAATTTTTTTTCTGCAAGAAAAAACCCCAAAATGGTGTACTCATCTTCCGATGCCAATACCACGGGCAGGTCCTTTTCTTTCCATTGATGTCCGGCATTGGCTCCGTGTTGGCGCGCTGTCTGTCGCACGCATTCATTATGTCGCAGTTCGCGACACTCTAGTAGGTGTTCACCACCATCGGCACACACGTTATGATCAGCAGCGGCTGAAAACTGAAATCTATGGTGTATAGACGCAGACAACGGGAGCGTAGCGGAGGTCGGACATAGAGTGGAAAGAAGACGTGTACCTGCGGTGGAGAGGTTTTGTCGGAAAGGGAGTACACACCGTGGGGGGGGGGAGGGGGTCAGGATATAAAACTGGGGGTGTGGCAGGGGTCTGACTGTTTACTGGGGGCCATTGAGTTGGCTGTCTATATACTTGGATCAAGGGGCTTATGGCTATATAGTGGGGCATGAATTGGCAATGCTAATACTAGGCTTCATATTGTGTCAATATTTTCCCAGTTTCTTGTGTTCAAAATAGGGGTCTCGGCTTATTACTCGGGTTAAGCTTGCCGAGTATATAATAAAGGACACCAAGGTCAATAAGGCAACAGAATGTCCAGAAACATCTGGCAAGAAAAGGCTAATGGATGGACTAGAGGGTATGTTATAGATTACGCAGGCGACCACACAGAAGTAATTGTGCGAGTAGTCCAAGTGGGAGTATGACGAGGGCAGGAACTAGCAATTTTGTACATGGGTTGTGAAATGGATCAGATTGTTCTGAGAAGGAGGCCTTGGGCAAAACTCAGTAGTATTTGGACGGGGGCTTGTTAGATAAGGATATGGCAGAGTCAATGATTCCTCACCGGCAGCAGACTTCTGGAACAGTGCATTCTAGGAGTGTTGATGATGTGGTGATTTCATTATTCCTAATCGAGTAGCATGAAACTGGTCAGTTTCCAATGCAGGTTTTAATCATAGCATGTGGATAAGATCAGTAAAAAACCCACCACTACAATGCAAGTTTAATTTTCTCCGCCAAGGCCAAACGGGTGCATGTACTCCACAGGTGACCCTCTCTGCCTTAGAAAGAAATTTCTTGAGTGCTAGTGCTTTTCAATAATTCCTAACTACTTACTGTTTTTGGTAGCTCGTTTAATGTTCGACATTTTTGTTTGTCTGTCATCTCTATTGGCATGTGGAGGTTATATCCAAATTTATGTGTTGATAACGCTGAGTTGTCATTCAGCTTTGTGCAGTTGGTTGAGAGAAGTGAGCGAGCAGAATAATCTGTATAGACTAGTTTCTGTTATCTAAAGTAAGGGAGGGGTTAGGAGGGTAAATTCTCGAGATGTCTGAGATTGGGCCAGGATTGTTTTTTTTTCTCCTTGACTGGAGACATGTTAAAACTTTGTCAGGGAAAAATGGTGTAGAAAAATTCTTGTTCCTCGAGTGTAGCTTAAAAACTAGGCCCTTTGTATGTGGTGATCAATTATAAATTAGGCAATTCTTAGTAGATGTTGTAACAATCTGATATTTTAGGGCTCAGTTGAATTGTAGGTTAAACCCATTTGATACCTTATCTGACAACCTCGTTTCAACAAATGGAGACATCTGCCATTGACTCCTATAAAAAATAGAGATTTTTTCTGGCATATTTGCACTTTTTCAACAACAACAATACTGCCAAACAGTGTCAAAAAAATACGAGGGTACAAGTAGTCTGCACTATTAAAATATATTGCTGAAACCCCCCTAGAGAAAGTTACTCTCGCTATTTAAAAAGACCTGATAACTTGAATATTGTCTCTAGCCATAGCTGGTATAGCAGGTTAAATCGCTACTTTGTGGGAATTTATCGATAAAGTTATCGACACGCCCCTTTAAAACCCCTAGCCTCAGAATGCCAGACCAAGCTTACAACGGTCCGGCGTATTATGAGGGGGTGATGAGAGGAAGCGTGACTGCCACATGAAGCATGGCACTCCATCCAAAGGCATGTGGGGGGGGGCGGGTCGGGGGGAGAAGGGGAGAAAGAAGCTAAGAGAGCAGAAGCGCCTCAGGCCGCGGAAGCTGGGTCTGGGGTTCTGAGGGTCTAGTAGGGAACTGTTCGCTATCTTTATCGGAATGTGCAGATTTAAAGCGAGAATTAACACTGCTAACATGGGGTAGGGCTAGGGAGCTGTTTACTTTAGTAATCAAGCTCATTAGAGACAAATGGGACAGATTTTACTTAACCCGGTCCAGTCCCCACGGTCCAGCGGCGGGTTCTCCGGCGCTGATTGGTTCCAGTGATTTCACTTAAGGTAGTCGCCCGATGTCCACCAGGCTGTCGCTGCTTGCGCTGAAGTCGTTCGGAGAGAGTGCACTGAACTTCACCAAGCTATCTGGGTGCAGGTAAGTGCCACGCCCCCCGATTTCCATTGATGAGCGGCCACAATCCGATAGTGTGGGCCAAAAAACGGGGCAATTCAGGGAATACGGCGGCATCTACAGTTAATATTCGGGTAACCCGACGGAAAAAAAACACGATTCGGCCCCTTAGTAAATGACCCCCAATATTCACGTGACAGGTCCTCTTTAAGGTTGCCCGACCTTTCAACATTTCCAAGCATTTCGGTAAATCAAAGATATTCAATTAGCCCATGCCCAACGAGGAGATTAGACAGGACCTTAAATCGTAAAAAAACTAAAAAGATAACTGATTCTGGACAAAAATAACTATTCAAATTTCTTTTGTATTTGGCAAATTCCTTACCGTTCCACTGAGTTATGCCTGTTTCTAATACATAAGAGTTTTCTGGAACCTGGAAAACCAATGAAGGGCTGTCAAAAGTGCCAAATCAGCCTTGTATGTCTGGCTTCACCACGACTTGACTGAAGTATCAGGGGTCACAGGATCACTTCAGTCAACAAGTGGCCTCTCAGATTCAAAATATCTACTTGTGGCCCACAGGAGAAAGTAAAGTACCATAATCCGAGGTGGTCACTTAATTCGATGCCAAAGAGTAACATAAGAGCTGGCAGCTGGGGTAAGTTACAGAGGGTTTTTGTTGTACCAGCCCTGGCAGACACGAGGTTGTTCCAGGTTACTGGGGTTAAGCATACCTACGCCTTGCTTATATATAATAACAGATTCTCTTCTTGTAAAAGACAAGTACCTTATCTGGTAAATTTTCTTGGATTCAACAGTTCTGCTGACACCCGGGTCACAGACCCAGGAAGCAGCAGGTCTCGGACTTCCTGTGAATCGTGGGTGTCCTGTGAGGGGATGAAGGGGGTGTAACTGTGCTCTGTCACTGAAAAGGTTTTGCCCAACCACTTGTTAACATGGGGGTTTTTTATGGGGGCTTCTGTGTGTACACTTCGCATCGGGGATCCCCTGTTGAAAGCGTACACAACTTTCTAGGGGTATTTGAGCAGCTCAAACATCCTTACAACATGAGCCCTGCTCGTCACATAATACACACCATTTTATCTCAGCCCTTAATTTTTTATAAAATATTAATATTTCTGATTTTGTATTCAATTTTCTCTTCAATACAGTCAAGATTTACGTCAAAGGAGGCAGATTGGCGTCTCCTAGAGATGAGTGGGAACTACCGGGATTTGCTTAGCAGGCGCCGATGTTGATGTCAGGTTCATTGCTGTTGTAAAATTTTTTGGTCTGAATTGAAATTGCTGTAATATTTCCTTGAAACAGACATGCATGACACCCTGCGATCTCCTAGGCTGTCCCAATCTAGGTCCTTTAGACCAGTGGTTCTCAACCTGTCGGGTCGGGACCCCAGAGGGGGTCGAAACGACCAAAGCCTGGGGGTCCCGCTAAACATCGGAGCCGCAAATGTTTACTGGTTTTTTACTGCGGTGGCATCATGGTTTTGGGGTTCACCACGCATGAGAGAAGAAAAACGTATTGTGGGGTCACAGCATTAGGAAAGGTTGAGAACCACTGTCTTAGACCAAGACAGTATTAGAATATTCCAAACCTCTGCTACATATGTGGCTATGGATTATTCAGCGACTTAACAGTTTTATCTAACAACAGGTCTAAAACAATTGCCAATATGAGATTTAAGCTTTTCAAAAAAAAATTCTAAAACCATCCCTTTAAGGAGCTGCTGGTGTTATACACATAAACATACGGCATAATATAAGTAATGAAAAAAACATAACATGAACTCATAGGGGCAGATTTATCAAGCAGTCTGAAAGTCAGCATATTGCCCAATTGCCCATGGCAACCAATCAACAGCTCCCCTTTTAAAATATTATGAGCACTGGTGAATGAAAGCGAGTGTGAATTGGTGCCATGGGGCAACTGGAAATATTCTGACTTTCAGACTGCTTGATAAATCTGCCCCATACTCTTTTGCAGTGGAGATAACGAAAAACGCAGAAAAAAATTATGATTATGTCATTCTTCATAATTAAATACAGGCGGTCCCCTACTAAAGGACTTACCCGACTTACAGACAACCCCTAATTAAAGACGGACCCCTCTGCCCACTGTGACCTCTGGTGACCTCTCTGGATGCTTTATTATAGTCCCAGGCTGCAATAATCAGCTCTTAAGTGTCTGTAATGAAGATTTATTGATAATCCTTGGTCAAATTACAGCAAAAAAATTTTGAAACTCCAGTTGTTACTGGGGCAAAAATTTTTTTGTCTGTATCTACAATGATAAAATAGACAGTTTCGACTTACATACAAATTCAACTTACCTATGGAACCTATCTTGTATGTAACGAGGGGACTGTCTGTACAATGATTTCCCTGTATACAGGAAGAACCTTCTTCCAATATTTAGACCAAAAAGTCTGATCCCTTCATAAAACCAATACTAACCTCTACCCCCACTGCTGGTTGGACTTTTTCATGGAAACACACTCAAGCAAAGTTAGAAAGTTTGGTAGCCTGTATCGTGCCCTAGGGTTGGAATTGAGGTGCTCACCTGATGGGATGCTTGAGCTTTTATGCATATACCCCCACTCAGAAGGGACCAACGGTGCTTGGGTGCGATGGTACTGGGAAAGAACCTGTGTTTGGTACCATAAGGAGCTCACCCACTCAAATTGCCGGCAACTGCAAGTTCCTGTGCGGGTGGGTGGCCGTGGAAAAAGAAATCCAGAAAAGAGAGTTGGCGTTGGGCGCTCGAACCAACACCCATTAAGCTTCGGGCAGAATCCCAAAGTACTCCAGTACCATGTCGTATGTTGAATCCGAGGATTATTCAATATCAACAATTGTCGTTAAAAAATACTGAATTTATTCAATACCTGGCAGTTAAATTCCTTCTACTCGCGTATCGGGTTAATAAAACCCTTTCTCAAAGAGTCTGCCCAAATCTAAATACAAATCTTTAACTAGCTTACTTTAAGCTATAACACACGATAACATTGTAATAAATGTAAGTTTTTTTCAATTAATTTAGTTAATGATGTATTTAGATTTTGTCCGCTCTTGGCGTAACGGTTCTATTAACCGAACGCGTTAGAAGGAGATTTTAATGTGCATGTATTTACTATTATTTTTAGACTATCAATTGATGATATTGATAAATCCTCGGATCACCTATTACTGACTTGGATTGGATCTTTGGATTCTGGGAAGCTCATAGGTTTGGTTAAGTCTATGGATAAGCGGAGTATGAGAAGATGCTCCTGTCTAAAAAATAAGCAGGGGGATATGATCAGATATGAGCCAGGGCTGTAGCATACGAAGGATGTCAGGTCTGTAATAAGTGATTACGATCTACAGCTATGTGTAGGGCAAACTCTCCTGGACACTGTAACCCTACAGTATTCTCCTCTTCCCTCCCTTCTCCATAGAATTTATGGTAATTGCATAGTGAAGACTCAAGAATCTACTTCCGGTCCCTGCGCGAGGTGCTCCCAGCTTTGGTCGAGTGCAGTACAAGAGCGTAGCACTCAAAATCTTATTTCTGCCCTTCCCAAACATGAAACAATTGTCACATACGTCCTGCCGGACCCTACTACTAAGCTGTAAATCAATAATTGTGATTTGATTCGTTTTTATGTGTATTGTATAAAGTCCTGTTATGTACCAATGTAGAGTGTTACTATGCTAATTCTGCCCATGCATACCATTGATTGTTGCCTGTATAGTGATGGTCACTAATTGTCCAGGCTGTCCTAGAATGGTGATTTCCTTTTTACATATCCTACATTAATGGACCAGTACACCATTGATTGTTGCCTGTAAGTGAGGTGCTCCTAACTTGTCCGACTGCCGAGACATGTGATTCCTGTTTAAAATACCTGTATACTTACCATTCAGTGCATTCCTATCTTGAGAAAGGGTCGTTCCCGCAGCCAAAACGCGTTAGGAGGATATCTATACATTCCTGTACTTTTGTTTTACCATTCTGGTTTTATCACTAAATTATTTCTAGCAACCACTTTGGATTGTAACCAGTGATACATTCGCTGATACTCCTCAGTCGGGGGGTCAGCCGCCCGTGGGCCTCCAATCTAGCCAACTCCATCCTTATATAGTAGTGAGAGTTGGCGATGAACCAAGTATTAAGGAAGGGAATTTCTTTAACTTGGTGCTATCACAAAGTCTATCTGTCACATCAGCAAATTTCTATGAAATCAGTTAAAAAGTTAAGTTTTTGCTTTAAAGTAAACTGGACTTTCCCAAACTTTTTGTAATGTAATATGGGACGTGTCAGAGATTGTGATGTGGGCAACTAGTGTTGAGAATACCGACCATTGTCCCAGAGTGAAAGGGTTGAAGGCACCGAGCGAAGTTCTAGACATAAATGGGTTAATAGTGAGTGGGGGTCTCAGACCCTCATCGATCCAAACATCTTGTTTTTTATGAGTTAAGCCCACAAGGACAATGACGATCAGCAGGTTACAATTCAGATGCAAAGTATTTTTCCCTCGGAGGCGGCTTCGTATGGAGGAAATCTACCACATGGATGCAGAGCTTGCATAATCCAAGCAACTTACGCTCTTGAGTGGGGGGGCCTCCTGAAACAGGCCCGTTTGCTTCTTTTTGTGTTCATCTATTGCTGTAATTTTTTATAAAAACAACCTCTTAAAATTGTGTCTACACTTACCTAGTCCTTTCGAAGCTGCCAGGGGCTACCTCATATCATCTTATATATATCACACACAATAAGCCGCAGGACTCCATCCGGTGAGGCAAGGCAGGATCAGTGAATTCTGAGGGCCGGCTTCACGACACTTACCAGCTCTCTGGCTGGGAAGGGGCATGGAGGAAGCATAAACCTGGAACAGGCAGGAATACTGATAGGTGACTAAGCCCGAGAGAGCTGCTGTAACATTGTCGGAGCCCCTGTGGCCCATGTTGCATACTTTTCTAAAAATTGGTGGTCCTGGACCTGGGCATACAGCCTGGCATTTCCATCTGAACTCCACTAACCATTAAATCAAGCATGACTGCAGCACCAGGCAGTGTCACCTGGGGGGGGGGGGGGGGGGCCTCCACCCCAATAGTGTGCTGAAACTTCCTCTGCTGCATGAGATTACAAATCAGGGAAAGGGAAGGCTGAGGAAGAAGGAGGAAACCGTGTACAGCCAGTGAAGCTGCAGCAGGAGGGCTTCTGGTACACCCCCAGAGCCCTGCAGCTAATAAGCATATGTGTTAGCGCAGTAGATTTTTTTTAGGGGGGCATGGATACTATATAAGAATTCTCACAGTCACAGGGTCTGGATTTATAAGTAAGTACCGCCCGATTTATCATGCTTCATGTCAAACAAAAGTTTTTGTCAAAAATTGGGGTTGATGCAGGTGGTGAAAGTTCCTTTTCATATCTACTCTGCACAGCTTGGGGCCAGTCTATAAATGTGATTCATTGTGCCTCTGACAGCTAGTCCGTACCTGATTGCAGCGATTGTCCTTTCCAATTTACAACTCCTTAAATATAACCGTATATCCGGGCGTATAGACGACTGGTCGTAGTAAGACGACCCCCCACCTTCTGCCCTACGAAACTATTGAGAATTATTGCGCATTACTCACTGTATAAGACTACGCCCTCATCCCAATGAAAAAGTCTGCTTAAAACTTTGCAAAACAAACAAGAGACAGTGCCTGGTGATCATAACTGTCAGCTGGCGATGATAATGAGATCCGTACAACGTGCTCTTGTAAGTGCCGAATGTGACCGCCCAGCTCTGTGACACCGACCGCTGGACAGGCGGCTGCTTAGCATAACAGCGGCTACCGCCCCGTCAGCGTACAGCCTCCTTCTATGACTGTGGTGCTGACTGCCGCGCATTGCTCGGCGTCCCCGGAACGCGGCTCTCTTAGTCTCTCTGCGCGCTGACGGGGAAAAAAAAACCCTCTAACAGTGCGGACCACCCCGTATCTCCGTACGTATAAGACTACACCCCACTGTAGCCATGTATTTTAAGGGTTACAAAAGTAGTCTTATACGCCAGTATTCTAGAACAAAAATATGAAAAAAAAAAAACAACACTTTCCCTTTTTTGACTTTCACAAAGTGCAAACACTAGGAGGTATATATGCAACCCTGACATGTCTTTTTTGTACTGTTTCTGAGAGAAGTGACACAGCACATTATGAAATGTTTTATGATCTTTACAGAAGCGTTCCATAGTCTCGATATTTCCAGCTCTATTATAAGCATGAGTTGTGAATGACCCTCATTGTAATTCACGACGGTGATTTGTAGAATGTAATATGCAGAATTATAAGAATCGATTCCATCTCCAAAAATGTGTGTTCTCATTTGTAGGGAGTTCCCCTTTTCTTCTTAGGGCACTAATGAAGAGTTGTTCCAGGAACCAAATCACCTGGGAATGTTAAAAGAGGACTTATTTCACTTTTTCAGCCTTTGAAGATTTGATGTTTTAGATAAAAATGTGGAGGATACCGCAAGAAGGAAGTACAATCCTCATTAGTCATGCCCTCATCTTTTCTTTCTTACAAAACTTGTCACAAGACAAACGTATAAAATCTGTTTCCCTGCCCAAAATAAACAGGTCAACAACATTGCATCGATTTTTGTGAAAATTTTGTTGAAACAAATCCACACAATAAATACAATAGTGACATTTTTCTGCTAAAGAAAGACGTCTGTGATGTTTACCTACATTTTCTACCTTTTCTTCTTTGTCGTCCCTTGGAAGGACTGACATTGTGGCGCCAGTCCTTAGTAATCCAATCCAGCGCACACACTCGAGATTTTACTAAGAGATTTCGGGAATCCTTCGTAGTTTCTGGTGGTACCCCCTCGCACATGAAATCTACACCAGATAAGATCCTGGCCTAGACGTCCACACATAACCTGCACAATGTTTTCTGGCACAGGGTTAAGTAAATCCTACAGGGTACGTTCAGAAAACTGGAAGAAATCTCAATTTCCTGGCTCCACAGGAATTGCCCCTTTTTCATCCCTTCTATGCCAGGTAGTCCTCCGTGTTACGGACAATATAGGCTCTATATGTTTTGTTGCTAAGTTTAATTAATTTGCACTGCAATCTGAACAGGATAGTTTTTAGTATATTCTGACAAAAGTTTTATTTATTTGGTCTCTGGTGGCAATTGAATTTTTCAAAATTTGGGAATGTCAATGGACAAGCTTCATTTCATACGTCATTATCAACACCCTCTGTTGACCATTGCCATCTTGGTTTTAAAGGGCAACCTACCACCATGATTCTACCTATAAGGGTGGAGATCGGTGGTAGTGGATGAATGGGACGTAAGGATAGCCTTTGTTTGGGCTAAGCCTTAAGTCCCCCGGCTAGCCTTTTGTAAACTTTAAATGCCTGTTTGCTAATTCTTTTAATAAGCAGCTACTGGCGTGGAGTAGCGGAAATGAGCTACTATTCGCGGCTAACTCGCGCCCCAGTAGCCTCGTTACTTGCTTAACTTACTGACTCCGCCTCCATGTATCTTCGTCCCCCAACTCCTCGTAGCTGCGCGCCCAATCGTTCGAATACTCTGCTTTTCTGCGCAATGCACAGAATGCAGGCCTACATGGTTTCGCGGCCATTAGCTCCAAGGCCGACGCTACTGCGCATAGCGCCGAATGGCCGGGTAACGATGGCGCGCAGCTACGAGGATCTGGGCGCCAACGATTACATTGTAGGCGGGAACGAGGCTACTGGGGCGTGGAGTAGCGCGAACTAGTAGCCTCATGTCCGGCCTACTCCACGCCCCAGTACTGTCTTAAAAAATTTTCATATACAAGCATTAAATTTTACAATATGATAGCCGGTACGTGAGGATTAGCCCTCAAAAAGGGCTATCTTCACGTCCCATTCTCCACCGACCACCCGATCTACCTTTATAGGTAGAATCGTGGTGGTAGGTGCCCTTTAAGTTGTCCATAATTACAGAGAGCTTCACACCAGAGGCGCAGTGGGCAGAGTCCTCCATCTGTAACTTTGGGGTGTCTGTAAGTCGGCCACCTGTATTATGACAATGCCTCTCCCTATTTATCTACTTATAGAAGGGTAAAGGGAGCCTACCACCTTGGTTTTTATATGAAATTTATGACCATTTATGTTATGTGGGATGTTACTTTGGCAACCTTGGGGACTTACCTTTAATTTTCCCAATAATTCTGCATGAATAGGTGTAGGAAATGAAAAAGATGGGCACCAGTTGTTCATCACCTGTGGGGTCCCCTCCTCTGTGTACCTCCCCTTATTGTCCACTGTAATGCTATGCTCACATGATCGTTATACGGTGGCCGGAATAGATGTATCAATCGATGCTAGCTCAGGGCCCCCATAGAGGTCCTACTGTGCACGACTGCTGATGGATGAGTCCATGACCAAGCCAGGCAATACTATACGCCCGGTCGATTAATATCCGTGATTGTGGACAACAAACTGCTGCGACGACCGACCTGCTCTTCATGGAGAATGGGCTCAGGGATGCCACTCCAACCATTCGCTCTACCCACCCCAACCACCCCATCCGCATCTCTCCTTGTGAGAACAGCTACAACACTTTTTTACCGGCTGCGTTATGCCGCGGTCTTTTGCACAGGCTGGTCTATAGTGCCATAGCTAAAACTAAAAAAAAAAAAAAAATACATAGACCTTACCTGTGTGGACACTTAGAACTATGCGAATTTCTGATCTATGTAGTAAAATCTCCATGTTTTACAAGTAGTATGCTGTCACTGGGAATTTGTTGATGCAGAAAGCTCTTCAGAAGGAATTGGAATGCTATGGATTCCATCGCACTTCAATGCTGATTTATTCTGTAGCATGTGTTCCTGAGATTGGATAACTCTTTTCGTTTATAATCTACTCAATATTATATCATAGGATGTTTAGTATCATGCTTTAACCATAGCCGCTAGAGGGTAGAGATGGATGATTAGCTTTTAACATGCGGTACAGTAAAACGGCTAACACCGGTTGTTTCTTGTGTATGTGACGTAACAGGCTGGGTATTATATACTACCCCCTAGCTACATAAGTCCAGAGCCACCCTACAACCCTTTATTGTCTGTACAGATCACACAGGTATGAGGTTATTATCTTAAAAGGTCCTTTAACCCCTTGCCCCGAATCGCAATTTACCCTTTTCAAGAGGTCAGATATTTTTCTTGAACAGGGAGATAATGGGGGCTTGGCTTTTCAGGATGAGTTGGATTTTTAAAAAATGGGCACTACATTTAGCCTAACACTACGGATAAAAAACCAGCTAAAATGCAACATAATGAAACTACGCAGTATCGGTAACCAGCAACTGCAATAACTAACCAAAAATCCCAAGAGACCCTGAACCTAAAACTTGCATAACAACAATTAGATTGGTGTGTCTCCAGGTGCTACCTATTGGTTTGGGCACACAATCTCATGATGAGGCCTCTGTTTTTACAAAACCGCACCCGCAGGCATCAGGAATAAATAGGGTGATGCCTTGCGGCGTTAATTTATCGCCGGGTCAGGCCGACACCTACAGCGCACGTTCATTTCGTCAGAGGAGCATTAGCGACCTAAGACTCTTTCCTCTTCGTGCTACAAGTTTATTAAATATGTACGTTATGTATTTTGCAACACAACTGGAACCCCGCTACCATACCAAGCGAACATAAATATCTTTTACAATCTAAGGTCTGAATGTTTAGGAAAAAACCCTTAAAAACATATTTTTATAATATCAAATGTTCCAACATTGTCTTAAAATAACTTTTAACCAACGGCCTGGAATCCTGCTCCTCTCAGTTTCTCTTCGACACCTCTTCCACTGTATCTGTGACTGTTGTGGGTTTCTTGCCAATAACTTCTGTCAACCAAGGGGGGGATTTATCCAGAGGTTTTCTCTCTGTTTTTTATAATCAGGTACTCTGGGCTTTAACTTTCACTGTTTCAAGTATTTCTGTTCCAAGGACAGCTTTTACATTATTAAAACCCATTTTTGCTGTTTGACAGGGGGCATTGGCTGCATAAAAATGCTCTGATTGAGTTAGAGAATGCATAAAGGAACACCCATGTGCAGCCATGTAGTGTAAGAGAGGTCCACTCCTTCTGCAGAAAAACATTCCCCAAACAGTGACACTTCCCCACCAACGCTCAGACTTCCACTGACTTTACATACAAACACTTTGGGGTGGGTTTAGTCCTTTCCCCATTTTTGTCGAATGAACATAAACGTTTTCTCATCAGATCCAAATTTACAGGCAGTCCCCCCGGTTACATACAAGATGGATCTGTAGGTTTTTGTTCTTAAGTTGAATTCTTATTTAAGTCGAACTGTATATTTTTATAATTGTAATCCAGCAGAACTTTTTTTGGTCTCTGTGACAATTGGATTTTAAATATGTTGGATTGTCTAAGAACCAGGATGTAACTATAAAGCTTCATTACAAGACTTCCTGTGATAACTGTTATAGGATAGCTGATTATTGTAAAGCCAAGGGATAAAGTAACAATTTGTTAGGCTCAGTGGATCCTCTGGACCAGCCGTGTGAGATGTCACTAGCCAACAACCCGGAACCAGGACCAGCGGCACCTGGTATTCAACCAGAGCCCGCCGCAAAGCGGGTTGGACCTTTGCTGCGGCAGGATACCACTATGTCGTTCCAGTGTGACCGCCCACGTTGGCAGCCGATGTTCCCGAGGTAAACCTTAAGCGCATATGACCAATCTCTAAGACAGTCCCGGCACAGGGTCGGGCAGGCGTCAGATAGCAAACTTCAGGTCCAAGTCCGTGGTCACAACAGAAAGGTCCAGGCAGTTGGGAAACGGGACACAGGCACACGGAACACACAAACACGGATGAACTCAGGTAAAACGGCAACACATGACTCAGGAAGCGGGAACACACAGGAAATCACCCAGGAACACCGGAATACGCAGGAATAACCCAGGAACGCAGAATACTCGCTTGGAAGCTTTTCCCTCTTCTTCTCTAAGGCTATAAGCACATAAGATCCGGCGGGGACCAGGAAGAGGAAAGGATTCTTAGGTGAGGTTCAGCCCAGTGCACCAATTAGCCTGCGCTGGCCCACCTTTAAATTTTCGGGAGGGCCGCCGCGTCTCTGCATCGCACTATTATTTTGCGTTAACCTCTCTCTCTCACGCAGTCCGTGGAAGACAGGAGCCGGAGAGGTGAGTGGCCGAGACCGGCCTGCAGCGGGTCAACGGGGGTGCAACGGATGCGCCCGGCGATCCGATACAGGTATCGGTGGTGAGCAGACGCCGTGACCCAATATCCAGAGTCCTTTTTGTAACTAGGGTCGTATTCAATTCTAGTGTTCTTAAGGTAGTGACCTGCTGTAAACCTGCTTTCATCAATAAAATGAACTGTGGACCACTTTTCCTCTGTCCACATAACATTCTCCTTAGCAAAGGTGAGTGTAGCCTTTTGATTATTTCTGAGTGGTTCCAGCTCCATGGAGATGTTCTGCATTATTATAATAGACTGTAAGCGAGGCATGACGCCCGGCCATAAATATGAGACAAGATATAGCATGTTCTATCTTTTCCATGTGCGTGTTATGGTGCCACAAGTGTATGGCACCGTACCTCCGCCGGGCGCCACAGTCGTATCTGGTCACAAACTTGTGGCTGGATATACATCCCCACAACTGCAGTCTGAAAGGGGCCTCAGTCCAAATTTATTACTAATTTATAGCCACAGCTAAACATCTAAAAGGTGTCTTGTGTACGAAATCTTTACATTAATACCTTGTTCTCACACTGAATATTTTTTTGCAATAATAAAAAACTGTGAAACATCTGTTTCACTTCATTGTAGATCTAATTTTTACAGAAGGAAACTAAAATATTTAAAAAGAATGTATCAAAGCTTTTGGTTTGTGGCAATTTTTCTTACCTATTCTCGTCCTGCGTGGCTTTGAAGGGTTGTAAAAGTTCTATCCTGTTCTACCCTGGAGAGAGAGAAAAATGGGAAATCTTTACAATTCATCTGACCTGTAAAATCATATGAAGCTCTCATTAACCCACCACTGATTGTTTCATAAGCAGCCTGACGACGAAAGGAAAGGTGAGGAAAAGATATAGGGGTCGTGAGCAATGGAACCCCACAAAGATTGAATACATTGTTTCACAAATTTGCACTTAAAACCTTTTCGGTCGATATTAATAATAATAACGAGTATCTCTCTAAGTTAATACAGAACAACTCATTACTCTCCGTGACTAACGAGTTGCTGTAGAGACTGGGCTAATAGTAGTTGAGAGATCCCCAGAGTTTTGTAAGCCCTTAACAAAGCCCCAAAGTGACAGCGCAGCGACATAACCAGTGGTTGCATCATTGCTGCATGCGCCTTGAAGTGCAAATGCCACCGGTTTCCTACTATATCAGATAGGAAACCGGAATGGTGAATATATAAACATGAATCCACGGATATTATGGTCTCAGAGCCCTAATTCAATTATGGATAGATTCAGGCTATAATCTATTCAATACATGTAGCTGTAACCCACAGCATGCAGAGGATTGTGTTAATTAAAAACACCTGTAAACTTTTTTAGCATAAGGAGTCATTTACATATATCAGCTCCTTCTCTGGTGTAATATTTAGATTTGATACACGCAGAGGCACTTTTCGGAGGTGAAAACATAGAATAGAACGAGCCTAACCGAGTTTCCAAATGTGTAATTTTCCTTTGGTTCCTTCCCACCTTATAATTGTTATATGATCCCATTTGGTCTGAATGCCTCAATAATGACATAAAGGCCTTCTATGGGAGCCATTGTCTGCAGCTTTAGAAACACTTTGCTAGGATTTGGAGATGGCTATAGGGTAACATTTACTGTATAGGAGAGGTATTATGTGACATACTACGCAGTTGTGTAACAAAAAAAAACAACAACCAAGATTATTGCTAAGGTGTGAACAGTGTTAGGGAGAACCATATACACAAAGCTTGTAAACATAGAATCAGCACGGTATTTGTGGCCTCTGTAGGGCGCCATATACCCCTTCATCCTAATGTTCATGTCCATATAAAGTGACTTTTGACGGTTAAATAATCCTATGCCAAACTTTTGGATCTAGGGGAAGTCATTAGATATCATCCAATGTACACATCTTGGACAGCTGCCTAAAAGGCTGCCCCCCTAAAAAAAAATGCACCTATCCCTGATCTTCTCCTCCTATATTCCGCCCACGGGGCGTGGAGTGTGGATCTGAGCTACAACACGGCACGTGTCTACTCCACGCCCCAGTAGTCTCCTTGATCCTCCCTACCAGATATCTCTGCGTGCCGCTGTGAGAGATGCGCGCCCCGGTCGTCCGCAACGCCCGCCGTCTTCTTCGATGCGCATTAGCTCCAGCTTTGGAGCAGTGACCGTGCAGCATGGGCCTAGTGGATGACAACTGTAAGCCAAGCCTCAGCTCTGGCTACTCCCCGCCCCAGTAGTAGCCTCCTTTAGAAATCTGCTATTGGGAAATAAAAGGGCAAGTGGTCTGCGCTTTTCTCGCGCTCTACCACTTTGTCTCGTGCCTTAAAGAACACAAATAAACTTGGTAGTACTCAGGACTTGCCAGCTTCTCCTCCTACAACATATTTTCAGTCCGATAGAAACATTTTTTTAGGCTCTCACTTATTAAAAAGTGTTAGTGGGAGAAATTTTTCTCTCTGAGTGTCAATACCAAAATGGTTAAAGGGAAGATATTCAAGAAAAAGGTTCCTGCTGAAACAATCATCAGAATTAGGGACTGCAATGAGGTGGGGAAACATCAGTGGAGGAAGGTTTCCTGACTTTTCCAGTGTTCCACGGGCTCAACACGGTAATTTTTAAAACATTTAATTTATATTATTTTTGTCCTGGTGCAGAAAGCTTTTCCACTGCCTGTAGTTTTTGCTGACTTCCATTGGGATCTTTGATGTAATGGAGGTGGTTTTAAGGGACTAAAAATATAATTAAAATGTTTTAAAAATACCGTGTTTGAGCCCGTGGAACACTGGAATAAGTCAGAAACCTCCTCCACTGCTGTTTCCCCCACCTCATTGCAGTCCTAATTCTGATGATTGTTATCAGCAGGAACCTTTTCTTGAATATCTTCCTTACCATTTTTGGTATTGACACTTCAGAGAGAAAAAATTTTCCCACTAACACTTTTTAATAAGTGAGATGCCTAAAAAATGTTTCTATTGGACTGAAAATATGTTGTAGGAGGAGAAGCTGGCAAGTCCTAGTACTACCAATTTTATTTGTGTCTTTAAGGCACAGATGCAAGTGGTAGAGCGCGCGGAGAAGCGCAGACCACTTGCCCTTTTATTTCCCTAATATGCAGATTTTCTAAAGAGGCTACTGGGGCGGGGAGTAGCCAGAGCTGAGGCTACAGTTGTCGTCTGCAGGCCCATGGCTGCACGGTCACTGCTCCAAAGCTGGAGCTACTGCGCATGCGCAGACGGCGGGCTTTGCGGACGAGGGCGCGCATCTCCTCATAGCTGCGCGCCGAAGATATCTGGTAGGAGGATCAAGGAGACTACTGGGGCGTGGAGTAGCCAGAGCTGAGGCTACAGTTGTCGTCTGCAGGCCCATGGCTTACCTGAGTTCCTCCGTGTTGCTGTGTTCCGTGTGCCTGTGTTCCCGTTCCCACCTGCCTGGACCTCCTGTTGCTGACCCCGGACTTGGACCTGACGTTGCATCTCTGCCGCCTGCCCTGACCCTGTGCCTGGACCTGTCTACGAGATTGTCATCCGCTAAGGTACCTCGACCTCGGCTGCCACCGTGGGCTGGTCACACCTGGGAACGACCTAGTGGTATCCTGCCGCAGCAAGTCCAACCCGCTTTGCGGCGGGCTCTGGTGAATACCAGGTGCCGCTAGGCTCCGGTTCCGGGTGTTGGCTAGTTACATCTCCCACGGTGGTCCAGAGGATCCACTGATCCTAACAATTGTACTTTATCCCTTGGCTACAATAATCAGCTATAACAGTTATCACAGGAGTCTGTAATGAAGCTTTATAGTTAATCCTGGTTCTTATGACAATCCAACATTTTTAAAATCCAATTGTCACAGAGACCAAAAAAGTTCTGGCTGGGATTACAATTATAAAATATACAGTTCCGACTTACATAAGAATTCAACTTAAGAACAAACCTACAGACCCAATCTTGTATGTAACCCGGGGACTGCCTGTATTTGGATCTGATGAGAAACGTTATGTTCATCGACAAAATGGGGAAAGACTAAACCCAAAGTGTGTAAAGTCAGTGGAAGGTGGTGGAGGAAGTGTCACTGTTTGGGGAATGTTTTCTGCAGCAGGAGTTGGACCTCTCTTACAGCTACATGGCTGCACCATGTGTTTCCTTTCTGCATTCTTCACTCAATCAGCAGCTATTTTTATGCAGGCCAATGCCCCCTGTCACACAGCAAAATGGGTAAAGCTGTTCCTTGGAACAGAAAACATTGAAACAGTGAAATGTAAAGCCCAGAGTCCTGATATAAAAACAATAGAAAACCTCTGGAAAATCCTTGGTGACAAAGTTATGGCCAAGAAACCCACAACAGTCACAGAACAGTGGAAGAGGTTGGAAGAAGAGAGGAGCAGATTCCCAGCTTTTGTTAAAAGTTATTTAAGACCAATTTTGGAACATGTTGATATTATAAAAATATGTTTTTAAAGGTTTTTTCCTAATACATTCAGACATGTAGATGTCAAAAGATATTTTGTTAGTGGTTATGGTAGCTGGTTCCTTATTGTGTTGCAATACATACGTAATATTTAATAAACTCTAGCAGGAAGAGGGAAAGAGCTCTTAGGTTCGCTAATGCCTAGGAAATGAAGTGCTCTGTAGGTGGGCTGACTGATAAAGGATAGGATCACCCTATTTATTCACTGATGCCTGGGGTGTAAAAATCCGGGCCTCATTCAGATGCTGGCAAACAAAAGGGGGAACCAAATCTAATTTTTGTGCAATTTTACTTCAGGGTCTCTGGGATTTTGGTAGTAGGAGTTGCTTGGTACCGAACTGTATGTTTCATTTATGTTGCATTTTATGCTTGTTTTTTTCTCCATAGTGTTAGGATAAATGGTGCCATTTAAAAATCCAACTCATCCTGGAAAAGCCAAGCCCCCATTCTTCCTCTGTTTCAAGAAAAAAATTTTAATCTTTAAAAGTGGGATGCGGGGGCCAAGGGGTTAAAGGACCTTTTAAGATAAATAACCTCATACATTGTGTGATGTACAGACATAATAAAGGGTTGTAGGTGGCTGTAGCTGGGGGTAGATAATACCTCAGCCTGTTCTGTCACATACACAGTACACAAGGTGTTGCTTTTTCTGTACATTTAAAATGTATCATCCATCTCTACCTCTAGCGGATATGTTACAGCAGATAAAACATCCCTATAATAATATTGAGTGATAAAACAGACAAGATTTTATCAACTCTCAGACACATGCTACATAATAAATCAGCATTGACAGTGCGGATGTAATCCATAGCATTCCAATTCCTTCTGAAGATTTTCATCAACAATTTCCCAGTGACACATCTACTTGTAAAACATGGAGATTTTACTATAGATCGAAATTCGCATAGTTCTAATTCCACACAGGTAAGGCTATGTATACTATGTATACCAGCCTTGTGCAAAGACGCGGCGTAACGAGGGGAAAAGCTGTAGCCTGTTTCCACCAGGCGGAGATGCGGCCCATCTCCATAAGAGCAGGTCGGCCGTGCCACAACACCAGCTATAAATGGACCGGCTGTATATATTGCCTGGCTTGGTCATGGCCTCATCTACAGCAGTCGTGCACAGTAGACCTCTATGGGGGCCCTGAGCTAGCATCGATTTGTACGTCTATTTCACGGCCACCGTATACGATCATGTGCGCATAGCCTTACAGTGACAATAATGGGGATGTACACAGAGGAGGGGCACAGGTGATGACAACTGGTGCCCCATCTTTTTCATTTTTCTACACCTATTCAATGCAGAATTGGGAAATAAAGGTAAGTCCCAATGTTGCCAAAGTAACATTCAACATAACATATGTTCATACATATCTTCATATATAACCAAGGTGGTAGGCTCCCCTTTACCCTTTCTATAAGTTAGATAAATAGGGAGGGGGCATTTGTCATAATACAGGTGGTCCCCGACTTACAGACAACCCCAAGTTACAGATGGACGACTCTGCCCACTGTCGCCTCTGGTGAAGCTCTCTGGTAATTTATGGAACTTAAAGGGCACCTACCACCACGATTCTACCTATAAAGGTAGATCGGGTGGTAGGTGGATGAATGGGACGTGAAGATAGCCCTTTTTTGGGCTAATCCTCACGTCCCGGCTATCCTTTTGTAAACTTTAATGCTTGTATATGCAAATTTTTTTAAGCAGCTACTGGGGCGTGGAGTAGCCGGACATGAGGCTACTAGTCGCGGCTACTCCACGCCCCAGTAGCCTCGTTCCTCCGCCTACCATGTAATCTTTGGCGCCCAGCTCCTCGTAGCTGCGCGCCCTCGTACCCGGCATTCTGCGCATGCGCAGTAGCGTCTGCCTTGGAGCTATGGCCGCGAACCTGTAGGCCTGCATTCTGTGCATGCGCAGAACGCAGAGTATTCGAACGAGGGCGCGCAGCTACGAGGAGCTGTGGGACGAAGATTACATGGTAGGCGGAGTAACGAGGCTACTGGGGCGCGGAGTAGCCGCGACTAGTAGCCTCATGTCCGGCTACTCCACGCCCCAGTAGCTGCTTAAAAGAATTAGCATATACAGGCATTAAAGTTTACAAAAGGATAGCCGGGACTTAAGGATTAGCCCAAAAAAGGGCTATCCTTACGTCCCATTCATCCACCTACCACCTGGTAGCCTGTATCGTGCCCTAGGGTTGGAATTGAGGTGCTCACCTGATGGGATGCTTGAGCTTTTATGCATATACCCCCACTCAGAAGGGACCAACGGTGCTTGGGTGCGATGGTACTGGGAAAGAACCTGTGTTTGGTACCATAAGGAGCTCACCCACTCAAATTGCCGGCAACTGCAAGTTCCTGTGCGGGTGGGTGGCCGTGGAAAAAGAAATCCAGAAAAGAGAGTTGGCGTTGGGCGCTCGAACCAACACCCATTAAGCTTCGGGCAGAATCCCAAAGTACTCCAGTACCATGTCGTATGTTGAATCCGAGGATTATTCAATATCAACAATTGTCGTTAAAAAATACTGAATTTATTCAATACCTGGCAGTTAAATTCCTTCTACTCGCGTATCGGGTTAATAAAACCCTTTCTCAAAGAGTCTGCCCAAATCTAAATACAAATCTTTAACTAGCTTACTTTAAGCTATAACACACGATAACATTGTAATAAATGTAAGTTTTTTTCAATTAATTTAGTTAATGATGTATTTAGATTTTGTCCGCTCTTGGCGTAACGGTTCTATTAACCGAACGCGTTAGAAGGAGATTTTAATGTGCATGTATTTACTATTATTTTTAGACTATCAATTGATGATATTGATAAATCCTCGGATCACCTATTACTGACTTGGATTGGATCTTTGGATTCTGGGAAGCTCATAGGTTTGGTTAAGTCTATGGATAAGCGGAGTATGAGAAGATGCTCCTGTCTAAAAAATAAGCAGGGGGATATGATCAGATATGAGCCAGGGCTGTAGCATACGAAGGATGTCAGGTCTGTAATAAGTGATTACGATCTACAGCTATGTGTAGGGCAAACTCTCCTGGACACTGTAACCCTACAGTATTCTCCTCTTCCCTCCCTTCTCCATAGAATTTATGGTAATTGCATAGTGAAGACTCAAGAATCTACTTCCGGTCCCTGCGCGAGGTGCTCCCAGCTTTGGTCGAGTGCAGTACAAGAGCGTAGCACTCAAAATCTTATTTCTGCCCTTCCCAAACATGAAACAATTGTCACATACGTCCTGCCGGACCCTACTACTAAGCTGTAAATCAATAATTGTGATTTGATTCGTTTTTATGTGTATTGTATAAAGTCCTGTTATGTACCAATGTAGAGTGTTACTATGCTAATTCTGCCCATGCATACCATTGATTGTTGCCTGTATAGTGATGGTCACTAATTGTCCAGGCTGTCCTAGAATGGTGATTTCCTTTTTACATATCCTACATTAATGGACCAGTACACCATTGATTGTTGCCTGTAAGTGAGGTGCTCCTAACTTGTCCGACTGCCGAGACATGTGATTCCTGTTTAAAATACCTGTATACTTACCATTCAGTGCATTCCTATCTTGAGAAAGGGTCGTTCCCGCAGCCAAAACGCGTTAGGAGGATATCTATACATTCCTGTACTTTTGTTTTACCATTCTGGTTTTATCACTAAATTATTTCTAGCAACCACTTTGGATTGTAACCAGTGATACATTCGCTGATACTCCTCAGTCGGGGGGTCAGCCGCCCGTGGGCCTCCAATCTAGCCAACTCCATCCTTATATAGTAGTGAGAGTTGGCGATGAACCAAGTATTAAGGAAGGGAATTTCTTTAACTTGGTGCTATCACAAAGTCTATCTGTCACATCAGCAAATTTCTATGAAATCAGTTAAAAAGTTAAGTTTTTGCTTTAAAGTAAACTGGACTTTCCCAAACTTTTTGTAATGTAATATGGGACGTGTCAGAGATTGTGATGTGGGCAACTAGTGTTGAGAATACCGACCATTGTCCCAGAGTGAAAGGGTTGAAGGCACCGAGCGAAGTTCTAGACATAAATGGGTTAATAGTGAGTGGGGGTCTCAGACCCTCATCGATCCAAACATCTTGTTTTTTATGAGTTAAGCCCACAAGGACAATGACGATCAGCAGGTTACAATTCAGATGCAAAGTATTTTTCCCTCGGAGGCGGCTTCGTATGGAGGAAATCTACCACATGGATGCAGAGCTTGCATAATCCAAGCAACTTACGCTCTTGAGTGGGGGGGCCTCCTGAAACAGGCCCGTTTGCTTCTTTTTGTGTTCATCTATTGCTGTAATTTTTTATAAAAACAACCTCTTAAAATTGTGTCTACACTTACCTAGTCCTTTCGAAGCTGCCAGGGGCTACCTCATATCATCTTATATATATCACACACAATAAGCCGCAGGACTCCATCCGGTGAGGCAAGGCAGGATCAGTGAATTCTGAGGGCCGGCTTCACGACACTTACCAGCTCTCTGGCTGGGAAGGGGCATGGAGGAAGCATAAACCTGGAACAGGCAGGAATACTGATAGGTGACTAAGCCCGAGAGAGCTGCTGTAACATTGTCGGAGCCCCTGTGGCCCATGTTGCATACTTTTCTAAAAATTGGTGGTCCTGGACCTGGGCATACAGCCTGGCATTTCCATCTGAACTCCACTAACCATTAAATCAAGCATGACTGCAGCACCAGGCAGTGTCACCTGGGGGGGGGGGGGGGGGGCCTCCACCCCAATAGTGTGCTGAAACTTCCTCTGCTGCATGAGATTACAAATCAGGGAAAGGGAAGGCTGAGGAAGAAGGAGGAAACCGTGTACAGCCAGTGAAGCTGCAGCAGGAGGGCTTCTGGTACACCCCCAGAGCCCTGCAGCTAATAAGCATATGTGTTAGCGCAGTAGATTTTTTTTAGGGGGGCATGGATACTATATAAGAATTCTCACAGTCACAGGGTCTGGATTTATAAGTAAGTACCGCCCGATTTATCATGCTTCATGTCAAACAAAAGTTTTTGTCAAAAATTGGGGTTGATGCAGGTGGTGAAAGTTCCTTTTCATATCTACTCTGCACAGCTTGGGGCCAGTCTATAAATGTGATTCATTGTGCCTCTGACAGCTAGTCCGTACCTGATTGCAGCGATTGTCCTTTCCAATTTACAACTCCTTAAATATAACCGTATATCCGGGCGTATAGACGACTGGTCGTAGTAAGACGACCCCCCACCTTCTGCCCTACGAAACTATTGAGAATTATTGCGCATTACTCACTGTATAAGACTACGCCCTCATCCCAATGAAAAAGTCTGCTTAAAACTTTGCAAAACAAACAAGAGACAGTGCCTGGTGATCATAACTGTCAGCTGGCGATGATAATGAGATCCGTACAACGTGCTCTTGTAAGTGCCGAATGTGACCGCCCAGCTCTGTGACACCGACCGCTGGACAGGCGGCTGCTTAGCATAACAGCGGCTACCGCCCCGTCAGCGTACAGCCTCCTTCTATGACTGTGGTGCTGACTGCCGCGCATTGCTCGGCGTCCCCGGAACGCGGCTCTCTTAGTCTCTCTGCGCGCTGACGGGGAAAAAAAAACCCTCTAACAGTGCGGACCACCCCGTATCTCCGTACGTATAAGACTACACCCCACTGTAGCCATGTATTTTAAGGGTTACAAAAGTAGTCTTATACGCCAGTATTCTAGAACAAAAATATGAAAAAAAAAAAACAACACTTTCCCTTTTTTGACTTTCACAAAGTGCAAACACTAGGAGGTATATATGCAACCCTGACATGTCTTTTTTGTACTGTTTCTGAGAGAAGTGACACAGCACATTATGAAATGTTTTATGATCTTTACAGAAGCGTTCCATAGTCTCGATATTTCCAGCTCTATTATAAGCATGAGTTGTGAATGACCCTCATTGTAATTCACGACGGTGATTTGTAGAATGTAATATGCAGAATTATAAGAATCGATTCCATCTCCAAAAATGTGTGTTCTCATTTGTAGGGAGTTCCCCTTTTCTTCTTAGGGCACTAATGAAGAGTTGTTCCAGGAACCAAATCACCTGGGAATGTTAAAAGAGGACTTATTTCACTTTTTCAGCCTTTGAAGATTTGATGTTTTAGATAAAAATGTGGAGGATACCGCAAGAAGGAAGTACAATCCTCATTAGTCATGCCCTCATCTTTTCTTTCTTACAAAACTTGTCACAAGACAAACGTATAAAATCTGTTTCCCTGCCCAAAATAAACAGGTCAACAACATTGCATCGATTTTTGTGAAAATTTTGTTGAAACAAATCCACACAATAAATACAATAGTGACATTTTTCTGCTAAAGAAAGACGTCTGTGATGTTTACCTACATTTTCTACCTTTTCTTCTTTGTCGTCCCTTGGAAGGACTGACATTGTGGCGCCAGTCCTTAGTAATCCAATCCAGCGCACACACTCGAGATTTTACTAAGAGATTTCGGGAATCCTTCGTAGTTTCTGGTGGTACCCCCTCGCACATGAAATCTACACCAGATAAGATCCTGGCCTAGACGTCCACACATAACCTGCACAATGTTTTCTGGCACAGGGTTAAGTAAATCCTACAGGGTACGTTCAGAAAACTGGAAGAAATCTCAATTTCCTGGCTCCACAGGAATTGCCCCTTTTTCATCCCTTCTATGCCAGGTAGTCCTCCGTGTTACGGACAATATAGGCTCTATATGTTTTGTTGCTAAGTTTAATTAATTTGCACTGCAATCTGAACAGGATAGTTTTTAGTATATTCTGACAAAAGTTTTATTTATTTGGTCTCTGGTGGCAATTGAATTTTTCAAAATTTGGGAATGTCAATGGACAAGCTTCATTTCATACGTCATTATCAACACCCTCTGTTGACCATTGCCATCTTGGTTTTAAAGGGCAACCTACCACCATGATTCTACCTATAAGGGTGGAGATCAGCCCAAAAAAGGGCTATCCTTACGTCCCATTCATCCACCTACCACCCGATCTACCTTTATAGGTAGAATCATGGTGGTAGGTGCCCTTTAAACCCCAGATTGCAATGGTCAACAGAGGTGTTATAATGACGTATGAAATGAAGCTTTAATGTAAATCCTTGTCCCATGACATCCCAAAATTTTGAAAATTCAATTGCCACAGAGACCAAATAAATAAAACTTTGTCAGAAATTATACTTAAAAAATATACCTGTTCAGACTTGCGTGCAAATTAAACTTAAGAACAAACCTATAGAGCCTATCTTGTACGTAACCCGGAGACTACCTGGCATAGAATGGATGAAAAAGACTATAACATCATTAACATGTATAAATGTAACTAGTTAAATGATGTATCTAAGGTCATTGTATAAATGTAAGTTAGTTAAATGATGTATTTAGATTTTGTCTGCTCTTTGAGAAAGGTTTATTAACCCGAAACGCGTTAGAATGACATTTTTAATGTGCATGTAATTTATATTATATATTCATTATTTTTTTAACTATCAATTGTTGATATTGAATAAATCCTCGGATCAACCTATTACTGACTTGGATTGGAGTACTTTGGATTCTGGGAAGCTTCATGGGTTTTGGTTCGAGCGCCCCACGCCAACTCTCTTTTTCCACTAATGCAACAGGAACCTTGCAGTTGCCGGCAATTTGAGTTGTGGGAGCTGCCTTTATACCAACCCAGTTCTTTCCCAGTACCATCTGAACCAAGCATCCGTGTCCCTCCTGGAGTGGGGGTATATGCATAAAGCTCAAGCATCCATCAGGTGAGCACCTCAATTATACTCAAATGGGCACCTGATACCTGGCTACCACCGGGTAAATATTTGGAGGTTTTTTGCAAAGCAGGCAGAAACGTAATTGTGATTATTTTAGTGCTTCTACTGCAGAACCCCCTCCCCCCCTTGCATGCCTATGCCGGCCTTTATAACAACCTGGCACATGCAATCCCTGGAACTTTTTGGAAGTCTACATCACCTTTTCAGTTAATAACGTATATTTCAAATGTCATTATGCTTCTCAATGTTTGTCACACCCATTGACTACAAACACGGCAACATAACCTGAGGAGGTAAGTATAAAGTTACATCATTTTAAAAACCAGCAACAAAACAGGTAACAAAAGTAATGAACCATAGGTGACCCTCCTGTAGCCCAGCTCCTGCAGATTCTATTTAAGAAGAATGAAATCTCTGCAAAGCTTTGCTCTAATCCCAAGTCTGTAAACTTTAAAGGGGTTACAAGTTCCTGGTTTGCATATTAACCATTATCCACAGGGGGACAACAATCAAATTGTGATGGTCCAAATGCTGGGACTCCCGTGATCACGAGAATGGGAACCCTAGCATTGGGTAGAATGGGGGTCTTGATCTCAGTTATGGGTTAAGTGGGGGGGGGCTGTCGGATTCGGACTGAGCGCCGGATTTAACTTGTGTTGCAACCAATGCACTTACATACAGCGGGAAGAAGAAGGTGAACTCCGGGGACCTGAGCGGGGAAGCGACACATGCAGGATATTGGGCGCACGATCTTAGTGGATCGCGGCAAAGTTCATTTTCATCGGACAACGCCCAGCGGGGATTGCAACAGCACCGGGTAAGTAAATGTGCCCCAATGCCTTGAAAGCAACTGCTATGAAAGTCTATGACAGCTGCTTTTATCTAGTCCTCTATAATGTCAGAAAGGGTTTGCGTGTGACGTTCATATAACTAATTGAACTACAGGCAGTCCCCGGGTTACGTACAAGATAGGGTCCGGAGGTTTGTTCTTAAGTTGAATTTGTATGTAAGTCGAAACTGTATATTTTATAATTGTAGATCCAGACCAAAAAAAATTTGGCCCAGTGACAATTGGAGTTTTTTTGCTGTAATGGGGATTATAAATAAAGCTTCATTACAGACGCCTTACAGCGGATCATGGCAATCTGGGACTATAGTAAAGCATCCAGAAAGCTTCACCAGAGGTCAGAGGGGTCTGTCTGTAACTATGGGTTGTCTGTAAGTCGGGTGTCTTTAAGTAGGGAAGCGTCTGTATACATCTGATAACAGCAGAGAGGGATGAGTGGTGATTTTGAGGCAACATCGATCCCTCCATTTCTGTGATCCTGATAGAGAGGAAAGAGCTGGATAACGCACGGATAATTTAATGATATAGAAGGAGGGAAAAGACAATCGGTAAATGCAGCAGCATCTTTGAGCTCAAGTCGTTACTTCTGCATTTTTTAAACCAAGAGAACAAAGGACAAAATCTCCAAAACCTGCACATCCGGGCGTTCTTATAGAAAACATTCCCGGACAAAACTTTGTAAATGTCACAGTATGAATAATGTATTTAATCATTTCTTTCTCGATCATGTGACCCTGATGTGTGTGTTATGGCTAAAGAATATGGCAGCTATTGTAGCGCTGTGCAAATGAGGGGTGAGACCTCTGCCGCAAGGTTTTTTTCTTATTTATAAATTAATACATTAGCGTTTCCATTTGTACGGTTTAGTCTCCATAATGCCTTTACCTTGCACTGACATCAGATTTACATTTCTACATATAATTTATCCGTCTTGTATTTAGAAACACATTCACTTTGTTACATTGTATGAGAGATAAGATAAGCAGACGGTTATCACCTTGGTTGAGTTTTGTGTTTTAAAAGCTTTTACTGTTTCACCTTGGAACATCCTTTTTTCATTGAAATTATTAGTCCTGTATCCAGATAATGCAACATTTAGAGATGATAATTGAATGATTTTTTTTTTTAAATCACTTAAATCTTTATAAAGGAAATGCATTGTCCTCGATCTTGAATGTTTTTCAAAGTATATATTTTTAATAGCATGGTTTTGTGAAATTTAAATGATGGGTTCAGCAGTGTGAAAGCAAATGAATTTATAATTGTAATAAAAGTATTTCGACACTGTTATTGCCATGTGCCTGTACTAGGTTATTGACCTAGTTCATCTTTAGCTTGGGCTCTTTAGCCAGATACTTCTCCCTTATTTGACTAGCTTCATCATCAGTTTTAAAGAGAACCTGTCATTGGGAACAAGCGCAATAAATATATAAATTACCTGCGCTGGCTATTAGTCAAAGTTTTATTTTAAAAAATCTCACTGAATGCAGTGGTATTTGCACTAACCTAAATTGGGTGTTTTTCAGATGTTGCTGCTTCCTCGTGTTCTGGTGCTTGTTGAGAGAATCCCCCCGGTTAGTTGTGGAACATCGCTGCTACATCGGATGATGGTCAGAAACTTGGATAAACTTGGACCAAATCATGAAACACTACCACCTAACGCGTTTTCGAAAGCTCCGGCTTTCTTCCTCAGGGCTGTGAGGAAGAAAGCCGGAGCTTTCGAAAACGCGTTAGGTGGTAGTGTTTCTTGCTCCATCCAACTCTCCGTACCAAAAAAGTGACATCACAGGTACCTCCGACAGTGCCAGCGAAACTGCCAGCCGTGGCTTCTACGCGGCAACTGTTCCTGTAGAAATTATCGATTTATGAAGATTACCTAGAAAGATCACGATTTGGTCCAAGTTTCTGAGCATCATCCGATGCATCAGCGATGTCCCGCAACTAACCGGGGGATCCTCAATGGTAACAGTGGACCGGTCCTAGCTTAAATCTACCCCTTCCCACCAGAATAAAAAGGCTCCATAAACTTTTTCTGCCTTTGTCCATGTTGGCTCCCCCCATCATCTCTTGGCCCTGGCCATGGCTGGGTGCATGGAATGGAGACACGATCTGCAGTTTCCTACACAAAGCTCATTGCTAAATTCACCATGCAGTGAGAGGGACAGCATCCTGGTAGGGAAAGGAAGTGGACAGGGACAGGACTTCCTGTCTACTCAGGCTGAGATTTTAAGAAACACAATGCTGTCAAGCAAAAGAAAGGGGAGGGGTTCACTGGCAGCCTGGAGAAAACATGACTCTTCTATAAAGAATTTGACTCTTCTTTACTCATTTACATATCATAAAAAGAGCTGTAGTTAAGTGATGGCGCCTCAGTGGCAGATAATTTTAGGTGATATGGGGAGGACTTTAAACCCTTTACCAGCAGGTATTACTGGTGTGAGGGGTAAAATTCTGGTGACAGGTCTTTAATTAAACACTAATATGGCAACACATGAACTCTTATCTTTTCTTCCCACCCACAGATAACGGTCAAAAACTCTTGCAGTGACAGTAGTCGGTCCTACCCTTACAGAAGTACCTGCACAAACATTTCTTTTTTAAAATTTTTTTTACATTTTCTTACCTGTGGCTGTATCTGTAAGACATCCTTTCCTATCTTTTTATACCATTAAATGTAGCCAGCAATCAAGCTCTTAAAAATAGAAGGGAAATACAAAATGCACCAGAACTATGGCTGAAATGTTATAGACACTTTTTAGACAGTTTTGCAACTTGTACAAAGTTTCTTCAGCATTAGCCACTAGGATTTCTTCTCATTGTATCATAGTTTATAAGGTTGGAAAAAGACACATGTCCATCAAGTTCAACCAAGGAAGACTTTCTAGTCTAGTTTTAGTTTCTTATATATTGACCGGTGTCAGTATCTCCATCCATCCCTAGAATACTCATTGAGGCTTTCAAAAGTCAAAGGAGAATCTGATTTACTGTCCACACATACAATATGTCAATTCTATTGTCTGTCCTTCAAATAAGTGAAGGCCAGGGTTTATTCACACATATATCCACCCTGGAGACATGGCTGATTTCCCGAGCAGTTTAATCCTGAGTTCTCCGTGTGCCATGAATAAAGACTGGAGGGTCTGGTTATATATGTATATAGGATCAGTGTGGCGTGACATTGTGATGATGGGGGCAATGCACTGTGCAGAAGGCATTGCATGATCATACTACAAAACTTAATATTCATTTTTAAGATTTTATGTGGCTGAAAAAATATGCCACATGCCACAGATAGGAACTGTTGATCTTGCAGATCTTATTTACACCAGCTGCTTCCTTGATTTGCATAACTCAAAGCTCGTCTATCACATCCAGGTATGGAATGAAATATCATCTATAGCAGCAATGAAAAACCTTTTAGAGTCCAAGTGCCCAAACTACCACCCAAACCCACTCACAAAGTACCAAAACAACTATTTCAGCAGTAACTTATAGCTCATAACTCTGACACAGCTTTCAATCGTATCAGCATCCTGAGGACACCAATACAGTAGCTTGAGAAGAAGAATCGCAGGGGCTTGGAGAAGAAGCTGCAGTGATCGTCAACACCTTCTTCCTGTAGTCCCAAGCAGCCGAGGATGAATGCAGCACTTCCTGGACTTCCTTGGTTCTGTCTGTCGAATTCAGCCTAAGTGCCTTAAGAGAGGGCTCTGAGTGGCACCACTGGCACCCGTGCCATAGGTTTGCCACCACTGCTCTATAGCATGTGCCTCTTCCAAATTATATCCAAATGAGCTGAGAAGAGTCACTTTTTAGAGGGTGGGTGAGTCATTTTAGACACTGCTGTCTTGGGCTCTGTAGCACTTAGAACAATGGTCCCGGAGTCATTGTAAAGCATCTAATCTTTTAAAACACATCATTATTGTGGTTCTGTGACAATGGGCACATTTATCAAAAACTGCAGTTTCTCTGTATAGTGTGCAGGGGGTGCCAGATTCAGGATTTGTGGTGCCCGTTCTGCATGAATCTGGTGCCCCTTGCACTGCCTCAACTTTTTTTGGTGCATCCTTAACATGGGGCGTGTAACAGATTTCTGTCGGACTCGGCATGATAAATGTGACGCATGGTCCAACTGAGCGCCGGAACGCCCCTTTATGTGCAGAAATTTGTTTTTGTGTCAGGTAAAGTGCAGCTGCTACAAATGTGGCTTTGACACTTCTTAAATACATGTGCAAGCATTTTACACATAAAAGAATGTGAAAAGTCCAACAGGAAACTGGCGCAAGGTCCTTAGTAAATGTGCCTCAATATTCCCATCTCATGGTTTATGGTACTGAAGTGAAGCACTAGTCTCTAAAAGTGACTCATCTCAGGCAAAAAGTTCCTCTTCCCAGCTTATTTTTTTAAGGTAATTTTTTAACAGGTAAAAGAAGGAATACTAGAAAAGATATTTCATACCTTACCTGAGTGGGCTGGGAGTTTAGTGGAGTAAAAGCTGGTGACAGTATCCCTATAATTTTGAGGAATATAACTGGGATTTCACAGTGAGATGGATAAAGCAATAAATCACTTCAGCAAAGTCTAGATTTAGACCTTACCTGACATCCGGAGACGAATATGGGATTCAGAAGATCTTATTGCAATAGATTGGAGAAATCTCATTCAGACGCTGCAAAATATACTTGTTTTATCATTCTAGAAAATGTGTGTCATTACATTCAAAAACAACACGATAGGTCATCTCAGAATCAAATCTCCATCGCATCTATTTATTTCACAGCAGCAGAAAAGAACTGGTTATGGCTACAGATTTATTACTCGCTGATTCACGATTTGTATGTATGGCTGGAACAGCATGGTCGTTGAATGCCCAGACAAGTTAAATCAGACTAGGCTTGCGTCTGAAAACTTTGTATGGATGTATTCACAAACCTTCGGTATGATGAATAGCATAATACTTTGATAATACATATTTGGTTAATTAATTTACAGTTTCCTTCTAGCACTTTTTGGTTGGTTTTACTCCCAACAAATCTTTTGGAAGTTCTTTTCTGTGTGTTTTGAGGTATGCCCCGATCTTCACTAACTGACCTCTGTATTAAAGTGCAATTTGGACCATTGTTGTAATTGGTGAACCTAGCCATTGGATGCAGGGTTATGTCCTCCGTGTCACGGGTGTCCTTGCGATCCATGTCTCAGATCGCAGGCACACCCATGCCCCTCTCCGTGGCAGTGCTGCCCCGGTCCCCGGCCCGCACTCACCTCTCCGCGCTCCTGCTCCCATCTTGGATAGGCGCACGCGCGCCAGCACTCAGAGATTTAAAGGGCCAGCGCACCACTGATTGGTGCTGGCCACTTCTTTGGTTGCTATAGAATCCTGTGGTTTCCATCACTCCTCGCCTGATCTTCAAGCCATATTGTCTGAAGTGATAACCCCCTGTGAGTTCCTGCGTTCCCGTTCCCGTGTTCCAGTCTGTTCCCGTGTTCCAGTCTGTTCCCGAGTTCCAGTCTGTTCCCGTATTCCAGTCTGTTCCCGTGTTCCAGTCTGTTCCCGAGTTCCAGTCTGTTCCCGAGTTCCAGTCTGTTCCCGAGTTCCAGTCCGTTCCCGAGTTCCAGTCCGTTCCCGAGTTCCAGTCCGTTCCCGTGTTCCAGTCCGTTCCCATGTTACAGTCTGTTCCCCTGTTCCAGTCTGTTCCCCTGTTCCAGTCTGTTCCCCTGTTCCAGTCTGTTCCTCTGTTCCAGTCTGTTCCTCTGTTCCAGTCTGTTCCCCTGTTCCAGTCTGTTCCCATGTTCCAGTCTGTTCCCCTGTTCTAGTCTGTTCCCATGTTCCAGTCTGTTCCCATATTCCAGTGTTCCCGTATCCCTGTGTTCTCGTTCCCTTCTGCTCTGACCTCCCGTTGCTGACCCCGGATTCGGACTCTGACTTCTGCATCTCTGTCGCCTGCCCTGACTGTCTGCTCAAACCTGACCACGAGACTGTCACCTGTGAAGGTACCTTCATCTTGGCTGGCACTGCGGGCTAGTTGCACCTGTGGAACGACCAGGTGGCACCCTGCCGCAGCAAGACCATCCTGCTTTGCAGCAGGCTCTGGTGAAGACCAGTTGCCAATTAAATTCCGGTACCAGGTATCGGCTAGTACCATCTCCCGCGGTGGTCCAGAGGGTCCACTGATCCCGAACTCTGACACTCCGGTTAATATAGGTGTGTAAGTAAACAAATAAAGGAAGCCACATGTAAATGTTGACTGCTGTTTCATCTTTTTTTTTAATTTATAGCATATTTTCATTAACAAAAAGAACGTAACACTACCTGTAATGTGCAGTACAAAAACTTCCCATAAATCCAATAATATCACACAGGGGAAAATAGTGGTATCACCAGTGATACACACATTCAGATATGCCATATATACTCAAGTATAAGCCGACTCGTGTATAAGCCGAGGTACCTAATTTTAACACAAAAAACTGGGAAAACCTATTGATTCAATTATAAGTCTAGGGTGGGAAATGCTTGGTGCCATCCCATACCCCCACCAGTATATAGCCAGACAGTCTGCCCATGTCCCCAGTATATAGCCAGGCATTTTTTCAGTTGTATCCTTTATATTAACAATTTTCCTAGCACAGAGAAGAGCAAAAGTACATCTCAGAACCTCTGCACAGGTTCCCAGGAGTACCCAGTGAACCTGGCTAAGTGTTTTTTGTTGTTGTTTTTTTTTTTTTTTTTTAAACATAGCCTCCGACTACATTCCATAAGGAACTCTATGTAGTGTCCTGACAGGTTCCCTTTAAAAATGTTCAGATTTGCAAGTATATTAATACAGTGAGGCCGGACAAACTTTTTAATGGATGAAACATGTTTTGTCGCTGACTATCTTTATCTTATGATAATTACAATGGCGCTGAGTACGATTCTTCTGTGCCCTTATAGTTCCTATTCTGCAAATTTATTGACAAAGACATTGAAATATTCATAAAGCTGTACTTGTAGAACACAGATCTCAAGCATGTACATTTACATTGTTGGGTGCCGATGCTGAAAAAGAAATTGTATATCTCTTATTATAGAATGTTTAGATGCAAGATAATTAATACAACTCGCCAGAAAATGGAGGCCACTTATGTGACTCTCTCTCTCTGTTGCAATGTAAATTAATGCGCTCTGAACAACTGCAAAAAGAAATACCATTCACTTTTGTTTTGTTTTGCCCTTCCTCATGTAGTGCTCAAGATGCTTATAAATTGAAGGTCAAAAGGATTTATCTGCACTTACAAAAAAAAAAAAATATATTCTCGACTCAACACCAAGCATCCTTTACAGTCTTCATACAAGTCTAAATTAAATGCTATTCTACTGCTCAAGCCTGACCACGAGACTGTCACCTGTGAAGGTACCTCCATCTTGGCTGCCACTGCGGGCTAGTCGCACCTGCGAAACGTCCTGGTGGTACCATGCCGCAGCAAGACCATCCCGCTTTGTGGCAGGCTCTGGTGAAGACCAGATGCCACTTAGATTCCATTACCAGGTATCGGCTAGTACCATCTCCCGCGGTGGTCTAGAGGGTTCACTGATCCGGAGCCCTGATAGGTGTGTGCGTAAACAAATAAAGGAAGCCACATGTAAATGTTAACTGCTGTTTCATCTTTTTTTTATTTATACCATATTTTCAATAACAAAAAGAATGTAACACTACCTGTAACGGGCAGTGCAAAAACTTCCCATTCACTGCTATCAACAGTGGCAGTGATAGGTACGTAATCTTACAAAATGTCCATCATAAGGAGGAGAAAAATCCAATAATATCACGCAGGGGAAAATAGTGGCATCAGCAGTGATACACACATTCAGATAGACCGTATATACTCAAGTATAAGCCGACTCGTGTATAAGCCGAGGGACCTTATTTTAACACAAAAAACTGGGAAAACCTATTGATTCAATTATAAGTCTAGGGTGGGAAATGCATAAGTGCCATCCCATACCCCCACCAGTATATAGGCAGACTGTCTGCCCATGTCCCCAGTATATAGCCAGACAGCCCACCCATGCCCCCAGTATATAGCCAGATTTTGTTTCCGTTGTACCCTTTATAATAACAATTTTCCTAGCACAGAGAAGAGCAATTCAAAGTACATCTCAGAACCTCTGTACAGGTTCCCAGGACTACCCAGTGAACCTGGCTAAGTGTTTTTTGTTGTTTTTTTTTTAAAAAAAACATAGCCTTCGACTACATTCCATAAGAAACTCTATGTAGTGTCCTGACAGGTTCCCTTTAAAAATGTTCAGATTTGCAAGTATATTAATACAGTGAGGCCGGACAAACTTTTTAATGGATGAAACATGTTTTGTCGCTGACTATCTTTATCTTATGATAATTACAATGGCGCTGAGTACGATTCTTCTGTGCCCTTATAGTTCCTATTCTGCAAATTTATTGACAAAGACATTGAAATATTCATAAAGCTGTACTTGTAGAACACAGATCTCAAGCATGTACATTTACATTGTTGGGTGCCGATGCTGAAAAAGAAATTGTATATCTCTTATTATAGAATGTTTAGATGCAAGATAATTAATACAACTCGCCAGAAAATGGAGGCCACTTATGTGACTCTCTCTCTCTCTGTTGCAATGTAAATTAATGCGCTCTGAACAACTGCAAAAAGAAATACCATTCACTTTTGTTTTGTTTTGCCCTTCCTCATGTAGTGCTCAAGATGCTTATAAATTGAAGGTCAAAAGGATTTATCTGCACTTACAAAAAAAAAAAAAAATTATTCTCGACTCAACACCAAGCATCCTTTACAGTCTTCATACAAGTCTAAATTAAATGCTATTCTACTCCGCGCTGTAAAGCAATGGAAAAGATATCCATACATTATGAATCATGCGGAGTGATAAGCACGATTGTTGGGTGCTCTATAGTTCTCCTTTCCGCAAATTATAGACGTACAATTTCAAAGTATGTTTACTTCTCATTATTCCATAGAATGTTTTTTTTTATATGCTTGATACAGTTTAGAAAATCATCTTAAAAAATATTGCTGTTTCTTTAGACCTTGTATAGATGGGGCATAATTGACAGTCACTTGGGGCATCTAGAAGGCCTACATTTTGATAAGGAATATAAAAAAATGATGTTCAAAATAGATTTAGTCAATAGTTTTGACTTGTAGATTCATACAAATATTCATTGAGGTCGTGAGTGATCGTGATCTCAAGTGTCTTTTTCTTCATCCAGGATAACATAAAAATGAATAAGCGAGTGACCTCTAAAATGATGTTACTTACCTTGTTACTTTGATCAGCTCCATCGTTCTCTCGTAGCATGTGTGTTTTTCATCTTTTTTTCTTGCTTTTAGCCTTCCATACTGATACTTTACTCCTTTTTTCGTGGGCATAACACATCAACAATGCCAATCCCAATATTTGGATTGACTTTGTTCATCTTAAAATCCCAATTTGTATCGGCTTTGCCCCATCACAGCTGATTGCTGAGATATTGTAATGGGAGACAATTATCACAGGAGTAGCGTACAGCAAAGGTTATATCTACTTGAATGGGTCATAGGTTGTGATGAGCAGACCTGTTCTCAACAAACCCGAACCTGAAAGTTCACAGACTATGACTAAGAGCAGTTAGCCCAAAACGCGTCAGTCTGATTATGTATTATAGTATCATAGTTTATACGGTTGAAAAAAGACACATGTCCATCAAGTTCAACCAAGGAAGGGAAGGGATTGGATGAGGAAGGGATTTAGGGGAAACAATTCTTTTTAAATAAACATCAATGTTATTTAGGTGTAAAAAGGCATCTCGAACCTTCTTGAAGCTCTCTGCTGTCCCTGCTGTGACCAGCGCCTGAGGCAGGCTATTCCACAGATTGACAGTTCTCATAGTAAAAAAAGGCCTTTTGCCTTAAAAACCTTGATTAAACCTTGGTTTCTCCAGACGGAGACAGTGCCCCCTCGTCTTTTGGTTTGATTTAATCTGGAACAACTTACCACCATATTTTTTGTATGGACCATTCATATATTTATATAAATTAATCATGTCCCCTCGTAGTCGTCTCTTTTCCAGACTAAATAAATTTAGTTGTTTTAATCTTTCCTCATAACTGAGACCCTCCATACCTCTTATCATTTTTGTGGCTCTTCATTAAACCCTCTCTAGCTCCTGGACTGGAGACTTACTTGTGACTTGTGGATTTTATGACTCCAATAAAGTACTAACCATTTGCAAGAACCGAGGTGCCGGAGGAATCCTGTCTTATGTTACTTCATTTAGGGTTACCAATAACACCGTTAACACCCGCTATCGGTGCAGTCACGGATTGCAGGTTGGGTGAGTCTAAACACCAAGCGCAAACATCTGGCTAAAGTCCGGTTACAAGGACCCAAACTCGCATTATTCATAATGAAGGTTTGGGTCTGCTCATCCCTAGTTATTGGTGTAGTTTACTGCTTCCTTTAGGCACCCACACACATTGGATGAAGATTGAGCAACCATCTAATGTGTATGGATGTAATTGACATTCTCCTCAGTTGGCAGACGTAGGGGAAATAAGGGTTGAAAAAGGGTTGTTTCTTACAACGTGATGCTTTGATTATATTTAACCCTACATATTTTATTTTGGTCGAGATGATATATGGTTCATTGCACTGTACTTATAGCTGGAAATATTGTAAAGATTCTATACGAGATAGTAAACTGCAGATGATTCCACCCTGCTGCTTGTATCATCCTCATGATTTTATTGTGTGCTTGCTGGACCACATTGAGCAATTTTATAAATTAAGGTGTAAAATGTTGTTACACTACCAGAGGAAAAACTATAACATGCTACAGCGTAGGTGGTGGGAAAACCATGCTTTGGTGACAGGTAGTGATACATAATATTTCTACATGGCCTTAAAAAATCCTTTTATATTTTATGTACTGTTTCGCATAACCAGGCACATGTTGCTATATAACTGTTACATATGTATCTCATTCTCCCACTCTTCTCCTTATACCATGGTCTTTGACCTACACTGTGTTTGGAGCTGCCGCAGAGATGCTACATTGTGTTGGGAACTAACTTGGACATTCTTTTCCCTGCACTGTGTGGGAAGCTGCTAAAGATGATCTTCCCAACAGTATTGTATTGAGAACAATATTTCCCCTGCACTTTTCTGTGAGCTGGCCATCAACTGTTGTAGAAAGTTTTCCACCTTATACTATGCTCTAAACTGCTGTAGGTGATCTTTTCTCTACACTGTACTGTGACTCTATGCTGGAGTAGACAGTCCTCCTATTGGGCATTGCTGCAAACTGTGTGGATGATCTTCCTGCCTAAAACCTTCTGGGATGTAATATTTACCCTAATAATAAATAATAATAATTCCTTTATTTATATAGCGCACACAGATTACGGAGCGCTGCACAGAGTTTGCCAAATTGGCCACTGTCCCCATGGGGCTCACAATCTAATCAACCTACCAGTATTCTTTGGAGTGTGGGAGGAAACCGGAGGACCCGGAGGAAACCCATGCAAACACCTAACCAGTGCTGTGAGGTTTCTGTCCCCAGCCATGATGTAAACTGCTGTGTACCATCTTCGCTTTGCAATATTAAGTGAACAGGGTTGTCAGTTGTTATAGAAAGTTTTTCACCTTAAGCCATGCTGCTAGATAGTGTGGATGATCTTCCCTCTACACTGGGCTATGTTTGTGCAGTGGCAGAGCTCCCTCTTTTGCCACAATGCACAGCACGGCTCACAGCATCGGCAACACAGTGATGTCACTGCATCGCCAGCGCTGGGAGCCTTACAGAAGATAGAAGACTGGAGAGACCAGAGGAAAGGTGAGTATTTTGTTAACTTTTTAATTAAAGGCTGCACTGGCATAAGAAGGAAGGATGGAACATGGTACAAAAATAGAGGGAGCATTACAAAAGGGGGCTTAACAGAGGGGGAAAAGTAGAGCGCTATAATAAAAAGGAGCATGATGGCGGGGCATAATAAAAACATAATGATGGGGCGTTATAAAAGTGGGCATAATTGAGGGGGCATTATAAATGGGAGCATTATAAAAGGGGACATAATGGAGGTGAACAATAAAATGGGACATAATGGAGGGGCATAAGGAGAGAGGGCATTATAAAAGGAGACATAATGGAGTGAGATTTATAAATTGGGGCGTAATAAGAGGGGGACATTATGAGAGGGGGCTCAATAAGAGGCAATAGGAGAGGGGGCTTAATGAGAGGACATTAATTAGAGGGGGTGTAATAAATTAGGGCATAATGAGAGGGGCATTAGGAATTTGGTAGAACTGAGGTAAGTACAATAGTCCGGCCCTCTAAAACCATTCCAATGTCTCATGTGGCCCCATGGGAAAATTTAAACTGTGATCGTGAATAGATGAGCAAGCAGAATCTTCACTCTGACCCATCATAGAGCTTTTTATAGATTTTACACATAACAGAATAGAGCAGCATGCAGTGCATCATCTTTTCTAGAAACTAACTGCTCGTATGTTATGATAAAAAAATACATCCAGGGTCCAAAAATATTCCAGGTGTCTGCGGCCTTTAAGTTCTATTCTCGATTCAAACAATAGTTGATACTTGTTTGCCCTAAAAATCCAATTCCAACAGAAAGACAGCAGATTGGTATGAATAAGGAGCAGTGCAGTGGCAAGTGCAAAGACAAATGACACATCGTTTTTCTCTGATAAGTACATTCAATTAATGTACTTACTACGTCCTTATTCGTAAGCAACCAAATCCTCGGAAACTGCCTTAAATGAATTAAGGATTAAAGATTTTTTTTTTGACACTTCCTGTCATTGTACATTGGGCACATAACACAACGCACTATAATGTTCATTGCACCTTGGTCGTTGAATCAAACGGTCTAAATATGTCACATTGTTGTACATTCTGCCAAAATTATCTTAACAATCAAGGGGGAAAAAAAATTCACGAAGCCAAAGGAAAAAAAGTGAACCATCTTCAAAACCTTAACTTTCTAAGGTATCGAAAGAATGACTTGAAATCCAATAACTTGGTGCATGGTCTGAGTACTATGGGAAATACTCTAATATCGTTTTCTCTTACACTCAAGTTTGTCCCACAGATAGTTTAAAACTATTTACAATTTTAACCATAACTAAACTATTGGGGAGGCGCCAGGGGTACTCGAAAGAAGTCAGTTGTGTTTGGAACATTCTTCTAAGATTTTTTGTCATCAACATATGGCAAGAATAGAATGAAGTCACAAGAAAATCTCATTTTTGAAAATCTTCCTGTCTTTTTGTCATTATTATTGTGTGCATTATATGATAACATGCAAAGAATTGTTTTGTAACATTGATCGGGGGCTGACATTGAAAGACCAGGCACACCTACAGTGATGGGTAACAATGACTTGTTTACACGCATTGAATATCGACAATGGAGCCCGTCTGATGGCACTTGTCATATTAGTTTCAATTATGATGCCACTGATTATCCTGAATTACAATTAAATGCAGCAATTATCTCTAGATTTAGGAAGAATTAATCACATCTGAGAAAATTGTATATAGTTAAAATTAGACTTCTTAGCTTTTCTTCCATTGCTCAGCATCTCATTCCAAAATTATGGAATTGGTCCGCTTTTTGGAATATGTTTACTCTTACTTTTATGTTCATGACCCTACTATATCCCTATAGAGGTTGCACCAAGTTTTATTTTTATCCACATCTAATTGGGTGGTGATCTCACTGCTGGGGCACCCACGTTAAAGAGAATGGACCCCTCCCAATCACATGGGGTCACTCTCTACCAGAGTGTGGACATGGCTTTCCGCTGTGCATGGCAATTTTTGTGTATTAAGAGGAATGCCGCTTCATTCAATTGGTGAGAATGCAACCCCATTCTAAGTAATTTTAGGAGGTCTGTTCTCGTAAACAGTGGGGGACCCCATGGATAGGGGATAACAATAACATTTGGTTTCACCCCTCTAATGACTAATGTTGAGTTTTATAAGGTCCAAAGACACTTTTCTTATTTATAGGGCACACGTTAAGGTGTAAGTAACCGTATTTAAGTGCACAGTTTTCAAAAGTGTTGTGACACAACTGTGGCGCAAAACACATAATAGATAAATGTGCAAGCTCCAAAAACCATTTTTTTTGTACAAACAGATAAAAAAAACTGGCACAGACGCAGCAATTTATCTGGGCCATTGTGTCTTAGAAGGATGTGTATGTAGTATAATCCACATTCCTCCGTGCATGTTTCCCCTAAGATATTCCTGTAATCATTCTCTATGTACCCAAGGTGAACTAGTAAAGCTATCTATTTACTTATTGAATGGTAGATTTAATAAAAATGCAGCATTATAGAGTCAGAGTCTCTTCGTTATTTGGTTTAGGACTAGATGTAGGATTGTAAAACAGGAAATTGTCTTTCCAAAACTGTTTTTACAATGAAATTCTTCAGATTTTTCTTCATTGTATGAATGTTCCATTCAGATTTCAGTTCTTTGGAACAAAAAATTGCCACTGCTCACTATTATCGCTAGATGAGTGGACTCAATGGGGCTCATTTACTTACCCGCCAGTGGAGTTCACAGACAGTGCGACAATAATGCACTGTGCAACGATTCACTAAGATCGCGCGCCCGATATCCTGCACGTGTCGCTTCCCCGCTCAGGTCCAACAGAGTCTTCTTTTTTAGTGGTGCATGTAAGTGCATTGGCTTGCGACACAATTTGAAAGTTAAATCCCGAGCGCTCAGTCCGAATCAGTCAGATCATCTGACGGGACGCCCCCCAATTTGCGTGGAAGCCAGCGCAGCTGCGCCACAATCCGATCGCATGTGACACAATCCCAGCACAGACACCTGTTAAATACCTGTCCAAGCTGTGCGATCCCCAAAAAAGACAAACAGTTCTACAAAAGTGCAATACGTGTCCCTTAGTAATTGAGCCCCAATGTTTCCGTTCAGGATCAGGGTAAGGGTGCACCCAGCATGAACCAGACAGCAAATTGATGCCCCTAGCTACTAGCCATGGCTGTGATTGGACAAAGAGACACCCCTGGCGAATCATTGCCATGGCTAGTTACTATGGGTGTTAATTTGCCAAATTGGCAGCCAATCTGGCAAGATGTCCTGGTCGCGCGTGGCAAACACAAACTTCGGTCAAATCTTTGGAAAGTCAATTCTGATGCAGTTCAATATAACAATTTCAAGGATAATACTGTGGGTAGCAACTAAAGAGTTTTTGTTAACACTTCTTTAGTAGACAATATGGAAGCTTAACTGTGTTCTTCTATATACATCCTGATCATGTATATATGAGTACACACACATCAAAATATTACTTCTCTCCATTACTGTCACAACGGGCAGGATACAGTGGTCTGTCAGTCCCATCATCCCCTTCCAAAACACTTGTGACCCATTGAGGAGTGGACTGTGAAGGGATGTACTTGGGTCTTACATGTTTGGATTAAACACATCATAGTAACATGTAATAATACCACTTACATGTGTCTCAGGTTGCTCTAACAGGGCAAAAGTAGTGTCAGGAGGCATCACCCAAACTATTACTGGAGATGAAGTGCCTTTATTCTCTGCCTAAGGTAAGTGTTCACAATACGGGGATAAAGTGATCTAATGACTAGTGTAGAGGTATAGCATATGTATCACAGGCCAAACAAGAAATGTATGAGCATAGAACAACCACCAAATGTGGAACCATGTGCTTGAAAAGAAATAGGTTTTATGAAATCCTGTTTTTGGTTTAATTATTAATTTCACATTGTCGGGAAGAGGCATTTTAGCTAACCTAGTTTGCTCTCTATGCTGGATCATTTCCAGCGAGGCTTTAATTGTTTGGAAACAAGCTGCAGTACTAAGGAACAAAGTTTGTCAACCAAATTTGCACGCATAGAACCAGTATTTCTGGCTTTCTGTGACTATAAATTTGTGTATTACTATAGGTTGTTTCAGTTCTGACTGATTTGGCAAACACGGAAGGCATCCCTGTGAGCAAACAGCCAATCTGCTCCCGTGTGTGCTTTGTATTCTCTGAGAGCAGTTTGGTATGCAGCGTTCTTCGGCTTTAAAACCTTCCGATGTTTACAAGAAATCACGCAAGGTGAGATAAAGATAAGAAAGCGCTCCGATTACAGTGCAAAAATATTCAGCACAAAGAGGAGAAAAACAGAATGATAAACCTATCTGAAAGGTGAACCAAAATAACTTTATCAGTTATGACCGGCCAGAAAACTTTCCAAAACAGGTGTGGTAACTGCAGCAGGAAGAAGTAGGGTTATTTTTTTTGCTAAGTACGAAAACTTGGCTACCACCACACCCGCCACTTTCTAAAAAATATTACACATAAGGCAGAGCCCCTTACACTGCTTTGATATTAAAGGAAAACAACCACGCAAAAAAACTCTTAAAAACCTAGAAATACTCACCTCTGCTCCTCTTCATCTTGATCCTGGCGTTGTCCATTGCTAGTAATAATTGGCAGCATGGAGTGTGGGGACAACATGTCCGGTGCTCAGGGCTGCTATTTATGCAGGCCCCACACTTCCTTGTCTCATTCTGTAAGAATGGGAGAGCACGGTGACGTCACACAAGTGGTGCATATTTACTCCCCTCGTGTGGGAGAGGGAGGTGGCAAGGGCGTGCATAATTAGCAGCCCAGAGCTCCGGACCTCTCGTCCCCGCAATCTGTGCTGCTAAGTATAAGTTTGTTTTCTAGGTGATCCTGGCATGTCAAGACTTGCAACGGACAGCGCTCGGATCAAGATGAGGAGTAGTGGAGGTGAGTATTTTTAGGTTTTTTTAATGTTTTTTTGCATGGTTTATTTACTTTAATAATTCAATGGCTGGAAAATCTTACGCATGAGCTGCTTGTTGAATTGTTGAACATGCACCCACAAATCAGCAAGCCATGGATGAACAATATTAGCACCATTAGAGAAATGATGATGCCAGGGCAGTGGGAGGAATTGTCACGATGAACGACTGGGGTGCACTGTCATAGGAGGAATGGGATGTTACAAAGTGATTCCACAGGAGTGACAACAATGCGCCACAAATGCACCAGCTTCCTAATTTACATATAGGTGCAACAGAGCGCAGGAACCTGGCAGCACACAGCACCTGATCCAGTTGCTGAGATGTAACACGTCACGTATCTCTGCTTATGTTGTATTGTCTGTTTGTACTGTTTTTTTACTGTAATTGCATGTAACCGTATTGTCTGTATGTAACCTATCCCTAACTGTATGTAACTATAGACCTGAATTTCCCCACCAGTGGATCAATAAAGTTGCATCATATTGTATAAATCTCAGGAGTAACTTTTCAGTAAAAAAGGAACTATCATGTTTTACCACTAATATAATTATAATATAAATATAAATCAGTGTCAGGGATTCTGCATGGTTGTGTTATTGGTCAGATTGTGGTGGGGGTGGTGGTAGACTCCCTTTAACCCCTTCTCAATGTATGACATAATAGTACAGCACAGGAAGCAGGGACTTGCCGAAACGTGTTGTACTTCAGAAAGCTGCATATTACAGCTGACACCTGTCTGTAACATCCATCAGAGATTCCTCATCAAAGGCTGTTAAACTGTCTCCCCTACTGCTTCATCAGCACTTCCCCCTCCATCTGCCTGCTGCAATTTTTCAGGAGGAGATTGTAGTGCACAGTATAACATCCTGTGCAGCTACAGAACAGAGGGGCTCTGGTAACACCCCTAGAGCCCTTCAAGCTAATAAACATAATCTTAAAAGTTGATTTTAGAAGAAAGGAGACCGTTGATAACAAATATAAGAATATTACCACAGTCACGGTGCCGGGATCTATCTAGTAAGTGGCCCTGGTTTATCATGATGGATTTTGATGGTAGGATTTCTGTAAAGGGTTACTGAATGTTCAAAGCATAAAAAATATGGATTTGTTGAAGTCCTTTTTTACATCTGGCTAAAATATTTACGGAGAACTAGTGTGAAGTTACCCGTCTGAGTTCCCAAAGACGCTAAAGAGAAGTCAATATTTACTAGGTTCCAATCCCCGGTGATACCAAGCCCTGAAGCCAGTATTGATGCCTGCACCCACTTATCGACTAAGCCTCCTAAAATAGCTTAATAAAGACTGTCTTTTGATTGAAGGCATCAATGTTTAATGCGGCAAAGTTGAAATGAGCGAGAGCTTTTCTAGAATGCGATCAGTAACGTCAGTAGACCTGTCGGGAACATGCCATAAGCATTTATAGCCGTAACCGGTAAGGTCATACGCTCATGATGGTTAAGGTCTCCCTTCCATCTGTGACAGATGTATGCAGCCATATTCAGATCAAAACACAATTTCACATCTCTCATCTCAGTCTTTTATCTACCGAGCACCAACTGCTGCAAGAATCATAGGGTTATACATAACAATGCGACAAACCCATACAAAATAATAGTGATAAAAAAACTGAATGGCCATTGGTTCTTCAGGGAACTTTTAATTTTACTTTCCCTTTATTCAGTCTGCAATTTGTCTAGAATCGTTGAAATCAGTAAAACTACATCAAAATTGTAAAATATCGACTACTCCTCATAGAAAGACATTTTAACTAAGGATAATAGCTGAAAGGAAGGCCTGGCAAGCGACACATTGAATCCCCTCTGTTCTGCCCTGTGTACACTGTAACAAGGAAATGTTTCTGAGAAAGGAAATGAAATCAAAGCTTTTAGAGTTTCACAAATAGACATACAAAATCCTTCAAAACTGTCTTTATATGGGGTTTGTGAGGGTGGGAAGTACAGGGTCCGATATGAGCAGCAATTAAATCAGTGTTAGGATTTTATCTACAGAATCTTATACGATTTTTTTTTCCGTATATCAACAGGACAAGCAAATATAAGAAACTTTGTAACTATGAGATGAGCGGACCCGACGTTCAAGTTTGATTTGGTCATTCGGGTTCGACTGCCTAACCCCGACATATTGCCGGATTGGGGGCCGAACAACAAATCTGGCAAATGGACACCCCTAACAATTAGCCATAGCTGTGATTGGCCAGACGGCTGAACTCGAAAGCCAATCTTGAACGTTGAGTCCGCTCATCTCTATTTGTAACATGAAAGATAGAAAAGTTCTTCTTTCTCCACTTATCAGGCTCCATTCCAGCACCCTCTACCTAAACGAATCAATCTTATGTGATGTCGATCGTGAATCTAAAGAGATACCATTTAACAGGACCTACCACACATTCAGTAGAGGTAGCAGAGAAAAGTGCAATTAAAACAAACACCTTTAATAATAAATCTTAAATGATTATGGATTGGCCACTTACGGGAGATCGATTCTATCTGTAGCCAATACATGTCTGTGGACAGGAAAGAGGAGGAGGTGAGTGACAGAGACACACAGCTGCAGCTAGGAGTAGGTTTTCTATCTCACCTATTTATTTACAGTAATACAAGTACCGTAAATCTACAATAAAGTAGATAAGGAAATTACTGTAAGCATCAGCAGCATGTTTTTCTTTGGATAGGCAATGAGTATTGCATTAGTGTAGCCACAGTTTGTCTTCCAGTACCTCTGCTAAGTAACTTACTGAGAGAGCCACATGCCCAGATTATCATTATGAGTAACAGGAGTGATATTAAAGGGGGTGTACCAGTTATTTATGTTATCCCCTATCCACAGTACAGCCGGTACCCCCAAAAGGAAGGACCACCAGCTTACACAGACAGCCAATGAGAGCGCCTAAGATTGCCAAGCACTGTGACAATTTATGACACTCCCATGATATTGAACGGAGTGACAGGACCCAAGCTTGGCCTGCCGCTCCATCAATTAGTAAGAACCGAACCCAGATTTAACCAGGTCGCTTGGAGGATCGGTTAGACCCTCACCCATCAGATTGTTATCCCCTAAACTGCCGATTGGGGTTAACATGCAAACTTGGTACAAGCCCTTTAATAGCGACCATCAAAACCTCTAAGCAAACACTGAAACATGCTGAAATAATTTTTCTCTTCTCTTTCCGAAGAGTTAAAGGAACGTGATACAGTAACGAACAACAGGATAATATTCCTAGCATCACCAATAAGATTATCAAGCTGATCACCCTCTAATAAATATAGTCCTTTATCTCTTCACTAATCCATGGGGGAGTTCATAGCTCTGCAAAGCTTTGTGTTAACAGTAACTGTATAAGGGTTTATTGCAAAAAAAATCAATATCAGAAGGCAAAGCGGGATAGGTAGATGAATTAAAATTTCACAGTTTATTTGGCATGGATCTATGTCAGTGCTGCACATTTTTTCCTTACGAGTGAAATATGTCATTTATAGGGGAAATAATGAGTTTTCTGTAGCAGTTTGGTAAATGAGGAAAAACACATTTTATGATATTTATTTGCTTCCCTCTGCAGTCTCTATGTGTGTGATCTCCGTGACCTAGCTGCCGCGACTCACTCACGTTCCCCTTTAAAATTTATTGAGAAAGACTACTATGAGTTGATTGCGATTGGCTGTTTTATTCTGAAGATTGCAGCAAACACCCACAGGTAACACCCACTATTGGTGCTAACACTAATTGTGGGTGTTTACCCTTCAAATGCTGCCGGGAAAGCCGCCATGGCTTGGATTGTTGCTCCCCGTAACGTCATCAGGGAGCCATGATCCGTTCTCATGAAGCCTTGTGTCTGTATGAGACTGACAGACCTTTCATTGGGCAGGATCTATAGCTGTCAGAAAACTAATACTGTAGTATTGCAGTATATGGTAGGAGCAATCAGACCCCCTAGGGTTAAAGTACCATAGGGGGCCTAAAAAATTGTAAAAAAAATGATAAAAATAAATAAAAGTTCAAATCAATAAATCATTTCTCGAACATACAATTAGAGCAAGCACTGTTACCTTCATGTGATCTGGTAGCAGGGCTTCATATTCATATGGGAAACTACCTAAAATAGCAAAACAGTCAGGGTGCTCTTACAGGATACCATTGTCACATGGAAAGCGCTACGCTAACAACTTGGATTGCCCTTTCTAAGACAACCCAGAGTTCTAGGCAGGGAAGTCGAGTAAGTTATATAGGGCCTGGAAAGAGGCATTAGACAATCGATCCATATTATACATCAGATGGAACCATATCTAACAACAGGAAAAATCTGAAAACTTATGGCTAGGCTTTGTAATAATCAATGGTACCACAAGGAGAACCAATTAGGAAGTACAAGGAGGGGAGCAAAATAGGAAACACAAAAACAAAAGAGGGCCAAGGCATTAACCCCTTAAGGACGCAGCTATTTTGTAGCTTAAAGGGAACCTACCACCCCGATTCTACCTATAAAGGTAGAAGGGGTGGTAGGTGGATGAATGGGACGTGAGGATAGCCCTTTTTTAGATTTAGCATAAATACGCCATTTTCGATAAATGGGAGAGATTTATGTAGTAAATTGGGAGGCTCCCTATTGTAAGTGTATCCTGTGATTAAACTCTAGAGTGGGGGTTTATCAAACCTTGCATTTCTGATTTTGTACGACGCCATCTTGTTGTTACTGCGCTTCAATGCTTTGTGATTTTTATTTTGAATTAGAAATAGACTACATCTGCAATTTTACCAATTGCTCTTCCGTTTTACATTGTACACCAGTCCTTTGGTAGTGTATGTCTAATGAATAATGTGTGCTACAGACTCTCATTTTGGTCTCGATTCATAGGCAATTAAATATGATATTCCTTTAAAGTTTGAATAACTGTGGCTTTCAACATTAGGACTTAGACACTCGTTGAAGTAGGTGAGAACTCTTGGTTGTGACATCAGCTAAGGGCACTGAAGCCATAGCATGTGAATGTGCACAAGCAGTTCAGCCAATCAGGACACAAATTCAGCCAGTGCTTGTAGACATCTAGAATTCACGTGAATGTGCACAAGCAGTTCAGCCAATCAGGACACAAATTCAGCCAGTGCTTGTAGACATCTAGTGCAGAGCAAGGCAGGGAAGACACAGAGCTGACAGCTCAGAGCATTGGATCTCTGCATCATAGTAAGAAATGATCATACATTAATCTCCTAATCCACAAGGAAAAAGATATATTAAAACATATCCTACATAACTACACTATAAAATACCTACATAGGAATAAAAAGATAAATATATAGCAACATCACAGTTTGGGCCAGATTTATTCGTGATACTTTGTGCAGTTTGCTTCACTTTAAGATCTGAATTTTAAGGCTGCACATCTTCTATTGCTTTCAGATTCAGATCCTGCTAACCAAAGCTGATAACCCAAACTATTACAGCTTTTTCATCTTCTCTATGCTTGGTTCTAAAAATCCATCACTGTGAAATCCCGACATCCCCTATATAGCAATGCTAAATGGTAGATACAGTTCACATTTATAGAACATCATTAGGAATGAAGGTGGCTTACTGAGGCTAAATAACCATCCCAGGGACCAATAATGCTGTTACACAACAGGTTGTGTATAATGAAAGAATTGAAGGGAAAGCTGAGCAAAATTCTAAAGTAATCAGGGCCAGTTTAAGACAAAGTGGGGGCCTGGGCAAAACTGAAACTGGGGCCCCAAAATAAATCTATTTTATGAACAGATAAATGGATAGAATAGACAAATAGACAACAAAAATAGACAAATTATAGGAGATAGACAGATAGATGATATATAGACAGGAGATAGATGATAAGCATCTTCACCCGGGCATTCAACCAAGGGATATAAAAAGAGCAATACATCCTCTGCCGGAAAAAGTCCACATGCAGAGGGCTCCTTTAGGACGGGGGGGGCCTGGGAAAATGCCCTGTTTGCCGCCCCTGAAAGTAATACTGTTTTTTCCTAAATGAGTCTTGACTGGAGAAACAGAGCTTTCACTTTGATTCTTTTATAGTACATATGTGTCTGCAAACTCTGTTTCAGAAGATTCTGTAAAAGTCCCAGTGCAGCATAAAACTGGCAAACCTTGGTATTCTGGGGCTCCTTTCTGGGAAGTCACAGGATGGAGAGCACTGATATTGATCAATTAATCAATCCATAAATATGTTAATATCATTGACATCGCATTTGTATTGTACAAAGACAAACAGTTATAGCTCTCCAGTGTATATCTGGCCTGCCAGGAGTGCCTGTTACTGATGTATAATGATAGCATCACTGAGGCAGGAATTGAAGCCACCCACATCCTTTTAAAAAAAACCTAATATAAAACTTAGTGCAGGTGTGACAAGGGAAGTACATAAATGCCTCAGTCTCTAGGAGTTAGGAGTGTAGTAGCGTTGAGCACAGGACAGCACAGTCATCTGGTTTCTGCATGTGAACATAATTACTTAGTAGTTTGTGGGTATCGTGCAAGATAACGCTAAAAAATGTTATTGGAGTTAATGCTTTATCATGTACCACCACACAAAAATGTAAATATATGGAAATGATAAAAAACAAACTGCAGATCACTCAACGCTCTATTGAGCTGTATTTAATTCTGTAAAGATAATGTCATGCTGTGGTATAAGACAGGTGCTGCCTTCTTTTAATAGGTTTCCATTACCCGCATGTAGGACTATTTTCAGACCCTGCATTGATTCTACATTACCAGGAAATAAACTGATTACAATGGGATTGCTCAGAGTAAATGCTTCTTCAATCTTCTCACAGAGTGAAATTCTACAGTCAATATTATTTCACTTGCATTTATATAAGCATGAATTGAACGCCCCCCTAACTGGATCGCTGTCACAGCCTTAACCTGGAATTTTGTTGTTGATTTCATGTTTTGGGAGCAGCACGGTGGCTTAGTGGTTAGCATTACAGCCTTGTAGCGCTGGGCATCTGGGTTGAAGTCCCAAGGTCAACATCTGCAAAGAGTGTGTATGTTCTCTCACTCTAAAACATACTGGTAGGTTGATTAGATTGTGAGCCTCATTGGGAACAGGGACTGATTTGGCAAGCTCTGTGCGGCGCTATGTAAATAAAAGAATTATTATTAATGTTTTTTTCTTTTCTGTCCATCATTACGTGGGCTCTCATCCTGCCATTTCACTGTTAACAGCATTAAGTGGTGTGCTTTACAGCAGCTTCATGGCCATAAGCCGCAATAGACAGGCACAGAGTGGATTTGTTTTAACCCCTTACTAACACACCTGTTTTTCACCTTTTTCTTTTCTCTATTTTTCTTAAAATAACATACAAAATTATCAAATATTGGTGCAATACATTTCAGAACTATTATCATTCCAATATTACATACCAAAGAGAGATTTTTGTCACATTTTATCCTTAACTTCCCTCCCCACTCCCCACCCTCCCCGGCCAGTCAAGTAGAGCTAAAAAAAAACCTTAATGATCAAGTTTTTATAAGAAATCCCTTCTACAAGCTACAAAGTTTTTATTTTTTCATCATTGTAGTTATATTGGGTCTTGTTTTCGGGGGCAAAATTTTAAAGGTATATTAGAAACTTTAGCAAAGCTTCCTTATTTGCTTGCTCTAGATGTCTAGGGCTGCCACACTATGCAGGAAAGAGAAATATTTCTTTACAGGGAATCAGTTAACAGTATTGTACATACAAAGCGGCAGACAGTGTTAGGCAGCAACCCTGAAGACCCATGTAACTTTGACAAGTAAAGTTATAATTCAGCGCTTGCAAGGTGCTTTCGCCTGAAGAGCTTTCTGCTCTCTGCTCTGTGCTGCTCCACTGCCTCCCCCCTCAGCTAAGAGTAGGAGTAGTATTAGGATTTTGGTTGGATACTTTTAGCAGAGGAAAGGGTCTGTGGAAAAGCTCAATGCAAAGAGCAAAAAAAAGCTTTCCACACTGACAGACCCATCCAGGGCACTTACTGGGGCTGCAAACCTGGATTAAAAATTCACTTTTCATAGTCCTACAGGGCCTATACCTGGTGCTGTCTGCAGTTAATTATTGTCATTACTGATGATGGATTCCCTTTGATGAAACAATGGGGCTTATTTACTAAGGGTCGCGGATCGCACTTTCGTCAGCCTGTTCACGGTTTTCTGGATTTGTGCAGCTTTGACAGGTATTTAACAGGGGTTTGGGCTGGAACTGTGTTGCATGCGATCGGATTTTGGCGCAGCTGCAATGGCTTCTATGCGACAGAAATCGGGGGGCCGGGCCGTCAGATGATCCAACTGATTTGGACAGAGCTCGGGATTTAACATTCAAATTGTGTCGCAAGACAATGCCCTTACATCCACCAGGAAGAAGAAGGTGAACTCCAACGGACCTGAGCGGGGAAGCTACACATAAAGGATCTCGGGCGCACAATCTTACATCATGAAGAGGGAGGGGGAAGTGCTGAGGGAGCTGGTGCATGAGAATGTCTAACTGTAAATCTGTAGCATGGAGGGGGTCTATTAACAATAGTAGCCGAACATGAGGCTACATGAGGCTACTAGTCGCGGCTACTCCACGCCCCAGTAGCCTTGTTCCTCCGCCTACCATTTCATCTTCGGCGCGCAGCACCTCGTACCTGCGCACCCTCGTCCTAGTCCCCGAGGCCGGAGCTACTGCACATGTGCAGAAGGCCACAGATGCCGGGGAACTCGGACGAGGGCCGAAGATTAAATGGTAGGCGGAGGAACAAGGCTACTGGGCGCGCGGAGTAGCCGCAACTAGTAGCCTCATGTCCGGCTACTCCACACCCCAGTAGCTGCATAAAAAAATTTACATATTCTGACATTAAAGTTTTCTAAAAGACACCCGGGACGTGAGGGTTAGCCCAAAAAAGGGCTATCCTCACGTCCCATTCATCCACCTACCACCCGTTCTACCTTTATAGGTAGAATTGGGGTGGTAGGTTCCCTTTAAGAACACCCGACTTACAGACGACCCCTAGTTACACCCGACTCTGGATTTTGGTAATTCACTGTACTTTAGCCCTAGGCTATAATAACTGTTATCTTTATTCTATGGGTCGATACGATTACGGAGACTTGAATATATTTTCTTACGTTTTACTAAATTTGTCAAATAAAACCGTAATGTGGGGAAAAATCTATCATTTTTGCATCGCCGTCTTCCAAGTGGCATAACATTTTTACTTTTTTGGTTACGGAGCGGGTTGATGGCTTGCTTTTTGCAGGACATTTTGTACTTTGCACCAGTATCATTCTGGAGTACATATGTTTTTTTGATCACTTTTTATTGCATTTTTTGTAAGATTGAATAGGTAAAAATGATAATTTTTGGACGGTTTAAAATTTTTTTTTTTTTTACCTGCGTTCAATGTACAGTTTCAGTAATGATTTACTTTTATTCTACGGGTTGTTACGGACACGGATACTATATATGTGGGGTTTGTGTTATGATTTAGGCTTTTTTTTGGGTTATATGTCTCTTTATGTTATGGGGCTTATGGGCATTTTTATTGATTTATTACTTTTTTTTATTGAATAACATTTTTTTTTTAACTTTTTCACTTTTTCCACCATGGGACATGAACAAGCAATCATCTGATTGCTTGTTCATGATAATACTCTGCAATACTCATGTATTGCAGGGTATTAGCAGTGTCATCTATGCACATGCACAAACGGTGCTGGGGGGCCGATCGTGGGGGAAAGACCCCCCCAGAGGCATGTTAGATGCCACGGTCGCTCTGACTGCGGCATTTAATGGATTACACATCCGCGATTGGAGCCGACTCTGACCGCAGGTGTTACCCCGGGGTGCCAGCTATTAGTTATAGCTGGCACCCCGTGTTTGCCGATGCCGGTTCGGCTCCGATCCAGAGCCAAGCCGGCATCATCTCAGGGGTGGATATATCCGCCGCTGAGCGCTAAGTCACTGCGCTCAGCGGAGGATATATATCCGCCGCTGAGCGGGAAGGGGTTAAATTTCCTTTATGTTAATTTCTAGTATGGCAATGTTGACATGTTTTAACTTATTGAATATAAACTAAAATTTAATAATGATAGAACTTAAAAAAGAACTGCACTCAATTTGGCATCTACCGTAAATTATGTCACCACATTGTAGTATTAAAAAAAAACAAAACACATTGGGGGTAATATACTAAGGGCCCGAATCGCTTTTTTTCGTCAGGTTTCCACGATCCACGATCGGATTGTGGCGCATGGCGCCGGCATGCATGCAACGGAAATTGGGGGGGGGGGGAGGGAGGGCGTGGCCGTTGGAAAACCCGACGGATTCTGAATAAACGCGGAATTAAAAAAAAAAATGTGTAGCTTGACACGCACTTACTTGCACCCACGATAGGATAGTGAACTCCGGTGAACTCCAGTGGACTTCAGCGCAGCAGCGACACCTGGTGGACATTGGGCACACTACCTAAGTGAATCGCCGGAAGACCCGAATCCTCGACAGAGAACGCGCCGCTGGTTCGCAACAGGACCAGGTAAGTAAATGTGCCTCATTATGTCCACTTTACTTGACTGTTATCCATACAGGGCGCAACTCCATTCAATCAACGACCAAACTAAGCAAGTGAAAGTGTGATCACACGCTACCTGCGGCTATTTGGAGGACATATCTCCTTTCTCAATATGCGTAGACACTCTCACCCAGCACAACCCTTGGCTCGAGGATTGACTGGAGGCTAATATCTGTAATAAAAAAATCACCAAGCCTGAGCTATTAGCTGAAAATAACTATGGAGCAAAGTACAGGAAGTCCCCGGGTTACGTACAAGATGGGTTCTATAGGTTTGTTCTTAAGTTCAATTTATATGTAAGTCAGAACTGTTACGATTTTAGAATAGTAACCCCAGCTAAAAATTTCTGGTTTCTGTGACAATTGGATTTTAAAAATGTTGGGTTGTCATAAGAACCAGGATTAATAATAAAGCTTCATTACAGACGCCTGTGATAACTGTTACAGCTGATTATTGTAGCCTGGGGCTAAAGTACAATAAATTACCAACATCCAGAGGTCCGTTTGTAACTAGGGGCCGTCTGTAAGTCGAGCGTTCTTATGTAGGGCACCGCCTGTACTTGGCCGCGTTCTCGAAAGTCCAATGTAATGTAAATGTCTACATAAAAATGTAGACCTGTGTATTGGATTTTATACTTCTTTTACTCTCCATATTTTGTGTGATATAGTTTTGCAGCTTAAGTTTTACTTTATGAACTGATGACATCTAAAACAAAAAAAAAAGAGTGAAGGGAATTTAACCCTGCCTCCAATTATTCCCTCCGCTTTATGCAATTCTTTAAACTGTTGTACCCATAGAAACAAAGTAAGGCAGCAGCCAGTTGCGTTGAACATCCTGTGGAAGTATGGTGGTCAGGAGGACCTAGATGACCTCCTGTGTCATGGCTTGTTTCCATAGTAACGGCAATGCAGTCAGAGGGCGGACGAGTGATCGGAGTGCGAAGAGTTGAGCGGTCACGCCAAACCACGGCAGCAGCTTCAATGTATACAGCGCATGAAAGGAAACATTAAAATAATAGCAAGGGAAGAAAATTAAATTAATGTAAACACCAAGGCAACAAAGCTGAGCCTCCCGAACATGTCACCGCATTAAAAACGTCTCAGTATGGCCTCGCACGGTCAAGTACCTACCCACAGGTAAATGATTAAGCCATTTAACAAAGCTCTAATGCACGGTTAGGGGCGAAAAAGTAAAATCCTATAGAACTGGGGGGGAAAAAACAAGGCATAAAATAATTTCAGGTTTTGCGGAAAGCAAAATTGTAAAGGGGGTGATAAAAGTTTTAGTCGTGTCACTGTGAAGGTGTGGGAACGTGAGGTGGCCCTTCCCTTGTTATTGTGCCTTTGTCATGGAGAAGGGTTTCTGATGTTTAAACAAAATTCACTTCCAGACAAAGGGAACCTGAGTAAATAGGTGACACAATTTTTGAGTTATCGTCGCATTTATTTGAGTTATTCGACACCTAAACCACCCACGTGAAAACCGCCGTTATCAACTACTAATTCACAGGTGTCTGAGACACATTATATAGCACCTTGTAGTCCATATGGAGGCTTTACAGCCAGGTCCTGCTGGATAGGGGGCTACCGGTGCTCCACAGTGGAGCGGCACTGCTGGACTCAACATTTGTTACATTGTGGAATATTTGTTATGTAACAATACATGAAAAAAGCTGGAACCATTTATTTATATAGGGCTTCTTAGGCTCCATGCACATGACCACACATGATCCATAGAGCCTCAGCGCTGTATAAAGATGGGAGGGATGCTCACGGCCTTAACCCCTTAAGGACGCAGGGTATTTTCGCTAATTTCTCGCTCTCCATCTTCAAAAATCCATAACTTTTTCATTTTTCCGTGTACAGACCTGTGTGAGGGCTTATTTTGTGCGTAACAAATTTTGTACGTACACGTGATGTTATTTATTATTCCATGCCGTGTACTGGGAAGCCATAAAAAAATTCCAAATGTGGAAAAATTGAAAAAAAACTGCACGTGCGTCACGTTCTTGTGGGCTCAGTTTTTACGACTTTCACTCTGCGCTCCAAATAACACGTCTGCTTTATTCTTTGGTTCGGTGCGATCGCAGTGATACCACATTTATGCAGGTTTTATTGCGTTTTAATACATTTTCAAAAATTAAACGAATGTGTACGAAAAAGAAAAAAACATTTTTTCCATCTTCTGACGCTAATAACTTTTTCATACTTTGGTGTATGGACCTGGGGTGTGTGTCATTTTTTGCAAAATGAGCCGACGTTTTCATTGCTACCATTTTGAGGTCTGTGCGACATTTTCATCATTTTTTATTATATTTTTTATGTCATCTAAAAAAGGTGTAAAAGTCGCGTTTCGGACATTTGGGCGCTATTTGCCGTACCGGAGGTCACCGTCGTCAATAACTGTTTTTATATTTTGATAGATCGGGCATTTTCGGATGCGGCGATACCTAATACGTCTGTGATTTTTACTATTTATTATATTTTATATCAGTTCTAGGGAAAGGGGGGTGATTTTATTATTTTTTCACAATTTTTTAAACTTTTTTTTTCCCACTATTTCTTAGACCCTCTAGGGTACATTAACCCTAGATGGTCAGATCGCTCCTGCCATATAGTGCAATACAACTGTACCGACCGCGGGTGATAGCGTTTGGTCTTTGCTGCAATATGCAGCAAAGCCCATCTCTGTATGAAGAAGGCTCAGCCCGTGAGCCTTCTTCATACAACCTTCACAGCGTGAAGGGGTTAAAGGGGTTTTCCCACGAACTAAAGTTAGGTCCTCTCCACGGGATAGGGTCTAACTTGGTGATCAGTGGGGTCTCAGCGATGAAACCCCCACGGATCACGAAAACGAGGGGTCCAATGTACCTCAGTCGGACCCCTCGTTGCTCCGTCAGAGTAATGAAGCAGAAGGCAGCATGGAGCTGACGGAAATTGCAGAGCACCGCGCTCACCGATCTCTGTCAGCTCCATAGAGATTAATGGGTCATGAGAGTAGTAGAGAGGGTAATGGAGAGTAGAACGGTCATGCGCGGCCGTCTGCTCCATTACTCTGACGGAGCGACTAGGGGTCCGACTGATGTACCTGGGACCCCTCTTTCTTGTGATCTGTGGGGGTCTGAGATAAAGAGCACAAGGGGTCCCAGCATGTACCTCAGTTGGACCACTCGTTTCTCCCGGAGATTAATGGAGCAGACGGCCACGCATGACCATTCTGCAGAGTTGATGGAGATTGCCGGTTTGCAGTCCATCCGTGTACATGTAGCCTTAGAGAATGATCTATCCTGGAGGTCATATTAACCAGAGGTCAGCTCTATGGGATGATCAGGGGCCCCAGAAGTTGGATACAAGAACATCTATCCCCTAAATATATTAAATGTGAAAATATCTTCAAACAAGATTGTAACTGGGTAAAGTCACAATGAGAACTCTCCCTCCACAAATGTGATTTCAGCCAAGATCTGAGTTAACTAGTTCAAGGTCCAAACTTTGTCCTCCGTTCATGACTAGCCTCTGTAACGCACCCCCTCCTGAGCCCTTCTGGCTCATTAGCATCATTTTAAAAGTTGATTTTACAATGAAAGTGGCGATGGATATAACAAATATAAAAAGATTACCACAGCCACAGCAACTGGATCTATGAGTCCTATTTGGCCTGAGATGAGTGAATTTTAGAGGCTGCAGGGCAAGTATTATTTATGTCCCTATCTTTGCTTCTTTGATACCAAGATGAATGCTTTTGGTGTCATATTAAAGATAATATTTTCATCTTTCAGATCACATCAAGTTTGTGGTCCTGTGAGCTACAGGAGATAAAAAAGGTGGGATTTGGATTTTTATCTGCAACTAAGGCTACATTCACACGATGTATGCCCGCCGTACCGTAGTACGGCGGGCATACATCGGTCCTGCCGAGAGGAGCAGGGGATGAGCGCTGCTCACCCCCGCCCCTCTCCATAGGAAGATACGGCGCACGGCGCCGTATCACGGGGAAATATAGGACATGTCCTATCTTTTCCCGTGCTATGGAGCGGTACGGTGCCGCCCGTACAGGGCCGTGAGCTCATAGGAGTGTATGGGGGACGTATATCGGCCATATATACGTCGGCCGTATATACGTCCCCCATACATGTGTGTGAATGTAGCCTAACAGTTTCAACCTTTGTACATGTCCATATCTCTTGTTCTGTAGGTTACAGGACATCAAAAGATCCAAAATATGGGATTCTTATCTTTAAGAATGTGTTTCTAGATTCTATAGAACAGAAGATAGGGGCATCAAAAGTAACACTTCTCCTGCAGCCTCTAAACCTGATTTATCATTGGCAAAAATTACTCTTCTCTGCTCATGTTCACATGACTATAGAGTAATTTTTTTACAGGTATATAGGTGAGATTTCACATAAAATGACATTCCATACTGTAGCTGAGTAAGCTGGTAGATTAGTGGGGTAAAACCTGGTGATAGGTTCCCTATAAGAACACACAACTTACAGTCGATTCCTAGTTACAGACGGACTTCTCTGCCCGCTGTGACCTCTGGTGGAGCTCTCTGGATGATGGTAATTTAGTAATATTTAGCCTCAGGCTGCAATGATCAGCTCTAAGGTGTTTGCATTGCAGGTTTATTGTTAATCCTTGTTCCTGTAACAACTCAAAATGGTGAAAATCAAATTGTTGCAGGGACAAAATAAAATATGGCTGTAGTTACACTTACAAAATAGACCTGTCCCTACTTCCATACATACTGTATTAAACTTAAAGAGGACCTGTCATGGCAATTTGACACACTGAACCACCAACAGGTCCATATGGACCTTCATTATGTCCCTCCTAGACTGCTAGTAAAATAAAAAAACTTTATACTTAGTTCCAGTGTTCCGTTCAGTGAAGTGAAGCTGGCGTACTACATTGCGGCTTTACTGTGCATGCGGCGTAGTTACAGCGCTTAGGGTGCAGTGCTTTATTGATGAGTCTGATGCGCCTCATCGGCTTCATCTCTAGGTAAGTATAAAGTTATTTTTTCATTGCAGCCACAGAGGGACTTGGAAAGCGCAATTTGGCACAATAAACCACAGGTCCTCTTTAAGAACAAACCAACAGAATCTTGTTCTGTAACCCAGGGACTGCCAGTCCTTGTATACTTTGCAGGTAATGTCAGCAGGTCAAGAGAAGTTGATGCTGTGGCTCAGGCAAAGAATGAGACAAACAAGGGTTAGGTAAGGCAGAGTCCTAGTTCAAAGGGTTGACCACTAATGAAAAACTGTACCCATGTAAAGGTTCTCTATTGCCAGCAAGAGCCGAGGGACACATGACCAGTTAGCGGCAGGACTCGGCACTTCCTGTGACATCCCATGTCCTGCTGGCTCCTGGCGGATGGAGGACGCTGTGCACTAATAAATGTGTGCACGCCTCCTTCCATGATAACCACTCCCATATCAGGGCTGAGGACATCCTGCCGGCAACAGAGAAACTTTATGAAAAATATGGGCAAGCTTTAACGGGGGCTGAAATTTAAGAATTACGAGATTGAATGGGAATTCTCATCAGGCGGACTCACTAATGGAGAAGATAGATTTGAGGACTTCCGCAGGTGATTGCTGACTGCATTGCACCTGAATGTAATTTGGAGGTAAAATCAACGTTTTACTCTCAACATTAAAATGTACGTTGGTGCATTGGAGGTAGAGACTAATGTAGATAGACATTAGGTTTAGTTTTTGCATTTTTAACATTTTAAGGGAAAAAGTAGGTGTCTGCCTCCCAGTGACAGACAAAGCAGAAGACATGGCAGATATGGTATCCAATGGATCATATCCTGTACAGTACGGGTGCAGAGATTCCTGCAGATGTTCTATTACATATTTAAGAAGATAATAATGTGTGCATGAGGTCTAAGGCATTGAGGGATTCAAATATTTATTAAAAATGCATCATCTGCACACAGACCTTTATGTAACAAGATGTATATGAATATTGTTGAAAATTGCACCATAACTTCCAAGTGACATTGGGACATTGTTTTAATTTTTGACATATTAAATCTTTCCAGGTGTGATACTGGACGTCCATTATAACACACACTTTAGGTATTTCTCTATATATTCATAGTATATATTCTGCTTCCTGCAGATCACTTATCAGCCTTGTGGTGCAGACTGGGTCAAGGTCAGCAGAGACATCTTTTTTTATCATTATGGTAGGGGAACTAATGAAAGCTTTATTGTATTGCTATAGATGTAGATAAGAATAAATAGCAACACTATACATGTAGATAAAGCACTGTATGCAGCTATAAAGCCAGTCTCTAGAGAGTGTATATTAAATGTTTATGCCCATTTATTTAAATTTCTTCACACTGTTGCCTATACAAAGGATCTGTGTAATTCCATTATAAATGAACCACTATAACGTTTCTAAATGTTTGTAACAGTTTGTGCTGTAACTTTCCAGTTCACGCTGGTAGCCGGATGCCATTATATCCTGGTGGTCTGTTCAGGTTTGCATTTCTAATTTGTGTCTGTGTTGTTCTGTTTTTGTTTCTCCAAACCAGTGGTTTAGGCTTCTAAGTTCTGAATTATGTTGATATGAAGCTATTCCTGACAATTTTATCTCAGCCTCATTGCCTGGGGGTCAGTGTACTATACACATAGTTATAGTACATTTGCTGTTATGTCTCAATTTACCTTTTTCTAAGTCTGTTAGATTCTTACTGTTCCTGATTACCCACTGACTTGAACCATTATAACCATACCTAGAACCTGAACTGCTTCCTTGGTGAAAACCCTAAGGCCCCTTAAACACTAGCGAGTGTGATGCGTCCAACTTGTGTCACACTTGCAACGTGTGCTGGCTGGAACTTCTGTCCCAAACTCTGAGCAACAAGAACTGAACCCAGCATGTCACATCAGTTCCAGTTGTTAGCTTTCGGGCTGGATGTTCCTTGCTGTGAGTATGTTGCCAGTTGGACTCATCACACTTGCTAGTATGTAAAGGACCTTGGTTTTAGACCATACGCCCTTATTTTGACCTGTGCACCTTCCATTGCAAGACCTTGATCCAGTTCTTGTCACATCATCACTGCTGCCAACCCTAATCCAACTGGTGACTATACTGCTCTACTGGCATAGTACACTTCTCCTTGCAAGGATTGCTTACAGCGGCACGGTGGCTGAGTGAGTGAGTAGCACTTCTGCCTTGCAGCACGGGGGTCCTGGGTTCGAATCCCACCCAGGGCAACATCTGCAAAGAGTTTGTATGTTCTCTCCTTGTTTGCGTGGGTTTCCTCTGGGTACTCCGGTTTCCTCCCACACTCCAAAACATACTGGTAGGTTGTTTAGATTGTGAGCGCCATGGGGACATGGACCAATTTGTCATGCTTTGTACAGCGCTGCGTAACCTGTGTGCGCTATATACATAAAGAATTATTATTATTATTGCTTTGTTATACATATATATGGATATATATATAAAGTGTTGGACTGGCGCACCAGAGTACCAAAGGATCCTCCGGTGGGCCCTGGCTCAACCCAATACTGAACCCAATAGGTCCATCAGAAAACACTACAATTTGGAGGCTGCTAGAGTATATTTCCTGGGGGATAATGAAGAGTGGGCCCCCAAATTGATTTTCTCTGGTGGGCCTAAGGAAACCCAGTCCGACTAGGACGCTTAATATCAGACATGCGGCACCCCCACAGATCAGCTGTTCTCAGAAGCAGAGAATGAAACAGGAAGCAGACAGCGCCACTCTCTGTGTAGTGGTTGAGCCCAGTCTCTGCAGCTTTGCTCCCATTCCGAAAATAAAGGAAGTCTGACCAAAAAAAAACGGAGCCGCCTGCTTTCCGTCCATGCTCAGTTTGTCAGCTGCTCAGAGATCAGAGTTGAATCCCTACAAAGGACATATTTTACTGATCTAGTACAAATATTTTTAGCCAGAAAAGCCCCTTCTATCTGTCTGCATTCCCAAAATTGAAGTCACAATTTTAGAAAAATGTGTGCAAAGCTATGAAATTGTTATCTGTCACGTACCAAAACCTCATCCTAGTGTAATGGAATGCAAGGAAATTTCGAAGAACAAGGCATCTATCCACAAAGTATCATTTTTGTTTTAATGATGTATTTTTTGTATTTCTAATAGTATGCAAAGAAGACTTTACTTGGACTGTATATTCTTTTGTCCATTACTGTCATATAATGAAGACTTGTCTATAGGATGACTTTTTCATAGGTTTGTTTTGCGTCATGACACCCGGGAGATATGTTTCATAACACACTTTCATCTCAAACCTAGTTTTCATCTTCCATTTAAAGGGACTTGCTAGCTATATGTTAACACAGAAATATTTCTGAAAAAAGTAACATACAGGAGGTTTTTAGAAAATCCCAACTCCATTTTTAAAATGGATTTGCTGTCTTGGCCTCGTGGTTACATCCAGACAGTAACACTGCATGTAACTAGTCCTGTTGTCAGGTCAGAGAAGTAAGTTCAGTAGTATGCAGTCTAGTCAATGCTCTGGGAGCTAAACAGCCTGGATTGCAGACTGATATATTGTAGCAATATAGCAGATAGATCTGTGCAGCTGTGTATTTGTCTAGCACACAATTTATTGTCTACATTGGATACCATTATATCCATAGGCCGCAAACCCTGTATATACCTGGCCCAAATCTGAGCTGAGAGGGGAAACAACCGAACAGCAAAGCCTGGACTCGAGTGAAACATTATTATGAAAAGCTAGCTGACGCTGCTCACAGAGCATTATCTAGACTGGATCTAGACTGGATAATATTAATAATAATCTTTATTTCTATAGCGCCATCTAATTCCATAGCGCTTTACAAATCATAGTTGTATCCATTAGCTGCAAACATAACTATTCCAACCCTCAGCTGAGATGTGGATATAGATGTATCCAGTCTAGACCTTCCACAGTCTGAAGGCGGGACTGATACATTAAAACAAACTATAAGCAAAATCTGGCGACTTGTGTAGCTCACAGAACATTGTAGAGACGAGATACAATTCAATCTAGTTCAGAGCAGGATGCACTATGTACAGGATGAGGCTATATGCACACGACCTTGTTCTGTTCTTATGCAAGAATTGGATCTGTAGTCTGTTTTTGCAGTCCTTATATCATCAGTGTGTAATCAGTGTGTAATCAGTGTGTCCAATGCTTTTGCAAAAACAATGGAAGGCTGGCAAATGAGGTCACTAGCTTGACGCAACCTCTTGAAGGGTCACATGATTGTGTTAGCGATAAACTGATACGCAAATATATTTGGTGCCCGGTTGAACCCCATGCAGTGTCTGTATTTTTCGCTTTCCCCTAGAATCCTTGGGGAAGGATATGTCACCATATCTTTGTATGACACACACCACTGTAGTTTCTGCAGCCCCCTATGTGAGCCGACTTCCAGAGCTGCATTTATTTATTCTTTATTGATATAGCGCACACAGATTACGCAGCGCTGCACAAAGCATGTTAAATTGGTCCCTGTCCCCCATGGGTCTCACAATCTAAACAACCTAACAGTATGTTTTGGAGTGTGGGAGGCATTCGGAGGACCTAGAGGAAACCCACGCAAACATGGAGAGAACATACAAACGCTTTACAGATGTTGGCCTGGGTGGGATTCGAGCCCAGGACCCCAGCGCTGCAAGGCAGAAGTGCTACTCACTCGGCCACCGTGCCGCCCATGTTATGGAGCAGGTCCTATTCCTGCCTGTTTTTGCGGCCAAGGCCTCTGCTATTGCAGAACTCACCTCTGGATGACACACGGACCATAAACAGCGGACCACAGGATCGCTGTTTGTGTCCTGTAACAAGCTTGAATTAACCTCATAGTATATTAGAAAGTTGGGTGATGACATATGTGCAAAGTAATTCTTTACATTGAGCCAGAAAACCCCTTTAATCCCAATTTTTTCTATCCCTCCATATCTTCTTTTCCAGTCTCTATACCATAAGTAATATAATATAATGCTGAGCACTACGGAAGATAAAGGCAATCATTATCATGATAGAAATACAGTCAAAAGAGGATTGTAACAAAAAAAACAGCAATGATTGAACTATATTTCCCAGCTGCAAACCTCGGTTTATATTTTATTAACTATATTTACATAATATTTTCTGATGTTTTCTTTTCCTTTATGCGCAGTTATACACAATGCATATTGTGCTGCAATTATTTTTCCAGCACCGCGTCAATTCTGCCCTGTGATCTATTATATATAACGCTGCGTGATGCTGTAGTCTCCTAATATGCATTATGTATTATGTAGTAAATTTCTTAATTTCAGCGTCATCATAAGCTTTAAATAATGTGCGGCTAGCGGTGCAGAACAGGGCTGATCCAGCTCCGCAGAAGCTAATGAAGTCCTATCAGGTCTAGTTACTTATGTGCCTTACAGTGGATCGCCGCAGCGGCTTATTTTGGTGCTTTTTAATGTATATGAAAGCTATGGAAAGCACATGACTGCTAAGGCACATCTCTTGAAACGATAGGAAATGTAGCAGCCTAAATCTCCATAGTGACAGCCAATCACCACAAGCATGCCTTTCGAGCCTGAAAACTGAAGAAGAGAATGAAAAGATTTCAATTCTATAAATTGGTCCCCATCCCCCCCACCCCGAGCCGTCCACCAATTATTGTCCCATTAACACCTGAGAATGATTACATAGCATAAAATAGGTGCTCATGTTATAGCTGCAGAGAGCAGGCGGAGAAACACGCTGCCCTTGTGTCGGTGACTGCCCTTCGCTGCACACCCAGAATCCAAATCAATATCTATAAAAATCTAAAACGACTTTATCACCAAATGAAACCATTAAAAATTCCTGGGATGCAGAGGAATAAAAATCAGGGACCTTAAAACCGGGCAATTTATAGAGCATGAAATCAACAGCAGCAGGGAGTTAATGCAGGCATTAATGCAGAAACACCAGATACTTCCTTTCCAAAATCAAATTTTAGAAGCTTCGCCAGCGTTACATTGTATCCAAAGGAGGATATTTGCAAACAATGTTGCAGCGGAGGAGGCAGTAGCTTTTCTATATGCTCACACACGTGATGCATTATATATATATATATGGATAAAATATCTATATTTTGCCGTTTGACCAGCTGCTTTTAGCTTATGTTAATGTCACTTGAGACTGGGGGATGGGCACTCAGTTCATGCTACCAATCTCTCTTCCTCCAGATTTTTTTAAGTGCGGCAGCCCTTGCGAGATATCACACAATTATAAGGCTCAACACACATTGCATTTCGTTCTCCATAATGAAATTATATTTGCAGGAAATAGTTTTTTAAGGGAATTTAATCATACACCAAAGTCAAAAGCCAGAAATGACATCTCCAAACAATGTACTGCAATCTAGCGTGACCTTTCCCAAATGAACGTGAGCTTTGCTTAGGTCCTCTCCATGCTGTCACCTGTGGCTGAGATGAAGACATCTGTAAAATGCAGGACTGAATTTATTAATGGATTAATTGACTAATTAGTTTGGTCCAGATGTTGAGTGAGAAGATAAATTAGCTGTTTAGGAACAGGGAATTAATGTGGGGTTGGAAGGGTCTGTTGCGAGGGAAACGGTCACTTTTGTGATATAATTGCATTAAATGAATGTCATATGTTTCAGGTGCCGTGTGTATAAAGGGGTCTTGGTAGTCCTGTAGCCATTGAAGTGGCAGAGATGTTGAATTTACACACAACAGAACGTACTGTGAATATCAGCAAAGTTTTGTACTAATATTTGTAACCTTTACTTTTATAGAGGTGGAAGCTGCTGATAAAACTGCTTAAAGCGTGCCATGTAAATATATAGAAAAATGTAAAATTTTCTCTGCTTGCAAGCACCACTAGGGGGTGCTCAGAATCTGCCTGCATACTATTTATACACTAACCTGTAAAATAACATAAAATGCAGTACGCCCAATAGCTCCCCCCTGTGGTTGATATAAGGATGCAGAATTTTGAAAAGCAATACAGTAATGTTTTTTATTCTTTCAGTTTATTCTATCGGTTCAATACCAGTCAGCTGGTATTATTAGAATTAAGAGGATATCCAGCAAATTGATGGCATCAGGACAGACACTAACGATTAACATCGATCATCTGATTCTGATTACTTCTTGCACAGGAATCAACGCAATGGAACCACTAAATGGTTCTCTTTAGTTTTCAGTGAATCAGAGACTTTCTTTATTTGCCAAACATGTGCAACATTTTGACACTGTTTTTTTCTGGACCACTCGGCAATAGCAGTCAGTGTTCTGGAGCTGGTTCTGGTTCTGGTTATCCTCCGTGGCTGACTGTTATGTGATCAGTATGGACGGCATGACAATGGTAGGTAATGACTATGCCCCACCACAAGACATAGGTCGCAGCCACGTCCAATGTCAACATTGTCAACCCACTGACGCTTATCCGTATTATGATTTGTGCTCTGAGTCTGCGTTCACATGTGGCATCTACATTATGGTTTGAAATACAATACAACAGCAAAGTAGGGGAGATATTCCTAATTACTATGTTAACATTTGTGTTTACTAGATGTAAACATTCCGGTAACACTGGGGGGGAATTCATTAAGATTGGCGTTTTGGAATCTATGGCCATGTGCATGAGTCCTTAGTAGTGAAAGGGGACGTGCACAAGCATGTGAAACAATGGCTAGAACACGTCCCAAATTAACTTATGTGTGATTTAGCCCTAACTTTCCTAGATCGTCTACAATCAGACACATATATGAATGGTTGTCCCCCTGGAGATGTGCCATCTGTGGGCATGGAGGCGTAAAGGTGGATGTGCCCTGTGGTGGAGTGTGCTGGAGCGAGGAATTCCTGCCCCTCTACAGCCTTCAAACATCAGCCCTCTTGATCACATGAGCTTATGAGGATGAAGGGGTGAGACAAGAGGTAAATGAGATTTGTACAATGGTCCATCCTTTCTTTATAATGGAACAATATAAAATAATTTAATAATTAAAAATTCTGCTGCTTGAACCAGCCATCAGCCGCCATCTTATTTACAAGGTCCAGGGTAAAAGTGACTGCAGAGAAGCCTGGAGCTTGATATACATCTGGTGTTTGCCCGATCACAGACGGGAGATTTTACGATGACGTTTCATGCAGTTAGCGAGTGTGATTGGTTTGCCTAAAGAAATGGATTTTAAGAGCACATTTGAAACTTTGGAGGAGGTTGTATATTAGTCTGAGAGTCCGGGGAAGGGCATTCCAGAGAATTGGTGCAGCTCGGGAGAAGTTCTAGAGATGTGCATGAGAGAATCGAATTAAGGTAGAGATTAATCTAATATCACTGGCAGATTAAGCATGGTTTGGGTAATAGATTGAGATGAGAGGAGAGAGATAGGGAGTTCAGCATTATTCAGAGCTTTGTGGATGAGGGCTATTATTTTAAAGTGCCTAAAAGTTTGCAGGTTATAGCGCTATTCTACACCAGGTAGGACTTGACGTAGAATTGTCCGCTGGGGCAGCCGCTTGCCAGATACTTCAGGAGACTGGACACTTGCGCCAGAGGGACAGGGGCTTCATCATTCGTTGGCATAAGATAAATGTCCCCCCTGTCTTGGCACAGAGGACATAAAAATACTTACCCCGCTGCCCCCCCCCCCCCAGTTCTATAATACACAAGCAATTTTACTCAGACTTTATAGACTAACGGAGAACAGACCCAAGATGGACCACCAAGAGAGAGGATTGCTTAGTCTGCAGTTAAGCACAAGCAGTTTCCACAGTTTCCTTCTCCACCATAAAGTTATCAGTGGTCTCTTCTTTTCACCCCTTTATTTCCCCTCGTGCTTAGCAGGAAATGTGGTGTAATGGCGCCCATAGCATGCCCGGTCATTGTCCTGTTGCTCTTGTTTGCAGTGGTGTGATCATCTAGGACAGTGGTGGCGAACCTATGGCACTGGTGCCAGAGATGGCATTGGGAGGCCTCTCTGTGGGCACACGGGCAGTCTTCCAGACATGGCATCTTCCTGCAGTCTCAGGCAGTCCAAGTAGTGCTCTGCTATTTTAAAGTGACCCATCCTGTGCTGCCTGGTCCTGTCCGAAGAGTGAAAAGGTGTGAACAGGGTTGGATTGGAGCTCCAAAATTCTGGTAGCAATAAGTTTGTTACTGCCTAAATTTCCATGTTGGCAATTTGGGAAAAGCTAGTGTTTTTTGGGTCTCAGATTGGGCACTCGATCTCTAAAAGGTTCGCCATCACTGATCTAGGAAGACAACCTATACTGCGGACTGTCACCCATTGTAATGACACAAGGGACAGTAGCAGCTCAGTGATATGTGCAGGACACCCTGCGGCCACATTTGTTGCCTCTTATGCTGTAGGATAATGCTCCCTACACGCATCAAGGGTTTCCCAGATATGTATTCACCAGATTGTATCACTTTCTTGGTCTCCAGTATTATTATAAAAAAAATGAGACATTTATGAGGCACCAGCGTCCGCTACCTATGAGTGCACTGGATATATAGCTGCTACATACTACGTGCTGCAGGATACCATACAGACCCATGCCCAACTGTATCTCATGATGTATTCAGGCTAGAGGCACCAACTAGGTCCCTTCTATAAAATTTTATTCCCTCACATATATCATCATTACATTCACACGTATACATCTAAATGTGATGATCTGCAGCAGCTAGGAACCAGTACAAGCATAATACACACTGCACATACAATACAATATGCGGCTATCCTGCAAAAATGATCCTCAAACCTCACTGTGTATAATTGTTAAAGAGGACCTGTCACCCTGAAAAGTAAGCAGCTCCTAGTGCTAAAACAAACACAGCGCTGTTACAATGTTAGCGCTATCGGAAACCTCCTATAACGCTAACACTGCTACGCTGTACAATACAAACGCCGGACCGCACTCAAAGCGGTCCGGCGTATTCATAAGGGGGCGGTCCGAGGCGCTGCCTTTTCCCCGGACCACCCCGCTCACTCCATAGGCCAGCGGTGACTGCCACACGTCATGCGTCAGTCACCACCCCTATTCCAGCCCCCATCATGAATATACGCCGGACCGTTTTGAGTGCGGTCCGGCGTTTGTAGTGTACAGCGCAAAAGTGTTAGCGTTATCGGATGTTTCCGATAACGCTAACATTGTAACACTGCTGCTTTGTTTTAGCACTAGGAGCTACTTACTACTGCTACGTTTTTCTGGGTGACAGGTCCTCTTTAAAGGAAATCTACCACCAGGATGAAGGATTGTAAACCAAATAAACGGACATACTGGTGTGCGCCCCCCTCTGGAAGGATCTGCTCTTTTTTAGCTTCTTATTCCCTGGTTTTAACTAAAAAGGGATTAAAAAAATATGCAAATAAGCCATAGGTTTTAATGGAGCCTGGAGGCCCTCAGGATAATTTGCATAATTGTTAAAGCTTTTTATTCTTTAAAACAAGTCATAGGAAGCTTAAAGAAGAGCAGATCCTGCCAGAGGGGGGCACACACCTGTATGTCATTGTACCTGGTTTACAATCCTTCATCCTGGTGGTAGATTTTCTTTAAGTTCTGAAATCAGGATGTGTTGTTGCTTTAGCAGTACAAATATTACTAACATTAATAGGAAATATATTCTATAGCCATTGCTGTGGTGCGGTATTCCTATTCTGTGGTCGTCACCCGTGCTGTGTTACATTTTGCCACTTTCCTTTTACCCTAAATACTAATAATATCATTGAATAGCAGCAGGAGAACATATTCATTACGTCCGGCTCTTCCATCATTAACGTGGACATAAATCCACAACGGTCGTAAGCCTTCGCTTTACACCTTTCTTACGTGATGGGATATAAAGAAACGTTAGCCTTCACATCTCAGCTTTTTCTAGGTGTGAGCCTCCTAAATGTTCTGCATGAATGTTCTCTAAAAAGCGATAAATATATAACCTTTCCTTGACAAAACAGCACGCTTTAGGAATTCTTTCCCCCCTCTTTCCCTCCCTCCCTGCAGCTCTATCTGCTGTCTAAAACTGCCGCACAAATCCACAGCATAAAACTCTAATCAATATGTTTAGACATATTTTATATTCTCCTGCAACGTGCATGTGCTTTGGAGTCAGCGGGGAGATGTTATTTCCATCTCCTGGAGATGTAGTAAAGTACCTTTCCAGAATAAAAAAAAAAAAGGAAAAAAACGACCCTTCCTACACCTTCTCTGCGCATTCCTCTACTTATGTCTTGGGCTCCCATGCTTTGTGTTTCCTTCTGGTTCTATTTCCGAGGGGCCTGCGATGAATTCTTAACACCGCGTTATCAAACGTTCCTTTTACATGGCTCGCAGTTACACTTCAGAAGCGGCCGGGGCACTTTGATGGAATACCTGAGGCTCCTTTAATAGTTTTTTTTTTTACTTTACGTTAGATCACTCGACAAATAAAAGGAAACAGCGCGCCCCTCCTAAGCAATTAACAAGAGACCTGCTTTGGGATCACTTTTTAGTCGGTATGACTCTCCGAGACCCGTCCCAGGGGGGAGAGAGCGATGAATAATGCACTTTAAGCACCTCACCCTGAGTGTGTAATTGTTTTGTGAAGCATCCACATGATGATCAGGCTTCTGGATTGCAGCAAAATCGAGATGTTGTTCCTCAGGCTATGAGCACAATGCAGCGACATGTTTATCTTATCGGCTGAGATGTTTGAGCATCATCCGTTTTTTCATCAGATGTCCGAAAACGCATTGACGTTCTGCTGCTTATTTGCGAGCAGAAAAGTCTCTGATTTCTGTTACATTTTTGTTACTTCTCAGAATTAGTTTTTTATTTTTTTTTTTCATAAAACCGATTGGTGTATTGATACCGGAGGACAAAGAATTTGTCCATGTCAGGTAAATACTCAGGTCCTGGACCAGCCATGATGTCCTCACAACCACAAATCGGGTTCCAACATTAGCATAATTAGCTCTTCCTCGGGTTGAAGTCGGTAATTTGATCTTTACAGAAGGTCCCCTATATAAGGACACCCAACTTGCGGACGACCCCTAGTTACAGACGGACCCCTCTGTCCACGGTGACCTCTGGTGAAGTCTCTGGATGTTACTATAGTCCAAGACTGCAATGATCAGCTGTAAGGTGTCTGTAATGAAGTTTTATTGATAATCCTTGGTCCCATTACAGTAAAAACTTTGTCTGCAGCTACAATTATAAAATATACAGTTCCGACTTGCATACAAATTCCACTTGAGTACAAACCCATGGAACCTATCTTGTACGTAACCCGGGGACTGCCTGTATTTCAAGCCTATAAAATCCACACCAAGTTTACAGGTACGGGCATTTGCTCACAGGAACTTATCATCTACCATCAATGTATCCAAATTTATCCAGGAGGGTGGTGTATATTATGCTGTTATTCTTCAGAAGATTATGGTAAAAATTCAATTCTTCAGGGAGACAAAGTTATGGGAAAGTTGCGCTTCCCTCTGAAAAAATTAAGCACATATTACCCAATTAAAGTAACTCTACCATCAAAATCCAGCATGATCAACAAGGGACACGTCACCCGGATATTACCTATTGACTCATTTCTGGTGTCTGCTCTACTGGATTTTTGGACTTTTGTGGGTATACCGCCTTATTTATACTTTATATTTACATTAGATACTTTTTCACTGTTGTGAGTTTTTTCACGTGACCCCGGCACTTGCTGACTCGGGGAAAATGGGACAGAAAGAAAGGAAAAGAATCTGCCTGAGCAACCCCCTAACTAAATAACAATACAGACAACTTTGTATAAGTTGGAAGGTGATTGGTCACAGCCTTTATCGAAAATGTTTACAATCTGAAAGAGACAAACTTTATTAATACACAAATAATATAACAAATTGTACAAGTTAAAATGATGGGTGAGCAGAGTTCTTGACAACAGACCCAATAATTGTCACTTTTAACAAGAATTCAGTCCGGGCTTTTACTTCAATTACGGATACTCAGAAGACACGCTCGGCGTGCTGTGCCACAACTACCAAAACCACTAGCCGCCAACCTGCTAGCCAGTGGTGAGAGCAGCGGTGACTAACCATTCAACTTAGTCAAAAACCAACCAGGTCCTATCGGGAGGCCACCCCATGAAGGATCCTGGCATAAATCACCCCTTAACTCCCGGACTTGAACAACCACCACCATATTTTATAATCAACTTATTATCAACTTTAAAAAATTGTATTTGCTGTTGCCAAGAACCCCGCCCTCGCATCCTATGCTAACCAAGCCACTACTAGTATCCCGACTCCCAAAATCACATGAGTAGCCCTAATACAAACAAAACTATGGGAGGGTGAGTGGGACAATTTTCTAGAGCCAAGAAGATGGCTACCCTTCCTTAGCCCTCTATATAAACCCCCATTATCTTCTCCCCCCAATTCAAACCCACCTATCATCTCACACTAATATTCTGCCCCCCTTTTGACTACTCCTCCCATCATTTTCCTTTCCTCCCATCCCTGCCTGTCATGGCCACACTGCACCTACCTTGAGGTCGGCTACGTGCTAACAATCTCTGTAGATTGTTTACTTCTAGAAGTTGGACTTTGAATCACCAGACTTTTTAGCCCACTTTACCTTTGTATTATATATGGGAAGATGGGGGTTTACAGGACCATTGAATAGGAGGTGTGTGGCTGCATGACCTTACCTGCTCAATACAACCAGTTGTTGTATATTTATGAATGTACAATGTTTAATTGTTTTTAATATGTTTGTGTCTTATATTCAGATTCACATGTGGGAAATTATGGGGCACATTTACTTACCCGGTCCCTGCACGATCCCCGAGGTGCGTTGTCCAACGAGGATGAATTCCGGCGCGATTCACTAAGATTGTGCGCCCGATATGCTGCATGTGTCGCTTCCCTGCTCAGGTCCACCGGAGTTCACCTTCTTCTTCCTGGTGTTTGTCTTGCGACACAATTTGAATTTTAAATCCTGCACTTAGTCCGAATCAAGTAAGACACTCCCCCCGATTTGTGTCGCATGAAAGTCGTTGCGATTGTGCCAAAATCCTATAGCGTGCGCCAAAAACCCCTTTTAAATGCGTCGCAAATCGGAAATAGTCGGGAAACCCGACAGAAATGCGGTGTGCGCACCTATAGTAAATTTGCCCCTATGTGTTAATCAAAATCGATTGTATCCATTGAAGTTGCCTTTATGACATCTTATTCTTGTCTTTGCAGTGTGTTGGCTATTCGTTTCAATGTTGATTTGGTTGTGCAGGGTCCTATTTGTGCATATGAACCAGGGACCCTTACTCATAGATCCACGCACCGGGACTGTGGTATCTTCTTATATTTGTTATCCAGGGCCTCCTTCCTTCTAAAATCAACTTTTAAAATGATTCTAATAAACCAGAAGGGCCCTGGGGGGGGCGTTACTAGAGCTCTGCTGCAGATTCACAGGCTGACACACTGTTGCGTCCTGTTCCCTCAAGTTCTAAGTTATAAAAAGTAATCTTGTTAATCCTGATGTAGACTAACAAGACTAGTAACTTTTGAAATGTATGCTTTGTGCCATTGTGCTCTCACTGGCTGCTTCTGGGGTTCGGTGCCATCTACACCCTGTTTGTTCAGTCATTTTCTCCTTGAGGATTAATAAACTTCAACCTGTTACCCGTTTAATTTAGTCTTCTGCTACGATAGACTTTGCCTCTCACTACCTTCACGCTATTCCTGGTATTTGTGCTCCACATGACGTTACTATCCTTTTACATACAAGGTCACTTGTGGACTGTCTTGTGCCCCTGATTGTGACACTTGGTTTAACTGTTTGGTTCCTTTACTGTTCTCCTAATTTTGCCATGGACTTGCCATCCCACTAGCAATGGGATTCCACAAGAATATAAAAGCTTGCACATTGCATTGTATCAACAAGCTTTAAGGGAACCGATCACGTCTCAAACCCTCCACAAATCCAAAACAGTACCCCATAGACTACTATCTATGGATTGGGATATAATTTCACCCTTAGCGCCCTCCATCTACCCCTCACATTGTTTCCCCCGAGCTCCTTGTCACATTGTAGACCCCTTCTCCACCTCACATTGAAACCCCTCTGATATTGTGCTCCCCGGCTCCCCCTTATTTTAAAGCCTCCTCTTATTGTGGCTCACTTAGCAGCTCCCCCTCTTATTTTGGCTCCCTTAGCAGCTCCCCCTCTTATTGTGGCTCACTTAGCAGCTCCCCCTCTTATTTTGGCTCCCTTAGCAGCTCCCCCTCTTATTGTGGCTCCCTTAGCAGCCCACCCTCTTACTGTGGCTCCTTTAGCAGCTCCCCCTCTTATTGTGGATCCAGTTAGCAGCTCCCCCTCTTATTTTGGCTCACTTAGCAGATTCCCCTCTTATTGTGGCTCCCTTAGCAGCTCCCCCTCTTATTGCGGCTCCCTTAGCAGCTCCCCATCCTATCTGTTGAGGTGGGGGACCTCAACCATTCAGTCAAGCTACCCCACCTCCTCCCAGACTCCTAACCCTGTCCCCTTCTCCGACATCACCGTCCTCCTCAGCATAATCCTTGCACAGACACAGTGCGCCTGTAAGTTTGGGCGGGTCCTGGGTGCACCTCAGTAGCACTGGCTGGCTTCATAAACTTGTAGCGCATCCAGCATCCTCTGTGCAACTAACAAGAGCTGATGATGCCACGTGCTTGGTGTGTCTGTGAAGCCTACACACAGGACCAGTGTTGAATTTACAGCCATGTGTCTGTGCAAGAATCTTGTCGAGGAGGACATTGGCGTCCCGGAATGAGCGGGTTAGGAGTCAGAACAGCCAGGAGGAGGCGGGATAGCTTGACTGCATGGTTGCGCTTCCCCCGCCTCCTTGTCTGCATCTCACAAGTGACAGGACAAGTAATTTTTGAAGAGATTCTTCAGCGCATACTAGCTATAAAAACACCTAAGACACACTTGGATGGAATCTGTAGAGTCCTGTTTGGGGTTTCTGTTGTGACAGGTTCCCTTTAAGCCATGGACCCAAAGGATGCTACAAATGTAAACTCTTTACTGTAACACAGTAATGTGTCCCTGATGTGATGCCATTTTTTTTTTACAACTATGTGATCTGTTTCTGAACAGACGCCCAAAGTGTACAGTGCACTCCAGTCCTTTCTTACGTTCCTCCAATGACTTACAAAGTTTCTGCACTTCTCAAGAAGTTCCAACGTTTGCTGCAAAAGTTTCTCCAGCTGTTATTATGTTCATTAACCTGAGGACTTGTGAAGTTTCTGCATCTGCGCCTAGATTGCCTAATCCGTGTGGTCAAATCTCTGCATCTGTACTTGCTGTGTCTGAACTATGTCTGAAGAGCCAATGTCCGCTTCAGGGGGTCACTCAGATGCTGTGAAGTTTCTGCGCTGCCCCCATTGTTATTGAACTGTGTAATAACCTCCATCTGTTCCTTGTCTGCTTCTTCAATTCTCTCATTATATATATAGATCTTTATATTTTTTGTATATTTCCTTTCTTATTTCATTACTATCGCGGACAATGACAGATAATACCTGTATATGGATAACACAGGATTCAGTGCTGACCATTGGTACTGGTAACAGCTCACATAGGATGCCTGTACCATACTGAGCCTCACAGTTACTACCATTCTCTGTTCTGTAGAGATCACTTTTCATCCTTATATCATTATAGGCAAGTGATAATGATTAGTAACATCTATCTACAGATAACACAGGATCCCCCATTCATGATCGGTGATGTCACAGCCCCTCCATGCACAGGTCTCCCAGCATGCCCACCACACTCTCTTAGTTGTTGCTGCTGTAAAGCAAATCTCGAAATACCTATTCCAGCAGTTCAGGGCGCGTTCACACAATGCGTTGCGCCTTTTTTTAATGCGATTTTGATGAATTTGATAAATTTTGAATTTGTGTTTTTGCCTTTGCGTTGCATTTTTTCAAACCACACAAACTACTAAAAGCTTTGCGTTGCGGTTTGTTATGCGTTTTTACATTTGTGTTATACTAGGAAGCAGTTTCCTTTAACTTTTTAATGAAAGTCCCAACTTTTTGACCAGTTTTAATTAAGATAATTGGTAAAACTGGTCAAAAATTGATGCTTTTTCCAAAAAAACCCATTCCTTTTTTAATGGACTGCTTAAAAATGGGCCAAAAACGGATTCAAAACGCCACATGTGCCGCCGGCTCGTTCCTGATCGTGAATTGTAAAAAACTCATGCGTTAAAAAACGCATCAGTTTTTTAAAAACGCATGTGGTTTTTGAAAACGCATGCGGTTTTTGAAAACGCATGCATTTCTGTCCGGTTTTCCAAATTTGCACAATTAAAAACGGACATGCGTTCTTTACAATCTGAAAACGCACTAAAAACGGCCTTAAAAATGCCAGTCTGACATCACGTTTTCATTGCGTTTGAAACCGATATACAACAGCTGATGAAGACTGATTTGCCTAATTACATTACCGTTAGGCTGTTAAATGCAATGTAAGGCATGCGTTAACAAAACACATACATTAACGTGTGTTAACATGTGTTAACGTCGTGTTTACGATGTGTTTTGTAAACGGAAATGTTAACAGTGAGTATAGGCAAATACACTCTCCTCAGGCTGTTATATGCGTTCAAACGCAATGAAAACGCAGGTCAAAACGCAACGTGTGAACGCGCCCTCAGGATGCAGGAGACCATTGCTTTCTTCTAATTAGGATTATAAAACTCATTTCCAAAGTAGTCTTTTGCAGTGGCAAAAAAGCATGCGTTTTCAAAGCGTCAAAAAAAGCAACGCATCATGTGAACGCGCTCTCAACCAAGTTTTTTTATTGAAAAAAAATTAAGCAACTTTGCATGTAGACTTGATAAAACCTCTTACTTTTTTTGTACAGCCCCAATCCCCCTGGACTGACCTGGTTCCATCAGGTTGTTGCAGCTTTGGCGCCGTCATTACTGACTACAAGCAAACCCTGTGTTTAGTCTGATCCCGCAATCATGTATTCCTTCATTTTCTCGCTAACCTCCACCTGAGCGCTGCAGAGGTATCCGTGGTCAGTGAAAGTCAATATTATTCACTCGCAGCATGTTAAATACCACGGAGAGATTTCTAAGCAGCATTTTGTCCCAGAACTCAGCGCTTACACCGTGTGAGAGGGGGAGGGAGACGGCACAGGAACCCCAGGAAGATTACAAGAAAGATTTTATGCCATGTGTTATCTGTGTGCGGGGAGGTAACCCTGCACAAACGGGAGATATCATTTTGGCATGGAAAGAGTTCTCTGGGTGCACCAAAAAATCTGCACAAACAAAATTTGGTGGCACAAATGCTTGCACATGTTATATGTCAATAGGGCACATTTACTTACCTGGTCCCTGCGCGATCCCCGAGGTGCATTGTCCGACGAGGATGAAGTCTTCTGCAATTCAACAAGATCGTGCCCCTGATATCCTGCATGTGTCGCTTCCCCGCTCAGGTCCCTGGAGTTCACCTTCTTCTTCCTGGTGCATGTAAGTGCATTGTCTTGCGTCACAATTTGACTTGTTAAATCCAGCGCTCAGTCCGAATCTGTCGGATCGTCCATCGGCCCGCCCCACGATTTGGATCACGTGAAAGCCGGCGCGATTGCGACACAATCCAATCGCATGTGACGCAATCCCCAGCACGATCCCGAAAACTTCAGAAAACCCAACGGAAATGTGGCCGCGGGACCTTAGTAAATAAGCCCCAATTTGTCTAAGGGTGATGCCACAAATGGCGTTTTTGGTCAGTTTTTTGGTCCGTTTTTCCCAATTATCTTAATAGATAAACATGTTGTAAGCAGCCAAACAGTCTGTTTGCAAACGCAGACCAAGCCGCACCCACCGTTAATCCAAAACACCCTCTCGTTCCCAATCGCAGGCGTTTGCCGGTGGGTGCGGCTTGGTCTGCGTTTGCACCACTTCAGAACTGATATGATGCAGTTTTAACAGCAACGTGTGAACGCACCTGGTTGCTCCGAATCAAGTTCAGTCCTCAAAACCCACTCCGTGTGGTGGCGGAAGTCCCTGGACCAAAACTCGTATCACTGCCTCGTTATATTCCTGGTCATGTGATGTCACACAGGTGCACGGCTCGTTATATCCTTAGTCATGTGATGTCACACAGGTGCAGTTTGTTATATCCCTGGTCATGTGATGTCACACAGGTGCACGGCACCGTATATCCCTGGGCATATGATTTCACACTGGCTCATTATATTCCTGCTCATGTGATGTCACACTGGTGCACGGCTCATTATATCCCTGGTCATGTGATGTCACACAGGTGCACGGCTCATTATATTCCTGCTCATGTGATGTCAACTGGTACACACGTACAGGTATTATATCCCGGTCATGTGATGTCACACAGGTGCACGGCTCATTATATTCCGTATGTGATCACATGTGCATGGCTTGTTACACTGGCATGTGATGTCACACAGGTGCACTTCTTGTTATAACCCTGGTCATGTGATGTCACACAGGTGCATTGGCTTGTTATAACCTGGTCATGTGATGTCACACGTGCACTCTTGTTATACACCTGGTCATGTGATGTCACGCAGGTGCACCAGCTTTGTTATAACCCTGGTCATGTGATGTCACACAGGTGCACTTCTTGTTATAACCCTGGTCATGTGATGTCACGCAGGTGCACAGCTTGTTATAACCCTGGTCATGTGATGTCACACAGGTGCACTTCTTGTTATAACCCTGGTCATGTGATGTGTGACCGGAGTTTCTCCACAGGAAGTAAACAATGAAGCTTCCTATGGGATGACAGCAAACAGAGATCTAGAAAACCGGGAGGAATTAATACAGAAATTACATTGGAAGATAGTAAAACTTTTCGATACACAAACAATATCAATTATTTGCTGAAAGTGGACAACCCCTCTAAGGCAGTGGTTTATCTCCCTGTACAAAAAGATCAGGTTGTTGAATTCCAACGTTCTTAATTCTTATGTCTTCCATAATCCTCCATCAGGGGAGAGTCAGAAATCTCCATACACATAACAAGTCCTGCTCATTTTCAATCCAGAACAAGACAGATTTGTTGGCATTCTCTCCGAAGATGCCAAACCTTCCAAATTTTGGACTATTGTATTTGATGCTGTTATGATTCTTTGATGACCTGTTTTCAAAATAGTCCATTGACTGTTTCTCCAAAAATAAGTGGTGGATTAACAATTTGGCCGGATTATTGGATGCCCGATGGAAACAATGGCTCTGTGGATTGATCTTGTTATATTTTTACATCGGGCTGACATTGTTTCTACCTACATTAGATACACCCATCACATTCTACTCTTTACGAAATATCTAAGCAGAGAGAAGCCAGCCCTGCAGGATGCAATCAAAAAACTATCCAAGAATTGATCCGGTCTGCTCAGATTATTTTTGGAAATGAGAGAATATGTAATCGAATATAATCTAATGCAGCCACTTCTTTATGGAAACCACTTTGGTCGCGCCACATACTGTACAGGTTGCATGAACGGAAGCCCGCACGTATGCTCCATTACCTTAACTTGATTGATCACAGCTGTGAGTGTATGATAACTGTTCGGAAAAGTGGTGTGAAATGACTGCATTAGATGGGCGCCGCGGCGGGTTCTATTATACACCGCGCTAAATAGCTTCTTGTTCATGTCAAAGATGAGCGCCTTTGTACTGCCAATAGCGTCCTCATCACCGCTCGCTGTGTGCGTTTTATCACCACATTTTGGGAAGAAGCATCGCTCTCACCTCTCCCGTAAAGCCCAACGCTGTCTTGTTTAAGGCACATTAACCATAAACATTTGTTAGAAGAAGAAAGAGAACATCACGATCCGTACAAATAGATCTGGGAAGGAGCCTTTGAACTGACAGAAGATACAATAAATAAGTTACGTGTTGATGTTCCTCGGTGCAGTGATTAAAGATATGTTTCTTATAGCTCCGTATGCCATAAAACGAAGCAGGAATTTTATGTATGTGCAAGTAGGGGGAGGGGTGCATATTCTGGTTGATAGAGGCGCTCAACAAATGGTATTGAGCTTTATGTTTTGTAAGGACAAAGAGCAGAGTATCTCAGCGGCTTCAGTGTGGATTTCTAGTCTGGAAGCATGTTAACAATTATATTCTGTACATGTGAGGATATGCTTATACTGATATTCAAGGTATGAGAATCATAAGGTGATCTGGAAGAAAATCTGTAGTAGAAATCCAGGGATGAGCGTCGGATTTCTGCTGTGGATTTGGTGCATAATGATGAGTCCTGTCTTCTTGGATCTGCGGGCAGCATGGTGGCTCAGTGGTTGGCGCTGTCTTGCGGGATTGTGGTCCTACTTACAGATCCCACCAACATTTGCATGGAGTTTATATTTGTATGTTCTCCCCATGTTTGTCTGGGGTACACACTGGGTTGTACCAGGAAACCCATGGGTGACCATTTATGGTCACATTTTGTTTAGACTTTCTGGTCCCTAGTAGACACTGTTGGCTGGGCTGGAGGTGTTGGTTGCCAGATCAGCAGCCATAGGAGGGAGAATGGTCATGTCCACTGGCAGAGGTACCATTGTAGAAGGGGTGAGGGGGGCAGTGGGGAGACCCAGTCAGGCCTCCAAGTGGCTGCCAATGGACTGCAGTGGCTAAGCGCTTCCCTGTGTCAGCATTCATTCTGGTAACGTGATGATCCCTACCAGCTTCTGAGTGTCTCACGTCCACAGCTAAGAAAAGAATAGCTGCAAGGGAATGAGGAGAGGTAAGTATATTATTTTTATTTTACAGCATAAGACAAGAAACAGTGGGAGCCTGGGCGGTACAAGTATGGTAGAAGGCCCCCCTAAAGGGGCAGAATAAGGTGGGGTGGGTGGGTGGAAAGTTAGGCATAAGGTGGAAGAGTCGACAGTAAGTGCAGCATAATTTGGAGAGTATAAAAAGGGGAGCATAAAAGAGAAAGAGAAACTTCATTTAAGGGAGCTACAAATAGGGCAGCTTAAGTAAGGGGCTACAGGAAAGGGAGTGGATGTCCAACAGAAAGGGGATATTTTAAATTAGGAGGGTAAAGAGGTACTATAAACGGTGAGAGAGTAATAAATGTTGGAACGAAAGGAAAGGGGGAATAATACTATGTAGAATACCAAAATCACTTCTGGCCCAGCCATTTGTGCCAACAAAGGGTTAGAGAGCCGCACAGGGGACCAGAATGGGGTCTGGACCAGACTATACTGGTGCTATATACAGAGTGCATCAAACACATGACTTTGTTTTGCACAAAGGGGAATTACAATCCACATAATAGTAACTACAGCATGTTTGTGCCATTCTTAGTAAATGTCCCCCAATTACTTTTAACAGGGTTGATTTTTTTTTTTCTGGTTGCAGAATCTTTTTAATTTTTAAGAAAGTTCTTCTGCAGATTTGTTGGTCGCTCTGATGTGCATCCACATGCTCAGGGGCAGATTAAGCCTTCCTGGGCCCTGGGCTGTATGAATATTATGGTCCCTACAAGTCCGGAATCACTTCCCACATCTGGTACTAGAATCAGCTTCTTGGGGAATGAAGGATGTGTCCCTTCTGTCGGCTTCCAATCTTTGTTTTGAGGACCTTTGGGGGAACTTCAAAGGTCCTAACAAGGCTCTTGTGTACATGTGTATTTGTAGCGCCCCATCCCCTTAGGTCGGGGTTACTGACAAGCTCGCTGAAAATGGGGAAAGAAAGGACTTGTAGGGAATTGTTTGTGACGCCAGTTGGGATAATATTCGCCGATTTGGGCCCTGGGTGATCGGTGATGCGGGTCAGCGTGATGTTATAAACCCTTCCTGACTAGGGCTGGCTCCTGGGGGATGAATGGAGGAGGAGGTGTATATCACTTGATGGCGGTGCCAAAGAAACAATTCGCACACTTGCATTTGAACTGGAACTGTAGGGATGCCGGCCACCTTGATGAACTATCCTCCTCAATATGTTCCTCAATGTGCTCCTCAGCTGCCCTGCACTTTTGCTCCTCACAGGCACAACCTCTGCTTGCTGTGCTGATTCCCTCTGCTTCTGCTTAGCTTAGCTCCTCTGAGCTCCCAGGCTCTTCTGCCTGTCTCCTTTAGGACATCCTGCAACTACTGACTCCTCCCTACTGACCGATACTGACTCTTAACTCCTCCCTTCTTCTTCCCATAATCTTGTGCTACTCTCTCACCTTGGAAGGCCCGCCCATTTTTCTATTAAACATAAAACAATTAAAGGTGTATACACAGTACATTGCCATTGCTGTAGGACCAGACATTTTACACAAAGTGGAGGGTGCTATATATGGAGAGTGTATGAGGATTTTATGGGTGAAGGTCCTTCTCAGTATGAAATTTGGTGGGTGGTGTGGGTGGCCATGGGCCCTGGGCAGCACCCAAACAGCCAGTATTATAATCCACTACTGCAAACCGGATTGAAACTACTCAACAATTGACATGACATTTCACAACTACAACCTGCACCTTCTAAACTACTAAGTAATAGAAATCTAAATACACAAGGTTCTGTGTCTTGAATCTTCCATGCCATGACTAAGAACGGGTCTACCGTTTGAAACGCGTTGGCGTTTAAACACTTCTGATTTTTAAATTATGCCGTAAATAAAGTTGGAATATCTTGGATGAAGCTGGACACGGAATTCCTTTTTTCCACTCGTATTAGTCTTGAATCTTCTCTATAATGTTAAATGCACTGAAATAAGTAGCATGTTGCTTACAGTATTTTGTGTCAAATTTTCTTATTCCACTGCATGTAAACAGGGTCGTGTACATCCCATGCACATACACTCACCGGCCACTTTATTAGGTACACCTGTCCAACTGCTCGTTAATACTTAATTTTTAATCAGCCAATCACATGGCGGCAACTCAGTGCATTTCGGCATGTAGACATGGTCAAGACAATCTCCTGCAGTTCAAACCGAGCATCAGTATTGGGAAGAAAGGTGATTTGATGCCTTCGAACGTGGCATGGTTGTTGGTGCCAGAAGGGCTGGTCTGAGTATTTCAGAAACTGCTGATCTACTGGGATTTTCACGCACAACCATCTCTAGGTTTACAGAGATGGTCCGAAAAAGAAAAACATCCGTGAGCGGCAGTTCTGTGGGCGGAAATGCCTTGTTGATGCCAGAGGTCAGAGGAGAATGGGCAGACTGGTTCGAGCTGATAGAAAGGCAACAGTGACTCAAATCGCCACCCGTTACAACCAAGGTAGGCAGAAGAGGATCTCTGAATGCACAGTACGTCCAACTTTGAGGCAGATGGGCTACAGCAGCAGAAGACCACACCGGGTGCCACTCCTTTCAGCTAAGAACAGGAAACTGAGGCTACAATTTGCACAAGCTCATCGAAATTGGACAGTAGAAGATTGGAAAAACGTTGCCTGGTCTGATAAGTCTCGATTTCTGCTGCGACATTCAGATGGTAGGGTCAGAATTTGGCGTCAACAACATGAAAGCATGGATCCATCCTGCCTTGTATCAACGGTTCAGGCTGGTGGTGGTGGTGTCAGGGTGTGGGGAATATGTTCTTGGCACTCTTTGGGCCCCTTGGTACAACGCCACAGCCTACCTGAGTATTGTTGCTGACCATGTCCATCCCTTTATGAGCACAATGTACCCTGTAACATCTGATGGCTACTTTCAGCAGGATAATGCGCCATGTCATAAAGCTGGAATCATCTCAGACTGGTTTCTTGAACATGACAATGAGGTCACTGGACACAAATGGCCTCCACAGTCACCAGATCTCAATCCAATAGAGCATCTTTGGGATGTGGTGGAACGGGAGATTCGCATCATGGATGTGCAGCCGACAAATCTGCGGCAACTGTGTGATGCCATCATGTCAATATGGACCAAAATCTCTGAGGAGCTTCCAGCACCTTGTTGAATCTATGCCACGAAGAATTGAGGCAGTTCTGAAGGCAAAAGGGGGTCCAACCCGTTACTAGCATGGTGTACCTAATAAAGTGGCCGGTGAGTGTACATAGGGGCTTATTTACTAAGGGTCAGCGGAGGCACTTTTCGTCAGACTTTCTGACATTTTCGGGCTTTGCACAGATGTGACAGGTATTTAACAGGGGATTGTGTTGCAAGCAATTTGTTTTTGGCACCACTGCGCCGGCTTTCATGCGTCAGAAATCGGGGAGCGGGCCGACTGATTCAGACTAAGCGGGATTTAACTTTCAAATTGTGTTGCAAGACAATGCACTTACATGCACCAGGAAGAAGAAGGTGAACTGAGCGGGGAAGTGACACATGCAGGATATCGGGTGCACGATCTTAGTGAATCGCCACATAATGGGGCAGATTTACTTACCCGGTCCATTCGCGATCCAGCGGCGCGTTCTCTGCGCTGGATTCGGGTCCGGCCGGGATTCATTAAGGAAGTTCCTCCGACGTCCACCAGGTGGCGCTGCTGCGCTGAAGAGCATCGGAACGCGCTCAAGTACACCGGCCTATACCTGGTGAAGGTAAGTGCAAGCTCCATGACACACATTTTTTGTTTTAAATGCGGCGGTTTTTCTGAATCCGTCTGGTTTTCGTTCGGCCACGTCCCCCCGTTTTCCGTCACGTGCATGCCAGCGCCAATGCGCCACAATCCGATCGCGTGCGCCAAAATCCCGGGGCAATTCAGGGGAAATCGGCGCAAATCGGAAATATTCAGGTAACACGTCGGGAAACCGCGAATCGGGCCCTTGAATGAATGATCGTCGGACAATGCACTTTCTGTGAACTCCTCCGGACGGGTAAGTAAATGTGCCCCATAGGGTCTATCTTATCCTTGCATTTCACATGGATTTTGGTGGATCCACATGGGATGGCAAAGCTGCAGGTTACAAGACAAGTCTGTTATTTTTGTCTGAGTAAATCCACATCATGTTGAGATTTTTTGCAGATTTTCGCTGTAGCTTTCACCGCTATGAATGTAGCAGAAAATTTACACCAAGCAGATCTGTTGCACACATTTCTGTGACTCTCCCATTCACTAGAATGGGTATTGCAGTAAATCATGTGCTTTCTAAATATATAATCCCATTTAGATGACTGGAAATCATTAAAATGTGCCATAAATCTGCCTCATGTGAATATACTCATACATAGGACTTTAGCATAGCTCAGAATTGAGTGAATAACCATAGGATTTCTGTGTGCTGCTATATAGGCTTCTTGCATTTTGTGTCCCCCATTTACATGGGGCCTAAAGAAGAAAAACAAGAAAAATAATTTACCTATTTTGGCACATTTAGTCAAATTATATATACCGTATATACTATTGTTCTTCACATTTTGTTCGCACCGTTCCGCGCCCTTCCGACAAGTAAGCAGATGTGCCGAACATCTGTAATCTATTCTTCACTGTGTTCTTCACTTTGTTTTTCACTTAAATGATCCTGTGTTCACTGTGTTCACTGTTTTTATTCTATTGTTCATTGTTCTTCACTGTGTTTTTTTAATTAAACGCTCAATCTCGAGCAGGGGAAATACTCGTCCGAGCAACGAGCCGTTTCAAGTAACTTAATACTCGAACGAGCATCAAGCTCGGACGAGTATACTCGCTCATCTCTAATTACCACACAAAAACAGCTATCTAACCTGAGTTGTCTTGGCCAAACGATACACATGTTCTGGATAGCACTGCCCGACACCCAAGAGGAACCAGCCGCCTCCAGCTGCCTGTTCTTTAACTGTCAACGGTGAGTGTGAAGAGGAACCAAAACAATAATCTAATGTATGCAACCCACATGGATGCTACTAAATGCTATTTATGTAGTAAATAGATGCTATTTATTTAGTAAAATCCACATATTTTATTATCAAACCATTAAAATAGTGTCCATAGAAATAGAAACATCTAACATGGAGGTTAAATCAAAGATTAGCAGGCGAAGCCTACATGTTTCAATAAAACATATTACCGTATATACTCGAGTATAAGCCGACCCGAGTATAAACCGGGGCCCCTAATTTTACCACAAAATACAGGGAAAACCTATTGACTCGAGTATAAGCCGAGGGTGGGAAATGCATTGGTCACAGCCTCCCCAGTATGTAGCCTGCCAGACCATGCCCCAGTGTATATAGCCTGCCAGACCCTGCCCCAGTGTATATAGCCTGCCAGACCCTGCCCCAGTGTATATAGCCTGCCAGACCCTGCCCCAGTGTATATAGCCTGCCATACTCTTTCTTAAAATAAAATCGCCTTGTACTGCCATATAGCGTCCTCTCACCCCGCTCGTGTGTGCGTTTTATCACCATCTTTTGGGAGAGCAAGAAGCTCGCTCTCACCTCTCGTCCACGGCCACGCGTCTTTTTAAGGCACGCTAACCATAAACCATTTGTTTAAGAAGAAAGAGAGAACTCCGTCCGATACAAATAGATCTGGGAAGGAGCCTTTGAACTGACAGAAGATACAATAAATAGTTCGTGTTGATGTTCCTCGGTGCGTGATTAAAGATATGTTTTCTTTATAGCTCCGTATATGCCAAAACGAAGCAGGATTTTGTATGTGCAAGTAGGGGAGGGGTGCATATCTGTGTTGATAGAGGCCTCAACAAATGGTATTGAGCTTATGTGTTTGTAGGCACAAAGCAGAGTATCTCAGCGGCTTCAGTGTGGATTTCTAGCTGGAAGCATGTTAACATTATATTCTGTACATGTAGGATATGCTTATACTGATATCAAGGTATGAGAATCAAAGGTGATCTGGAAGAAATCTGTAGTAGAAACCGGGATGACGTCGGATTTCTGCTGTGGATTTGGTGCATAATGATGAGTCCTGTCTTCTTGATCTGCGGGCAGCATGGTGGCTCAGTGGTTGGCGCTGTCTTGCGGGATTGTGGTCCTACTTACAGATCCCACCAACATTGCTGGAGTTATATTTTGTATGTTCTCCCCATGTTTGTCTGGGGTTACACACTGGGTTGTACCAGGAAACCCATGGGTGACCATTTATGGTCACATTTTGTTTAGACTTTCTGGTCCCTAGTAGACACTGTTGGCTGGGCTGGAGGTGTTTGGTTGCCAGATCGACGCATGGAGGGAGATGGTCTATTCCACTGCAGAGTACCATGTGAAGGTGAGGGGCAGGGGGAACCCAGTCCGGCCTCCAGTGGCTCCAATGACTGCAGTGCTAAGCGCTTCCCTGTGTCAGCATTCATTCTGGTACGTGATGATCCCTACCAGCTTCTGAGTGTCTCAGTCCACAGCAGAAAAAAAGATAGCTGCAAGGAATGAGGAGAGGTAAGTATTTATTTTTATTTTACAGCATAAGACAAGAAACAGTGGGAGCCTGGGCGGTACAGTATGGTAAAGGCCCCCCTAAATGGCAGAATAGGGTGGGGTGGGTGGGTGGAAAGTTAGGCATAAGGTGGAGAGTCGACAGTAAGTGCAGCATAATTTGGAGAGTATAAAAAGGGACATAAAAGAGAAAGAGAACTTCATTTAAGGAGCTACAAATAGGGGCAGCTTAAGTAAGGGCTACAGGAAAGGGAGTGATGTCCACAGAAAGGGGATATTTAAATTAGGGGGTAAGAGGTACTATAAACGTGATAGAGTAATAAATGTTGAACGAAGGAAAGGGGAATAATACTATGTAGAATACCAAATCACTTCTGTGCTGGCCCGCATTTGTGCCAACAAGGGTTAGAGAGCCGCACAGGGGACCAGAATGGGGTCTGGACCAGACTATACTGGTGCTATATACAGAGTGCATCAAACACATGACTTTGTTTTGCACAAAGGGGAATTACAATCCACATAATAGTAACTAAGCCATGTTTGTGCCATTCTTAGTAAATGTCCCCCAATTACTTTTAACAGGGTTGATTTTTTTTTTTCTGGTTGCAGAATCTTTTTAATTTAAGAGTTCTTCTGCAGATTTGTTGGTCGCTCGATGTGCATCCACTGCTCAGGGCAGATTAAGCCTTCTGGGCCCTGGCTGTATGAAATTAATGGTCCCTACAAGTCCGAATCACTTCCCCACATCTGTTACTAGAATCAGCTTCTTTGGGGAATGAAGGATGTGGTCCCTTCTGTCGGCTTCCAATCTTTGTTTTGAGGACCTTTGGGGGAACTTCAAAGGTCCTAACAAGGCTCTTGTGTACATGTGTATTTTGTAGCGCCCCCATCCCTTAGTCGGGGTTACTGACAAGCTCGCTGAAAATGGGGAAAGAAGGACTTGTAGGAATTGTTTGTGACGCCAGTTGGGATAATATTCGCCGATTTGGCCCCTGGGTGATCGGTGATGCGGGTCAGCGTGATGTTTAAACCCTTCCTGACTAGGGCTGGCTCCTGGGGGATGATGGAGGAGGAGTGTATATCACTTGATGCGGTGCCAAAGAAACAATTCGCACACTTGCATTTGAACTGGAACTGTAGGGAGGCCGGCCACCTTATGAACTATCCTCCTCAATATGTTCCTCAATGTGCTCCTCAGCTGCCCTGCACTTTTGCTCTCACGGCACAACCTCTGCTTGCTGTGCTGATTCCCTCCTTCTGCTTAGCTTAGCTCCTCTGAGCTCCCAGGCTCTTCTGCCTGTCTCCTTTAGGACATCCTGCAACTACTGACTCCTCCCTACTGACCGAACTGACTCTTAACTCCTCCCTTCTTCTTCTTCCCATAATCTTGTGCTACTCTCTCACCTTGAAGGCCCCCATTTTCTATTAAACATAAAACAATAAAGGTGTTACACAGTACATTGCCATTGCTGTAGGACCAGACATTTTACACAAAGTGGAGGGTGCTATATTGGAGAGTGTATGAGGATTTTATGGTGTGAAGGTCCTTCTCATATGAAATTTGGTGGGTGGTTGTGGTGGCCATGGGCCCTGGGCAGCACCCCAAACAGCCAGTATTATAATCCACTACTGCAAACCGGATTGAAACTACTCAACATTGACATGACATTTCACAACTACAACCTGCACCTTCTAAACTACTAATAATAGAAATCTAAATACACAGGTTCTGTGTCTTGAATCTTCCATGCCATGACTAAGAACGGGTCTACCGTTTGAAACGCGTTGGCGTTTAAACACTTCTGATTTTTAAATTATGCCGTAAATAAAGTTGGAATATCTTGGATGAAGCTGGACACGGAATTCCTTTTTTTCCACTCGTATTAGTCTTGAATCTTCTCTATATGTAAATGCACTGAAATAAGTAGCATGTTGCTTACAGTATTTGGTGTCAAATTTTCTTATTCCACTGCATGTAAACAGGGTCGTGTACATCCCATGCACATACACTCACCGCCACTTATTAGGTACACCGTCCAAACTGCTCGTTAATACTTAATTTTTAATCAGCCACACACTGGCGGCAACTCAGTGCATTTCGGCATGTAGACATGGTCAGAACATCTCCTGCAGTTCAACGAGCATCAGTATTGGAAGAAAGTGTGATTTGATGCCTTCGAACGTGGCATGGTTGTTGGCCCAGAAGGGCTGGTCTGAGTATTTCAGAAACTGCTGATCTACTATGGATTTTCAACGCACAACCATCTCTAGGGTTACAGAGAATGTTCCGAAAAAGAAAAAACATCCAGTGAGCGGCAGTTCTGTGGGCGGAAATGCCTTGTTGATGCCAAGAGGTCAGAGGAGAATGGGCAGACTGGTTCGAGCTGATAGAAAGGCAACATTGACTCAAATCGCCACCCGTTACAACCAAGGTAGGCAGAAGAGCATCTCTGAACGCACAGTACGTGGAACTTTGAGGCAGATGGGGGCTACAGCAGCAGAAGACCACACCGGTGCCACTCCTTTCAGCTAAGAACAGGAAACTGAGGCTACAATTTGCAACAGCTCATCGAAATTGGACAGTAGAAGATTGGAAAAACGTTGCCTGGTCTGATGATCTCGATTTCTGCTGCGACATCCGGATGGTAGGTCAGAATTTGGCGTCAACAACATGAAAGCATGGATCCATCCTGCCTCTATCACGTTTCAGGCTGGTGGTGGTGGTGTCATGGGTGGGGAATATTTTCTTGGCATCTTTGGGCCCCTTGGTACAACGCCACACCTACCTGAGTATTGTTGCTGACCATGTCCATCCCTTTATGAGCACAATGTACCCTGTAACATCTGATGGCACTTTCAGCAGGATAATGCGCCATGTCATAAAGCTGGAATCATCTCAGACTGGTTTCTTGAACAGACAATGAGGTCACTGGACCAAATGGCCTCCACATTCACCAGATCTCAATCCAATAGAGCATCTTTGGGATGTGGTGGAACGGGATATTCGCATCATGGATGTGCAGCCGACAAATCTGCGGCAACTGTGATGCCATCATGTCATATGGACCAAAATCTCTGAGGAGCTTCCAGCACCTTGTTGAATCTATGCCCACGAAAATTGAGGCAGTTCTGAAGGCAAAAGGGGGTCCAACCCGTTACTAGCATGTTTACCTAATAAATGGCCGGTGAGTGTACATAGGGGCTTATTTACTAAGGGTCAGCGGAGGCACTTTTCGTCAGACTTTCTGACATTTTCGGGCTTTGCACAGATGTGACAGGTATTAAACAGGGATTGTGTTGCAAGCATTTGTTTTTGGCACCACTGCCGCCGGCTTTCATGCGTCAGAAATCGGGAGCGGGCCGACTGATTCAGACTAGCGGATTTAACTTTCAAATTGTGTTGCAAGACAATGCACTTACATGCACCAGGAAGAAGAAGGTGAACTGAGCGGGAAGTGACACATGCAGGATATCGGGTGCACGATCTTAGTGAATCGCCACATAATGGGGCAGATTTACTTACCCGGTCCATTCGCGATCCAGCGCGCGTTCCTGCGCTGGATTCGGTCCGGCCGGATTCATTAAGGAAGTTCCTCCGCGTCCACCAGTGTGGCGCTGCTGCGCTGAAGAGCATCGGAACGCGCTCAATACACCGGCCATATACCTGGTGAAGTAAGTGCAACTCCAGACACACATTTTTTGTTTTAATGCGGGCGTTTTTTTCTGAATCCGTCTGGTTTCGTTCGGCCACGTCCCCCCGTTTTCCGTCACGTGCATGCCAGCGCCAATGCGCCACAATCCGATCGCGTGCGCCAAAATCCCGGGCATTCAGGGAAATCGGCGCAAATCGAATATTCAGTAACACGTCGGGAAACCGCGAATCGGGCCCTTGAATAAATGATCGTCGACAATGCACTTTCTGTGAACTCCTCCGACGGGTAAGTAAATGTGCCCCATAGGTCTATCTTATCCTTGCATTTCACTGGATTTTGGTGGATCCACATGGGATGGCAAAGCTGCAGGTTACAAACAAGTCTGTTATTTTTGTCTGAGTAAATCCACATCATGTTGAATTTTTTGCAGATTTTCGCTGTAGCTTTTCACCGCTATGAATGTAGCAAATTTACACAAGCAGATCTGTTGCACACATTTCTGTGACTCTCCCATTCACTAGAATGGGTATTGCAGTAAATCATGTGCTTCTAAATATATAATCCCATTTAGATGACTGGAAATCATTAAAATGTGCCATAAATCTGCCTCATGTGAATATACTCATACTAGGACTTTAGCATAGCCAAATTGAGTGAATAACCATAGATTTCTGTGTGCTGCTATATAGGCTTCTTGCATTTTGTGTCCCCCATTTACATGGGGCCTAAAGAAGAAAAACAAGAAAAATAATTTACCTATTTTGGCACATTTAGTCAAATTATATATACCGTATATACCCGAGTATAAGCCGACCCGAGTATAAGCCGAGGCCCCTAATTTTACCAAAAAAACTGTGAAAACCTATTGACTCGAGTATAAGCCGAGGGTGGGAAATGCATTGGTCACAGCCTCCCCAGTATATAGCCTGCCAGCCCCTGCCCCAGTGTATATAGCCAGCCACCCCCTGCCCCAGCGTATATAGCCAGCCAGCCCCTGCCCCAGGTTATCCCGGCCAGCCCCTGCCCCAGTGTATATAGCCTGCCAGCCCCTGCCCCAGTGTATATACCGCCACCCCCTGCCCCGCGTATATATCCAGCCGCCCCTGCCCCAGTGTATATAGCCTGCCAGCCCTGCCCCAGTGATATAAGCCTGCCAGCCCCTGCCCCATGTAATAGCCCGTAAGCCCCCCCCCCCTTCCCCGTCGCGCAGCACAACAATACCGGATGGATTGCACAGAAGATCTACAGGTGCCGCCAGAAAGGCGAGTTTTGATTTATTTATTTTTTTGACTCGAGTATAAGCCGAGTTTGGGTTTTTCAGCACATTTTTTGTGCTGAAAAACTAGGCTTATACTCGAGTATATAAGGTACATCACAATCATATGTGGATTTCTGGCTATAAGTATCAAAATATTGCATTTTATTATTCAATTTGTAATGATCATCAAATCAAATGTTGACTATTTAGGACCTCTGCAGAGTGTCTCGTGGGGCAGGAACTCCTCTGATCGGAGGCTATCCCACAAACAACAAGTATGACCTATCTATAGGTTTGACTAGCGCTGTACAGTATAGTGTATATACTATACAGTATAGTGAATGAGCTGTAGCCACATACTGCGCTACAAAAACATGTGAGAACATTGATTTTCCCTAAAACTTTTAGGGCTGAGATGAGGTATTTTGGTGCAATACGAAAGTAAACGCAAACTGCAAAACCGTTGCGGTATCTGCTCACTTGTGCCACATAGACGGCACAGGGCTGGCGACAGCACTGGGCATACCTGGGCAATTGCCGGGGGCCCAGAGCTGTTGGGGGGGGGGGCACATAAAGCAGTACATAAGGAATCCGTTGGATCTAATGGATCTAATGATTCCATAGGGTGTGAGGGGGGCTTATATTATATAACCATGTGGGGTTGTTTGTTATGATAAACTATGGAACAGGAGACTCTTTTAGGTTATGAATTTTTAATACCGCCACGTCAGTTCACTGCAAAGGGGCCCAGTGCCTTTAAAAAATCTGGGGCAATGTGTGTGATGGGTGATGGCATTGCACAACGGATCAGTGTGCGGTGCCCAAAGCAGATCAGGGACCAGGGATCTAAGGGTATTTTGGGATCTCCTGTTTGAAAAGACCTAAGCACTCTTGACCATTATATAGTGGCCTTGCTTGGTTTTGTAGCTCAGCCAAATCAACTTGCAGAATTGCTAAGTGTCAGACCTTTACCAATCTGATATGGATTACCTATACAGGCGGTCCCCTACTTAAGGACACCCGACTTACAGACAACCCATAGTTACAGACAGACCCCTCTGACCTCTGATGAAGCTTTCTGAATGCTTTACTATAGTCCCAGGCTGCAATGATCAGCTGTAAGGTGTCTGTAATGAAGATTTATTGATAATCCTTGGTCCCATTACAGCAAAAAATGTTTAAATTACAATTGTCACTGGGGCCAATTTTTTTTTGTCTGGATCTACAATGATAAAATATGCAGTTTCGACTTGCATACAAATTCAACTTAAGAACAAACCTCCGGACCCTATCTTGTATATAACCCGGGGACTGCCTGTACTAGGGAAAGGTGATCAATAAATTCTGGAATACCCCTCTAATAAAAAGCATGTGCCCCACTCAATTCCCAGGTCTGCTGTCCCTGGTTTGCAGTCATAGGTGCCACCCCAGGAAGTCATTTACTTGTTGTTCTGGCTCTGGCAGTCTTAACCCTTTACTCTGCACAGGGTAAGAGCATCGGGATACCAGTGGTGATTACCAATGAGATTCCATTAGGGAAAATTAGCAATGAACCACCCAGCCCGGAGAACCTCGGTGTCCTTTGTACTACAGACAATTCTATTTCCTTACAGTTAAAAGTAATTTATTTCCGTAACAAAGATTTCAGAGAAAACACAAGCATATAATCGCAGCGCTGTTAATTATAATCTAGGATCAGTTTCTAGTTCAGGAAGATCAGCCTGATTGAGATGTGATGAATTATCTTTTGTCACGGGCAGGTTAGGTACTTGTATTTAATGGAATAAGGGAAAGGAAAAGAAAGGAAAATCCAACGGGCAAGAATTATACGTTCACATTACCGGCGAAAACCTCAAAAACAAACAGAAAACCTCAAAAGAGAAAAAATAAGGCACAACTGTCTGTTACGTAGAAGAATCCAACTGGTGAGAATTATAGGTTCCCATTATTGGTGAAAAACCTAAAAAACAAACAAAAAAATTGTCAGGTGTTGGGGTAATTGGACCACCGCGGGAGATAGTACTAGCCGACACCTGGGCCCCCTGGGCTGTATACTACTGGGGGCAGGCTGTATACTACTTGGGGCAGGCTGTATACTACATGGGGCAGGCTGTATACTACATGGGGCAGGCTGTATGTTACATGGGGCAGGCTGTATGCTACTTGGGGCAGGCTGTATGCTACTTGGGGCAGGCTGTATGCTACAGGGGGCAGGCTGGCTGTATGCTACAGGGGGCAGGCTGGCTGTATACTACAGGGGGCAGGCTGGCTGTATACTACAGGGGGCAGGCTGGCTGTATACTTCAGGGGGCAGGCTGGCTGTATACTTCAGGTGGCTGGCTGGCTGTATACTACAGGGGGCTGGCTGGCTGTATACTACAAGGGGCTGGCAGGCTGTATACTACACCCTCGGCTTATACTCAAGTCAATAGGTTTTTCCAGTTTTTGGTGGTAAAATTTGGGGTTTCGGCTTATACTCGGGTCGGCTTATACTCGAGTGTATACGGTAAGTAAAATAATCCAACTAGTAAGAACTATACGTTCCCATTACTGGTGAAAACCTCAAAAAACAAACACACAAAAAAACCTCGAAAGAGAAAAAGAACGACGCGGAGGTGTTGATTTACAAAGAAGAATCCAACTGGTAAGAATTATACGTTCCCATTACTGGCGAACAACCTCAAAAACAAACACACAAAAATCTAAAAAGAGAAAAAGAACAACATGAAGGTATTGCATTACGAAAAAGAATCCAACTAGTAAGAATAACAGCCTTGCAGCGCTGAGGTCCTGGGTTTAATTCCCATCCAGGTCAACATCTGCAAAGAGTTTGTATGTTGTCTCTATGTTTGTGTGGGTTTCCTCCGGTTCCTCCGGTTTCCTCCCACACTCCAAAACATACTGGTAGGTTCATAAGATAGTGAGCCCCATTGGGGACAGGAACCGATTTGGCAAGTTCTGTACAGCGCTGCGTGTGAGCTATATAAATAAGGAATTACTATTATTATTAAAGAATGATTAATTATACGTACCCATTAGTGGTGAAAAACCACAAAAAAACATAAAAAAAACATTGAGAGAAAAAAAGAAAACGACAGAACGGTGTGTAACATAGAAGAATCCAACTGTTAAGAATTACACGTTACTAATAATGGAGGAAACCTTTACAAAAAAAAAACACCAGACCTGACACAAAACAGGCAGTGAAGGGTTAAAAATAAATCTATGCACCAAAATCCTGCACTTTGCTGCTAAATGTAGACTTTGGAACATATGCGAAGCAGAAATATGTTTTTGTCACACGATATAGATAACTTTTCCTGCGCGGCTGTCTTCCTTATCTGTTTCATTTACTTTATTTTTTACTGAATGCTCCTAATTACTTATTAACAGCTCTGCTACCACGCCGCACCCCCCCCCCCCGCACCCCTCCCCTTTCCTTGCCTGTGAGTTAAAAGTCAAATCTTATTAAATTTTAAAAGGAGGTTATTTCCGTAGACCTTTGGAAGGAGGTGGGTTGAGTGTGTGCGGCTGCATTTGCAAATTTTAGCAGATTGCAGTGGGGGAGGGGGAACCCTGTGAAGAAACATTTGTTTCTTTGTGTTAGGATCCGTGTTGTGTCAGCAGTAACACGTGTAAGAAAATGGCGAACGGTGTCAAAATAACATTTGGAGTTTGGAGATGTCGCGGTTTCATTTTTATAATTCCGTGACATTTCATGTGTTAAAATTTTTGCGTCTCTCTTGTATTTCTCAGCTCGGAGCCGCCGCCGTGTGTGCAGCTTTAATGACACGTCCTAATGAAGATGTGCTGTGTACCAGGGGAGGTATCAATGGTAATTGTGTTTCCTAAAGGGGGTGTAAGTATGAAAGGGGGTAGATGGCGAATATATATAATGATTAGGGATCTATACACAGGAGGTTTTATACTGTGCAAAAACCACAGGCTGGAGGTGTAACCTATCTGCGGTTCTCTGTATTTTTGTACATACAGAATATATTTTATAGACATTATTTAAAAATATTTGGTGTTTGGCCTAAAATTCATTGTTCTCCCAATACATAATTATAGGTAGGGTCCCATTCCCTTAGTGGATCGAATAACAGGCTAGCCTTGTGTCTTGCGACTCCATTCCGTATCTATAGGATATCTTTAAGATTGCCCACGGGAATTGATCCAGCTGAGGGTGCATGCTCAACCTATCACTCCATTTATTGGATGGAATGCAGCCCCAGACCCCCTCAAACAGCACATTGGGGCATATTTACTTAACTGTCCTGCGCGATCCACAAAAGTGCATTGTGCGACCGGAATGCACTGTGCCGCGATTCAAGTAGATTGTGCACCCGATTTCCTGCATATGTCACTTCCCCGCTCAGTTCCGCCGGAGTTCACCTTCTTCTTCCTGGTGCACGTAAGTGCTTGATGTTGCGACACAAATTGAAAGTTAGTCAGTCCGAATCAGTCAGTCCGCACCCTGATTTCTGTCGCATGAAAGCCGGCGCTGATGCGCCAAAATCCACTTGTGTGCGTCACAATCCCCTTCTAAATCCCTCTCTTGGCGGCGCGATCCCCGAAAACGGCGGAAAACCCGACGAAAATGTGGCCGAGGACCCTTAGTAAATAAGCCCCATTATCCCCTATCTTGTGCATAGAGGATACTAATGCATTAAGCTACTTATCCTTTAAGGATTGGGACACACTTACTTACAGGAGACATCAAACATTCAAACATGTCACACAGTGATGTAGACACGGGTTCAGCATAGGGGGTGCAAAACCCACCCTAGTGGCCCCCAACCCAGGTGTACCAGTATCTACCATACAGTGACCATAAAGTGGTAGATAATGGTTCTCCTCAGCCCTCCTTACAGGAGAATTCTCAGTGCTCCTACACATCTCCTGTCTCTTCTGTCTGATTTCTACCAGCACCATCTTGGATTTGTTAAAGAGATTGGGGGTCATTTACTAAGGGCCCGATTCGCGTTTTCCCGACATGTTACCCGAATATTTCCAATTTGCGCCGATTTCCTTGAATATCCCCGGGATTTTGGCGCACGCGATCGGATTGTGGCGCATCGGCGCTGGCATGCACGCGACGGAAATCGGGGGGCATGGCCGAACGAAAACCCGACGGATTCGGAAAAACCGCCGTATTTTAAACAAAAAATCTGCCACGAAGCTTGCACTTACCTTCACTCAGCCCGGCCCGGTGAACTCCAGCAGCGTTCCGATGCTTTTCAGCGCAGCGCCACCTGGTGGACGGCGGAGGAACTACCTTAATAAATCCCAGCCGGACCCGAGTCCAGCGCAGAGAACGCGCCACTGGATCGCGAATGGACCGGGTAAGTAAATCTGCCCCATTGTGTCAGCTGGATTTGGGACACTTAAATGGAACGTACCACCACAAATCTACCTACTTTTTTAGTAACTTTTATCAGACTTGTATGCAAATTTTATTATGCGGCTACTGGGGCGTAGAGTAGCCGCATCTGAGGTTACATGGTGCGGCTACTCCACGCCCCGGAGATAGATAGGAGATAGATAGATAGGAGATAGATAGATAGATAGATAGATAGATCTTTTCATGTAGTGTAATTACATGTTATCTGGCCACCCATTATATATACACCGCTGCAGAATAGGATGGCGCTATATAAATAAAAATACATTATTATTTTTTTATTTCTGTATTATGATGTTTAGAACATATTTTAGATATATCCCCCTACGCCTGTGATCTGTACAGGGTGTGACGGACATTCATGTATCTCTATGCTGATGCTCGGTTCTGCCTTCTCCTAGAATCTTGCGCCGCCCTTGAATTGCCAGCGTCTTTCATTGAGTTATAATGAAAACTTCTCCCTCTCTATATAATGACAAACATTGTTGACAGGGGTTCTCTGAGGGCAGCGAGCGAAACTTCAATGACCAGAATTGGCTGCTGTCCCAATTCCGGAAATCTGACATTAAAAACTTGTAATGGAGGCTATCATAGTATCAGGAAACATGACCGCGGCCGGCAGCTGATAAGAATACTAACAATCTTATCCGAGGAGGAAGAAGAGAATGAAGGCGACTCGGCGGACAGCCTCAATGGGTCCTGAAAATATTTCCCATGCATTAAAGGGAGACTGTCAGCAGTCTGACAGTGCGAGATCGCTGCCATCAACATGTTGAAAAAAAATGGATTGTAGCTTCTCCAAGTGCACTGCGGATGTGTCCTAACACTGCTGTGCTTTTAACTCCCTGAAATAAAAAAATCCCAGAGCCCCTCCCCCATGGGTGACTGCCGTAACATAGTAACAGAAGCCGTGAGGCAGCCTAATGCTAAAAACTAGGAAACCTTGTCCTCCGTGGGCTTGTATACGCATCACTGCCAACTCCCATTTGTTCTAAGTGAAAAATGCATCAGGCTTCTGGTTAGATATTACAGCACTCACTCAGAGCTGATGGGAGGGGCTATAATGTAGCTCAACGGAAAGAACAGCTCCACGGCTGTTACCTAGTGCTAATTATGCATGATCAAAACTGACTATTATATGTTAGCTAATCTAGAACTCTAAAGAAAAAAATGTGCATATTAAAAATGTTGTTAATTTTGCGGGTTATCAATTAGATTTTTCTACCCTTTTTTTGTGACCACCATAAAAATAACTCTTAAAGGGCTAATTTAACTCTCCCAAATTCTCTTCCACTCCGAGATGCAGTAACATCACTCTATCCTTATCCCATCTTAAAGGGGTTGTCCACTGACAAAAAAGATTAACAAGTTAAATCCATAATAGTGTCATCCATATTGTACTTACCCTGGTAAACTTCGTCTGTAGTCCCTAGGACAGGATTTCTACACATTTTCCAACCACTGACATGGGAGCAGTTATTACAAAGAGGGCATACATACAGTAATGTCCAAAAGCCCCCTGACCCACATGAAATCGGCAGGACACCTAAGGCTACAGGAAGCCCTGAGTCCTGCTACCAGTGGGTCACATGACCTAGGGTTCCACAGGAGTGTAGATAAATTTTACTAACTAATTCCTCTTTCTACAAATTAATATGGACCCACTGATCTAACCTTTTCCCCACCCCCATCCAAATGACAGATTTTAAGGTTTTGATAAATAATGCCGGGGTCTTACAGGTTAAAGGTCATCTACTACGAGGATGAAGGATTGTAAACTAGGCACACTGACATACTAGTGTGAGTCCCCTCTTGGAGGATCTGCTCTTCTGCTTCATATGTCTTTCTGTTTAAGAAAAAAAAAGACTTTACAAATTATGCAAATGAGCCTGAGGGGCTCCAAGCTCCATAGATGTTCATTTGAGGCTAATTTGCATAATTTTATACTAAAACCAAGGAATAGGAAGCTAAAAGAAGAGCAGATCCTGGTGGACGATGTCCTATAAGGTGCATTATCTGCATTGTCTTCATTGTCTTCAGGTCTCAGAACCTAAAACATTCCCAGAACCAGCAGTTATTGTGACCACCCAACTCCAGAATGGACTCCAATCATTAGAGAGAAGACATCAGCCATATGTTCAGATATCTAAAACAAGACGATAACTACAACAACATTAAACTGAGCAAAACTCTGGGGAAAAAACCAAAAACCGAAATAAAACTTTCACACACATCCCATACAGTTCCCAGCCTTATTCGGAGAGATGAAATTAGAGACGTAAACTGATGAGACTATGAAAAAAAAAAAAAATACAGAGAACAGACTTTTCCCATTCTGACGACTAATGCTGGCGGTATAAATCCTGAAGGATATCATATGACTTTATGTAACCGGAACCTCGGAAAGGGGTAAAATGCACAGCTGTCACCCAAGAAATGGCCGACTTACAGAAGACAATTACTGGGACCACATGATCCCTATCACCAGGAGGTGTCTCACTAAGAAGAGAGCTCACCATAGTCATATTACTACAAGTATGGTGCGTCTGTAGTAGTGTATAACGTAATATGGAGGCGTGGCAGCGCCATACTGAGACATGGCACCTCCTTAATGGATATATAGTGTTGTAGTAGGATATGAGACTAGTGTGAGGGTATGTGGAGATGTAGGGACTCTATAGTAGTAATACATTGGGGCACATTTACTTTACCCGGTCCTTCGGAGTTCCCGAAAGTGCATTGTCCGTCCGGAATGCCCTGTGCCGCGATTCACTTAGATCGTGCGCCCGATATCCTGCATATGTCTCTTCCCCGGTCAGGTCCGCCGGAGTTCACCTTCTTCTTCCCGGTGCATGTAAGTGCATTGTCTTGCGACACAATTTTGAAGTTAAATTCCGCAGTTTGTCCGAATCCGTCGGCCCGCCCACCGATTTCTGTCGCATGAAAGCCGGCACGATTGCGCCAAAATCCGATCGCGTGCACCAAAACCCCCTTTTAAATCCCTGTCCCAGCGGCACAAAATGGAAATCGACGGGTTGTCCGAGGAAAGTGCGGTCCGCGGGGGCCCTTAGTAAATAAGCCCCTATGTCTTCTGTATGGTGTTACCGATCTAGTTATATGGTTTGGTCACATGTCTGACAACAAAGCAGGACAAAACTGTTGTCTGTTTCCGAGGGTTACCAGCAGAATTTGAAACTCCGCTATAAATAGGAATATAGAAATGTTTTTCAGCAACAGTGAATGATAACTCATAGGCGACCCATCAATAGAACGTGCTCAGAGATGAACGTGAACCCCTGAAAAAGCTTAATTGAGAAGGTTCACGGGATCTTGCTCATGAGCAATACAAGTGGTCCCCTGGATTTTGGTAAGTTACTGTACTTTAGCCCTAGGCTGCAATAATCAGCTATAACAGATATCACAGGTGTCTGCAATTAAGATTTAGTGTTAATCCTGGTTCTTATGACAACCCAACATTTTTAAAATCCAATTGTCACAGAGACCAAAAAAATTTTGACTGGGGTTACAGAAAATAAAGTATACAGTTCCAACTTACATACAAACTCAACTTAAGAACAAACTTACAGAACCTATCCAGTACATAACCCGGGGACTGCCCGTAACCTTGTTGCCCGGGATGAGATGATGGGGCCCAAAGGGAGCCTACCACCACAAATCTATCTATAAAGGTAGATCGGGTGGTAGGTGGATCAATGGGACTCACCATCTTCGGCGCGCAGCTGCTCGTAGCTGCGCGCCCTCGTCTGACGATCCTGCAGTCTGCGCATGCTCCGAAGCCGGGGCTGCACAGACACGGGCCTGTAGTTCTGCGCATGCGCAGACTGCAGGATCGTCGGACGAGGACGCGCAGCTACGAGCAGCTGCGCGCCGAAGATGGTGAGTAGGAGGGGTAAAGTGGCTCCCGGGGCGTGGAGTAGCTGCGCCATGTAACCTCAGATGCGGCTACTTCACGCCCCATTAGCCGCATAATAAAATTAGCATAAAAGTCAAATAAAAGTTACTAAAAAAAGTGCGGGGACGTGAGGATTAGCCCTTAAAAGGGCTCTCTTCACGTCCCATTGATCCACCTACCACCCCATCTACCTTTATAGGTAGATTTGTGGTGGTAGGTTCCCTTTAACTTCCGGTGTGGAGCGTTGTCGCATCCTGTTTAGTTTTCTTTGTAGATATTAAATTTTGTTATCAGACTTATTGGGGCTTATTTACTAAGATTCCGCGGAACGCACTTTCGTCGGATTTTGGAAATTTTCGGGATTCACTGCGCTTTGACAGCTATTTGTTTCGCACGTGATTGGATTTTGGCGCAATCGCACTGACTGAGAGCGGGATTTAACTTTAAAATTGTGTCGCAAGACAATGCACTTACATGCACCAGGAAGATAAAGGTGAACTCCTGGGACCTGCGCGGGGAAGCGACACGTGCAGGATATCGGGCACACGATTTTAGTGAATCGCGGCACAGAGCATTCCAGTCGGACATTCCGGATTAGGGAATGTGCCAGGGACTGGTAAGTAAATGTACCCCATTGTGCTTTATCTCCCTAATGCACACTAAAAAAATAGAGTGAAATAAACTGTGATATCAGTGCATCCTCAGCCGTACCTTATGAACAGATTATGATATAGGTCTGCAGTCCTCACTAGGGGGAGCTAAAGACCTTTCTGCATACTGTTTTATAATAATCATTATTGAACAAACAGTTTACAGTTAGCACCCCCTAGTGGTGGCAACAGGCAGTCAGAAATGTATCATGGAGTTATGCCTATACAGGGAATGTGGAACTCTATATACGGGCATTTAATTCAAGGCTAATATTAGCCCACATAGTCTTCTGCACTTATATCTGAACACATGCCTCTTCTTTTGGCTTCTTGGCCTTTTCTTGACCACAGCTTTGTATCATTAGATCCATATTTTATGGATTGCAAATAACACAAAGCTGCTGACTGAATGGAGCGTAAGTACAGAAGGAGTTTAGTAAGAGCTATATCGCATCTACCATTGTTCTGCTTCTGAAGGGCCAGCATTGCTACAAGAGACGTAATGTGGGGTAATATATCGTACACATTTGGCTACATGGCAAGAAAAACAATTCTGCTGCACAAAAGTGATACATAAACGGGTTACAGTAACGTATCTGTAAATGGAGTCCATATTGATAAACTGTTGCCTTTGGACAGTCAAGATTAGGTTGGAGATGAAATTCCTGAAGTTTTTGCAGATATAGCTATGCACTTATTCCTTTTCATATATCAGACACCAGTACAAAGGTGCAGTGAGACATAACAGGGCAGCCAAAGACTTTAATGCAGTCCTTCATACATGTCCGATTTCATACAAACGTAGATAAGTGGTTTCTTGCCTGTTGTATCCTGTAAAAAAACAAAATACATTTGTAAAATGTTTTATGAGTAATCATATTGTGGAGATAATACCATAGGGGCCAGAATATCTGTGACATATAGAGCGTGACATATAGAGTGTTTCTTTACTTCACTGAAGTGCTCTGGGGTGACCACTACGCAAAGGTTTGTCAGCTGTATTGTTCAGTCATAAACAGCCAAGATCAAGGGGGTTATCTATGCGGGACCCTAAATGCTATCACATTACATACCTATCCTACAGATTGTAGCCTAAGCCTAAAGTACAATAAATTACTAACATCCAGAGGTCTGTTTGTAACGAGGGGTCATCTGTAAGTCGGGTGTTCTTAAGTAGGGGACCGCCTGTAACTTTGTGGAGGTTTTCCATACCAATAGTATTTATTCCCTCCCCAGCGATCACAAGAATGAGATTCCACTAGCGCCCCCTTGTGATTACAGTGTAATGTACATGATCTGCCACCACTCCACTTACCTTTCTGGGACTGCTGTAGATTGTTGGACACTCCAGTCCTATAGAGTGGTAGCAGATCACGTGCTTAACAGCCCTATTTTTGTAATGACATGTTCCCTCTCCCCCACAGAAATCAGATATGTATCCCTATTCTGTAAATACTGTACTAACACCAATAGTTAGAAAACCTATCATGTTTTGGGACCAAAACTTTGCTGATTCAATTCCTTAGGTAAATTTATTGGTATGGGGGCAGAGCTTTGTTAAGGAGCGTTAGATTTCCCATACAAAAGTGGATTATAAATATGTCTGCAGCCACCACTAGAGGGAGCTCAGGAGCTGAGTATATACACTATTATTATTGAGTGCAATGTATAAAAGTATGGAGAGTATGCAGTAACCTCCCTGCTATAGTGGCAGCTGCAAGCGTCTAACCTATTATTTATTCCTATGTCTATGAAGTCTGGAGCTCTGCAACAGAAAAACAACCCCAGAATAGCCTTGTTTTAGGATTGTATTTTTACATTTATACGAGACATTTGGGTTTTTTATTTTCATTGAAATCCCTGTGCACCAGACACGACCAATAATTATGCAGGTAATAACAAATACATCCTCTTCGCCCACTTCAACAGAGGCTGGATCACAAGTCATAGACCTCCCAAAGACCCCACCAGTAATTATACTGGGTCAAAAAAGGAACTGACGTACAGAAAGCAAAAAACATTTATAACTGATTACAACAACAGCAACAATAACAACAACAAAAAGAAGTAACTTTGCAAATAACTTTCCTTAACAATTTCCTCCAATTTTGTGTCCACAGCCCCTCTATACCTCTACACCCATTTTTTATTGCTCCATTGTATCTACAATAATAAAATATATATATTTTATACAGTGGGTACAGACAGTATTCAGACTCCTTTACATTTTTTACTCCATGTTACATTGCATCCAATTGGTAAGATCAAAAAAGTTCCCATTTTTGCTTATTAATCTATACTCTGCCCTTATCTTGAAATGTACCATAGATATTTTTGCAATATTTGTAAAAATATCACATGATGTTAAGTCTTCATCCCCTGTGATAAGTATTCTCCCCTGGTGATATTATGTGAATCCCCCGTTTATACGTATTCAGCCCCCGGTGTAAGTATTCAGCCCCCGTGATAAGTATTCAGCCACCCCGGTGATAAGTTTCGTCCCTGTGTAATATTCTTTCATCCCCGGTGATAAGTATTCAGCCCCCCGTTATAATATTCAGTCCTGTTATAAGTATTCAGCCCCCGGTGAATTAAAAAAAAAAAAAAGTTTTTTTTTTAACATTTTTCCTCAGCCCCGTGAATAATTATTCATCCCCCGTGATAAGTATTCAGTCCCTGCTGATAAGTATTCAGCCCCCGGTGATAGTATCAGCCCCGGTGATAAAGTATTCAGCCCCTGGTGATATTTATTGAGTCCCCCGGTGATAAGTATTACAACCCCCAATGATAGTATTTAGCCCCCGGTGATGATATCAGCCCCCAGTGATAAGTCTTTAGCCCCTGGTGATAAGCATTCGTCCCTTGATAAGTATT
>CM033651.1:8336523-8353658 GCA_019512145.1 Engystomops pustulosus
GGTGACACAAGAGCTTACCGTCTATGAGGATGAGGGGTGAGGTGGTGACACAAGAGCTTCAGCCTATGAGGATGAGGGGGTGACACAAGAGCTTACAATCTATGAGGATGAGGGGGGAAGAAACACAAGAGCTTACAGTCTATGAGGATGAAGGGCCAGGCATAAGATAGAGGGATGGAAAGCACAATGCCAGGCATCAGATGGAGGGGTGTAAAGCACAATGCTGCCAATGGATACATGTTCTTTGGTGTGATGAATTATGCTTCTCTTTCTGGTAGTCTGATGGGTTTGGTGAATCTCAGGAGAACGTTTCCTACCTGACTACAATGTACCAGCTAGGATGTTTGGCTCAGAATCTTCGGGCTATGAGGCTTTTTAGCTCAAGTGAAGGAAAATCACAAGACTTAACCCAACCAAGAAATGTCTGCTTCCAATTTTGGGGAACATTTTGTAGAAGGTTCTTTTCTGTATTATCCGCATTGCACAAAACAAGGTCCATTGTGACATGGCTGGGGGTAGTCTGGTGGGGTAGTACTTGACCTAGAATGGAGATTGTAATCCAGGGCCTCTCATCCTCAGTGTGTGACCTCACAAATGTTCATCTGGATGATTGGGCAAAAATGGATTTTGGAACGGATACTGTGATAAAAGCTTCTGTAGGTGTAATGTGGACAGGGACAAATTCTTGCAGAATACAGATTGATGCTGTATTTTACGAGGGTTGTCAATGACCTCTTCCTGAAAAGTTTTGAAAATTATTTGCAAAAATAAAATTAAATAAAATAAATTAAAATTAAATTAAAATAAAAATCTTTTAAGATATGATGCTTTTCTGAATTACAAAAATCTGTGTTGGAACGAACATCAGAGATGATAAGATGGGTAATAAGTATGTATGAATCATTACATGCAACATTTAAGGAATGAAACCTGGTGGTAAATCCTCTTTACTCCCTGATTTCATAGGCCTCTCGATAGAACAAGGAGAGCAATTACAATTAAGCTTAACTGTAGCACTTGTCTTTCAAAGAAAAGCGGCATTAGGCGGCAGCGAGGTGTTCTGCCGGATTAGCCGCACCAAACATTTTCACTCATAAAATTCAGACTTCAAATAGTGTTTGCACAGGCCGGGCTAGTTACACAAGGAGGATAAGAAAGCAGCGGCCACTCCCAAATTTCCTGGATAAAAGCACGAAAGAGGAACTACAGAACCTGGGAATTAGGTTGTGAGGCTGTAAACCAGGGAACCAACGCTCCCCCAGGAACATTTGCATATTTCCCAGGAGACATTGCAAAGTTTTCATAAATTGTAGTCCCTACAACTTGTAACTCTTTGTAACTTCTAGGTAGAGTTGTCACCGGGACGTAAATCTTAAAGGGGAAATGCAGCACTGACCGTGCAAAAATGTAGCCGCTGTTACGTAGCCCTGGAGAGACGTTTCTGTTGTTAATAGCAGCAGGACTGTGAAAAATTAATTTATATTTCATGATTGTAGCTGCTGGGTTGTCCTCACACTGCTGTGCCCGTAGTTCTGTACAATTAGCTGCTTCCCTAAATTCTGAGTGAAAGATGCTTTTGGCTGAACTCAGAGTAGAGGAGTAAGTAGAGAAGATCAGTGTAGAGAACTAAGAACAAATCAATGTGAGGAAATAATAATAATTGGAAGAATCTAAGTGCATGTTTTACAGCTCTGCTGTACACATCTCTTCTGTGTCAATACTGTCTGCATAGAGCACAGAGCACAGCAGTGTGAGGACATCCCTTACCACCGGTACACATGGAGAAGCTACAATACTTATAATAATAATAATTCCTTTATTTATATAGTGCACACAGATTACGCAGCGCTGCACAAAGCATGTCAAATTGGTCCCTGTCCCCATGGGGCTCACAATCTAATCATCCTACCAGTATGTTTTGAAGTGTGGGAGGAAACCGGAGGACCCGGAGGAAACCCACGCAAACACGGAGAGAACATACAAACTCTTTGCAGATGAGCAAAGGGGGGATCCCTGGGTGGGATTCGAACCCAGGACTCCAGTGCTGCAAGGCAGACGTGCTACTCACTCAGCCACTGTGCTGCCCTTGAATATAAAATCATATAATATACAATACAATATTTGTTAACGGCTGATCTCTGCCTGAAAGACACTGTCTGAAGAGATAACACAGGGCACAGCAGTGTGAGGCCACAGCTCCAGTTCACTTGGAGAATTTACAACCCTGCAATATAAATGCATTTATCACAGTCCTGCTGCTACTACCAACATACACAAATGTATAATTACACATCTGTCCAGTGACAATACCTTACACTGTTTACAGAGAGCACAGCATTGGGAGGACTCAGCTCACTGCATTTTTGGAGAATCTAAAATTTGGAATATTGATCCATATTTCACAGCCCTGCTATTACTACAACATGATACCCAAAGGTATGATTACACGCCTTTTCAGGGACAATGCCAAACACTGTCTGCAGCAGTGTGAGAACACGGCTCCAGTGCACTTGGAAGAATCTAAAATCCTGGACTATAAATGCATATTTCAAAGTCCTGCTGCTACTAAGGCCCCTTTCACACTGGCTTTGTGGAGCTGTATATCCAGCTGCCAGTTTGGTATGGCGCCCCAACGGCGGTACACATGTGGCGTGGTATTGCACACAGGGAAAAGTTAGAACATGCTCCATCTTCCCCTGTATGTATGGCCGGTGCTGTGCATTTCTATGGAGAGGGGTGATGCCCAGCGCGCTGCTGTGTGCTTGCCCGGGCTTCTGCGTGAAAATAGCCTAACAACATACACAAATGTATAAGGAACAATACCTAACACAGGCTGCAGAGAGCAACGTATTGTGAGGACACTGAGAGAGTCTAAAATCCTGTAATATCAATCCATTTATCACAGTCCTGCTGCCACTAATTACATGCAAAATGGTCTGATTACACTTCTCCTTAAGGATGCTACCTGACACTGTAAAACCGTCAGAATGATTGCTTAAAACTAAGAAAAAATGGACCATATTTTTTTGCTTTTTGCTTTGACCACCATAGACCTCACTAGAGACTGGAAATTCATGTTTTCTGAAGCATAAGCTTTGCTGTGTAGACTGGATCAGAGGCATCCATTGCCATCTATGGGGGATGTTTATCCGACGTATATACGTAGACCGTATATACGTCCCCCATACGGCTGTGTGAATGCAGCCTAATGCCAAAATAAGGACTGATGCATTTCCCTTTCACATCCTGGTCTATGGAGGAGGTTTGCGCCTCTTAAGGGGAATGTGGCTAATCAGAAAACTCACAAATGGTCCACGTATGACGTAGTCACCTGGTAGGCACCTACCAGCACTTGGCCAGGACTGCAGAGTGAATGACTGTGTGACTGGGTTCCTAGTGATTATCACACCAACCTGAAAGCCATATAAATATCTGTGTCAGTCTCTACCGCACACCTGGCATTGTATTCATGATACACAGAGATCAGGATGTACAAAATAACAGCTTCATAGAACGCGTTACAATACAGGCGGTCCCCTACTTAAGAACACTCGACTTACATACGACCCCTAGTTACAAACGGACCTCTGGATGTTGGTAATTACTGTACTTTAGTCCTAGGCTACAATAATCAGCTGTAACAGTTATCACAGGTGTCTGTAATGAAGCTTTATTATTAATCCTAGTTCTTATGAAAACATTTTAAAAATCCAATTGTCACAGAGACCAAAATAAATTTGTTTGGGGGTTACAATTATAAAATGTACAATTCTGACTTACATACAAATTCCAACAAACCTACAGAACCCATCTTGTACGTAACCCGGGGACTGCCTGTATATGGAACTGGGGGGGACAGAAAGTGGATAGAAACCATTGAACAATTCTGTGTTTTTAAATGTTTTTGCTGTTTTTTATGGTTCCTTTCCAAACTTCCTTTGAGTACACAGAAGAATATTTTGCAGCTTTGTGCAGTTTCTTTGTAGAATCTCGCAGCTTTTTCTTCCAAAGAGAGAGTCTGTTTTCGTTTGCATTATTTTTGCAGGCGATTCTGTATCTATGGCTCATAAATATAGAAAATTAATCAACCACAAAAAAAGAAAAAAAAGAATGTGTAAAAAAAATTGTAACATCAATGCATCTCTGTAATATAGGAGGAAACAGAAATGCTAAAAAAACAAGTCATTTTTAGATGTTTTTGGTGCTTGGCTCAGCTGTGTGTGATTATGTTGTGCTGGCGCCACCTGCAGGAAGGCTGTGGGGTATTGCAGATTTTTGTCCAAAATTACATCAAACAATGACAAAAAAATCGTGAATACAGGATGTACAATTGAAAGGATTTTTTGGACATTATTTGGATTAATCAGGCTAATTACTGGTATCCGATAGAATGGGAATCCTTTTAGAAGAAGAACTTTTATTGTATCTTACAAAGACCAGATGTCTTTCCCAGCTGTGGATCTCAGTGCCGGACTCAAATCCTTGGGGTAACCTGATAATAAGTGTTTAGTTTTCATGCAGCGCCAACACTGGAAGAATTAAGTATTACACACAAATTCAAATTAATATAGGAAGTGAAATGCAGGTAGAATCCACATTTGTATCCAAAATTTGCTAACTTAAAACATGGATTTTAATTCAAGGACTGTGACTTCTTCAAGCACAATGGGGCTCATTTACTAAGGGTCCGCGGACCGCTCTATCGTCGGAATATCCGACGGTTTCAGATGTGCGACGCATTTAGAAGTGTTTTTTGTGCAAGCGAACAGATTTTGGTGCATCAGCGCCGGCTGTCATGCAACAGAAATCGGGAGGGGGGGAGGGGGCGGCTGCCGGACGATGCGACAGATTCTGACTACGTGCGGGTTTTAACATTCAAAGCCATGCACTTACATGCACCGGGAAGAAGAAGGTGAACTCCGGTGGCCCTGATTGGGGAAGTGACATAGGTCATAAGTAGCTATAAGAATAGCAGATCCTACCAGAGGGGCGCACACCAGTGTGTCAGTGTGCTTGGTTTACAGTCCTTCATCCTGGTGGTAAATGTCCTTTAAGACTTTGCTACAGCCCCCACGCTTTATTACATATATACTTCCAGCTCTGCTTTGAATAAGATCTATTTGTGTCTTAATAGGGATGTGAAATATAGGAAATTCACCTTTATTGAGATTCTATTCATCACCTGTGCACAATGACACCCACCTGGAGACTATGCATTAGTGCGGGAGCACCCATGTTAGGAAGTGCGTCGTTGTGTCCACTCTATTCTCTGTTGCACCCGATATAAATATAATTCCCGGTTGCTGTCTGGATTTACATTAGTGTCGGCGCTAGGCTTTCTATCAAACAAAGGCGCCATTCTTACTTGTGCCGTCTTCATTAAATACATGTCAAGGTTGTGCGCTATACATACTCCCAGTTTCTATGGCGAACCACTTTTTAATATCTGTGAACACAATTTTTTTTCTTTTAGTTTCTAAGCATTTCGGCACATTACAAAAGGTCAGGAATATTTTGACAACCGAGCGCTGGTGAGATCTCGTAATGCCTTCCATAAAGTATTACAGTCTTAAAGGGGAAACACGTTACTTAGGATTTTTTTTCTATAACCTCTCACGCAATTAAAATCTTCTGTACATCTTTTGTATTTAGTATAGTGGGGCTCATTTACTAAGGGTCCGCACGCCGCACTATTTGCGCCGAATTGCCCTGGGATTTTGGCGCACGCGATCGGATTGTGGCACTTCGGCGCCGGCTTGCATGCGACATAAATCGGGGGCGTGGCCATCGGACAACCCGACGGATTCGGAAAAACCACTGAATTTTAAAAACTAAATGTGTCGCAAGATCAGGCACTCACATGCATCGGGAAGAAGCAGGTGAACTCCGGTGGACCTCGGCGCAGCACCGACACCTGCTGGATATCGGGTGCACGACCTTAGTGAATCCCGGCAGAACCCGAATCCACGTCGTACAACGCGCCGCGGGATGTCGACAGGATCGGGTAAGTAAATGTGCCCCAATGTGTCCATCATCTGAGAAATCTCATGTTGTAGCTCAGAAATTACATTGTAATAGTGGATTAAAATGCATTCGGATGACCTTCCCCCATCGTTGTATGCAGGAGGTACGAAAGACTAAAATCTGTGATTGTATCTATGAATAAGCTTGATGTGGGTGATGTACCTATGTAGTAAGCTTGATTCTGTGTAATTATTTTTTGCACAGGTACAGTATGTAGTAAGCTTGGTTATGGTGATTGTGGTAAAAGTATGAAATATGGCCATGATTTATTGAGTGAAGCCGAGTGAAGAGTCCTGGATCAAAAGATTCTGCCTCCCTTTTTGATTCTTCTGCCCAAAAATAGCAACTGTTTATTGATGCAGACTTCCAGCCACCTTCCAATGAGTATGTGCCATGTCCCTTAAAATCACTGTTTAGGATTATGGCAAAACTATACTTCAAGGCCAGCTTTGTCATAATTCATAGATTTCAACTTGTTGTCGCTGCATCTATAATCAGGGTCCTTAGATACCTTTGGGTTGTCAAACCAAGGAGTTAGAAAGCCAACAAAATAGATATTGTAGTAACACCTGGAAGTCTGCCCAATTCAAAGCTGGATCTCACAGCGGTGGATATCTGCTATTATTTAATTAGTAAGGCTATACATTTTATCCCCTTTTTATTTTCCAACAGTTTGTGTATATGTTGTATATATATGGTTTATAACCTTTTTACCTGATAATTGTATGGGTTTTTTATGTATGCACTGTACTTTTGTTTATAAAACTTAATAAGTCTCTGCTTGTAGCCTTAGAGAAACTAAGATTTAAGTTCCAGGGTTCATTTTTCATAATTGTAAAGATAATTGCTCAATTGTAAATCTGTTGTATGTGTTTCTTAATTGTTGAGGGACTTAAGTAGACAGGCACCTATTTGCCTTATTAATATTAATTATTAATTTAAAAGTAGGTGGCGAGAGTGAGGATTGGGTTAGGTGAGTATTTACTAAAACTAGATGAGTTCTTTAAGACAAGAACTATTAAAAAGCCATCAATTACATTACGATTCCTAAAAACAAGCAAGTTTGCGGCATGTTTCATTCCAACGCACCTTTGACTTGTCCTGGTTCCTACTAACACTAGACTTCAGCATGGAAAGGAACACTAAGTGTCGCAAATAACTGGAAACCACTCACCTGCTTCTGTTAATCGTCCACAAGAGCCCGGAGTCACAGATCAACTATGTTATATGGTTCCTAGGAGATCAACTATGTAAGGAATTGTGATAAAAAGGTCCCTTTACTGCACAATAACACTGTGCAAACTATTCTAATATTTAATGATCCATCTATAGGTGCTAATCCTTCAATGCCATCTCTCTTGGACAACATTTCCTATCATGTGACTGCCCAAACGAAGAGTGAAAATCTAGATCACTTAGCATTGGCATTATCGACCAACACCATTTATATTTGGAACCTTGAAATAGATACATTATGAAAAGACAAAACAAGAAAAATGGTCATAAAGATAGAATACATAAGGCGTTGTAAATATCTGAACTAATGTTGAATTTTGCAAACTCTTCCAGAATAAACAACCCCCATATCTTCTATATCATGTTTTAATGGTTCTTTGCTAAGATGGTGTGGTGTAGTATATAGAGGATGCGTCTCCTGTGTGGTGTAGTATATAGAGGATGTGTCTCCTGTGTGGTGTAGTATATAGAGGATGTGTCTTCTGTGTGGTGTAGTATATAGAGGATGTGTCTCCTGTGTGGTGTAGTATATAGAGGATGTGTCTCCTGTGTGGTGTAGTATATAGAGGATGCAATTACTCGCAATTCCCCCCAACAACTCTCTCTTCTTTCTTTTTTGCCCCCTCTGAAGTGTTAAGACCCCTTATGAACCAGGAATTCCTGAAATCTGCGAAACAAAGGTTGTCCAATACGATCCAGGTTGAAGTTCCAGCAGAACGGTTTTGGCGCCCCCAGATCTTTACGGGACCTAAGTTCCCGAGACGGAAGCTTGGAGTTTAGTACCGGCTATGAGTGGGTGTTCTCTTACATGCATCATTCAACCCCCACTCTCTGTCCCTATCTCTGTCCCACCATCTCACTGGTTCTTCCATTTTTTTCTTTCTGGGGTTGAAGGTAATTTTGACCAGCGGTGCTCCAGGAATTCCCCCCTCTGTCCCTATATCGCATGGGACCCCAATAATATACACTCGAGTATTTTGTGGTTTTGGTGATTTGTCTCTGACGCTCCGCCTTCCTGGGACTTCTGGCCCCCACATCGTCCAGTGGAATGCACCTCTGGCTCCGCGGCCACCTCGTTGACTATCATAGTCTTCCTCCGTGGTCACTGGGTGACAGGAGCTGCAGGTTGTGAACCATGGTAAGAGCGGAGCAGGACCTTGTGCTTAGTCGCAGTATCTGAGCGTCTTCGCTGTTGCTCCACCAAGAACTCCTTTAGGCGGTTGGTGGTAAATGTGAGAGTCTGTCTCCGGAGCTTCATTAGATAAGCGTCCTGGAGCCAGGGGTTGGAGAAACATTCTGGTAAGGAGGGACGGCTCCTGTGAACACAAAATTATTACAAAATATTTTCCTGGTTACATAGGATCTGTCAGCGCTATATAAAAGAGTTGTCAGCTCTCCTCCTGTGTGGTGTAGTATATAGAAGAGTTGTCAGCTCTCCTCCTGTGTGGTGCAGTATATAGAGGATGTGTCAGCTCTCCTCCTGTGTGGTGTAGTGTATAGAGGATGTGTCGGCTCTCCTCCTGTGTGGTGTAGTATATAGAGGATGTGTCAGCTCTCCTCCTGTGTGGTGTAGTATATAGAGGATGTGTCACCTCTCCTCCTGTGTGGTGTAATATATAGAGGATGTGTCGGCTCTCCTCCTGTGTGGTGTAGTATATAGAGGATGTGTCAGCTCTCCTGCTGTGTGGTGTAGTGTATAGAGGATGTGTCTGCTCTCCTCCTGTGTGGTGTAGGATATAGAGGATGTGTCGGCTCTCCTCCTGTGTGGTGCAGTATATAGAGGATGTGTCAGCTCTCCTCCTGTGTGGTGTAGTATATAGAAGAGTTGTCAGCTCTCCTCCTGTGTGGTGTAGTATATAGAGCAGTGGTGGCGAACCTATGGCACTGGTGCCAGAGGTGGCACTCGGAGCCCTCTCTGTGGGCACCCAGGCCATTACCAGAGATGACTCCAGGTATCTTCCTGAAGTCCAAGACAGCCCAGGACTTGCTGTGCGCAGAGATATTTTAAAGTGACAGCTCTACCTGGGACTATTTTCTGCTTTATTGGTGTCCTCAGGTGCTGATATGAATGAAAGTTGTGACAGAGCAGGGAGTATAAATTTCTCTAGTGGCACTTTGCGATAATTAAGTGGGTTTTGGTTGTAGTATGGGCACTCGGTCTCTAAAAGGTTCGCCATCACTGATATAGAGGATGTGTCAGCTCTCCTCCTGTGTGGTGTAGTGTATAGAGGATGTGTCAGCTCTCCTCCTGTGTGGTGTAGTATATAGAGGATGTGTCAGCTCTCCTCCTGTGTGGTGTAGTATATAGAGGATGTGTCAGCATTCCTCCTGTGTGGTGTAGTATATAGATGATGTGTCAGCTCTCCTCCTGTGTGGTGTAGTATATAGAGGATATGTCAGCTCTCCTCCTGTGTGGTGTACTATATAGAGGATGTGTCAGCTCTACTCCTGTGTGGTGTAGTATAAAGAGGATGTGTCAGCTCTCCTCCTGTGTAGTGTAGTATATAGAGGATGAGTCAGCTCTCCTCCTGTGTGGTGTAGTATATAGAGGATGTGTCAGCTCTCCTCCTGTGTGGTGTAGTATATAGAGGATGTGTAAGCTCGCCTCCTGTGTGGTGTAGTATATAGAGGATGTGTCAGCTCTCCTCCTGTGTGGTGTAGTATAGAGAGGATATGTCAGCTCTCCTCCTGTGTGGTGTACTATATAGAGGATATGTCAGCTCTCCTCCTGTGTGGTTGTGTATATAGAGGATTTGTCAGCTCTCTTCCTGTGTGTAGTATATAGAGATGTGTCATCTCTCCTCCTGTGGTGGTGTAAATATATAGAGGATTGTCGGCTTCTCCCTCCTCCTGTGTGGTGTGGTATATAGATGATGTGTCAGCTCATCCTCCTGTGTGGTGAATTATAGAGGGATGTGTCAGCTCTCCTCAGTGTGGTGTATATAATAGGAGGATGTGTCAGCTCTCCTCCTGTGGTGTAGTATTAAGGATGTGTCAGCTCCTCTTCCTGTGTGTTGTAGTATTAGAGGATGTGTCAGCTCTCCTCCTGTGTGGTGTAGTGATCGAGGATTGGTCAGCTCTCCTCATGTGTTGGTGTAATATATAAGGATGTGTCAGCTCTCGTCCTGTGTGGTGTAGTATAGAGGAGGGGGGTGCCAGCTCTCCTCCTATGTGGTGTGTAGTATAGAGAGAGTGTCAGCTCCCTCCTGTGTGTGTGTATATAGAGGGATGTGTCCGCTCTCCCTCCCCTGTGTGGTGTAAGATATAGAGGATTGTCGCTCTCCTCCTGTGTGGTTTAGTATATCGATGATGTGTCAGCTCGCCTCCGGTGTGGTGTAATATATAAAGATTTTGTCAGCTCTCCTTCCGCCGCGTGTGTAATATATATAGAGGATTGTCCAGCCTCTCTCCCGGTGTGGTGCAGTATTAGAGAGTGTCAGCTCCCTCCTGTGTGTGTAGTCTAGAGGAGGATGTGTCAGCTCGCTGTGTGGTGTAGTATATAGAGGATTTGTCATCTCTCCTGTGTGGTGTAGTATATTAGATGATGTGTCATGCTCGCCTGTGTGTGTATATTGAGGATGTGTCACTCTCACTCCTGTGTGGTTTAGTTATAGAGGCTGTGTCACTCTCCTCCTGGTTGGTGTAGTATATAGAGGATGTCTCGGCTTCTCCTCCTGTGTGTGTAGTATATAGAGGATGTGTACTCTCCTCCTGTGTGGTGTAGTATATTGAGGATGTGTCAGCTCTCCTCCTGTGTTGTGTGTATATAGAGGATGTGTCGACTCTCCTCCTGTGTGTGTATTATATAGAAGAGTTGTCAAAAGCCTCCTCCTGTGTGTTGTAGTAAATAAGGTGTGTCAGCTCCTCCTCCCTCCTCCTCCTCCCGTGTGTTGTATAATAGGATGTGTCAGCTCGCCTCCTGTGTGGTGTACTATATAGAGGGAGATGTCAAGCGCTCCTCCTGTTGGTGTAGTAGAAAGAGGATGTGTCAGCTCTCCTCCTGTTTGGTGTAGTATATGAGATGAGTCGCTCTCCTCCTGTGTGGTGTGTATTAGAGATGTGTCCGCGCTCTCTCCGTGTTGTGTATATAGAGGATTGTAAGCCTCGCCTCCTGTGGGGTGTAATGTAATAGAGGATTTGTCACTCTCCTCCTGTGTGGTGTAGTATATAGATTAATGTCAGCTCTCCTCCTGTGTGTGTATATATAGAGATGTCTCGGCTCTCCTCCCTGTGTGGTTGTAGTTATAGAGGAGTGAGCACCTCTCCTCCGGTGTGGGTAGTATATAGAGGATGTTCAGCTCTGCTCCTTTGGTGTGGTATATAGGTAGAGGTGTGGTCAGCCTCCTCCTGTGTGGTGTAGTAATAAGATGTGGTCTGCCTCTGCTCCTGTGGGGTGTAGTATAAGAGGAGTGTCTGCTCTCCTCCTGTGTGTTGTATTGTATAGAGGATGTGTCAGCTCTCCTGTGTGGTGTAGTATAAGAGCATGTGTCTGCTCTCCTCCTTTGTGGTGTAGTATCATGTAGGAGAGGACAGCTTCTCCTCCTGTGTGGTGTAGTATATAGGGATTGTCAGCTCTCCTCCTGTGTGGTGTACTATAATAGGGAATGTGTCAAGCTTCCTCCGTGTGGTGTAGTATATAGATGATGTGTCAGCTCTCCTCCTGGTGGTGTAGTATATAGAGGATCTGTTACCTCTCCTCCCGTGTTGGTTTATATATATTGAGGATGTGTCACGCTCCTCCTGTGTGGTGTAGTTATAGAGGCTTTCCAGCTCTCCTGCCTGTTGGTGTAATATAGAAGAGTTGTCAAGCTCTCCTCCTGTGTGGTGTAAGTTTAGAGGATGTGTCACTCTCCTCCCGGTGGTGTAGTGGTATAGAGATGTGTCAGCCCCTCCTGTGGTGGTTAGTATAGAGAGGATGTGTCACTCTCCGCTGTGTGTGTACTATATAGGATCTGTCGCTCTCCTCTCGGTGGGTGTAGTAAAAAGAGGAGTGTCAGCTCTCTTTTCCCCCCCCTGGTGGGGTGTGTAATATAGAGGATGAGTCAGCTCTCCTCCTGTGTGGTGTAGTATATAGCGGCTGTGTCAGCTCTCCTCCTGTGTGGTGAGTATATAGAGTATTGTAAGCTCGCCTCCTGTGTGGTGTAGTATATAGAGGATTTTGTCAGCTCTCTCCTGTGTGTGTAGTATGGAGATTATAGTCAGCTCATCCTCCTGGTGTGGGGTACTATATAGAAGGATTTCCAGCTCTCCATCTGTGTGGTGTAGTATAAAGAGGAATGAGTCAGCGCCTCTCTGTTTGGTGTAGTAATAATCAGATTTGTCCGCTCTCCTCTGTGTGGTGTAGTATTAGAGGATGTGGGTTCAGCTCCCCTCCCTGTGTGGTGTAGTATATAAGGATGTTGTCAGCTCTCTCCTGTTGTGGTAGTATATAAGGATTTGTCAGCTCCCTCCTTGTGTGGTGTAGTATAATAGAGGATGTGTCTGCTCTCCTCCTTGTGGTGTATATATAGAGGAGGGTGTCAGCTCTCCACTCCTGTGTGTGTTGATATAGAGGATTTGGTCCAGCGTCTCTCCTGTGTGGTGTAGTATCTAAGGTGTGTCAGCTCTCCTCCGTGTGGTGTATAGACATAGGATGTTGTCGGCTCTCCTCCTGTGTTGTGTGGTAATATAGAGTGATGTGTCAGCTCTCCCCTGTGGTGTAGTTATATATAGATTGTCAGCTCTCCTCATGTGGGGTGTATATATAGAGATGTGTCATCCTCGGCCTTGTTGTGTAGTATATAGAGTAGTGTCAGCTCGCCTCCTGTGTGGTGTAATATATATAGGATGTGTCAGGCTCGCCTCCTTGTGGTGTAGTATATAGAGAATTGTCAGCTCCCATGGGTGGTGTAATAATATAGATGATGTTGGTCAGCTCTTTCCTGTGTGGTGTCGTATATAGAGGATGTGTCAGCTCTCCTCCTGTGTGGGTGTAGTACTATAAGGATGTTCTCTCTCCTCCTGTGTGGTGTAAGTATATGAGGATGTTCACTCTCCCTCCTTTGTGGTGTATATAGATGATTGTGTCATCTCTCTCCTGTGTGGTTAGATAATAGAGGAATACGTTAAGGCGCTCTCCTCCTTGTGGGGTATAGATCGAGTATTTGTGTCCCAGCTCTCCTCCTGCGTGGTGTAGAATGTATAGAGAGGTTCCAGTCTCGCTCTGTGTGGTGCATAGCAGTATTGTCCGCCTCTCCTCCTGTGTGGTGTAGCTAGGAGGAATGTGGTCAGCTCGCTGTGTGTGTGTATATAATGATAGTGTCAGCTCCCTCCTGTGTGGTGTAGTATATAGAGATGTGTCAGCTCTCCTCCTGTGTGGTGGATATATAGAAGGATGTGTCGCCTCCTCCTGTGTGGTTGTAGGATATAGAGATGTCTCCCCCCCCCCCCCCCCCCCGGCTCTCCTCCTGTGTGGTGTAGTATATAGAGGAATGTCTAGGCTCTCCTCCTGTGTGGTGTAGTTATAGATGATGTGTCAGCTCTGCTCCTGTGTGGTGTATATATGAGGTTGTCAGCGCGTCCTCCTGTGTGGTGTAGTATCTTAGGATGTTTCCTGCTCTCCCTCCCTGTGTGTGTAGTATAGAGAGGAGTGTCTGCTCTGCCCGGTGTGGTGGTAGTGGTGATAGAGTAGGTGTCAGCTCTCCTGTGTGGTGAAGTATATAAGGATGTGTCTGCTCTCCTCCTGTGTGGTGTAGTAATATAGAGGAGGTACAGCTGGGGCTCTCCTCCTGTGTGGTGTAGTATATATAGGATGTGTCCAGCTCTCCTCCGTGTGGTGTAGTTATCGAGGAGGTTCAACAGCATTCCTCCTGTGTGTGTAGTATATAATTATTGTCAGCTCTCCTTTCTGTGTGTGGTAGTAATAGAGGATATGTTACTCTCCTCCTGTGGGTTTAGTAATATAGGGTATGTGTCATCACTCTCCTCCTGTTTGGTGTAGTAGATAGAGATTGTCATCTCCTCGCCTCCTGTGTGTGTAGTAATGTAAGGATGTGTCAAGCTCTCCTCCTGTGTGGTGAGTCTATAAGGATGGGTCAGCTCTCCCCTGTTGGTGTAGTAAATAGAGGGATGTGTCAGCTCTCCCCCTCTTCTCTCCGTGTGGTGTAGTATATAGAGGATTGTCAGCTCCCTCCTGTTTGGTGTGATATAGAGGATGTGTCGGTCAGCTCTCCTGCTGTGTGGTGTAGGATATAGAGGGATTTTACTCTCTCCTCCTTTGTGGGTGTAATTATCTAGAGGGTGTGTCAGCTCCTCTCCTGTTTGGTGTATCTAAACATGTGTCAGCTATCCTCCTGTGTTGGTGTAGTATAGAGATGTGGTCAGCACTCCTCCTGTGTGGTGTAGTATTTAGAGGATGTGTCACTCTTCTCCTGTGTGTGTAATGAGACATGTGTCACTCTCCTCCTGTTGGTGTATTTATAGAGGATTGTCAAGCTCTTCTCCTGTGTGGTTTAGTATATAGAGGATTTTTCCCCCTCCTCCTGTGTGGTGTATTATAGGGGATGTTCCGCCCTCCTGTGTGGTGTAGTATAGGAGTATGTGTCAGCTCTCCTCCTGTGTGGTGTAGTATATAGAGGATGTGTCACGCTCCTCCTGTTTGGTGTATTATTAGAGTATGTGTCATGCTCTCCTCCTGTGTGTGGTATATAGAGGATGTGTTCAGCTCTCCTCCTGTGTGGTGTAGTATATAGAGGATGTGTCAGCTCTCCTCATGTTTGGTGTAAATATCTAGATGATGTGTCAGCTCTCGTTCCCTGGTGTGTTGTATAATATAGAGGATGTCGCTCTCCTCCTGTGTGGTGTAGTATATCCAGGAAGAGGATGTTCAGCTCTCCTCCTTTTGGTGGTGTAGTATATAGAGGATGTGTCAGCTCGCCTCAATGTAGGGTGTAATATATAGAGGATGTGGTCCGCTCTTGTCGTGGTGGTGTATCTATATAGAGGAGTGTGTCACTCTCCTCCTGTGTGGGGTAGTATTAAAGGATGTGTCAGCTCCTCCTCCTGTGTGGTGTAGTAATATAGAGGATGTTTCAGCTCTTCCGCCTTTGTGGTGTAGTATATAGAGGATGTGTCAGCTCTCCTCCTGTGTGGTGTAGTATATAGAGGATGTTCGCTCTCCTCCTGTGTGGTGTAATAATAGAGGATTTTTCAGCTCTCCTCCTGCTGGTGTAGTATGTATATAGAGGTGGCATCTACTCCTCCTGTGTGTGCAAGTAGAATAGAGGATGTGTCAGCCTCCTCCTGTGTGTGTTTCTATAGAGGATGGGTCCACTCTTCTTGTTGTGGTGTGAGTATTAGAGGATGTGTCAAGCTCTCCGCCTGTGTGGTGTAGTATATAGAGATGTGTCGCTCTCCTCCTGTGTGGTGTAGTATATAGAGATGTGTCGGCTCTCCCCTTTGTTGGTGTTGTAATTAGAGGATGCCTCGCTCTCCTCCTGTGTGGTGTATATATAGAGGATGTCTCGGTCTCCTCCTGTGTGGCTGGTAGTATATAGATGATTGTCCAGCTTCTGCTCCTGTGTGGTGTCGTAGTATATAGAGGATTGTCAGCTCTCCTCCTGGTTGGTGTAGTATATAATGATGTGTCTGCTCTCCTCCTTGTGGTGTAGTATATAGAGGATGTGTCAGCTCTGACCCTGTGTGGTGTGTATATAGAGGATGTGTCTGCCTCTCCTCCTGTGTGGTGTAGTTATAGAGATGTGACATCTCTCCTCCTGTGTGGTGTAGTATATAGAGGATGTGACAGCATCTTCCCCTCTGTGTGGTGTAGTAGTAGGAGGAGGTGTCAGCTCTCCTCCTGTGTGGTGTATATAGAGGATGTTGTCAGCATCCTCTGTGTGGTGTAGTATATAGAGATGATGGTTTCAGCTCCGCTCTCCCCTGTGTTGTGTGTAATATGAGGATGTTTAGCTCTCCTCCTGTGTGGTGTAGTATATAGGGGATGTGTCATGCTCTCCGCCTGTGTTGTGTAGTATATAGAGGATGTGTCAGCTCTCCTCCTGTGTGGTGTAGTATATAGAGGGCTGTGTCAGCGCTCCTCGCTGTGTGGTGTATAATAGAGGAATGGGTCACTCTCCTCCTGTGTGGTTAGTTATAGAGATGTGTCCAGCTCTCATCCGTGTGGTATAAAGTAATAGAGGATGTGTCAGCTCCCTCCTGTTGGTGTAGTATTGAGGATGTGTCGCAGCTCTCCTGCTGTGTGTTGGAAGTAATAGAGGATTTGTGTCAGCTCTCCTCCTGTGTGGGTGTAGTAATTATAGAGGAGTGTGTCAGCTCCATCATCCCTGTTGGTTGTAGTATGAATGTGTCAGCCTCCCGCCTGTGTGGTGTAGTATAGAGGATGTTCAGCACTCCTCCTGTGTGGTTAGTATTAGAGGATGTTGTCAGCTCTTCTCCTGTGTGGTTTAGTATAGAGGATGTGTCCGTCAGCTCTCCTCCTGTGTGGTTTAGTCTATAAAGGATGTGTCGAGCTCTTCTCCTGTGTGTTTAGTATAGATAGAGGAGGTCCGCCCTCCTCCTGGGTGGGTAGTATTCGAGTATGTGTCAGCGCCTCCTGTGTGGTGTCGTATATAGAGTATTGTGGTCAGCTCTCCTCCTGTGTGGTGTAGTATAAGAGGATGTGGTCAGCTCGCCTCTGTGTGGTGTAGTTATATAGAGTAATGTTTCAGCTCTCCTCTCTGTGTGGTGTAGTATATAGAGGATGTGCAGCTCTTCTCCTCCTGTGTGGTGTAGTGTATAGAGGATGTCTCACTCTCCTCCTGTGTGGTGTAGTATATAGATATTTGTCAGCTCTCTCCTCCTGTGTGGTGTGTATATAGAGGAGGTGTCCAATGTCG
>CM033651.1:8353827-8528845 GCA_019512145.1 Engystomops pustulosus
GTCTCCTGTGTGGTGTAGTATATAGAGGAGGTGTCTCCTGTGTGGTATAGTATATAGAGGATGTGTTTCCAGTGTGGTGTAGTTTATAGAGGATGTGTCTCCTGTGTAGTGTAGTATATAGAGGATGCGTCTCCTGTGTGGTGTAGTATATAGAGGATGCATCTCCTGTGTGGTGTAGTATATAGAGCAGGGGTCCCCAAACTTTTAGCATAGGGGGCCGTTCACTGTCTCTCTCAGACCATTGGAGGGCCGGATAAATAGCGGTACATTTGACCACATCCGTAATACACTGGGCCACCCCTCAATTAATTATTTAAAATACTGCACCCCCTTGTGAACTATTTTATATATTGGCCAATTAATTAATTCATTGTGTCAATTAATTATTAAATATACTGGGACCCCTATCCATTAATTATTTCCCATGCTGCCCCCGCCCCATTAATTACCAGACTGTCTCCCACCATTAATTATTTTATATGTCCCCCGCCACCATTAGTTATTTTATATACCCCCCCACCATTAGTTGTTTTATATGCCCCCCAGGATGCTGTCTCCTGTGTGGGTAGTATATAGAGGATGCGTACTCCTGTGTGGTGTAGTATATAGAGGATGCGTCTCTGTGTGGTGTAAGTATATAGAGGTGTGTCTACCGATTGTGGGGTAGTATATAAGAGGATGGTGTCTCCTGTGTGGTGTAGTATAAGAGGATGAGTCTCTGTGTGGTGTAGTATATAGAGGATGTGTCTTCCTGTGTGGTGTAGTATATAGAGGATGTGTTCCATGGTGTAGTTATAGGGATGTGTCTCCTGTGTAGTAGTAATAGAGGATGCGTCTCCTGTGTGGTGTAGATATAGAGGATGCAGTCTCCTGTGGTGGTGTATATATAAGGATGCGGTCTCCTGTGGTGGTGTAGTATATAGAGGATGCGTTCCTGTGTGGTGTAGTATATAGCGGATGCGTCTCCTGTGTGGTGTAGTATATTAGAGGTGCGTCTCCTGTGTGGTGTAGTATAGAGGATGCGTCTCCTGTGTGGTGTATATATAGAGGATTGTCTCCTGTGTGGTGTAGTATTAGAGGCGTGTTTCATGTGTGGTGTAGTATATAGAGGATCGTCTCCTGTGGGGTAGTATATAGAGGAGGTGTCCCTGGTGTGGTGTAGTATATAGAGGATGTGTCTCATGGTGGTAGTAGTATTAGAGGAGCGTCTCCTGTGTGGTGTAGTATGTTAGAGGAGCGTCTCCTGTGTGGTGTAGTATATAGAGGTGCGTCTCCTGTGTGGTGTAGTATATAGAGGATGCGTCTCTCCTGTGTGGTGTAGTATAGAGTATGCCTCTGTGTGGTGTAGGAGTCAAGAGTATGCGTCTCCTGTGTGGTGTAGTATATAGAGGATGGTCTCCAGTGTGGTGTAGTATATAGAGGAGTAGTGTCTTCTGTGTGGTGTAGTATATAGAGGATGCGTTCTGTGTGGTGTAGTATATAGAGGAGGTTCTCCGTGTGGTGTAGTATATAGAGGAGGTTCAGTGGTGTGTTGTGAGTGTGTCCGTGTAGGTGTAATAGAGGATGGGTCTCCATTGTGTGTTTGATGTCTAGTGTTAATATAGAGATGCGTCTCCTGTGTGGTGTAGTATATAGAGGATTGGTCTCCTGTGTGGTGTAGTATATAAGGATGCATCTTCCTGTGTGGTGTAGTATATAGAGGATGCGTCTCCTGTGTGGTGTAGTATATAGAGGATGGTCTCCGGTGGTGTAGTATATAGAGATGCGTCTCCTGTGTGGTGGTGTATATAGAGGATGCGTCTCCTGTGTGGTGTGTATATAGAGGATGCGTCTCCTGTGTGGTGTAGTATATAGAGGATGTCAGTCTCCTGTGTGGTGTAGTATAAGAAGGATGCGGCTCCTGTGTGGTGTAGATATAGAGGATGCGTACTACCTGTGTGGTGTAGTATATAGAGGATGGTATTCCCGTGTGTGTGTTTAGAGGTGTGAGGTGTATATAGAGGAGGTGTCCTCCTGTGTGGTGTAGTATATAGAGGATGTGTTCCCTTGTGGTGTTAGTATATAGAGGAGGTGTCTCCTGTGTGGGTAGTATATAGAGGATGTGTTTCAGTGTGGTGTAGTTTATAGAGGATGTGTCTCCTGTGTAGTGTAGTATATAGAGGATGCGTCTCTGTGTGTGTGTATATATAGGATGCGTCTCCTTGTGGTGTAGTCTATATAGGATGCATCCTGGTGGTGTAGTATATAGAGGAGCGCTCCTGTGGTGTTTAAGAGGATGTGTCTCCTGTGTGGGTAGTGATATAGAGGACGTGTCCTCGTGTGGTGTGTATATGAGAGCTGTGTCTCCTGGTGGTGTAGGATATAGAGATGGGTCTCCTGTGTGGTGTATGATATAGAGGATGCGTCTCCTGTGTGGTGCAGTATATAGATGATGCCTCCTGTGTGTGTAGTATATAGAGGATGCGTCTCCTGTGTGGTGTAGTATATAGAGGATGCATCTCCTGTGTGGTGTAGTATATAGAGGGATGCGTTCTGTGTGGTGAGTATATAGAGGGATGGTATCTCCTGTGTGGTGTAGCTATAGGAGCTGTGCTCCGTGTGGTGTACTATATAGAGGATGCGTCTCCTGTGTGGTGTAGTATATAGAGGATGCGTCTCTGTGTGGTGTAGTATATAGAGGAGTGCTCTCTGTGTGGTGTAGTATATAGGAGGTATGTCTCCTGTGTGGTGTAGTATATAAAAGGAGGTGTCTCCTGTGTGGTGTGTATATAGGGATGTGTCTCCGTGGGTGCAGTCTATAGATGAGCTGGCTCCTGTGTGGTGTAGTATATAAGGAGCTCTTCTGTGTGGTGTAGTAGATAGAGGATGCATCTTCCTGTGTGGTGTAGTATATAGAGATGCGTCTCCGTGGTGTTAGTTATAGATGATGCTCTCCTGTGTGGTGTAGTATAGAGATGCGTCTCCTGTGTGGGTAGTATATAGGATGCGTCTCCTGTGGTGTAGTATATAGAGGATGCGTCTCCTGTGTGGTGTAGTATTAGAGGGATGCGTCTCCTGTGTGGTGTAGTATATAGAGGAGCGTCTCCTGTGGTGTAGTATAGAGTAGCGTCTCCGTGTGGTGTAGTAGTATAGAGTTGCGTCTCCTGTGTGGTGTAGTATCTAGAGATGCGTCTCCTGTGTGTGTGTATATAGAGTATGCGTGTCCGTGTGGTGTAGTATATAGAGGATGGTTTCCAGTGTGGTGTGTATATAGAGATGTGTCTCCTGTGTGGTGTAGTAATAGGGAGGCGTCTCTGTGTGGTGTAGTATATAGAGGAGGTGTCTCCTGTGTGGTTAGTTATAGAGGATGTGTTTCCAGTGGGTGTAGTTATAGAGGATGGTCGAGGGATGGGATGCGTCCCTGTTGGTGTAGTATATAGAGGATGCATCTCCTGTGTGGTGTAGTATATAGAGCAGGGGTCCCCAAACTTTAGCATAGGGGGCGTTCACTGTCTCTCTCAGACCATTGGAGGGCCGGGATAATAGCGGACATTTGACCACATCCGTAACACCTGGGCACCACCTCAATTAATTATTTAAAATACTGCACCCCCTTGTGATATTTTATATATTGGCAATTAATTATATTTGTGTCAATTAATTATTAAATATAACTGGGACCCCTCTCCATTAATTATTTCCCATGCTGCCCCCGCCCCCTTAATACCAGACTGTTCCCCCATTAATTTTTTATAGTCCCCGCAACCATTAGTTTTTTATATACCCCCCCACCATAGTTGTTTTAATGCCCCCCATTGTATTTTATATACCACCCAACTATTAGTTCTTTTATATGTCCCCCCCACCTATTAGTTGTTTTATATGTTCCCCTCCATTAGTTATTTTATATACCCCCACTTGAGTTGTTTTATATGTCCCCCCACATTATGTTTTATATGTCCCCAACCATTAGTGTATTAATGTCCCCCCCACATTAGTGTTTATATGTCCCGCACCATTAGTTATTTTATATGTGTCCCCCCCCCCCCCCACCATAGTGATTTTATAGTGCCCCCCCAGTAGTTATTTTAAACCCCCACTATTGGTTGTTTTTATGTCCCCCCACCATAGTGATTTATATACCCCCCACCTTTTTTTTATGTTGCTCTATAATGCATTGTTTCATATATAGGGTCCCGGCCGGCACAATAATTTTTTTAAAAAAATAAAAAATCCTACACTTACCTCTGGCTCCCGCGTCTTCTTTCTTCTTGCGGCTGTTGGACAGAAAAAGGTGCGCGGCCGCGTGATGACGTCGTCACGCGGCCGCGCATGCGGGTTCAAAGAGCGAGGTGCGCCGGGGGTTTTTGGCCACAATCGCTCCACATGCAATAATGACTCGAGCGGCGGAAACGGCCGCATCGAGCACTATACAGTGACGGGCAGGAGCTTCCTGTCCGGATGGACGGAGGCCCCTGCCTGACTGCCGGTGGCCGCGGCCGGATGCGATGGGGGCCGCAAAGAAACGGTCCGCGGGCCGCATGTGGCCCGCGGGCCGTAGTTTGGGGACCCCTGTATAGAGGATGCGTCTCCTGTGTGGTGTAGTATAAGAGGATCGTCTGGTGTGTAGATTATAGAGGATGCGTTCTCCGTGTGTTAGTAATAGAGTGGTCTCTGTGTGGTGTAGTATATAGAGGATGCGTCTCCTGTGGGTGTAGTATATAGAGGATGCGTCTCCTGTGTGGTGTAGTATATAGAGGAGTGTATCGTGTGGTGTTAGTATATAGAGGATGTGTTTCCTGTGTGGTGTAGTATTATAGAGGGAGTGTCTCCTTGTGGTGTAGTATATAGAGGAGGTGTTCCCGTGTGGTGGTAGTATATAGAGGATGCGTTCCGTGTGGTGTAGTAATAGAGGATGCGTCTCCTGTGGTGTAGTTATAGAGGATGCGTCTCCTGTGTGGTGGTTATAGGATGAGTTCCCGTGTGGTGTAGTATATAGAGGATGTATCCGTGTGGTGTAGTATATAGAGGATGTGTCTCTGTGTGGTGTAGTTATAGAGGAGGTGGTCTCCGTGTGGTGATATATAGAGGATGGTCTCCTGTGTGTTAGTATATAGAGGTGTCTCTGTGTGGTGTAGTATATAGAGAGTGTTCCAGTGTGGTGTAGTTTATAGAGGATGTGTCTCCGTGTAGGTGTAGTATATAGAGGATGCGTCTCGTGGTGTAGTTATATAGGATGGTCTCCTGTGTGGTGTATATATAGGATGCGTCCTGTGTGGTGTAGATATATAGAGATGCGTCTCCTGTGTGGGTGTAGTATATAGAGGATGTCTCCTGTGTGTGTGTATTAGATGTGATATAGAGGTGGGTCTCCTGTGTGGTGTAGTATATAGAGGATGCGTCTCCTGTGTGGTGTAGTATATGAGGATGCGTCTCTGTGGTGTGGATTTAGAGGATGCGTCTCCTGTGTGGGTGTAATAGAGGTGCGTCCTGTGTGGGTGTAGTATATAGATGTTCCTGGTGTGAGTTATAGGTGCGTCTCCTGTGTGGTGTAGTATATAGAGGATGCGTCTCCTGTGTTTGTGTAGATATAGAGGATGGTTTCCTGTGTGGTGTAGTATATAGAGGAGGCGCTCCATGTGGTGTAGTAATAGAGGATGCGTTCTGGTGGTAGTATTAGAGAGGTCTCCTGTGGTGTAGTATATAGAGGATGTGTCTCCTGTGTGGTGCAGTATATAGAGGATGCGTCTCCTGTGTGGTGTAGATATAGAGGAGGGTGCTCCTGTTAGTGGTGTAGATATAGAGATGGTCTCCTGTGTGGTGAGTATCATAGAGGATGCGTCTCCTTGTGGTGTAGTATATAGAGGATGCGTCTCCTGTGTGGTGTAGTTATATAGAGGATGCGTCTCCTGTGTGGTGTAGTATATAGAGGATGCGTCTCCTGTGTGGTGTAGTATATAGAGGATGCGTCTCCTGTGTGGTGTAGTATATAGAGGATGCGTCTCCTGTGTGGTGTAGTATATAGAGATGCGTCTCCTGTGTGGTGTAGTATATAAGTAGCGTCCATGTGTGGTGTAGTATTGAGTATGCGTCTCCTGTGTGGTGTAGTATATAGAGTATGCGTCTCCGTTGGTAGTATGAGAGGCGTCTCCGTTGGTGTAGTATTAGGGATGGGTTCCAGTGTGGTGTAGTATATAGAGGATGTGTCTTCCTGTGTGGTGTAGTATTAAGGATGTCTCCTTGTGGTGTAGTATATAGAGGAGTGTCTCCTGTGTGGTATAGTATATAGAGGATGTGTTCCAGTGTGGGGTGTTTATAGAGGATGTGTCTCCTGTTGTAGTGTAGTATATAGAGATGCGTCTCCTGGTGGTGTAGTATATAGAGGATGCTCTCCTGTGGTGGTGTAGTATATAGAGGATGCGTCTCCTTGTGGTGGTGATAGAATGTCTCGTTGTGATATAGAGACTCTCTGGGTGTATATAGGATGCGTCTCCTGTGTGGTGTATGGGATGGCTTTGGTGTAGTATATAGAGGATGCGTCTCCTGTGTGTGTAGTATATAGAGATGCGTCTCCTGTGTGGTGTGTATATAGAGGATGTGTATCCCGTGTGGTGTAGTATATAGAGGATGGGTCTCCTGTGTGGTGTAGTATATAGAGGAGGTGTTCCCTGGTGGTGTAGTATATAGAGGATGTTTCTGGGTGGGGAGTAATAGAGGAGGTGTCTGACGTGTGGTGTAGTATATAGAGGAGGTGTTTCCAGTGTGGTGTAGTTATAGAGGATGTGTTCCTGTGTAGTGTAGTATATAGAGGATGCGTCTCCTGTGTGGTGTAGTATAAGAGGATGCATCTCCTGTGTGGGTAGTATATAGAGGATGCGTCTCCCTGTGTGGTGTAGTATATAGAGGATGATCCGGTGTGGTGTATATATAGAGGACGTGTTCCTGGTGTGTGATATAAGGTGTGTCTCCTGTGTGGTGTAGTATATAGAGGATGGGTCCCTGTGTGGTGTAGTATATAGAGGATTCGTCTCCTGTGTGGTGCAGTAATAGATGATGGTCTCCTGTGTGGTGTAGTATATGAGGATGCGTCTCCTGTGTGGTGTAGTATATAGAGGAGTGGGTCTCCCGTGTGGTGTAGTATATAGAGGATGGGTTCCTGTGTGGTGTAGTAATAGAGGATGGGTCTACTGTGTGGTGTAGTATATAGAGGATGCGTCTCCTGTGGTGCAGTATATAGATGATGAGGTCTTGTGGGTCGTGTAATAGAAGATGCTTTCGTGGGGTGTAGTATAAGAAGATGTGTCTCCTGTTGGTAGTATAGGGATGCATCTCCTGTGTGGTGTAGTATTAGAGGATGCGTCTCCTGTGTGGTGTAGTATATAGGAGTGCGTCTCTGTGGTGTAGTATATAGAGGATGTGTCTCCTGTGTGGTGTGTATATAGAGGACATGGTTCCTTGTGGTGTAGATATAGAGGATGATGTCTCTGTTGTGGTTAGTATATAGAGGATGTGTCTCCTGTGTGGTGAGTATATACAGGATGTGTCGCCTGTGTGGTGTAGTATATAGAAGAGTGTCTCCTGTGTGGTGTAGTATATAAAGATGTGTCGCCTGGTGGTTGTGTGATATAGAGGATGCGTCTCCTGTGGTGGTGTATTAATAGAGGATGTGTCTCCTGTTGTTGTTATATAGAGGATGTATCTCCTGTGTGGTGTAGTATATAGAGGATGTGTCTCCTGTGTGGTGTAGTATATAGAGGATGTGTCTCCTGTGTGGTGTAGTATTTAGAAGATCAACAGTCATCACCAGGTATTGTGCATTTACAGAAACTTGTTAAAACCAGCCCAGTAGACAAAGCTTTTTTTTTTTTTTAAAGTATAATAAACAAAGTATTTTACTTTACATTAAAATCAGATCATTGTGTATTTAGTCCATTGTTTGATGCAGATCTGCGGGAGTCTCTGCTGGGAGCAGAACAATGCGACAATTAAACCTCAATGTCATAGAAAAACCACAAGTGGAAGTTCTGTAATGTGCACTAGTGCCACCCAGTGGATATTTAGAGGTACTGCTCCCCCTGACCGAATGTGGCACAAGATGGTCAGAAAAAAAAGAAAAAAACAAACAAGATTCACTGGTTGGATCAGCAGGTGCCATTTACAACACTTAGACAGAGCCCCTGAAGACTATGGCAGGACTGTCAGATCATTCATCAGGGTGTAGAAGTCTGAAGGTGAAATTTCTCTCACCTTCCAGATTGGTCTCCAAGTTGGATTTCTCATATTTACCTCTCACAGTGCCCCAGACACTAAGCCTATTCACCGTAAAGGCTATTTGCAGGGGTGAAGTCTAGAAAGACAAGTAGTTATATACAGGCGGTCCCCTACTTAAGAACACTTGACTTACATACGACCCCTAGTTACAAATGGACCCCTGGATATTAGTAATTTATTGTTCTCTAGTCCTGGGCTACAATAAACAGCTGTAATAGTTATCACAGGTGTCTGTAAAAAGAAAAGCACACATTTGTGTCATTTTCTCATGTGTTTTTTGCCGTCCAAATTACAACCCCGCTTTATACTTAGCGTCTGTTCTATCACAAATTTATTTAGTTTTTTTTATGTTTCAATACCTATAAAACAAAAATTTAAATATTTTGAGGCCATATTCTGACATCAATATCTTATTTATACTTCCGTGTATGGAGCTTTTTATCCAATAATAAAAAAAGGGCAGATTCAGACATTTTACAGTGCTGCCTCCAAGATGTCGCCACGCCCCTATTCAGCAGAGGACGCCGCCTGAGGCATATGTATCATTAAGGTCAGTGTTAAACTCCCTCTGTGATATTCAGCATTTGTGACCCCACTCCTGAGGACTATTACACTACATATACTCTTATTCCTAAAGGCCAAGACCTGCTCTCCACTCCAATATCCTATAAACCATTGTACCACCACTTCACAAGTGTTCCAAAACCTACTCACACCCACAAAACTGTTTTTACATTGCTTTTCTTTCAGGTTTCAACAGAATTATTAAAATAATAAAACTCATGGGCAGAAATGATGGTTCCCTTATCTTCATATTCTGTTGCAGAACATTTTGAGGCAATCGCTCCAATCACACGATTTCTGTAACCGCCAATGAGGCTTCAGCTCCTCTCAGCAGGGGATTTTGGCCACTTCTAATGAGTAAACTGCTCCAGGTGTCTTGGGGGTGAAGGGTTTCAGCTCCATACAAAGATGCTCAATAGGATATAGGTCCCGGAATAGCCCAATGTTTCCTCTTAGCCATTCTTGGATGGGTTTTTTTTAATCTAAGTTTTTGGGTCATTATCCTGCTACGAATCACATGACCTGTCCATGAGACCAAGCTTCCTGACACTGGACAGCACACTTCTCTCTATTCTCTCCATTGATAGCTTCGAGAATTCATTGTACCCTGCACACCCTGTGCCAGATGCAGCAAAGCCCCAGAATAGAACATCCTCCTCCATGTGTCACAGTAGGGACAGGGTTCTTTTCAAGATATGCTCCATTTATCCATCTGTGAACATAGAGCCGCCTTGCCAAAAATTCTGATTTAATTCAGTTTCCGCTTGTCCACCATAACGGCCACGTAGAGGATGCCCTTTGACATCTTGTGCGAACAGGGAGGAGAAAGGTTAAAAATCCCCTCCCGCCAGTGACAAATAACCATACCACAAAAAGAAATGCATTTATTATGTTAGCGTCACACACCAAGTGATACACGCAAAGAAGGGAGGTATAATTATATGCCGTCATGGTGGACTAGTGGAAACTGATACCAAATCTGAATTTCCCACCGCGTCCCCCATGATGGCCACCTGGAGATCAAATGAGACAATGAAACTTAGGGTGGGATGACGGACTGGAGTACTTTTCTTCCAAAGACTAAGTCCCTGGATTGTGGAATGTCCAGCCTGTAGAGTTTGGAGAAAGTGGATGGAGATGACCAAGTGGCTACTCTACATGTCTGGTTTAAAGTTGCAAAGTGAGCTCTTAAAGGGGAATTCCCACGAAGACAGGATTCTTAAATATACTCAGGATAACAAAATAACACATTCTCTAATTCACTGGTATTAACAAAAATACAGCATTTCACAGATATAATTCCAAACTGTCTCTTTTAGTCCTGGTGTACACAATTTTGGTTGCCCCGGGATATGACCCTAAATCAGATGTCTTGGGTCAGGCAGGACACATTGCTCACCTGTTAGATGAGCTCCTCTCTCCCTCCCGCCCCCACCCTTGCATTCCAAGACAAGCTCACACACAGAGACATCCTGCCAGCAAGCAGCAGCATGAGGAGATAAAGCTACAGACAGATAAGGTCTTTATCCAGGGGAGGGAAGCACGGCAGAGCTGACAGTGTATGTTATAGCTGCAATAGCAGAGCAGAGAATATCACCTGTAATATGCATCTCATGATCTCTCACCTCTCTCTTTCTACGTCTTTCAAGTGAATGTTTAGAAGCTAAATGAAAGTGTAGATAAACCTGTACCCTGATAATCTAAGCACATTGTCAGCACACAGCATCTCACAGCACTAGAGGGATCATGAAGTGTCTGTTCAGAGTCTCTGCTCACTCTTTCACTAATCAGTGATAGGAGCTACAACAGCAATAAAATTGAGCAAAATTGTAATACAAGGGGTTAAAAATTATCTTTATTGTGTAAACGTCACTAGGGGATTGAAATGTGAAAATTTTCTTGTGAAGTTTCGAGACCACCATAGGGAGAAAGATTTCTAATAACCCTTATTCCCAGCCTATCATCCAGTATGTGAAGGTATGGTTCCTGTCTGGAGCCCCCCTAGTCTTCGGGCTGATTTTATCCAAAGGGACCTTGGTATAGGGTGTTAAGAACCAGGGTAATATCCCAGGATTAACCCATTTGTGTCTAAGCCATTTTAGACCTTTAGGACCAGGCCTGATTTTTAAAATCTGCCATGTGTCATTATAGGAGGTTATAACTTTGCGACACTTTAACATATCCGGGGGATTTTGAGATTGTTTTACCGTCACACATTGTACTTCAAAGTAATAGAAAAATTTTGATGATATCTTTTGTGTTTAGTCATGAAAAAAATTGAAATTTTGCAAAAATTTCTAAAAAATTATTCATTTTTAAAGTTCAACATTTTCTGCTTTTCAGGCAGGTAGTCATAGCACCCAAGTAACTTTATAACTAACATTTCCCGAATGTCTGCTTTATATCGGCACAGGGTTTTATGCATCCCCTCTCTTTTCTAGGTTGTTAGGAGGTTCAGAATTGTGGGTGGAATTTTTCTCATTCTTATGAAAATCAACAAAACCCTTATTTAGAGGCACCTGCTCAGGTCTAAGTGACTTTGAGAGGCCTAAATGACAGTAAAACCCATAAATCACACCATTTTAGAAGCTACACCCCTCAAATGTGTAAAAAAATCAACTTTAGAAGTGTGTTAACCCTTTAGATGCTTCACAGGGGTTAAAACAATATGGAGGTGTAATTTACAAGCTGTAATCTTTTTTAGACAATATAGTAATTTTGGCCAAAAATTAAACCGTTACAAAGTATTAAATGACAAAAAACTCCACAAAGTTTGATACCCAATTTCTCCCGAGTATAAGGATGCCCCATATGTGGTGGTGACTTCTGTATGGGCGCACGGCCGGGCATAGAAGGGCAGGAGGCGCCATGCAGAGCAGATCTGCAATGTCACATTGTACAGGATATAAAATGTTTATTTTTTGTAGTTTGGACATATAGGAGATTATTTTTTTGTGGATGAGATCCACTTTTCAGGTACATAATACAGGGGGGGGGGCTCAATAGCTAATAATCTGATTTTATTAACTCTTTCTTGGTGGTGGTTAAAAAAATCATTAATTCTTCTTTATGGTTTTCAGCATTTTTTTTCCCCCGGACGTTCACCGTACCATAAAAATAATGTGTTATCTTTATTCTATGGGTCGTCATGATTACAGCGATACCCCATTTATATGGCTTTTTATGGGTAACTTGTTTGTATATAGAACTCATTTTGTGAGAAATTTGCTTGTTTTTGCATCTCCAGGTAACAATGGGCAGAACTTTTAGATTTTATTTTGTTTACAGAGCTGGTTTAGAGCTTTATTTTTTATGGGACAAGATGTACTTTTTCTTGGTATCATGTTGGGGTAAATTTTACTTTTTGATCACTTTTTATGTGCTTTTTATGTGGTCAAAATGTGAAAATGTCATAATTTTAGTGAGTTTTTTTTTTTGTTTTTTTTTACAGCGTTCACTGTACGGGTTCAGTGACCATTTTATTGTATCGTACGGGTTGTTACGGACGTTGTGATACCCAATATGTTGTGTTTTTTTTTGGAGATTTTCACTTTTTTATGTTTTATTTGATTACTGCATGGAACGGGACTTCAGGGGACTTTTATTCTGTTTTAATATTTTTTTTTATTTCACTTTTATTTTTAAACTTTTTTTTTACGGTTTTATTTTGTCCCAGGGTGGGACATGAACAAGTGATCATTTGATCACTTGTTCATTGTAATATACTGCAATACTAATGTATTGCAGCATATTACATAGTCAGTCTATCATTCTGCACAGTGCACGATCCTAGCAGGCAGCTACTATAGGCAGCCCTGGGGTTCTTATCGGACCTCGGGGTTACCATGGTAACGATCCTAGCAGGATTGCGACTATCACGATCCCGGCTACCGCGTACCGCCGCACTTCTGAGCCCAGGCGATCGCCATGACGTGATTCTACGTCAAGGTGCGGAAAGGGGTTAAGAACCCAAGGTCAAAGTCTAGAGGTGGCAACAAATCTCTTTAACTTCCTATTGTCCTTGAAGCAGCAGTCATGGACTGCAGGTGCTTAAAGGTGGAGACTTAATCCTTAAGACTCCTTGTTGAAAGTCCATTTCTAGCCCCCTTTGAAGGAACTACTAGACCTGCAAAATATTAGGTTTATCCTGAATTATATCATGAATTACCCTTTAGGATGCATGCTACCAGATTTAGCTGATCTGGCTTGGGGTACAGAATTGGGCCCTGGAAGAGCAAGTCTTCTTCTGGTGGTAGCATAAGAGAGCCACGGGCTTCTGAAGCAGATACTAGTTCCTTTTCCTCCAGTTGAGGCGTATTATTATTATTATTATGGTTCTGTCCAGGTAGATTTTCTGCAGTATCCTTGATATCAGGGAAATTGGCGAAGAGGCATAAGCTAGTGGCTGATTCCAAGAATGGCTGAAGGCGTCTAAGATCTGATAAGGGTCTCCTATATCTAGAGAATTAAAATGCTGTCATTTGGTATTCTTCCTTGTGGCCAACAAATCTATTAGCGGATTTCCCTACATGGATATAAGGCGATTGAAGATCTCCTGTTTCAGGCACCATTTATATGGAAGTTTCTCTGCTTAGAAAACCTTCTGTGATATTCTATGTTCCTCAGAGATGAGTTGCCTAAAGAGAGACAGTCGCTCTCTGCCCATAGAAAGATTCTTTGTGTTTGGGATAGCGGACTTGGAGACCTGGTTACCCCTTGTCTTCTGAGTTAGTACACTGTAGTGCCATTGTCCAAAATAAGGTGGTGAGCATTTTCTAGGTCAAGACCTTCTGGAACTCAGGGTTTTCCAAAACACTCGTAATTCTCTGTAGTTGGAAGACTGATTCCTGATCTGCTGTGGCCATAGACCATGCACCAGATGATCCTGGAAGGTGGATCCCCAACCCAAATGCTTGCATCAGTTTGGATCTTTATTAGAGGTTCATGATTTTAAGACACTCCCTAGGCCAGTGGTGGCGAACCTGTGGCACCCGGAGCCCTCTCTGTGGGCACCCAGAACAAAGGTCACCATTCAGGACGACGACTCCTGCAGTCACAGGCAGCCCAGGATGTGCCACGCTCAGCACTATTTTAAAGTGACTTGAAGTGCAAAAGGTGATTACAGAGCTGGATTATCATTGTAGCCCCTTCCCAGGGCCTGTGATTCATACTGTTAAGGAGACCCTAAAGGGAAGCTACCATAATAATCCAAATTTCTCCATCTTTCTACTGTATTGGCGTCTTCAGGACACCAATAAGTTCTAATCTATGACGCAGCAGGGAGCAGTAAGTTACTTTAAATTGGCATTTGGCACTGTGAAAAATATGTGGCTTTTGGTTGTAGTTTGCCCACTCAGTCTCCAAAAGATTTGCCATCACTGCCCTAGGCTAAGTTTGCTTATTGAAGCCACCAGAGAAGATCTTTGTTTACTGCTAGTGGTAGAAGGATCTTCTTTTGTAACCCTGAAGAAGTTTTGTCCCAGGAGGAGAGTTTGTCCCAGGAGGAGAGGATCCAGTTTTGAAGGATCCTTGTGTGACTCCGGCACAAGGCTATGGCTGGAATGCAAGCTGTTAGTTGGTCCAGCAACTTCATTGCATCTCCAGGGATCTTGGGATTCTTCCTGAAGGACCATATTTGACCCCGGATGTTCTTTTTCTCCATCTGTAGACAATGAATAGGTGTAGGTTTCTTAAATTTATAAGGAGACTGTTTGAGCCATTGGGTGCGTAGCTGAGCTGCATCTTCAAAAAGCAGGTCCATTTTCTTAGTCACTTTTGCCACCTGATAAGCAACATTTGGACATTTCCCAGATTTTAGAGTAATCTGGTTCTGCCATTCACAATTAGTTCTTTAAAAGTACTTATAACTGGGAACATTCTTTTACAGCTTTAAGTAATCTGTCCATCCGTTATACAGGAAATAAGTATCTGGTATCAGAGTCCTGTGTTTCTGAGGTTGTATCTTGATCTAACCTTTACATTAGGAGCCCCATCTACAGCACAGGGTGGAGCTCTAGCCCTATAAACAGTTTGGAGACAACTGTGATGCTAAGTAGTGGACACCGCGATGTAACATGTCCCTTTACTCACATTTAAAAAAAAATGGTTCCCCTGAAAATAAAAAATTCTGCTGAGGCCTATATACTCTGGCTCCCTGGACAGACTCCGCTATCGTCTAAAGTGTTTTAATTTAAAAAAAATCTTTTAAAGAAAAAAAACCTGCTCCGGAGGACTACTTCTGTAACTGGACGCCCTAGGCACAGGCCAACACATCAAGAATAGTCAGATGTGCACCTCTAGCGACCAAGATGGCAAAAGACCTGCTGTGTCATATATTATCCCAAGGGAAATCAGAGCGCCCTCAACAGTTTTGAAGAAACCTCGCTTAGTGTCCATGAATGGAAGTTTTTTTGGATCCGTATTTTAAAGGTCATGTACCACCAGGATGAAGGACTTTAACACTTAATCAGCCCCTCAGGCTCATTTGCATAAATCTTTCAACTTGGGGGTAGATCCTTTAATAACCAGAGATAAGGACATCAGGATAACACTGCTATTATACGACAATCCAGTGCTATGTGTATGAGACTTGAGTTGTGCAAACTATTAGGACACCGTTTCCCTCATCTGTGGTGCATTGCAATTCAGCAGAAGGGAAATTTACTTTCCTAAACACATAGAGCCCCCATACAGGAGTACAGACTACACACAAAGCCCGATAGAACCTGTGCACACATTCATTCATATTGCATTGCTTGTAGACCGCCACCTAATGGACAAAGTGTAACCGCAATACAGGAACTGGCTTCAGTTTTTCCCCCTTTTAACCAGAAAATGAGTTAAGGTCCATCGCTCCGCACTAAAATAAGGACACCCCAAGCGTCATCTAACGTTATATATTTATTATTGATCTGCATAGTGATTCCTCTCATCGTATCTGCGCAGTCAATATCAAAATGCACATTATGCAACGTTAAATACGTTAGAAAAACAAACGTTATTTTTTATTTAAAAAAAAAAAAATTATGTCTTTAAACCTTTTTTTATGATTATTTTTTTCCATTTATTTAAAAAAAAAAATAATCCGGCACCAGATAGTGGGAGGCTGGTGCCTGCATTTAGTGAATGGCCTTCTATCCAGTGTCTTGAGGTAAATTTGGTTACACACGTACTAGCGTTGGACTGGCGGCTGGGCGTGGCGTTACCTCCGGATATTCTTTTGCGCTTGTTTTAATAACGTATCGAAATCTAGTGTCTCAAATTTACTTCTAACGGGCGCCGGGTCAAAGTCGTCGCAGTTTGAATCTGAAAAGAAAAAGAAAAAAAAAAAAAAAATGAATAAAAATTATAGAATTACAGAAAAGGACACATTGTATACACCTGTGGTTATACGCAAATTGGGTTATTTCGGCCCCATAACAAGAGCCCAGCGATCAAAATCTGATATGCCAGCCATAAAGGATGGCACAAGCGCGGTGTTACACCGTCTCCCTCTCCCAGCACTTCCCCCTCCTCTAATATCAGTGGATAAGGGGAAGTGCTCCTTCACAGTACAACTGCTTGTGAAGTTGCAGAACGGAGGGGACACTGGTAACACCCCAGGAGCATTGATTTGATTTCAGAAGGAAGGAGGCCATGGATAACAAAATACAAGATTATCAGTCACTGTGCCTGGAGCTATGAGTAATGTCCCTGGTTCATCCTCCTTGCAGCTACTTCAGGGCTCGGCACAAAACTGCTGTACAATCCTTTATAAATAAGCCCCAATGTCAGTGGGCACAGCAAACAGCTGCAAATTTAAAAGGTTTGCCCTAGTTTGTAAATGACCCCCCATTCAAAGGATTGAGAAAAATGTATAGTTGAGGGCCCCCACCGATCACCAGAATGGGAACCCCACTAATTGGTAAAGCGGCAGGAAGAGCACTTGCCCAACGACTCCATTCACGTGCCGGAGACAATGGTGTAAAAGGGTTTGCCCATCTCCGGCTAATCCCATAGAACAGTGGTGGTCACTTGTGCTGCCGCTCAACCAATTAGGGGGAATAGGACCCCAGTTCTCTGGATCACGGGAGTCTCAGTGGTTGGACCCTTAACTCTTCTCGGACCACCCGCACTAGCAGCAGGTGTCAGAGTCACCCAGAGACCTTAGAGAGGTGGTTTGTTACCGCTCCTCAGGGCATCGCGCTAAATGAGCACGATGCATAGAAGAGTGGAGCTGGCACGGACACCGGCTCTATAGACCCAGCGGGTAAAACAGAGCTGCTGGGTCTAGTTAGTATCCCCAGTGACAGGTGGTGCTTTTCCTATGTAACCGAGGCTCTTCTAGATGCTTCAGTTACAGGGGAAAGCTTGTAAAAGGAAAAAAAACCAAAAAAAAACCAAAAAAAAAAAGGTCTTTATGACCTCACGGGGGACATTAAGTAAAGCACACAAAAACATTCATAAAAATACAATGACATTTCCCCAAAAATTCTATGAATTACATGAATCCATTTTTAACCCCAAATAAAAAAACCTTTTTAACTTCTCATGTGTGTCCCGAAAAAAAAAAAACAATGCAAAAAAGAATCTTACGAGAATTTGCTAAAAAATACCCGGTCACTAGAGCCTTTTCAGGTCGCATCGCTAACGGGGTTAAATATCACATTGTTATCCCCGATAATGTAAATAAGGGATACAGTATTTTTTTGGCAGTACTGTGCACAGTACAAGGCAGCTGTTGTCTGCAAGTACGGTTCACATATAAGGTGTACAGGACTATAAGGCGCACCTTTGATTTCTGAGGAAATCAAAGGATTTTTTGTGTGCCTCATAGTCCAAAAAACACAGTAATTTATAAACTTTGAATAATCTGTTAAAGTGCACGTTCACATTTACAAGTCAGAAGTTTGCTCTAATTTGCAGCCGTTTCAAAATTAAGAGCGATGCAGGAGACTGATGCGCATTTCACATCCTGAACCATCTACTCTGCTGCAGACCTAAAAAGGTTTTGATTTTGGGGCAGATGACAACCTCAAAAGTTGATCGCCCTCCCCACCAAAAAAAAAATATATATATATAATAATAATAACAATAATAACAATAATAATATGAAGCAATTTGTATCCTGCTAATAGATATCCATTCATTGATATGTAAGATACGTGTGTGGACGCTCACCTAGATCTGCGTAGTTACTCTTACAGAACTGCCTCCTGCCCCCAAAGCAGAGATCGAAGGGCAACTCATCGGGAAGGCGCAGCTTGTGCCCGTTCTCTATAGCAGCAAATGCTTCTCTGGTGCAGCGATACGTCACAAAGCCGTAGTTATCACTAGGGGGAGGAGAGGACACCACATTAATACAGGGGGGCTGCAGAAAGTACAACGTAACCCCTTATGTGTAGAACATGTGATAGATTGTAAAGAAAAAAAAAACTCCTTAATGAACAAAAATCACTAATTCCACTACAGCCGATTCCCTACTTACAGACGGACCCCTCTGCCCACTGTGACCTCTGGTGAAGGTCTCTGGATGCTTTACTATAGTTCTATATTTCATTTGAAAATTTCATCTAATATGCAGTTCCGACTTCCATACAAATTCAACTTAAGCACAAACTGCCTGTACGTTAAGCAGCGATTGCTTCCATACTATTGAGTATTCCAGATGCATTACGGCATGTGTGCGGCTACATCTCTGGCCGGACATGATAAGCAGATGCTCCCGGCAGGCCTCTGTCTGACCCTGGGTCACACGGATACCCTGTAAATCCTCCTCCATGGAATACCATTAATGTACGTTACTAGTAATTACTGCAACTATGAGGTTTAGGTTACACTCTCCTTTGTCAAGTTCAGTAACTTCCGGTATTAGAGGAAAGCCCAAGTCTTTTCCCCCCTATCCATAATTCTCTCCTCAATAAATCTACCATCAAAATCGATCATTACAAACCAGGGACACTTGCAGAGGTTACAGGAAGTATGTATTCAGCCCCCTTTGACGCTTTGTTTCATTGCATCCAATTTGTAAGATCAAAAAAAGTTTTTCCCCCCGTCAAGATGCAGTGCAGATGTAGATATTTTTGATAAAATTTTAAAGAAAACCTGAAATGGCATAAGGATTCGTCCCCTAGTGATAAGGACCCTTGGGAAGTTTCTATAAGTTTCTCGCCCCTGGATTTGGGGCTCCTCTGCCTCTTTCTTGTAGATCCTCTCCAGGTCCCTCAGGTTGGATGGTGAACGTTGGTGGAGGCCATTTTCAGGTCTCTCCAGAGATGTTCCATTGGGTTTAGGTCCGGGCTCTGGCTGGGCCGGTCAGGAATGGTCACAGAGATGTTCTGAAGCCTCTGCTGTGTTATTTTAGCTGTGTGCTTAGGGTCATTGTCTTGTTGGAGGGTTCAGCCCAGTCTGAGGTCCAGATCATCTGGAAGAGGTTCTCATCCAGGATCTTTCTGTACTTGGCCGCATTCATCTTTCCTTCCATTACCCCCAGTGGTCCTGCCCCCCATAGCCTGATGCTGACCCCCATGTGTCACTGCTGGGATTGTATTTGGCAGGCGATGAGCGGCACCTGCTTTTCTCCACCGCTTTGAACCTTTTGGTATTATACTATCTTTATCTCATCAGAGAAGAGAATCTTATTCCTCATAGTCCGGGTCCTTCATGTGTTTTGCACACTGTATGCGGCTTTCATATTTTTCTACCATAAAGCCATGACTGCAGTGATAAGGTGACCCCCATCTCCCCCCTGGAGCTCAGCCAGTGTGATCTTGGTGTTATTCTTTACCTCCCTCCAAGGCTTTTCTCCCACGATTGTTTACTTTGGCTGAACGGCCAAGTCTAGGAACAGTTGTGGTCGTCCAAAACTTCTACCATTTAAGGATTATGGAGGCCACTGTGCTCTTAGGAACCCTGAGTGCTGCAGAAATCTTGGCCAGCTCTGTGCCTTGCCCCAATTCTGTCTCTGAGCTCCTTGGTGAGTTCCTTAGACCTCACGATTCTCATGTGCTCTGACATGCACTGTGAGCTGAGATCTTGTTTAGACAGGTGTGAGCCTATCCTAATAAAATCCAGTTTAAATACAGATAGATTTCAAGAAACAGAACCATCTCAAGGAGGATAAGACCGAAATGGACAGCATTAATTAGCAAAAATATCAAAGGAAAAAAAGAACTTTTGATCTTACTAGTTGGCTGCAATGAAAGGTCGGTGCAATATTCATGGATAAACCTAATTGTGCATCACCCAAGATGCTTGATAATGTCTTGTGTGAAAGAAAACTCACCCCTCCTCTCTGAAGTGAATGGTGCACTCCTCTATATCCCCAAAAACAGAGAAGCGGCGCCGCAGTTCGGATCTGGTCATCTGGCTGTTGATCTTGCCGATGTACACAACCCGTCTCTCCTCCTGCAATGGTGGGGACAATCATCAATGGCTCATCGTAGATACATTGTATATAATACATGGCGATAACATCCTGCCCCCCCCCCCAGCTATTGTTGTGTCCGGTATTGCAACTCTGTGCCATTAAAGGGTTTTCGCACCTCCATAAGAAATGTCATAAAAAGGGGTCCCTAACCCAAACCCCCCAGCACAGAAGTGGCTTGGCATGCACCTCTTTCCACGGATGGATGCCAGCGGGAATACTCACTATGGCTCGTTCTTTGTGAAACATCTGCCTCCTGTTAAAACTTTCCCTGGATTCGTACCTGGCAAACAGACATCACGTTACCAAACAAATCCAAACTCTTCAGAGCGACCGGTGCGGTGAAGTTTTATGTCAACTTACCTCCGGCTTCTGCTCCGGTATCTCCGCCTGTAGGGTGACCGGGATCGTGACCGAGATCCGCTGGAAGACAGCGAGCAGGAACAGGAGCGGGATGAACAAGAAGATGAGGATCTAGAGGAACGTCTGGAACCATAACTAGATCTGGAGGAGGAGCGGGATCTGTGTCTACTTCTAGATCTGTACCTGGATCTGATGAGAAGACAGAAGACGAGATGAAGCCACATATACAGCAGCCGTGCACCTGGACGAGGCGGATTTACTGCAGTCCAGGTGTATATACACTTCAAATCTTAGAGGGAACCTGTCATCACATTGCTCACAGATGCATGTAGTGGCAGGTTCACGTAGAGCCCTAGTAACTACCTAAACCCCTTTCAGCTAAAAATTGTTTCCCTCAGATCCCCATATATTCAACTTTATAATTTTACCTGGTATCCAGGGTTGTATATAGCGAGTTGAGGTCAGTGTGGCCTCCTCTGGCTGAAACCAGCAGCTCCTCCCCCCACGCTTTCTCTTCATGCAGCAGTCATGTCATGTGACCAGGGTCACATCGCTGGTCCTTTAGCCTAACATTAGCAAACTGTACACCAAGCATATATCTCATGAAATCACAGCAGCCTGCATGGAGAGGAGTAGAAGTCCGTGCAGGCTGCTTTGATTTTTTTTGTGTTGACACATATGTGCATGGGATACAGTTTGCTAATGTTAAAAGGCTAAAAGACCTGTGATGTGTCATATGACATTAAGTCACGTCCCCCGACTCACTGTATAGATCTCAGGCAAGTTTATAACTAATTATATGGGAATCTAAGGAAACAATTTTTAGCTAAAGGAAGAGGGTCAATTATTAGGGCTCTAAAGGAACCTGCCACTTGCGGTATTTGTGAAAATGTGGTGACATATCCAGCATAGACCTTTTAGACCATAAACAAATGCAGCCTAAAAAGTTCTAGACACTTTAAATTGAATGGACACGTGGGTTTTGAGGGAGGTCCAAGTGGTTGCATCACTACTGATCAGATAGGTGGGGGTGGGACACTTCAGATTGTAGGGGCTTTAAGGAAACCTGCCATCAGGATCCATCCTAATAAACCAGGGACATTACTCATAGATCCAGGCACCGGGACTGTGGTATCTTCTTATATTTCTTATCCATGGCCTCCATCATTCTAAAATCCCTTTTTACATTTATACCAGAGCCCCTACATGCTGCAGCTTTACAGGCCGTTACACTGTCTCACTCCCCCGCCTTCCTCCCGCACACTGTGTAGTGCTGAGGGTGAGGGTGTAACAGCCCGCAGCGCTGCAGCATAAAGGGGCTCTGGTAACACCTCCAGAGCTCTTGTGGCTCTTAAAGCATAATTTTAAAAGTTGATATTAGAATGAAAGAAGCCATGGATAAATATAAGATTACCACAGTCACAGTGCCTGGATCTATGCCCCTGGTTTATCATGCTGGATTTTGATCATCAGAAGTGAAAAGGCCTAAAAGGGAAATTTACCTTTATGCTTCGTATTGCAGCTCAGCCGTATTCACTTGAATGAGACGGAGCTGCAACCCAAACTGATGGATGTAACACAACAGGTCCAGGGATGTGGAAGAGGGGCCCACTGGAGCGCCCCAGGTGGGTGACGGGAACAATCTGATATTTATCACCTATCCTAAAGATAGACTATCATCATGGAAAACCTGGAATACTCCTTTAGGGACATTGCATGAAAGTAAAAAAAAAACCCACAGAGCCCATGTTCTTGGCTACTATTGAGTAGTATGCAGAATACACAGTATAATGAAATATCAGACCGTGGCTGTGTACAGCACGTCACACCAGTAACACCCCAAAACACTGGAGGCCATTGTCTGGGCGCTCAACATTCTCACATCAGATGTAGAAAAAGATAACAGCCCAGTAGCTGCACAGTGTCCTTATGTCTGATACGGTTTACAGATTGCCGCGATCCAACTTCTAAATCACTGAATACATCACCAACTCGTCTCCTGTACGGCTCACCTGCTGCATAATGACTATAAGTAAGTATCACGTGTACTAATGATATTCATTCATTTTTATTCTTTTATTAATAAACAGCACACACATTCCAAGCTCCGAATGACCGGCGCATTTTAATTTCACGAAGTCTTAGTCAGGGTCTGCCCACGACCAAGTCTTGGTGAAAGGCAAAAAGCGTTGGGAAATTGGGGCTCATCTTATGTACATTGTGTGACGTTCATTAATAAAATAATCCGCACTACACTAGGGGCGGAGATTCATTGAACTAGTACACTGATTATATGCGGGAAACTTCCCAAAGCCTTGGTCATGTAGACTGTAGCCAGTGTTCGGTGGTGTTCCTGGAGAGATGTGCATTCAGACCGTATACACTCACCGGCCACTTTATTAGGTACACCTGTCCAACTGCTCGTTAACACTTAATTTCTTATCAGCCAATCACATGGCGGCAACTCAGTGCATTTAGGCATGTAGACATGGTCAAGACAATCTCCTGCAGTTCATACTGATGCTCGGTTTGGGGAAGAAAGGTGATTTGAAGCCTTTGAACGTGGCATGGTTGTTGGTACCAGAAGGGCTGGTCTGAGTATTTCAGAAACTGCTGATCTACTGGGATTTTCACGCACAACCATCTCTAGGGTTTACAGAGAATGGTCCGAAAAAGAAAAAACATCCAGTGAGCGGCAGTTCTGTGGGCGGAAATGCCTTGTTGATGCCAGAGTTACCAGTTACAACCAAGGTAGGCAGAAGAGCATCTCTGAACGCACAGTACGTTGAACTTTGAGGCAGATGGGCTACAGCAGCAGAAGACCACACCGGGTGCCACTCCTTTCAGCTAAGAACAGGAAACTGAGGCTACAATTTGCACAAGCTCATCGAAATTGGACAGTAGAAGATTGGAAAAACGTTGCCTGGTCTGATGAGTCTCGATTTCTGCTGCGACATTCGGATGGTAGGGTCAGAATTTGGCGTCAACAACATGAAAGCATGGATCCATCCTGCCTTGTATCAGCGGCTCAGGCTGGTGGTGGTGGTGTCATGGATCCATCCTGCCTTGTATCAGTCCTACTATCCTCCACCAGGGGGAGAGTGACACATCCTCGATATATATACACCACACAGAGATATCTGCATCTTATATACTACAAACCAGGGCATGCCAATGACTAAATGACATTCTCTACACACCAAGACCATCTCTATATATACCCCCCACAGGGACGGAAGATTGTGTTCCTATATAATACGTAACCACACAGGAGGAGGCTTCACATCCTCATACTACACCCACACAGGAGGAGCTGACACTCTCTCTATATACACCACACACGGAGGAGCTTTCTCCTCTAATATACTACATCCACCAGGCACTAGACTGCATCACTCTCTATATACGACAACACAGGAGACTGATGGCCACCCTCTATATACTACACCAACAGCAGAGACCCATCCCTATATACTACAACTCACCACAGGAGACACATCCGCTATGTACTCACTACAACCACACACGGGAGAGCTAGCATCATCCTATAGACACTCACCAGCCACTTTATTAAGGTACAACCCTGCTATACGGTTTGTACCCCCTTTTGACTTTCAGAACTGCCTCAATTCTTCCGTGGCATAGATACAACAAGGTGCGAAGCTCCTCAGAGATTTTGGGGTCCCTATTGACAGATGGCACTCAACACATTTGCCGCAGATTTGTCGCTGCACGATCCTGATGGCGAATCTCCGCTTGCCAACACATCCCAAAGATGCCTCTATTGATTTGAGATTCTGGTGACTGTGGAGTGTCCATTTGTGTCCAGTGACCTCATTGCATTGTTCAGAAAACCAGTCTGAGATGCTTCCAGCTTTATGACCATGGCGCATTATCCTGCTGAAATAGCCTCAGATGTTACATGGTACATTGTGTCTCATACGGGATGACATGTCACACAATCCCTCAGGTAGGCTGTGGGCGTTGTACCAAGGTGCCCAAAGAGTGCCAAGAAACTATTCCCACAGCATGACACTTGCCTGGTCTGAAGAGTCTCGATTTCTGCTGCGACATTCGGATGGTAGGGTCAGAATTTGGCGTCAACAACATGAAAGCATGGATCCATCCTGCCTTGTATCAGCGGCTCAGGCTGGTGGTGGTGGTGTCATGGATCCATCCTGCCTTGTATCAGCGGCTCAGGCTGGTGGTGGTGGTGTCATGGTGTCTTTGGGCCCCTTGGTACAACGCCACAGCCTACCTGAGTATTGTTGCTGCCCATGTCCATCCCTTTATGAGCACAATGTACCCTGTAACATCTGATGGCTACTTTCAGCAGGATAATGCGCCATGTCATAAAGCTGGAAGCATCTCAGACTGGTTTCTTGAACATGACAATGAGGTCACTGGACACAAATGGCCTCCACAGTCACCAGATCTCAATCCAATAGAGCATCTTTGGGATGTGGTGGAACGGGAGATTCGCATCATGGATGTGCAGCCGACAAATCTGCGGCAACTGTGTGATGCCATCATGTCAATATGGACCAAAATCTCTGAGGAGCTTCCAGCACCAAACTATGCCACGAAGCATTGAGGCAGTTCTGAAGGCAAAAGGGGGTCCAACCCGTTACTAGCATGGTGTACCTAATAAAGTGGCTGGTGAGTGTATATACGGATAAAAATCCATATTTCACAGTCCTGCTGCTACCTTCAACATACAGAGGTCAGATTACACATCTCTCCATTGACAATATATAACTGGCTGCAGACTGTATGATCAAGATTTCCATGTGAGGTCGGACTTGAATGGAAAAATATATCTGCAATGTATATCCTGTTAATATAAAAGGTGAAAGTAGAAGGGAACCAATTACTACTATAATGTCTGGTTTCATACATCCTGAATACTTGCTTCATGTGGTTAGGGAGGAGGAGATGAGCAGAATGTACAATTCTAATTGTATAAGGACCTGTGCAACCAATTCCTCCGCACACTAGATATCTACACAATAAGAACATTCACATTGGATTTGTTGCTGAATATTTTGTCCAATCATCTGGCCGGAGACACTTATGGACCCTGCTGCGGAATCAGCCCAAATACATTTATGAAACATCTGCTACATGTGAATGTGCCATATACAAAATTATTCTCATGAAGGGAAAACCAACGCAAAATTCACCACAAATGTTAAAAACGGATATTTGTCCAGTCTTGTCCACCCTTCAGAAACAGGTAGTCACTTAAAGGGATCACAAGTGTTTCTAGAGAAAATTTATGGGCTGAATGTATTGAAACTGTGTGGCCACGAGGTACAGTGCACCCGCTCTGGCTCAACGGGAGCACAAAACTAAGATAGAAAGGGCGCACCTAACCCTGCAGCAGCCGACAATCTCCCCCCCCCCCCCTGCCACCCCCCTGGTGTCCCCAGTTTCAGCAAATGATCTTATTTCCCAATAGGAAGTTATAGAATGTTCTAACAAATTATGTATCAATACCCCGCCATTCCAAGATGCACAGGTATATGCTGTGGACCAAAGCACAATCCTCAAAGTCTCGCTATACACACACCGTATGATACACATGAGAAACTTACGTTCTTCTCCTCTTGGATGCAGGTGAACCTGACCGAGACCGTGAAGATGAGGATGAAGAAGATCTTGAATCAGATCGACTACCACTAGACCTTCCTCTGCGGGATGACTTCTGGGGACTGGGGGAACCCTTATATTTCCTATAGCAGCGCAGAGCCCTCCGTGACACCGGAGCGCCTCCTCTTTTCAGATCAGTCCTACTCTGTCCATTTTCACTACGACAAGGCGAGGAATCTGGAGACATTAACACTGAACCTGGTGGACTGGAGACTGCAGGCTTTGCCATAACATTAGTCCTATGGTCCAGGGGATCTCTGCTATTATCCTGAATGCTATCACAAGGAGCCACTGGTCTGATGGGGCCACAGGTGGTACTTTGGTTGGTGACAGCTGAAGGTGCACTTGGCGGAGGCTGTTTGGGACAAGCCTTGCTCTGCTGAGGCTTGTTGAATTGCACTATGGGTTTGATGGTGATATTTGGATGGTGCTTCACGTTCCAGCGAGACCCTTCTTCACACCGGGAGGGTGCAGCAGGAGAGGCGTCGGACGTTTCCTTATTTTCCGCGCGCTGGCTCGACAAGATGCAGTAATCGTGGTCACCGGAGGCGACGTGGATGGGAGGCAACGCAACAGAAGGGACCACATTGCGGTTTTTCAAACGGCTTTGTGGCAATGGTTTCGCCTCGATTAGTTTCGCAGTCTTCAGAGGTGAAGAGGTCTTCTCCTGTCCATGCAGAGACTTGGACTTCGCAGCAAGAGGCCCAGCAACTACAGACTTCCAGAGCTGATGTGGAGGCGTTGCAGGAGGGGTAAGGCCTAAGAGATAAAAGTAGCCCATTACTATCTACAACCAAGGTTTGCATAACGTGACGCAGAATTTACTGCACATACAATCACAGGTCACTGATCTCTTTGGGCAGTATTCATATTGGAGTGGATGCCCACCCAGGTGAATATCTGATGCCTCCTGCTGCTCCATTCACTGCCCATGGCAGTGCCAGAAGCTTGGCTGTCTTCAGCACATGGCGCTGGAGAAACCCAAATGTTGTGCTCAGCAATTTTTTTTTTGTTTTAGCACAACCATCGTATGGAATGGAGCGGAAGAACCTGTCACTGGAACAATTACAAAGCACAGAACCCCAGTTCTTATGATTATTGGGAGTCCCAGCTGTAAAACCAGAAAATTGTTATCCCCCATTACATGGAAAGAGGATAACAACAGTTGCTAAAAAGCTCTTCAATGGAGGGACTGCACCTTTTGAAGCCAGATAAGAGGGGGTCCAAACAATTGGAGCCACATACTGGCAAGTCCTTGGAATTTCCCCCATGTGAATGGAGCGCAGGTTGGGCATTTATATGGTGCATTTCAGGGGACTTCATTGTTGTGACCATAAACTTCATAAACCAGAAGAGAAAAGTATTTCCTGACCAGCTATGGATGTACTTACCCGCTGTATTCAGCAACTCCGGTGCCAACTGCTTCTCATGAATCTTTTTCTCCAATGTTTTCCCAGTTCTGTCAAAGAAAAAAAACAGATTACCAAGACAATCAACACTTACATAAGAAACCAATACAAGCTACAAACTAAAAGTGGCTTTAAAAAGGAAATCTACCACCAGGATGAAGGATTGTAAACCAAGTGCACTGACATACTAGTGTGTGCACCCTCCAGCACACAAAAAAAGGCTTTTGAAGCTATGCAAATGAGCCTGAGGGGCTTGAGACTCTATAGGTGATAGTGGCCTGGAGCCCCTAAGTTTCATTTGCATATTTTTAACAGCTTTTTTTTGGGTAAAAAACAAACAGGGCATAAGAAGTTTAAAGAAGAGCAGATCCTGCCAAAAGGGGCGCACACCAGTATGTCAGTGTGCCTGGTTTACAATCCTTCATCATGGTAGTAGATGTCCTTTAAAAAGAGATTAGATGGTCAGCGGGTTCATCTGGCATTGTGTAGAGTTGTGATCAGATTCTTCCGATGGCAAATGTCCAAAGAGAGGAGGATAGTTTCAGCTGGATTATGACATATCCAATCCTTTGTCCTCATCAGAGATGAGGAACCTTACAGAATAACCCCATCCTCAATGAGAACACATGCAAGCTCAGCCAAACATGCATGAATGGAGGGCAACAGTGGTCATACCCAATATGTATGGCCAAGTATATAATATTGCCTCAGATGTGCATTAGCCAGATTTTAGATGTGTAGTTGAATTTAGATACGGAAAAATAAGTACAGAAAATACTTTCTACAAGTACTAAAATAATAAAACAATGCATGATATTTTGCTGGACAAAACCTGAGGTACCATCTTTGGGGCCAGTGCACCTTAGACTAGGGGGCTGTCTCATGGCACAGCATTGTCTAAGTATAGGTCACATAAGGGGGGCGCACTTCTGGCAGGAACTGGTATTGCATCTCATCTTAAACTGGAATGAAGTGCAGTACCAGGCACGACTGATGGAGACAAACACGATAAAGCATTACAAGAATTTGGCATATTCACTCCATAACTATGTCCGCTATGTAGGTTCAGCGGCAGGCAGCGGTGTGTAGCTGTAGGGTAACTCTCCTACTTACCCCGAGTTTCCTACAGCCAATTTATCAGGATTTTGAGGGAGACGTTCCTCTTTAGCTGCAAAGAACCAAACGTGTTAAAACTACCGGATCAGGTGGGGGGGCAAAGGCTTCAATAGGTCATGTACAAAAACAAGAACGGAGGAGTCTACAATATACAACATCTAGAACCTGCACCGTGTTCTGGACCACTATGGGGCATTAACCCTTGACTGCTCACTACCTCTGGAATCACTGCAGAATTACATGAGAATTTTCAGTATAAATCAGGAGGGAAAATATAATAGAAAACAAAATAAATTTTCTTTTTGCACAAAGTCCAAAATAAATGGAAGGTCACAGGGTCACGGCTAACAGTTTGGGGGCCGCTCTCCTTTCTAGAATAATGAACTTGATCCCTTTAAGTCCGAATGCAGAGCAAGCTATTCCCAGTAAATTAGGGCCGATGCAGACTAAGCACATTCCCACCTCCCCCTATACAAAGGGATGGTAGAGGCACAAAATTATACAAGGGGTCCACGTATAAGGGACTGTGCTATGGAGACACAGATTTTTACCTTCAGACTGCTCAAACTGCTCCAGGAGGCTGGTGAGATCCGTCGCTTCAATACCTGGATTACAATAAGAAAGTCAATTTATATCTTCATATTTAATATATGAAGGGTTTTTCCACCCCCAGACAATAAGTGGCTTGGCCTGCGGACAGTGCGTGAAAGTGTATTACATGAAAGCCCATTATGTAGTAGAGACAGCAAAAGGGACATTGCTTGTACATGGTGGCCCACTGAAGTTAAAGGGATTTTCTGGACACAAATAGGGAGAACCACCATAGAATAGATTCTTAATATCTGATTAGTGGGGGTCCAATAGCCAGAATCCCCAAAGATCAGCAGATACAATAGCTGTGTTCTCTGGGTAGTGGTCAGACCAGGTTACGGCAGCTCAGCTTCCATTGATTCAATCAGGAGCCAAGCTACAGTGACTCTGTTCAGCCACTATATCAGTGGTGGCGTACCTATGGCACTGGTGCCAGATGTGGCACTCAGAGCCCTTTCTGTGGGCACCCAGGCCATCACCAGAGATGACTCCAGGTATCTTCCTGCAGTCCCAGACAGCCCAGGATTTGCTGTGCACAGAGCTATTTTCAAGAGACAGCTCTACCTGGGACTACTGGAGGAGTGGGAAGGTGTGGACAGATCTGGATTATCATTGTAGCTCCTGCCCTGGCAATTCTTCCTGTTTATGGGACCCTGGAGGGAAGCTACAATGATCATCCAAATTTCTTCTATTTTCTGCTTTATTGGTGTCCTCAGGGCTGATATAAATGAAAACTGACAGAGAAGGGATTATAAATCACAAATTAAATTTCTGTGTTGGCACTTTGCGATAAATAAGTGGGTCCTGGTTGTAGTTTGGGCACTCTGTCTCTAAAAGGTTCGCCATCACTGCACTATATGAAGAACATCGCTGTCTGCTTCATGTTCCATTCTCAGTTTATCAGCTGCTGATCTGTGGAGTCCTGAATAGTGGACTGACGAAAAAACACTCCAAGAGAATGTCCCAAAGGGTATTGGATTATATGACGATTTCCTTTTACTACAATGTGTTTATCTACTGGTCAACTATGTTAGGGATTAATTGGGTGGACCTACAAGACGAAAATTCGGTAGATTGTCAGTCCAGAAAATGGGGCCTATATATGTCCAGTATTTTAGCCCTAGATTTGTGGATCCTCCACTGTGGTGCTGCAAAGTGGCTCAATGTGCATAAAACTGTTTGATTACCAAGTCTCAAAAAAGTTCTGCTCCTCAGGGGCGGGACTACAGGAGTATAAACTCCACCCCCATATAAATTAATTGTAAAAGTTTTACTGCTCACTGACCAATCTGTAGCTCCAAAGTGGGGATGCACTTTGACTTTTTACCTGATTCACAAGCAAAACTTTTCTCCGGCTCCTTCTGTTCAGATTGGGCGATGGTCTGGGAGGTTTCCTCAGAGGTGCACAGAGTTTCAGCACGAGGGAGAAAGACGGAAGACTCCTTTTCTTTGTCAGACATTATAATAGTTGGTTCCACTTTTACTTCCGCCACTTTATGGACAGGTTCTCCTCCCATGGTTGGAATCTTCTCCGCTGCAGGTTTCTCCATCGTTGCAGGTTCTCCATGCACAGGGGTTTCTTGTATGGGCAGGTTGGTGACCTCCTGCACCTTCACCTCTGCCTGCGCCATCTGCTTTAGCGGCGCTGGTGCCACCTGCACTCCTGGCTGTGTATTTGAACTGGAAGGGCTGGAGGACGGTTTTATCTGAAAGCCTAACTTTTGGGCTTTTTTCAAAATCTCCATTATTTTAATGACTACTTGGTTTGCAGATTTGAGATCTGCTACAGGAATATTTGCTTTCTTAGTATCGGGGGGAGGCACATCTTGAGATTTCTTTGTGGTTTTCATTGCCAATGAGGTTTCGGCTTTATGGGCAGGGCTCAGATTCTTGTCGGGCCTGATAGCCTCCGTTTTTGCAGCAGCTTTGGGCACTTTCTGGCCTACTCTATTCTCAGATTTCCGCACAGGCATACTGTTAGTTTGCGCGATTTGGGGGGCAGCAGTCTGGGGTCTGCTCTCATTAGGCTGGACTATAGCTTCCTGCAGCATCTTCTGATCCGGTGGCACAGGAAAACTGGTAGCACTAAAGGGAACAGGCATTTCAGGCATCCCCAGCGTCATTTGGGGATTTGGCCAAAAGGGCATTGGCGGCCCCGAAACCCAACCAGCAGGATGTACAGGTGGCACTGCAATAGGCGGTGGTGGAAATGAAGGCCAAGTCATCACTGGTGGTGGCTGTACTGGCATGACGGGTGGCATAACATCTGGATAATGAGGAACTGCTGGGGGAGGTGGCATGCCAGGGTAATACGGATGTGGAAGGACATTGGGCCACACAGGTGGATAGAATGGAGGTGGCATATTAGGCTGGGGGGTTATCATTGGAGGGGGAGCCACTTCAACCACAGCTGGACATGGTTGCCGAACTTCTTGACTGATCGATGGGTTCGGAGGCAACGTGGTCTGAACAGAAGTTGTGGCCACAGGAAGATTTTGTGGAGGAACATTGGCAGCCTTGCTTGCCGGGCATGCCGATACTTCTCCTGATTGTTTTTTTGATTGTGCGGGTACTACTAGGCAAGGCAGCTCTGCCAACTCCGTAGGCGGTTCGGGAACGGTTGGCCACTTGCTACAAGACATATTGTCCCGATCAGGGATCGGTTTGCGGTGCTGAAGTCTCTTCCTATATTCACTTAAGCTGAGCGACTTGGGTTTCACTTCCTTTGTCAGATCAGAAGAGTCGCCATCCTGCGTATCCTCAACCTTGGAGGCACCCGCTTCACCGTTACTGGACTGCTCTTCACCGCCGCAGGTTTCAGAAGCCTTCAAAGAAGAATCTGGACTTTCTTCACTTTTAGGTTGCTCAAGTATTGGGGTTGGTTCTAAATTCTTATCAACGTTAGCAACTTCTGGAGGCACCACCTGCTCGATTTCTTTAGTAACAAGTTTCACCGTCTTCTCAGTCATTCTCTTCTCCGCGGTGGAACAGTCCACACTTGGGCGAGTTCTCCCTTTTGTCCGGCTGATCTTAGAAGAGCGAAGCTCCATCTGTGACTCCTTTTTAACTTGGTCTAAAGTTTTTATTAAAAAGTCAGATTCCTGCAAGGAAGGATTACTGGGGCGGCTTGTAAGAGGCTGTGTGATACTTTGAACCGGCGCCGGTGAATCTGGAGACTTGTCTTCTGTAACAATCTTAGCTTTACTTTTGGACTTTTTAGACTTAGATTTTGACCGCTTTCCCTTTAGTGGCGCCTTTTCCTTGGTGGCCAGTCTTGTGGTATCAGGATCACTACTTTTCTTACAGTCCTGGACATTTTCTTTTGAGTTAAAATTGTCATCAACATTCAAACACTTTACGTCAGCCGCTGGAGGTTGAGAAGACAATTCTTCTAATTCAGGTAAAGACTCAGATTTCTCCTCCATGGCTTTATTCTTTTCATCAGGTTTGTCTGTACAATCCATCTTGTTAGTATTCTCCATCTCTGGTACTCCTTGCTCCGATGAGCTCGGGGGCTCAGGCAGATTGTCACCATCCAGGTCCATTCCCTCTATACCATCTAAAGACTCAGTACACAACACTTCAGGCGGTGGCTCCACCACCACAGGGACTTTAATACATTCTCCCTGGTCGGACACGATCTCCAGATACACGGTATCGCTCAGTAGGTTGTCGTCGTCTTCGGACTCTAGGCACATGGTTATGGAAGGCAGGCAGTAAGGATGCATGTATTTTACCAAGTCATTAAGGGCAACGTTTTCAGTATTAATGATACACGGCGTTCCTTGCATTAAGAGTTGTTCCTGATCCCCATCGTTATTATCGGCGTCTGTGTCCACGTTTCTGTCTAATGCAATTACACTGGAGTTTTTATCAGCGACATCCCCGGGGCTCGGCACTTCTTCATCCTCTCCATCACTTCGTTGTTGAGTTGCTTCAGTTTCTGCCCTGCGAGGTAAACATCCCCTCAAACTTTTATGTCTGCTACGTCTCTTTGGTGTCGAGCTGATGGTATCTGGAAACAGGTCCCAGTTTGGGCCAGAACAGCGCCCATCCATCTGTAACGTAAAGTAAGAAACTATCAGACAGAAGATCTAATTGTAACAGAAATAGCGCCAACAGATGATCAACTACTAATCCCTTAAATGGGTTGTCTGGAGGTTGAGATGCATGGTTGCTTCTTTCCAAGAACAGCGCCACAGCCTACTGTGGCTAGTGCTGGTATTGCAGCTCAGCAATATAGAAACAAATGAAGATTAGGTGCAATTCCACACATTACACGGTCTGTGTGGTGCCGTTTTTGGAAGAAAACAGCAATTTTCCCACTTCAAGGACAGACATTTTTATTATTTTTTTTACTCACTTTATCGGTGCGCCAATTGGCCATAAAAGATGAAGGCGCCCACCAGCAGTGCTGTTAGGTTATTTACTGCGATCGGTGCTCGAACCAAGGGCGGCAGTTAGAGGCAGGTGACTTCTGTGTTATACAGCTGACACCCGCCCGTGAGCCCTCTTCATACATCCCACGCAGCACCGCAATGTTATAGTAAGGGGTTTAAAGGATTTGGACAAGAGTACAAAAACAAAGTGGATAACTGACCCCTTTGAATGGAATTGTAGAAAGCTGCAATCCCAACTTTTAACCTGGACTGCAATACTTTTTCCACCATCCCCACCAAGAAACAAGAGCCTATAGCAACAACTGAGATGGGCAGATGCGGGGTTTGTACTAGGTCTACCTTATCCCAGGTCTATCCGACCATCTCCATGATCAGTAGTTTGATTTACATTACCTGTCTCTCTGCTAGCAGGGTGGGGCGAGTCCCGGGGAGGAGGAGCAGTAGTGTGTGTGCGCCTGTGTCTCCTAATACAATTCTTCACCCCTCTCCCTGCTCAATGCACATGACAGGAAGTAGGGAGGGAGCTGGATGAGAGGAGACTGACATAGGCACACACAGGCTGTAGTTGCCCCTCCCTGTGGGCTCACCACATGCTGCTGGAAGGAAGCCAGATAATGTGAGTTAAACTTATATAAAGTACTGGAATGATTCAGAATGCCTACAGCAGAGCGTAGGCTGTAATAACCGGACACCAGCTTAAAAACACATTCCTGGTAACAGGTTCCATTTATAGGAGCTCTGAATTTTCTCTTTATTGAGCACCTACTCTTTTAATATAGTGCTTAATCCTACAACATAAATGGGGGAGAGCTGCAATACTTAGCACAGCCACAATGCAACGTATGGCACTATGCTTGGTGAAGAAAACAAACCTACCATTTGTTTTTATGCATCGTGAAGCAAGCATACCTTGAGAATGCTGTAGTGGTTTTGCTCAAAAAATTATTCAGGACCATGGGAAAGCTGGGTTGCATGCAGGCTGCCTACATAAACACATTACACAGAGCTTCCTGACCTGTCCAGACAGAACTAATCAATGTGAGCTAGATTACTTCTGCCTGTCAGGACAACACAGTGATGACTTATTCTCAGTTTATGCTGGGCAGGACAAGGCTGGAGCAGTGCATAAATAGGGTGAGGAGAAGGGCTGGGGCAGCCACAGGAGCAACAGAGCCTCATTATCATCATTTTATAATTGTTTTTTCAGCAAAACCACCCAGTTCACTAAACAAGATATGTTTCTGCACCAGTGTAGCTACAGCAGTCTCAAGGTATGTTTGGTTCATAAGGCATAAAAACAAATGGTAGATTTCCTTAAAATCCGCCTAAAAAAAAAAACCCTTTTATACAGCAAGTCAGGTGATAAAATACAAGTGTATACACTCACTTTGCTGGAAGCAGCTCTGCGCTGGGCGTCCACTGAGAACATCTCATGATCAGGTGGGGTACGGGATAAACACAGCAACTTCTGAAACAAAACAAAAAAAACACTTTGGAAGATTTTGCTTTTGGGGTTCAGATGTTATAAAATGTTGAAAAATGGGGAAAAAGAAATAGTGACCCCTCAGACTGTGTTCTGGGAACTACAATTATGACACAATGTGTATTTAGACTCACTGTGCTGCCATCTCTGTCCCTGGGCGACACCAGGAGTTCTGTATCCGGAATGGTGTCAAATGGCGACATGTTCTCATCATCGGCGTTGTCCAGTATCTCGGTCAGCGCGTTCAAGAGAGACAATTCATTTTCATCAAAAGGATCTTTGTGCTGAAAAATAGAGGAATACACACGTTATAACAGGTGTATAAAATATAGTGCCACCCATGTGCACAAGTCTGTGGATGGAATTGCAGCTCAGCCCCATTCACTTCATTGTAGCGGCTCTTCCCATAAATGTGAGTGCTGCAGCCATATTTGTTCTTTAAAACTAAAATATCAAGAACAGATAAACCAGGGACACTCACTCAGTGATCCAGGCACCGTAATTATGCTAAAGAATCAGAAAGGATCTGGGTGTGTTACCAGTGCACCTCCATGTTGCAGCTTTACAAGCTGTTATACTGTCAACCCCTTAGCACTTCCCCACTCACTGTCTGCAGTAAGATCAGAGTGGTGGTGGGAGTGTTCCTGCACAGTGTAACAGCTATGAAGCTACAACACAGAGGGGCTCTACCATTTGCACAATTGCATAATATTTTAGAATGAATGAAGCCATGGGTAAATATAAGAAGATACCACAGTCCCGGTGCCTGGATCTATGAGTAATGTCCCGGGTTTATCAGGATGGATTTTGATGGTAGATTTTCTTTAAAAAATGCTTTAACCCCTTTAAGAAGGCAGCCAAATACATGATATAAGTAATCAATAAACAGGATAAACTGGTCAAATACAGACAGATTGCTTATCGATTGTGGCTCGTACCTCCGCCTGTGCACCAGGATCGTCAATGATGGAGATGATGGAATTGTCAATGTAGCCCTGGAAGGATCCCAGGAGTCCTCCTGCGTCCAGGGATGACAGCGTCAGATCGGAGAGGCCGTCACACGTCTCGTCTTCCTCCAGGTCATGACACTGCAAGATAAAAGATTTCTTAGACACACAACCAAAGGGAATATTGTACTAAGAGTTATACCAAAACAGGATAGCGGGGTCTTTAGGCCTTCTATTAGTTTATCCCACCCCATTCCCAGTTTGTGTTCAAATTAGGTACCTCCGCTTATATACGAGTGTATACAGTAATTTCAAGTCCCCCTAAGAAGGCTGAACTAACCCCAAAAGACAAATGTAAGAGAGGACAGGATAACGTGGAGAATCTCCATGGGTAATTGTTTCATCACTGCATTGCTAGTTAGTTCAGCAACTGAAGAGGGTAAGACTGCGTTCACACAACGCCAAAGACCGTGAGATGTCAACCCAACAGAAAAAAACTCTGAAATATCCTTGGTGACAAAGTTATGGCCACGAAATCTACAACAGTCACAGAACTGAGGAAGAGGCTGGAAGAAGAGAGGAGCAGATCCCAGCAGATCCATGTGAGAGACCAGTGAGGTCCTGTGGCCAGGGCGGAGGTCCTGTGCTCTCCCTACTGAGTGGTGACTGCTAGGACCTGCGGATGATGTAATTGTAATCTCTCTTCCATAGTCATTGCTGTTCTCTAATTATTATCACGTTATGATCAGGGAGTTCCTGACACCTGTCCTAATGTGACCTTCCCTTTAATAAGTTGTGCTATAGAGCACAGCAGAGCAGGTAACACCAACGCTCCAGATATCGCCCAGGGAGTGATTCTACCTAAAGCCCAACTCCGGCGTCCTCAGAGCCGACACAGGAAATACAGGTCAGACAGGAAACTCCGGAATTACAGCTCCACATGAAGTACAGACACAAAGCCTCAGCGCTAATGCACAATATAGCCGGCTCCATGTGCTGCTTCCATCATACACCAGGGATGGAGACGTTCCCCATGTGAGAGGGATCCTGATACAATCCAAATGTCTCCTGCTTTCTATTGTATTGCTGTCCTCAGGACGCTGATACGATTGAAACTTGTGATACAGCAGAGATCGATAGGTGACTGCTCAAATTGTCATGTTGGCACTTTGCAACATAAAAGTGGGTTTTGGATGTAGTTCGGGCACTCTATCTATAGGGTTTGCCATCACTGCTATAAGTAACAAGACCAAATTAATCTGTGCTGTGATTGGTTGTCAGGTTTACTCTTCATTTTGATAAATCAGGAACCCCTCCTTCCCCTCTTAGACTCTTGGCTTAAATGGGATTTCCAGTAACAAATTAGCCTCCATCCACAGGAGAGGGGACAACTTGTGTATCAGTGGGGAGTTCAGTTATGGGGGTCTGTTTCCCCCCTCCCCCAAATATGGAGCAGCTGGTCGCATTAACTACAATAATCTTAATTATTATAGCGCCATCATATTCTGTAGCGCTTTACAAATCATAGGGGACATATACAAATATAATATCACAGTCTATGAGGATGAGGAGGCGACACACGAGGTATAAGAGCTTGTATAATGGTCCAGCCATTCTTTATAAGGAAACTGAGTAAAATAAAATACTTAAGGCCGGCTGGTCTGGGGTACATCGGACCCCCTTCGTGATCTGTGGGGGTCAGCATCTACGGATCCTTTTGTCACTGCTGCACTGATTTGTCCGTACAGACATTTGTGTAGGCGCTTACATTACACAGGAGATAACAGGGATGACGCCTCCCAAGCTAACAAAATCATTATAGCAGGCAAAGGTTAGAAGTCGGCCCTCGAACCTTCCAAGTTCCTGCTCCTCACTAGATCTATAGTCTGACAACCTTTGCTCAGAACCAGTTATGTGACATCAAGGACCTCCATAAGGGAAATCTACCATCAAAACCCATCCTGAAACCAGGGACATTACTCATAGATTCAGGCACCGGGGCTGTGGTATCTTATATTTGTTATCCGTGCCCTCCTTACTTTTAATCAGCCTAAATGACACTGGGGAGTACCAGAGCACCTCCGTACTGCAGATTCACAGGCTGCTACAGTCCCCTTCCGTCAGGACTTTACCTCCCTGCCTGTTGTAGTATCACAACGGGAGGAGGTCGTGTATCAGCCTGTGAAGCTACATGACAAAGGGGCTCTGGTAACCCCACCTCTCCCTCTTCTAGCCCATTGAGTGTTACCAAAACCACCCCATGCTGTGGCTTTACAGGCTGTTACACTGTGAAGGAGCACTTTCCTCTGTGTGAGATTACAGCAGGCGGGAGTTGCAGGGGCGCGAGTGCTGAGGGACTTTAGGGGAGATTGTAGCAGCCTGTGAAACTACAGCGATGAGGGGCTATGGTAAAAACCAACCTGAGCCACCCAGGCTTCTTAGCATAATTATACAAGTTGATTTTAGAAGGAAGGCCATGGATAACAACTAAGATCATAGTGCCCGAGTCTATTAGTAAGCGTTCACGGTTTCTCAGGATGGAGTTTGATGGCAGATCTCTTTTAATTGCCATTAGTAAATATCATCCCGTTAATGTGGACAATCACAAAATCTATATCTCGGCACAACGAGCGCCTATGGCCTCACTAAAATGTGACATATGAAACTGTTCCCACAACATTTACACCGGAAGAGGCTGTGACACTTACTGTCAACCATATTAGTCCTCATGGGGTTTAAAGGGGTTTTCCCACGAAACAAGTTAGGTCCTATTAACAGGATAGGGCCTAACTTGCTGATGGGACCCCCAGAGATCACAAGAACAGGGGGTCCAATGGTGTCCCAGGTAGCTCCCCCTTCGGCGATCTCCATCAGCTCCGTAGAAATGAATGGAGCAGAATGGTCATGCGCAGCCTTCTGCTCCATTAATCTTAGGGAGCGATGAAGGGGCCCACGGAAATACCCGAGACCCCAACAGACCCTTGCCCTCGTTATCTTTGGGGCTCTCATCACTGAGACCCCACTAATCAGCAAGTTAGGCCCTTTCCTGAGAATAGGGCCCAACTTGTTTTGTGCGAAAACCTCCAAGAATACAACATGCAACAAATCCTCAATTTGTTAACATACCCTTAGAAGCTTTCCATAAATGAGTCTGGCATGCATAGAAAGGGAACCCCTTTTTAAGGAGTTTTGCCAAAAATTGCAAATTTTCACCAATGCCCAGAATAAGCAATAGAAATTAGTTTTATAACCTCTAAAAGAATAAAAAACTGTGTCCTGCACAGGCGACTTGTCTGAGTGTTATGTGAATTGGGACTTTCTACATCGCATCAGGCGAGATCCCAAACTACATTGGCGTGAATGCATGCAGCCAAAAATTTTGCAACCCCCATAAAAGCAATGACGTTGTGTAAAGTTTACTGCCCAGACCAGGATCCTGTGCACTGCTCCATCCCCACTGCCTAGAATTACAGCGTTACTTTGAAGAAAACCTACCATAAGGAATCTACCATCAGAAGTAGATGAAATGGCAGATTCCTCCTCCTGCCTCTGCCCTAATCTGTAATGTAATAATCCTGGAACCTAACTTGTTAAAAACTTTATTTTAGTAATATGTAAATTATCTGCAGAGGCTCCAGGGGCGTGTCCTGGCCAGGCACTGAGAGCTAAGATCACGCCCAGGAGCCTCTGCAGTTATTTACATATTACTAGATTTATAACAAGTTGGTTTCCAGGATTATTACATTACAGATTAGGGCAGAGGAGGAGGAATCCACCATCACATCTACTTCTGATAGCAGATTCCTTCCTTTTAAGATGTAGCAATAAAGTATCCGGGAATATTGATTTAAGACTGAACGGGTGATTCATTAGTTACACTGCGTCTGTGATTCATCGCTTCATGTAGGGCAGTAATACAATGAAGTGACTCAGGGAATTACAAATCATGAGCTTTTCCAAAGAAAAAGGAAGCCAAAGTTTCAACTAATTCCCTATTCTCTGGTCAGATGGATAGGAAGCTGATTTGGAGGAGTAAGACCAATCAGACCCCCTATCATTGCCATAAAAGGCCCCCCCCCCATTCTGGTGTTTGGGAGGGCAGTCTGCTGGATAGTGACGGCCTTTGGGTAATCTGATTAAAGAGATCTCCCGATAGAGAATAGGACCAGCGTGTCAGTGCTTGGGTTAAAACCACCGCATCCATGTGGTTGATTTCCTTTGTGCTTAGATGTTGACTTGGCTACACCCCATGTACAGGTCAGGGGGATAACTTGCGGTCGGTGCAGGGGTTGCTGGGGTCACATGTATCACTAGAATTGGTCCCGTTCCCATGTCTGCAGGTGGAGTCCTTTTATTTCCTGATAATAATCCATTAAAAGCTAAAGGGAGAAGAGCACCTGAGAGAGGGGGCACAAGCCAGAATGTACGGCCGCTCCGACTAAAACCAACGCATCCATGTGGTCGATTTCCTTAAAAGCAGCAATGCAATGTAATGCTTTTTTTCCTCCAGTGATGGCGCTGTAGGGAACATGAACATTTATTGCCATGCTCCAGCCAATCACATGAGGTCAGATTATAGGCCAGGAGACCCTTGACTCAAAAACAACCCCTTTAAGGGCTATTTCAACTTGCTAAAAAAGAGTTTCATAGATGCAGGTCCCAAACCTGCAAAATGCATCCATATTCATAATAGAAATTCGGCAGGTAGCCGGACGGTAAAGTGCTGCAGTTACTGGGGGTCTTGTGTAACTTTTTGGGGCAATTTTTGATAAACATTTGCCCCCTACCCCCTGCTAATATAAACATATCATAAGGACTACTAAACAGTATAGCAGGAGGGTCCGCAACCACACAGAACAACAACTCCCAGCAACACAACCTCCTTCAGCTACTCCCAGAAGTCAAGAGCATGCTGGGAGTTGTAGTTTCACAAAGAGTGATACTCCCTACCATAAGGGGAAACACTTGCAAAATTTGTGAATGAAACCAATTACTGTTTGTAAAAACAAAAACAGACCAGGAAATAAAAACAAAACAAGTGCACTGAGGAAGGAACACAACAAGGTTTAGCCTGCCCTGCAAGAGTTAATCATGAGGTCAACAAGCGGCAACGGGAGGAGGAACTCCACGCCACGCAGGCCGCATGTCTCCGCAGCGCTGATGTGTACACATGGCCGGACCGGGAAATTCACAGACGTCACGTGGGGCCCGCTCTACAGCGCCTCCCATCACACCGCAACATATGGTCATGCTCACACACATGTATATACTGCAGCACTACAACTCCCAACATCAATACCAGGCACAGCTGCCCCAACACTACAACAACCAGAATGCCACAAGCTGTAGTTTTACAATAGATGAAGATACAAAATCTCATCTACAGGTACACAACACAGAGGGTTAAACCTCCAGAGAACGCACATCCCGCTGCAGAATCCTGCAGCAAAGTCAAAGTTTTCTTGCAAAAGTCGTAAAAATGCAGCTTTTTATTAAAGTCGTGACAGCCCAGCGGTTCCAGGCGGAGGGTTCCTGTCCTCACTACAGCACATTTGGTGCAGACAGCACGTAGGACCATAGCACCCTGTAGTGTCGCTACAAGTCTGCAGATCCCACATTACACATGCACTCAGCTGCAGAGCATGCACGTGCGCTTAACAGAGGGAAGCGGCTACTGCCACTCTCAGCCTTAAAGGGGTCTTCTGAGTTTACCGGAGGCAAAAAGAAAACGGATAACGTGTTATTGTCACAGTTGAAGGGTAATGGCACACGTGGCGCTTTGAAAGCGTTTTTGGGACGTTTTTAAGCAGTCCATCAAAAAAGCGTTTTTGATCAGTTTGAATTAAGGTAATTGTCAAACCTGTCAAAAAAAAAGAAACAGTTTTCCAATAACGTTTTTGAATAACGCATGCATTTATGCGGTTTTTAATGCACAACGTTTTTGACGGACTGCTTAAAAACGGGCCAAAAACACATTCGAAACGAAACGCCATCACTCAAAGGGAACAGCTTTTAAAGTTCGTAGGAAGCAACATGCTGCAGGGAGCCCCGGACATAATGAGAATGGGACCCCCAAAAATCAGGAGAACGGGGGTGGAGTAACAGGTACACAATATGTTGCACAGAGGAGGGGCATCTCTGGCGCTTCCATCCATCCATCCCTGTTTTCTCCGCATTGCTGGAGGTCCATTCTCATAATCGGTTGGGGTCCCAGCAGTCTGACCCTTCTCCATCAGCTTGAAAAGTTGGGACAACCCTCTTAAGTTCCAAAAAAGTTGAAGATCCCAACAGACCAGAGCTGGTGAGGACAATCTTACCCCAGTGACCAATCACAGGTCTTCATAGTCACAATGAAGAGCAAGATCACTTGTGCTCATGAGGCCGGTGAGGAATAGAAGAAATTGGCGCCGTAACAGGGAGGATGGAGCAATCGCATAAACTCCATCGTATATTTTTACCAGCCTCCCAAAAATCCTTTAAGAAAACCGCTTTAGGAAAATCGGAAATGCTCCTCCTCTTCCTCCCGTGTCACTGCGGGAAGGTCAGTAACAGACCCCAAGCGATAGACGGTCTATCAGTCACACCACGAGTTTTGGAAGTTTTCAATAAGATGAGAAGTGGGGACGCCCCCCACATTTTCCTCCCAAGGACATCCCCAATAATATGGAGCCGATGCTTTATACCCACTGACCACTTCCCAAAACGCAAGGTTTTACCAAATCCCCCAAATTATATACTAATTTTTGCAACCATTTGGGGGATTTGGTAAAACAAAGTATTCAGCGCCGCGCCCATCACACGTGCAGGTCACAACACGACCGAACATGGGGGCAAGAAACCAAATATCACAGGAGGAGGGGCCGGTAATTATCTACACATAATTAGGACGTGATCATCAATGTATATTTTGGGATAAAAAGTTATATATAAATGGGTCATAAGTAGATCCTACATTTTAAAAAATTGCTGGGATGCTATTACAGACCAAGAAAAATAATGGAATTGGGGGGGGGGTTATACTTTAGTAATACAGACCTGGAGTGATGGATTGTTAGTGGCAAATTATGAAAAAAAGGGAGGTAGAATTATTGTATTACAGACCAGGGGTGAGAATAAACATTAGCATATAGATGGGAGGTGGGTGAGAAAGTAACAGATACAATGTATATAGAGGTAACATAGAAGGGATTATATACAATGTATTACAGATCAGGGGAGGGGCTATAAACACAATGGAGAACTGACAAAAATTATACTGGGAGCGGAAGATAAATGATAAAGCACAGGCCGGGGCTGATAATTATGTAGTGTAGAGTAATAAACAGCAGGATCTGACAGACCAGAAGTGGGTGATATTATATAGTATTACAGATGTGCAGGGGTGATAAAAATACAGTGATATAGACCTGTGTGGGGTGATATTACAGATGTGCAGGGCACTTTTATAGGAGGCGGCTCCGGGGTGTTTGGTGTTATTGTAACGTTTTCAGATGTATTCCTAATACCACTGCGGGTGTAGTAGTTATTTATGACATGATACATCTGATGGTGAAATGTCTACTAGAATTCCGCATATTGATTTTACAATAGCTTCCCGGCACAGACTTTTTTGTCTGCCCAACAAAGATGGCGGTGGCCCCCCTCCCAGGCGCCGTCTTCCGGGCAGTGAGGACGCGGCTTCCAGCCCCCTCCATGTGCGGGCACACCACGGTTTTCCTGGACGCTAAGATGCTGCTGCTGCCGGCTCAGGATCGGAGCGAGGGGCCAGATGGCGGCAGGGTGGGGAACGGGAGAGGAGACCTAACCAGTCGGTGGGAATGGACCTCTTACCGGCCGGAGGCCCCCTCCAGGTACGGGGCTAGACTGGAAGCGGCGGCGGGGCACGCTGCGTGACCGGGGCGGCCTCGGCGAGGTGCGCGGCGACTGCTGAAGCCGGCAGTCGTGTGACCGTGATGGGGATGACGAACACGCGGTTGTGTGCCGGGGCCCTGCCCGGAGCTCCCGCACCTCCCCGCCAGACCCGACGCCTGATGTCCGGCCGGGGGGCGATAGTGGACAGGCAGCACGGGTCGGGTGTAACACCGGGAGAGGGGGGGAGCCTGGGTGGGCACCCCCCACCCACTATATATATATATGTTATCTAAAGTGATATAGACCTGTGTGGGGTGATATTACAGATGTGCAGGGGTGAATATATATGTACATACATATAGTTATAAAGTAATGTAGACCTGTATATAGACTTGTGTGGTGGGGGGGATATTATAGAGTATTACATATGTGCAGGGGTGAGGTGTATATATAGTTATACAGTGATATAGACCTGTATATAGCCCTGTGTGTGTCTGGGGTGGGGGTGATATATATAGTTGGGGGGGGGGGGTTGCCCCCCCGGCGCCCCCCTCCCTGGGTGTACACCCGCACATGTGCTGCCTGTCCCCTCTCGCCCCCCGGGCCGGGCACAGGCTGTCGGGTGCGGGCGGGAGGTGCGGGAGCTCCGGGCAGGGCCCCGGCACACACACGCGTGTTCTCTCCCATCCACGTGTCACACGCTGCCGGCTTCAGCAGCGCCGCGCACCTCGCACAGAGGCCGCCCCGGCCCCGCAGCTGCCCCGCCGCCCGCCTCCAGTCTAGCCCCGTACCTGGAGGGGGCCTCCGGCGGTGAAGAGCTCCATTCCCCCGATGGTTAGCGTCTCCTCTCCCGTTCCCCACCGCGCCGCCATCTTGGCCCCTCAGCTCCGATCCTGAGCCGGCAGCAGCAGCAGCTTAGCCGTCCAGGAACACGTGGTGCCTGCCGCATGGGAGGGGGCGGGGCCAGCCGTCACTCACTGCCCGGAAGACGGCGCCTGGGAGGGGGGCCACCGCCATCTTGGTTGGGGCAGACAAAAAAAAGTCTGTGCTGAGGAATGTTATTGTAAAATAATATGCGGAATTCTATAGACATTCAGCCATCAGCTTGTATCATGTCATATAATAACTACTACACCACGCAGTGTATTAGGAAGTCATCTGAAAACGTACAATAACACCCAACACCCCGGAGCCGCCTATAAAAGTGTCACCCATAGTGTCCCCTGTACCAGTGACCCCCTAAGAGGGAGTCATATGATGTTCCAACTATTAGGGACACAGAATATCCCAAAAAAGTGGTAAATAATGTACCTAGTGGGCCCATAAAGGACATTTACCAACCAACCAAGCCATCCTGATAACCCAGGGACATTACTCATAGATCCAGGCACCGGGACTGTGGTATCTTCTTATATGTGTTATCCATGGCCTCCTGCCTTCTAATATCAACTTTTTCATGTATGCTAATAAACCTAAAAGTCTTTGGGGAGGGTAGGAGGTGTTATCAGAGCCCCTCCATGCTCTGGCTTCATGGGCTGTTAAACTGTCCCCTTCTCCCCCTCCCTCTGCCTGATATGATCTCACTGCTGCAGAGGAAATTTTAGCACACAGTGGAAACTGAAGCTTTCTCCACAGTGTATTAGCCTGTGAAGCTGCAGCACAGAGGGGCTCTTGTAACTCCCCCAAAGTCTTCCAGGCTCATTAGAATAATTTTTAAAGTTGATTTTAGAAGGAAGGAGACCATGGATGACACATATAAGAAGATACCACAGTCCCGGTGCCCGGATCTATGAGTATTGTCCATGGTTTATCAGGATGGGTTTGGATGGCAGATTTCCATTAGAAATTACAGCAATTATAGAAATCCTATAGAAATGTCAACTGCCGGGCCTTATAAAAATGGCATGCATTCACAACAATGATGGTCACACATCCCTACGTAGTACTCCCCCATAAGGTTGAACTCTCATGACACTCGCAGCATGTGCTACCTGGACCCCCTGGGCCCAACGCTGCAAACTGGAACTGAACTCTGCATGCAGCATTCGGGCCGAGAGATCCAGGCAGCACATGCAGCGAGTGCATATCACAGGAATGCACCCTCAATGCTCCTACCAGCACCCACTTATATGTAAGAGCCACACTGCACTCACCATGGTGAAAAAAAAAACTAAATACAATTTGTAATAAATGCAAAAGTTACAACAGTTATTTTTTTTGTTATTCAGAACCAACATGTGTCTCATTGAGAAAGATACAAATGAATCACAAAGGCTGCCAGTAGGTGCGAGTGATATAGACCTGTGTGGGGTGATATTACAGATGTGCAGGGGTGAATATATATGTACATACATATAGTTATAAAGTAATGTAGACCTGTATATAGACTTGTGTGGTGGGGGGGATATTATAGAGTATTACATATGTGCAGGGGTGAGGTGTATATATAGTTATACAGTGATATAGACCTGTATATAGCCCTGTGTGTGTCTGGGGTGGGGGTGATATATATAGTTGGGGGGGGGGGGGTTGCCCCCCCGGCGCCCCCCTCCCTGGGTGTACACCCGCACATGTGCTGCCTGTCCCCTCTCGCCCCCCGGGCCGGGCACAGGCTGTCGGGTGCGGGCGGGAGGTGCGGGAGCTCCGGGCAGGGCCCCGGCACACACACGCGTGTTCTCTCCCATCCACGTGTCACACGCTGCCGGCTTCAGCAGCGCCGCGCACCTCGCACAGAGGCCGCCCCGGCCCCGCAGCTGCCCCGCCGCCCGCCTCCAGTCTAGCCCCGTACCTGGAGGGGGCCTCCGGCGGTGAAGAGCTCCATTCCCCCGATGGTTAGCGTCTCCTCTCCCGTTCCCCACCGCGCCGCCATCTTGGCCCCTCAGCTCCGATCCTGAGCCGGCAGCAGCAGCAGCTCAGCCGTCCGGGAACACGTGGTGCCTGCCGCATGGGAGGGGGCGGGGCCAGCCGTCACTCACTGCCCGGAAGACGGCGCCTGGGAGGGGGCCGCCGCCATCTTGGTTGGGGCAGACAAAAAAAAAGTCCGTGCTGAGGAATGTTATTGTAAAATAATATGCGGAATTCTATAGACATTCAGCCATTAGCTTGTATCATGTCATATAATAACTACTACACCACGCAGTGTATTAGAAAATGATCTGAAACTGTACAATAACACCCAACACCCCGGAGCCGCCTATAAAAGTGTCATCCATAGTGCCCCCTGTACCAGTGACCCCCTAAGAGAGAGTCATATGATGTTCCAACTATTAGGGACACAGAAGATCCCCAAAAAAGTGGTAAATAATGTATCTAGTGGGCCCATAAAGGACATTTACCAACCAAGCCATCCTGATAAACCAGGGACATTACTCATAGATCCAGGCACCGGGACTGTGGTATCTTCTTATATGTGTTATCCATGGCCTCCTCCCTTCTAAAATCAACTTTTTCATGTATGGTAATAAACCTAAAAGTCTTTGGGGAGGGTAGGGGGTGTTATCAGAGCCCCTCCATGCTCTGGCTTCATAGGCTGTTACACTGTCCCTTTCTCCCCCTCCCTCTGCCTGATATGATCTCACTGCACAGAGGAAATTTTAGCACACAGTGGAAACTGAATCTTTCTCCACAGTGTATTAGCCTGTGAAGCTGCAGCACAGAGGGGCTCTTGTAACTCCCCCAAAGTCTTTCAGGCTCATTAGAATAATTTTTAAAGTTGATTTTAGAAGGAAGGAGACCATGGATGACACATATAAGAAGATACCACAGTCCCGGTGCCTGGATCTATGAGTAATGTCCCTGGTTTATCAGGATGGGTTTGGATGGCAGATTTCCATTAGAAATTACAGCAATTATAGAAATCCTATAGAAATGTCAACTGCCGGGCCTTATAAAAATGACATGCATTCACAACAATGATGGACACACGGCCCTAGGTACTAGTGCCCCATAAGGTTGAACTCTCATCACACTCGCAGCATGTGCTACCTGGACCCCCTGGGCCCAACGCTGCAAACTGGAACTTAACTCTGCATGCAGCATTCGGGCCGAGAGATCCAGGCAGCACATGCAGCGAGTGCGTATCACAGGAATGCACCCTCAATGCTCCTACCAGCACCCACTTATATGTAAGAGCCACACTGCACTCACCATGGTGAAAAAAATAAATAAATACAATATGTAATAAATGCAAAAGTTACAACAGTTATTTTTTTTGTTATTCAGAACCAACATGTGTCTCATTGAGAAAGATACAAATGAATCACAAAGGCTGCCAGTAGGTGCGGGGGCGGTGTGTATTAGGATGGTTGTAAGGAAGTCGGTGACCGGCCACCTGTCCAGTGCCGGCCATTTGTCACAGGACATTGCCACATCCAGAGCTGTCAGTCAGCAAGTCCTTGTCATACTGAGCCCCCATTGTGACGGGTAAATAGGACTGAGCTGCAGTACACAGGCCTGACCACTATACAGCGTACAGAGCCATCTGCTTCCAGATCCATCCACCGTCTAGTCTCAGGGCGCACTCACACGATGCGTTGCGTCACGTTTTTGATGCGTTTTCAACGCATTCCAAAGGCTTCAGCCTTGATGACACGCTGAGGTTACATTGTGTTTCCACTGTATCAGGTAAAACGCAATGTAACCTCAGCATGTGATCAAGGCTGAAGCCTTTGGAATGCGTCAAAAAACGCGACGCAACACCCCGTGTGAATGCGCCCTGAGGCTGCGGTCACACGTTGCTTTTTGTTTGCGTCTAACGCATGAATTTTTAAACAGATGAAGAGGAGATTTGCCTTATTACATTGGTGTCAATATTGCATTTACAAAACGCATACGTTAATGTGATGCTCTCATTGCTAGGGGCAATGAACATTGGATCCAACAAAACTTTCTGAGCACAAAACTGTTCTGGTTGGTCATTGCAACCAACCAACTAGAGCACAGCATTCATTTCATAGACTTCTATGGGAAAATGTAAGCTGAATTTTGATTGGTTGCCATAATAACCTAGAATAGTTAGCTCTCAAACGATTTTGATGACTTTCCCCCTACTGTGTCATGTGACCAGTGTTGTGTCATCTCCCCTTCACAAAGAAAATGACATCAAAATAATAAAACAAAGTTGCAAACAAAATCTTTTTTTTTTACTTTGTTTTTAAGAAACTTTATTAAACAAACAAAATCTGACAAACGATCAGTGACTAATCGTGAGCCCGCATTGCAGCGTCACTCTCCCGCCGACGTCACTCAGATGGCGCGAAACCCGAGCCCTGGGCGGCGTCCTGCGCGCGGATTGGCTGAGGTGAGTGATGAAACCACGCCTAGACGCTTCTCTTCCCGCGAAAAGAGCCGCATGTTTATCTGGGCTGGGATTATACACGTGTTCAGGAGAGGAGGAAGTGAGGGGCCCCGGGATGGGCGAGCTGGGGTGGGGGCCTCGGTAACCCTGTAGTGGCCGGGCAAGCGTGTTAAGCAATGCAGGATTTGTATGATACATGTGCCCTGCCGCTGTAGCTGACATTTATTGCAGAAATACACAATATTCAAATTAATATTAAAAAAGCTTTAAAAAATATACTTTTCACATTTTGTTACTGTTTCACCTGTAAAATATGAAACAAATCGCTTGAACCTGCATCAGAGGAAATCCGTTCAGTTTTGATCATTTTCTAGTGCAGTTGTTCTGGTTCTGTGTAGATTGGAGCTTCCTGTGATTTTAACATCTGTTGGTTCTGTTTTGTCACCGGTCCGAAGTCGGTGCCAAGCGTATCCAGGCTGTGTCTGTGTGAAGGTCAATTTGGGCCACGGTCACACGTTCCGCTAGGCGTCCGTTCATAACGCAACAGTAGCGCACAGGGGGCGGTCCTTGGCCCGATCGCACATGCGTTTTCAGGGAAACGCATGCGATTGATATGCCGATCCACAGAACCGCATGTGCGATCGGGCCGAGGACCGCCCCCTGTGCACTAGCATCGCGTTATGAATGGACGCATAGCGGAATGTGTGACCGTGTTCTTGCTGGTCCTGAATACAGATGTGTCTCAAAATGGTTTTTCAGCTGGAGTCGGTGACCAGCAGCTCATATTTTGTGGTTTCCATCACCTGTGATCCATAAACTTCCATAGAAGTCGATGGGTTTTAAGAAAAACGGACGGCAAGCAGATGACCTTTGTGTTTGACCATTATTTTCTCAGATATTGTTCCTCAATGTGGCAATGTAGCCTAATAGCAACCAATGAGGAGGTGCATGGTGCGGCTGAACCTCTCCTAGGGGTGATGCCACACGTTAGTGTTTTGATCCAGTTTTGTATCGGAATCAAAGCGCACTGGGGTGGCCCACGGCCGATCGCACGCGTTTGCATACAAACACATATGTGATCGGCGGTGAGGTGCCACAGTGCGCTTTGATTCTGATACAAAACGGAATCAAAATGCTAACGTATGGTGTCATATGTGGCGTTTTGAACCCGTTTTTAGTCCGTTTTTACTCATGCGTTTTCAGCCAGTTAAACGCATGCGTTTTTGACCGGTTTTCCCAATTGTCTTGATTAAAAACTGAAAAAAACCCATGTGTTTTTTTACGGGCTGAAAACACATGACTAAAAACAGACTAAAAGCGGCCCCACAAAACGCCACGCGTGACACCATAGGCTGCGTTCACACATGGGATTTACATTGCATTTGAAGTGCAATACAACAGCTGAGGAGAGTGACATTGCTGTTAACAATTGCGTTTACAAAACTTAATGTAAACGCCACATGTGTACGTAGCCTCAGGCTCTCCTTTACCAATATTTATATATACTTCAAGGGTTTGTCGGGTTTCGTCAAAAATAAAAAAACAAAGAACTACTGGACTAACGTTTTGGGTAGCGTTCTTCCACCCAATACATGGATTAAATAAACATAGATCATGGAACCAAAAGCGACAAGCACCCGTGTTATACACATCTCTGTGGATGTAAATCTGGAGCAATTTATGGCAAGTGAAAATATTCAATTTAAACAAAAAGGGAATTGCAGGGTCAGTTCCCACCGGCATCAGGGGTTTCCATTACACTCTCCATTTTAGGAAACTGTAACGGAAACTAAGAACGGCAGATGTATGGAAAGTCTCCATTCACCTTCCACTCCCCATGGACTTCAATGTAAGGAAGGTTACAATTCTATTATAATTTCATAACAGAACCTGCTGGACATAGGTGTGAATTCAGCCTTAATGGACTGATGGAAGATGTCCAGCATCACATGCCTGCTTCTTTTTTTTATGGAACAGTTTTAATGCATAAAGAAAGGGCAGGTTTGCAGAGAAATTAACTTTTAAAAAATATGTAAAGTAAGTCACATGATCACCTCTAGACATTATCCTGCCCCTCCCATTATGACCATACCTTCTGCTTCCACCGAGGAGGGGTGAAACCAGCTAAACCATGTGTTTTTGTACGTTTACCATGCGTCTGGCTGGTCTGAATCTGTTTCACAGCTGCATACACTACCAGAAAGAAAGAAAAACAGATTGAAACCAGCCAAACGCATGGTAAACATATAAGAACGGTCCAAGAACGTACAATGGGGCTTATTTACTAAGGTTCCCACGGAAGCATTTTCGGCGGGCTTTCCAACTTTTCGGGGATTGTGTCACACGCGATCGGATTTTGACGCATTGGCTCCGGCTTTCATAATAATAATAATAATAATCTTTATTTATATAGCGCCATCAAATTCTGTAGCGCTTTACAAATCATAGGGGACATATACACATATATTACAGCACGTAGACTGGTCAAGACAATACCCTGCGCTTACAAACCGAGCACTATGATGGGGAATAAAGGTGATTTAGGCCTTGAACTGGCATGGTGTTTGTTCCAGAAGGGCTGGTCTGAGTTTTCAGAAACTTCTATCTCCTGAGATTTTCACGCACAACCATCTCTAGCATTTACAGAGAATGGTCCCGAAAAAAAAAACTCCAGTGAGCGGCAGTTTCGGGTGGGCGGAAATGCCTTGTTGATGCCAAGGTCAGAGGAGAAGGCAGACTGGTTCGTGGGCTGATAAAAGGCAAACAGTGACTCCATTGCCACCCGTTACAACCAAGGTAGGCAAAGAGCATCTCTGAACGACAAAACGCGAACTTTGAGGCAGATGGGCTACAGAGCACAGAAACCCACAACGCGGGTGCACTCCTTTCATGCTGAAGAACAGGAAACTGAGGCTACAATTTGCACAAGCTCACGAAATTGGGTGTGTCTGTGTAGAGACTGTGGAAAAACTTTCCTGGTGAGGGTGAAGGGGATGAAGCTGCAGCATCTCTATCTTTGTGGTTGGATGAAGCTTGTGCTGTGTGAGGGAGGAGGGGGATGAAGCGCAGCTTGGACAGTAAAACACCAGACATCAAAATCTGCATAATCTTGCATTTTATCCGCCCCTCTTGTTATCAGAGCTACAGTGCCTGGGAGCTCAAATCCCTACCTTGCGTCACAATTGCCACTAATAGACAAGGTCACCCCAACAACATACCAGTAACGCGTATGGGCACCACTTCACGCTTATCTTACACACTCTTCACACCCTACACCATGTGTTTACAGACCCAACTGCCGGAAATATTACCCTGAGGCATATTTCCATCAAATCAATCCACCGGAGGGATAAAGCTGGCATCGGGACACAGCAGTGATTCGCTAAGCATACCTATATGGACCGGAAGGGACACACACAATTACACATACAAGGGGGTCACAGGTCACATTTAAATAGTAAAAAATGGGTATCCAGCTCACCCTCCGCGTCCACATGAAGCCGTGCACAGGCACCCGCCTTTGTTACATTCTAAATACATATACGGGTGGTTCTTCGAATTTTGTAGGGTGTCAATGTAATTGTGCTTATGGAAGGGCATATTGAGGTCGGGCCTCATGTAGGATGAGAACTGACTTACTTATCTCTCTCCTCTACAATTCTATTCTTATGACAGCCTGGCTCGTCTTTCAGAACCAACGCTACAACAATGCCTCAGTCTGGCAGTCACGGCAGCCGGTTGACCCTCATGCACAAGCTCTGCACATGGCCGCATGCTCCTACCTCTCTCTTCAGTCTAGTCGCCCAACCCTGCTCTTCAAGCTGCCTTGAGCTTAGATATTTTCTTCTTTAATCAAATCTCCCACCTCACAATCTCCAGGACTTCGGTCCCGAGCGTACCTATTCCTGGAATCCTACCCCGGACTATAAGACTAATACCCAATCCCTCCAGAGTCGCTTCAAATGAATTCAAAACCCATCCTCTTATGCCAAACCTTCCAACTGCGGGTACTAAACTCTTTCTTTACTAACCCACAGTCACTCCTCTCATCTTTATCATCCACCAGATACCGGCTCCAGGTTTCTGTCTCTGCAGTCCCATTGATTTTGGACTCTGTGTTTTGGCTGCTGATGACTGGTTCAAGCTTCAGCATTTTTATTTATAAATTATTTTATTCTTTTCCCTTACAAAGAAATGGCTGGATCATTATACAAGCTTTTAACCATCTTGGTGCACCCCTCTCCTCATAGAACTGTAGCGTCTATGTGTCACCCCCCATCCTCAATAGACTGTAACGCTCTTGTGTTACCCGCCTCCTCCTCATAGACTTTAACTCTTGTCCCCCCCTCATCCTCATAGACGTAAGCTCTTGTGTCACCCCCTCCTATCCTCCTAGACTGTAAGCTCTTTGTCAGCCCCCCTCATCCTCATAGACTGTAAGCTCTTGTGTCACACCCGCTCATCCTCATAGACTGTAGCTCTGGTGTCACCCCCTTCATCGCATAGACTGTAAGCTTGTGTCACCCACCTGTTCAATTCTCATAGACTGTAAATCTCCTGTTTCACCCCCTCCCCCCTCCTCTCATAACTGCAGCGCTTGGGTCACCCCCTCATCCTCATAGAACTGTAAGACTCTGTTCACCCCTCCCATTCCTCATAGACTGTAAGCTCTTGTGTCACCCTCATCCTCATAGACGTAGTTTGTACCCCTCACCTGCTACTTGTCGTCACCCCCTCATCCTCATCAGTACTTCTGGCAAGTTCTTTTGTCCACCCCCTCACCCCCCCCCGTCATCCTGCCAAGTTGTTCACCCCGTATCTCATATGTAGCTCCGTGCACCGCCGTATACCATATACTGTAAGCTCTTGTGGATCCCCTCACATCCCATAGACTGTAAGCTATGAGGAGCTGCGCATTACATTCACTCAGCCCGCCCTGCGGTTAATCCAGTTCGTTACGTTGAACTCAAACGCAGCAGCACCACTGTGGATATCGGAGGAACTGCCTTATAAATCCCATCCGGCCCGAATTCCAGCGCAGAGAACGCGCCACTGGATCGCGGTATGGACCGGTAAGTAATCTGCCCCGTGATTCCTGTACACGCAACAACTGGAATTAAGAAAATGTAGAATAAAACCAGCATATAGGAGGGAAGACTTCCATAGACGGTAAACTCTGTGTCCCCCTCATCCTCATAGACTGAGCTTTGTGTCCCCTCCTCCCTCATAACTGTACGCTCTTTGTGCACCCCCCTCATCCTCATAGACTGTAAGCTCTTGTGTCACCCCCCATCAACCCTCTCATATGACGTAAGCTCTTTGTTCACCACCCCTCATCCTCATAGACTGAAACCTTGTGTCACCCCCCCCACCATCCTTATAGACTTGTAAGCTCTGTGTGTCCCCCTAATCCTCATAGGACTGTAAGTCTTGTGTCACCCCTCGTTCATTCGCATAGACTTGTAATCCTCTGTGGCACCCCCATCATCCTATAGTACTCGCAGAGCTATTGTGTCACCCCACTCATCCCATAGACTGTAAGCTCTTTTGTGTCACCGCTCATCCTCACATAGACGTAAGCTCTGGTGTGCACCCCTCAATCTCTCATAGAACTTAAGCTCTTGTGTCACCCCTCATTCTACATAGACTGCAAGCTCTTGGTTCACCCACTCATTCCTCATAGCTGTAAGCTCTTGTGTCCCCCCCTCAATCTCATAGACTGTAAGCTCTTTCGTCTCCCCCTCATCCTCATAGATGTAAGCTTCTTGTGTCACCCCCTATCCTCATATGAGTATCTGTGTGTCACCATCTCGTCTCATCACTCATAGACGGTAAGCTCCTTGTGTCAACCCCCTCATCTAACTGTCAAGCTTGGCCCCATCTCTGATGTCAGCTCTTGTGTCCCCCATCATCCTCATAGACTGTAAGCTCTTGGTCAACCCCTGATCCTCATAGACTGTAAGCTCTTGTGTCACCCCTTCCTCACTTAACTCTTCAACTGCACTCAGAAAAATAAAAACTTTTTTTCCTGTGTGTGTCAACCCCCTCTAGCCTCATAGATGTAGCTCGTGTCACCCCCCCGCCTATCCTCATAGACTGTAAGCTCTTTGTGTCACCCCTACATACCTCATAGACGGTACGCTTGTGTCACCCCTCATACTCATAGACTGTAAGCCTCTTGTGTCCCCCTCATCCTCATAGCCTGTAATAAGCTCTTGTGGTCACACCCCTCATCCTATAGACTGTAGCTCTTGTGTCATCCCCCTATCGCTCATAGACTGTAAGATCTTGTTGTGTCACCCCCCTCATCCTTAGACTGTACTCTCTGTGTCCCCTCATCCTCATAGACTGTAGCTATTGTGTCCCCTCATCCTCATAGCTGTAAGCTCTTGTGTCACCCCCTCATCCTCATAGACTGTAGTCTCTGTGTCAACCCCCTCTTCCCTCCACTTAAGCGCGTGTGTACCCCTTATAGACTAACTTTGGTGTACCCCTCATCCTCATAGACTGTAAGCTTCTGTTCCCCCTCATCCCATAGAATGTCAGCTCTATGTGTCACCCCTCATCCCATAGTACTGTAAGCTCTTGTGTCCCTCACTCCCGATAGTACTGTAAGCTCTTGTGTCAACCCCCTCATCCCATAGATGTAAGCTCTTGTGTCACCCCTCATCCTCATAGACTGTAAGCTATTGTGGTCCCCCCAATCATTCTCATAGACTGTAAAGCATCTGTGTCACCTCCATCCTCATAGACTGAAGCTTTGTCACCCACCCCCCTTCACCTCATAGACTGAGCTTCTTGTGTCACCCCCCTCCTCCTGCAATAGACTGTAGCTCTGGTTCACCCTCATCCTCAAGACGTAAGCTCCTTTTGTCCCCCTCATCCTCATAGACTGTAAGCTCTTGTGTCCCCCTCATCCTCATAGACTGTAAGCTCTTGTGTCACCCCCTCATCCTCATAGACTGTAAGCTCTTGTCACCCCTCTATTCCCCATACTGTAAGCTCTTGTGTCACCCCTCTATCCTCATAGACTGTAAGCTTTTGTGTCACCCCCCTCATCCTCATAGACTGTAAGCTCTTGTGTCCCCCTCATCCTCATAGACTGTAACTCTTGTGTCCCCTCATCCCCATAGACGTAAGCTCTTGTGTCCCCCTCATCCCATAGACTGTAAGCTTTGTGTCCCCCCTCTCCTCATAGACTGTGCTCTTGTGTCCCCCCCTCATCCTCATAGACTGTAAGCTATGTTGTCCCCCATCCTCAAGACTGTAAGCTCTTTGTCACCCCCTCATCCTCATAGACTGTAAGCTCTTGTGTCACCCCCTCTCCCATAGACTGTACCTCTTGGTCACCCTCATCCCATAGACTGTAAGCTCTTGTGTCCCCCATCCTCTAGACTGTAAGCTCTTGTGCCCCCTCATCCTCATACGTAAGCTCTTGTGTCCCCCTCTCCCTAGACTGTAGCTCTTGTCACCCCTCATCCTCTAGACTGTACTCTTGTGTCACCCCACCCCCCTCCTCATCACTGTAAGCTATTGTGTCCCCTCATCCTCATAGACTGTAAGCTCTTGTGTCACCCCCTCATCCTCATATACTTAACGCTCTTGTGCACCCCCTCATCCTCATAGACTGTACTCTCTTGTGTCACCCCCTCATCCCATAGACTGTAACTCTTGGTCACCCCCTCATCCCATGAGACTGTAACTACTTGTGTCACCCCCCCCATCCTCATAGCTGTAAGCTCTTGTTCACCCCCTCATCCTCATAGACTGTAAGATCTTGTGTCACCCCTCATCCTCATAGACTGTAAGCTCTTGTGTCACCCTCATCCTCATAGACTGTAAGCTATTGTGTCCCCTCCCCATAGCCTTTGCTCTTTATGCGAAGCTCTTTGTCCTCACCCCCTCATCCCATAGCACTTTGTAAGCTCTTGTGTCACCCCCTCATTCTCATGAACTGTAAGCTCTTGTGTCCACCCTCACCTCATAGACTGTAGCTACTTGTGTCCCCTCCACCTCATAGACTGTAAGCTCTTGTGTCCCCCTCATCCCCTCATAGACTGTAAGCTCTTGTTTCCCCTCATCCCATAGACTGTAAGCCTTGTGTCACCCCCTCATCCTCATAGACTGTAGCTCTTGTGTCACCCCCCTATCCTCATAGACTTTAGCTATTGTGTCCCCTCATCCTCATAGACTGTAAGCTCTTGTGTCACCCCCTCATCTCATAGACGTAAGCTCTGGTACCCCTCATCCCATAGACTGTAAGCTCTTGTGTCACCCCCTCATCCTCATATACTGTAAGCTCTGTTCACCCCTCATCCTGCTAAGACTGTACGCTCTTGGTCACCCCTCATCATCATAGCTGAAGCTCTGTTCATCCACCTCAACCTCATAGACTGTAAGCTCTTGTGTCCCCCCTCATCCTCATAGACGTAAGCTCTTGTGTCACCCCACCTCTTCCCCATAGCCTGTAAGCTCTTGTGTCACCCCCTCATCCTCATAGACTTTAAGCTCTTGTGTCACCCCCCCCAATCACCCTTCATCTCCCCCCCTCATAGACTGTAAGCTCTTGGTGTCCCCTCATCTCATAGACTGAAGCTTTGTGTCCCCCTCATCCCCATAGACTGTAAGCTCTTGGGTCACCCCTGCTCCCCATAACTGTAAGCTCTTGTGTCAGACCCCCTATCACTCATAGACTGTAAGCTCTTGTGTTCCCCCTCATCCTCATAGACTGTAAGCTCTGTGTCACCCTCATCCTCATAGACTGTAAGCTCTTGTGTCACCCCCCTATCCTAATAGACTGTAAGCTCTTGTGTCAACCCCCCCTCATCCTCATGACTGTAAGCTCTTGTGTCCCCCCTCATGCCTAATAGACTGTATAGCTCTTGTGTCCCCCTATCCTCATAGACTGTAAGCTTCTTGTGTCCCCCTCATCTCAAGCTTCAGCTGTCCATCCCATAGACTGTAAGCTCTTGGTGTCACCCCCCCCCTCACCCTTCCTCATAACTGTAAGCTCTTTGTCCAACCACCCCTCTCATTCCCCCCATAGACTGTAAGCCTCTTGTGTCACCCTCATCCTCATAACTCGTAAGCTACTGTGTAGACCCCTCATCCTCTAGACTGTAAGCTCTTGTGTCCCCCTCATTCCTCATAGTACTGTAGCTCTTGGGTCACCCTCATCCCCATAGACTGTAAGGCTCTTGTGTCGCCCTCATCCACCATAGACTGGTAAGCTCTTGTGTCACCAACCCCTCATTCCTCATAGACGTAAGCTCTTGTGTCACCCCCCTACATCCTCATATACTAAGCTACTTGGGCTCCCCTTCATCCTCATAAGCTGTAAGCTCTTTTGTCACCCCCCTACATCATGCTAGTTTCACCCCCATCCTCATAGACTGTGAATGCTCTGTGTCCCCCCCCTCGCAACCCCCACTCATCCTCATAGACTGTAAGCCTTGTGCCCCCCTCAATCCTCATAGACTGTAAGCTCGTGCTGTCCCCCTCATCCCATTAGACTGTAAGCTCTTGTCCCCCCTCATCCCCATAGACAGTAGACTTGTGTAAAGCTCTTGTGTCACCCCCTCATCCTCATAGACTGTAAGCTCTTGTGTCACCAACCCCTCATCCTCATAGACTGTAGCTATTGTTTCCCATCCCAATAGCCTGTCAGCTCTGTCACCCGTCCTCATCCTCATAGACTGTAACTCTTGTGTCACCCCCTCATCCTCATAGACTGTAAGCTCTTGTGTCACCCCCTCATCCTCATAGACTGTAAGCTCTTGTGTCACCCCTCATCCTCATAGACTGTAAGCTCTTTGTGTAAAAACCCTCCTCCATCCTCATAGATGTAAGCTCTTGTGTCACCCCCTCAATCCTCATAGACTGTAAGAGCTTGTGTCACCCCCTCATCCTATAGACTGTAAGCTCTTGTGTCCCCCTCATCCTCATACGAACTGTCAAGCTATTGTGTCCCCTCATCCTCATAGACTGTAAGCTCTTGTGCACCCCCTCATCCTCAGAGACTGTAAGCTCTGTGTCACACCCCCTTCCCAAGCCTTAAGCGGTGCACCCCCATCTCATAGACGGTAAGCTCTTGTGTCACCCCCCCCTCATCCTCCTAGACTGTAAGCTCTTGTGTCCCCCTCATCCCAAGACTGTAACTCTGGTGTCCCCCTCATCCTCATAGACTGTAAGCTCTTGTGTCCCCTCATCCCCTAGACTGTAAGCTCTGTGTCACCCCCCATCCTCATAGACTGTAAGCTCTTGTGTCACCCCCTCATCCTCATAGACTGTAAGCTATTGTGGTCCCCTCTCCTCAAGACTGTAAGCTCTTGTGTCACCCCCTCATCCTCATAGACTGTAAGCTCTTGTGTCAGACCCCCATCCTCATAGACTGTAAGCTCTTGTCACCCCATCACCTCAATACTGTAAGCTCTTGTCTCACCCCTCATCCTCATAGCTGTAAGCTCTTGTGTCACCCCTCATCCTATAAAACTGTAGCTCTGTGTCACCCCCCTCATCCTCATAGACTGTAAGCTCTTGTGTCATCCCCCATCCTCATAGACTGTAAGCTCTTGTGTCCCCCCTCATCCTCATAGTACTGTAAGCTCTTGTGTCACCCCCCTCATCCTCATCGACTGTAAGCGTATTGCTATTGCTCTATATGACTGTTTGTACTCTGTAACATATATTATATTTGTATAGTCCCTATGATCTGTAAGCTCTGGAATATGACGGCGCTATAATAAAATTATTTTTTACTAGGCAATGGGTCTGGATGCAAACTTCATCAATAACAAGATCCCATTCTCCTAATAAATGGTGAAGCAGGTTTTAAAGACTCCCTGCTGCTCCATTCATTCTTCTCTGTGGCAGGAGTGGAGATAGCGGTTCTATGTTGCAGTCCATGATGATTGACGGTATACTCTACTATATCCTGCATGTACCATATGTATCCGTCATCATGTATCTCATATGTTCTCCTATGTATCTCCATGTATCTCATATGTATCTCACATGTATCTCATATGTATCTCACATGTATCTCATATGTATCTCATATGTATCTCACATGTTCTCACATGTATCTCACATGTACTCACATGTCCATATGTATCTCATATGTATCTCCTATGTATCTCATGTATCCATTGTATCTCACATGTATCTCATATGTATCTCCTATGTCATCTCACATGTATCCCTATGTTATGCTGCAGTCCCATCACATGCCGCAGATGCGGTGCTGTAGATTAGATTTTATATACCCCTCTGTACATATAAAACCCTTATTACCGGGCTGATACCATCTCCTAAAGCTCATTAACCTGTGCGCCATCAGCCATTTACTTTTATTTACCCACACTAATACCAGATCGTTTCACATCGATTTGGTTGTTAAACGCAGACGTCAGACGGTAACAAATGTGGCATTTTCTGATCATTTTTTGCAGTTTGTGATGAAGTTATGATATAAAGTTTATGGGAATCTATATTAATCGCTTTTAGGTCCAAAAAGAAAAAACTTTACAATATCTGTGTCCTTAGTGATTACCTGGTGGTCTCGGTCTCCCCCCCATAGTTCACGTGTCAGCAGCCTATGAATTGAATGGGCGCTGGTCACGCAATGGAGCTTTGTTTAGTTGTGGGGATATTGGTGGGGGGGGATTTCTGGTCCCCTTTCCCTTATAGCTTCATTCCTAATTGTCGGACCCCCAGTGATTTGCCACATATTGCCATCCAGGTGATAGGGGTATATGTCCTGCTTGACACCCCCTTTAAGCTTCTAAGAGTGTACACCTCAAACTGCCTGAGCGAAGAGTGGATCCAGAACAATGATTCAATTAAAATTTGATTTTTTATTAACACCATTAATCATGAGTACAGCTACTGTGAGCGGTGCCCATGTTAGTACAGGGGGCGCTAGCATCACTACAGCCCGGATCCGGTTGTATCTCCTGCGAGCTCCATTGTGCTGCTGGTTATTTTAGGTTTCTATCCACTGTACGCTGTTTGCTCGCTCCAGATTGTTTGCAGAGATTCTGCTGTCATCAGATCCGCTTTCCTGCTACATTCATTGGAAACTCAGAATCTCTGGAATATTTACGGAGAAGCAGGTGGTTGTATTCCAATCCTTAAAGGGGGTATCTTTAGACCGCTTGCTGTTTGCACAGGATTAGGGGTCAGTGTCTGATCACAAGGGGACTACCCCTAGAACCCCCATCAGTTCTGAGAATGAAATCTTCATACTTGAATGATGCGGATAGACTGTTCCACCTACGCTCCAGCCACTTCCAGCTGTCCATGGATCCTTAGGAGTAATGGAGCACTTTTATTTGTCCTGATTTTTTAGGGTCCCAGTACTCATACCCTCATCCGTTAGGAGATCAGTGCCTATTGTGGCACAGACCCTGTAAAAGATTTGTCCGATTATGACAACTAGCGCACTATGTAAGTTGTTATAGAAAAATAGCAATATGAATGTCCCTCCGGTCCACTGGGGCGCTGTGTTTCCCAGTGCTTCCAGTTCTGACCAATTCACATATGATGACTTCCTAGTCATGGGACCCGGTGCAGACGATTACCTGCCGTAGAGGTGACCTTTCCGTGATGTAACTTGATACAACAGTCCAGAACCTAACACCATAGCTGGATCAAAGGAGTCTTAAAAGGAGAGATTTTTTTTCTTTATTTTTTATTTTTCTGAGTTCTTTATTTTTTGGAGTCGGAGGTCCCCTTAAAGCAAATCTACCATCAAAATCCATCCTAATAAACCAGGGACTTACTCATAGATGGGCTTTTTAGAATTATGCTAATGAGTCTGAAGTGCTCCTGGGGTGCTATTAGAGCCCTGCTGCTTCACAGGCTGTTACACTATCCCACTCCTCCTGCTCCCTCAGCACTTCTTTCTCCTCTGCTAATGTAATTCTCCGAACATTTAACAGCCTGTAATCTACAGCACGGGGGGCTCTGGTAAACACCCCCTGGAGCCATTCAACATAATTTTAAAAGTTGACTTTAAAGGAAGCAGGCGATGTATGGCACAAGACGATTACCACCAGTCACAGTGCCTGGATCTATGAGTAATGTCCCTGGGTTCATCGTTTCTTCATTTTAATGAAAGATTTCCTTTAATTCTTGCAACTTTTTTTACAGCTAGACCTCGTTTTGCCGCCAGTGAGTGAGAAATGTCTTATTTATAACCAAGTGTTATAAGTGTTACAGACCCCATGGGTAGGGCAGCAAGGTGGCTTAGTGGTTGCATTACAGCCTTGCACTGCTGGGGACCTGAGTTCATGTCCCAAGGTCAAAATCGGCAAAGAGTTTGTATGTTCTCTCCTGTTTGCTTGGGTTTCCTCGGGTCCTCTGGTTTCCCCACACTGATTAGTTTGTGAGCCCATTGGGCAGAGACCGATTTTAGCAAACCCTGTGCAGCGCTGCATAATCTGTGTGAGCTATATAAATAAATAATTATAACCGCTGGGTGCAGGTTCACGGCTAGAAGTTTTGCAGTAACTGATGCATTCATTCCTTCTTGGATTGGCGTCCAACCTAAGCCTGACAACATACAGTGGAGAGGGATATCCCTTAAACAAGGGGTAATGGCACTTTTTGGTTGTGTAGTGGCTATATAAACCCAGATTTAGCATCTTTAGTGGGTATCTACAGTCTGAGCATTGCGCCACTTACTCCTCCAATGCCCAGTGCGCCATACTCATTAACCGAATACACGCGATTTATCAGGCTACATAGATTGATAAATCCACCCCCAGGAACCCTGCGCCAGCTCGGATCTGTCATCCGGCACTGGGTGCCTCTTCTTCTTATAGATGTGACCCTTTCCTGCCAATACTCTTCTTATGGTGACATCTTTCCTCCCCTCCTGTCGGGCGTTTTATTCTCCTTTAATAAGTCTGTTAGTACATTTCCCTCGTGTGTGAATATTGATCTGCACCGGGACGGTTTTTCAACTTATATGCATTTAGTATGAAGTATCGCACCAGACTCCGCCGATTAGCGTGTGGGCAGGTTATCAATAAGACAGCGGGGAGCCGTTCTGCGGTATAATTATACATCTGACTTCCATGATAAACGATAGCACAGATCCGATGCGCTGTGTAGAAGACGGGCCCGCATATGTTTCCTCTGTAAGAGGGGTCATGGATACCCCAGAGGAAGCGCCCCCAACCGATATACCCTTGCTAGTCCAGGGCAGAGGGTCAGCAACGCAAAGACTGTGGCTTGTATGTAATTTGCATAACAGAGACTTGACAAAAGCCTCTCTTGCAGGTAATCTTGACATTGTTTAAATGTTCTCTCCTGCAACTTTGTAATAAATTTATCAGGAGCAAGATGTCTTCTAAACAATTTCAGTCCCCTGTCTAGTTAGTACATGTTTATAAACCACCTACTTTACCAAAATCATGAATGGTAGAGAGGGGAGGGGGATGAAGCTGCAGCATCTCTTTTGTGTGAGGCTTATGTTGTGAGAGAAGGATAGATATGCAAGCTTATGCTGTAGAAGAAGAAGGGAGATGCAGCTGCAGCCCCTCTCACTTAGTGGCTGTATGCAGCTCATGCTGTGAGAGGGAGGAGGGGGATAAGCTGCAGCATCTCTTTTTGTGTGAGGCTTATGTTGTGAGGGAGAGGATAGATATGCTGAAGCTTATGCTGTAAGAAGAAGAAGGGAGATGCAGCTGCAGCCCCTCTCACTTAGTGGCTGTATGAAGCTCATGCTGTGAGAGGGAGGAGGGGGATGAAGCTGCAGTTTCTCTCCTTTAATGTCTGCGTGAGGATTATGCTATGAGAGAAATGATAGGGGTGCTGTAAGAAGTTGAAAAGAATGCAGGTTCTCTACCCTAATGTTTGTATGAAGCGCATGCTGTGAAGGGTGGAGGGGGATGCAGCTTCAGTATTTCTTCATTAGTGGCTGTGTGAAATTCATGTTATGGTGTGGGGGGGAGGGGGATGAAGCTGCGATTATCTCTATCTTAGTGGTTGTATGAAGCTTTGTGCGGTGAGAGGGAGGAGGGGATGAAGCTGCAGTATCTCTACCTTGTGGTTGTATGAACTGTCTGTCTGAGGGAGAGGGGGATGAACTGGCAGTATCTCTACCTTAGTGATTGTATCAGGCTTGTGCTTGTGTGAGGTGAAGGGGATGAAGCTGCAGCATCTCTATCTTTGTGGTTGTATGAAGCTTGTGCTGTTGAGGGAGGAGGGGGATGAAGCTGCAGCATCTCTGTCTTATGGTTTGATGAAGCTTGTGCTGTGAGGGAGGAGGGGGATGAAGCTGCAGTATATCTTTGTTTGTGGTTGTATGAAGCTTGTGCTGTCTGAGGGAGGAGGGGGATGAAGCTGCAGTATCTCTACCTTAGTGATTGTATCAGGCTTGTGCTGTGTGAGGTGAAGGGGTGACGCTGCAGCATCTCTATCTTAGTGGTTGGATGAAGCTTGTGCTGTTGTAGGTATGGCGGGACGAGTGGGACACAAGAGCCTATACAGTTATCGAGGATAGAGCAGGCGCCGTGGACACTAGAGCTTACAGTCTATGCAGGATGAGGGTGGTGACACAAGAGCGGACTATGAGATGGACTACATAGTACGGACTCAGGATCAGGGTGACACAAGAGCTTACAGTCTATGAGAATGAGGGGGTGACACAAGAAGCTCATACAGTCTATGAGAAGATGAGCGGGTGACTAGCAGAGCTTACAGTCTATGAGGGATCGGGGGGGTGACACAAGAGCTTAACAGTCTATCAGATGAGGGGGTGACACAAGAGTTACAGTCTATGAGGATTGAGGGCTGGACACAAGAGAACTTACAGTACTATGAGGATGAGCGGGGTGACACATAGAGACTTCCAACGCTGTGAGGGTACCAAATGCCAGCTGCAGGATCGACTTGGTGAACAATACGATTATGAGTCATATCGGCACAAGCTACAGCTATGAGGTAGGGGGACAAAGAGCTTACAGTCATGAGGATGAGGGGGAGACGAAAGAGCTTAACAGTCTATGGAGGAATGAGGGGGAAAGGTCTCGCCGGGTAGGGTGACACAAGATTACATGTCTATGAAGATGAGTTGGGTTGACACAAAGAGCTGGCCAGTCTGAAGATATGATGTGACAGTGTGGTACACAGAGCTTAACAGCTATGAGGATGAGGGTGTGGTGATCCACAGAGCCTTAAGTCATGAGGAATAGGGTGGGAGACACAGAGAGCGCCAATCTATGAGCGATAGGGGGTGACACAAGAAGCTTCGCAAGTCTATGAGGATGAGGGGGTGACACAGAGATTAGAGTTTAGAAGGGGGTGACATAGAGCACTCTGGAGATGAGGAGGAGTAGACACAGAGGCTTACGTCTATGAGATGGAAGGGGCGACAAAGGCTTACAGTCCTAAATGGAGATTAGGGTACATCAGAGGACCTTAGTTAGGGAGGAGGGACACAAGATGAGATACAGTCTATGATGGATTAGGGGTGACACAAGAGGCTACTCTTATGAGGATGAGTGGGTTGACCAGAGGATTAAAGCTATGAGGATAGGGGGGTTAGACACAAAGCTCTTCAGTCTATGAGAATACACGGATGCACACGAAGAGCTGAGCACAATATTAAGGGGATCAGCTTACAGTCTATGAGGGATGGCAGGGGTGACTACAAGGAGTTATACATATGAGTTGGGCCAAACTTCAGTCTCCTGAGATTGCAGCCTTGGGGTTGAATCAAGATTGCTTTGCATGTTTGCGTTATCGTAGGACTACGGGGAGATATCCGAATTACCACGGTCATACGGCGAGTCAAATGAAGCGCTGCGCGTGATCGCGCAAGATTGTAGCAGTCTACTGAGGATCAAAGTGTTGTGGCTCAGACTTCAGTCAAGGACGAACGGGAGATACACAGATACGGCTAGTGAGGAGAGTGTGCGCGTGTCCATAGAGTACAGAGTCTATGGGATGAGCAGCGATGACACAAGGGCTACCAGTATATTAGGATGAGGGTATGACACAATGAGCGTACAGTATTATGAGATGAGGAGACGCTGGTGACACAAGAGCTTAGCAGTAGGGGGAGATGAGGGGAACACAAAGGCTTACAGTCTATGAAGCCCTTAATGTTTATTGTCAACATGTTAGTCGGCGGATATCGACACATGGGCAGACTTACACGTCCATACGGATCCAGTGCTTACTGTGGATCGTGATGGATTTAGGCAGTTCTCGAACCACAGTGTCCTGGCGGAAATTCAACACGATACCCTAGTGAAGTGTGCAAGCGTCTAGCTACAGCTGGGGATGGGGCACACAAGAGCTTACAGTATTGATGAGGAATAGTGCGGCACAATACTTCTATGAGCCGTGGTGACAACAAGCACTTGCAGTCTATAAGGATGGAGAGGGGTGCACACAGAGATCTTCAGTCTGAGAATAGAAGGGTGTGTTGCCAAAGAGCTTACGTCTATGAGGATTGAAGGGTGGTGCACAAAGAGCTTAACAGCTATGTAGGAATGATGGGTGGGGTGACACAAGAGCTTACAGTCTATGAGGATAGAGGGTGAAGGGTTGACACAAGAGCTTACAGTCTATGAGGCATGAGAGGGGGTGACACAAGAGACTCTACAGTCTATGGGATGAGGGGGGGACACAGAGCTTACAGTCTATGAGGAGAGAGGGGGGGGGGTACCACAAGAGCTTACAGTCTATGAGGATGAGGGGGGGGCGGGGGACACAAGAAGCTTACAGTCTATGAGGATGAGGGTGGTGTAACACAAGATGTGTAACAAAGCTTAGTATAATGATCCAGCCATTTCTTTTGTAAGGGAAAAGAATAAAAATTTATATATAAAACAGCCGCAGCTTGAACCAGTCATCAGCAGCCAAAACAGAGAGTCCAAATCAATGGACTGCAGAGAACCTGGAGCTCGCGAGTATCGTGTGGATTGATAAAATGAGAGAGGACGGAACTGGTGGGTTAGTAAGAAAGAGTTTAGTTACACGCAGTTGTGTATAGGTTTGCATAAAGAGATGGGTTTTTGTATTCCATTTGAAGCTTGGAGGTTGAGGTATTAGTCATTATAGTCCGCGGGTAGGTTATTCCAGAGAATAATGTCCAGCTCGGAGAAGTCCTGGAGATGTGAGGGGAGATTTGAATTATTAAAGAAGAAAATAAATCTAAGCTCAATGGCAGCTTGAAGAGCAGGGTGTTGGGCGATAGACTGAGAAGAGAGAGGTAGGGAGATGTCGCCACTGTGCAGAGCTTTGTGGATGAGGGTCACCCGGTGCAGTGACTGCCACAGACTGGAGGCATCTGTTAGTAGCGTTTGGTCTGAAAGACGAGCCAGCTGCCTGCATTAAGAATAGATTGTAGAGAGAGAGTGAGGATATACGTAAGTAGTCTCATCCTACATGAGTGCCCGAACTCACATATGCCCTTCAATAAGCTACAATTTACATTGACACCCTCCAAAATCTGAAGAACCACCCGTATATGCTTTTAGAATGTAACAAGAGGGTGCCGTGCCGGCTTCAATGTGACCGCGGAGGTGAGCTGGAATACCCATGTTTTTTTCTATTTTAGAATGTGACCCTTGTGACCCTGTATGTGTAATGGTGTGTCCCTCCTGTCCATATCGTGTATGATTAGGAATCACTGCGCGTCTGCTGCCAGCTTTATTTCCCTCCTGTGAAACATATGAATCCGCGGTAATATTCCCGGCCGTGGCGTCTGTAAACACACGTGGTGTAGGGTGTAATGCAAAGCGCTGACCGTGGTTGCCCTACGCAGTTACTGCGTTATGTTTGGGTGACCTTGTCTATAGTTGGCAATGTGACGCAAGGTCAGGGATTTGATGCTCCAGAGAACCTGTCAGCTCTGATAACAAGAGGCGTGATAAAATAAAATCAGAATAGAATTATTCAGATTTTGATGTCTGTTGTTCCTACTGTCAAAGACTGAGGCCGTTCATTACTCTGCCAAGGAGGAGACCTGTATCTATATACAAGAGGCGTCGCCCGCTGGTAAGTGCCGTCACGGATGGTGGATGGGGATTATATTTTCAGTGGCACATAACAATTACCGTTTATATCCCCGATTAATGGTCAACAAGTAGAGGAGGAAAAAAAAAAATGTAGTATGATGATACCACACTAGACCCACCAAGGATATTTTACTGCTCTTGACCACCAGGGATAGTAATATGTAATTGGATACTGTTAATACTGTTATAGCTCTCACTCACCGAAGCCCACGTTATTAGGTACACCTGTCCAACTTCGTTTAACACTTAATTATAATCACCAATACACATGGCGGCACAATCAGTGCATTTAGGCATGTAGACTAGGTCAAGACAATACTCCTGCGCTTCAAACCGAGCATCAGTATGAGGAAGGTAAAGGTGATTTAGGCTTTGACGATGGCATGCGTTGTTGGTGCCAGAAGGGCTGGTCTGAGTATTTCAGAATGACTGATCTATTCTGAGATTTTCACGCACAACCATCTGCTAGGATTTACAGAGAATGGTCCCGAAAAGAAAAACTCCAGTGAGCGGCAGTTCTGGTGGGCGGAAATGCCTTGTTGATGCCAGAGGTCAGAGGAGAAGGGCAGACTGGTTCGTGAGCTGATAGAAAGGAAACAGTGACTCAATTGCCACCCGTTACAACCAAGGTAGGCAGAAGAGCATCTCTGAACGCAATACGTCGAACTTTAGGCAGATGGGCTACAGGCAGCAGAAAGACCACACGCGGGTGCCACTCCTTACAGCTAAGAACAGGAAACTGAGGCTACAATTTGCACAAGCTACGAAATTGGACGTAGAGAGATGGGAAAAAGTTGCCTGAGTACTGCTGAGTCTCGATTTCTGCAACTCTGGAACACTTCGGATGGTAGGGTCAGATTTGAGCGTCAACAACATGAAAGCATGGATCCATCCTGCCTTGTAATCAGAGACACACTCAGGGCAGCTGGTTCGAGTGGGTTGGTGTCCATGTTGTGTCATTTGGGCCCTTGCGTACAACGCCCACGCCTACCTGAAGTATTTGTGACTCCCAGTCCTACATACCCTTTCTGAGCACAATAGTACCCTTGCCTGTAACACTGAATGGATACTTTCAGCCAGGATAATGCGCCATGACTTCATAAAGCGCGAATTCATCTCAGAGCCCGAGTTTCTTGACCATCGAAATGGGTCTAGCTGGACACAAATGGCTCTCCACAGTCACCAATCTCAATCCAACTAGAGCATCTTTGGGATTGTGGTGGAACGGGGAGATTCGCATCACATGGATGTGCAGCCCCCCAGACAAATCATGCGGCACTAGTGTGATGGCCATCATGTCAACTATAGGGACCAAAATCTCTGAGGCAGCTCGCCAGCCACCTTGTTTGAATCTAATATGCACGAAGAATTGAGGCCAGTTCTTTAGAAGGCAAAAAGGAGCAGGGTCCAACCCGTTACTAGCAGGTGTACCTAATAAGAGCCTAGGCCGTGAAGTGTATTGTGAGTTCGTTGGTGCTGCTGCTCTGTGCAAAATGACCGCGGACTCCAAAAGGATCTGTCACGGAGTGATTTAGGCGAAAAACCATCCACAGATCCCTATTGATTATTTAGTGTTTCCTACATGTGACCCCCTTTAGCTGTCGCGTTGCTCGCCGGAGCACCTACTAGCACCAGTATTCAATAGGCCAAAGCAGCTGAACACACGGCTTCATCTTGTGCAAGTAGCGCATACCAAGCCCAGCATCACTAGGTGAAGCCTGATGTAGTACCGCCACCGCTTCAACTGTTGCTGCATCCCCCTGTCCTAGACTTGACATTCTTATGGGGTCATCGGACGCAAAAGTAGACCTACTTTTTTAACACCAGGGAAGAATTGTAAACCAGCACACAGACATACTGGGTGTGCTCCCATCCCTGGCCGGATTGCTTTTCTTTAGAGTCTGTTAGCCCCCCCCCATTTTTAAGTAACAAAAGGGTGACAAATTATGCAATATGTAGCCTGAGGGGCCTCCAGGCCCATTTAATACCTAATGGAGCAAGAGCCCCTTGCATCTCATTTTGCATGATTTTTAAAGCCTTTTTTTTTTATAAGACAAGGGCATAAAACCTAACCAGAAAAGTCGGAGCCACCAGAAGATGGGGGCGCACACCCGTAGTCAGTGTGCTTGGATTTACAATCCTTCATCCTGCCGTGGTGAGATGCCTTTAAATAAGGGTCACAAATGGAACTACCCTAAGAGGCGGAGATTTGTGGAGACACGAAACCACCAGTCCTTGTTAAGGTGTCCAGTGGGCGGGTATAGGGTCCCCAAATTGACCCTGATAGTTGCTCCTCTAAAGAATTACGTGCAAAATTCCATCCTGATACTCAGATCAGGACAACCGGAAGGTCTGTGATCAATAGTCCCTAATATTTGTTTCATACCATGCGCCCCCTTCCTTCTAAATTCGACCTTTTATAAAATTATGCTAAGGAGCAGGACCAGAGAAAGGGTTCATGGGGTGATGTATATTTAGATAGAAAATCCCATATCGCGTGATGTTGTTACCATTGTGCAGGAGCATTCCCCCCTCTGCGGTTGAATAAGATTATATCAGGACAGTAGGGAGGGGGAAGTGAAGCAGCATGGGGGAAGAGACCAGTTGACAGACTGTGAAACTACAGGATAGATGAGTACTCATGGTAACACCCCCAGCCCGCGATTAGCATAATTGTTGCATTTTGAAGGATCCAGCCCCATCGTCCTATGCACCATCTGCCCGTATGAATGCGCCATCGCATAGGCACTTATGTCCATTCGTGGTCACAAACTCTATGTGAGACGCGATAATAATATTCCTCGCACTTGCGTGTGCACTCATATAGTAGACACGGATGAAGAATGAATTGTCTTGAATGCATGGGCATGATGAATATATTCAGAGATGATCTGTAGGATAGAAGGCGAAATGCATTGTGTATGGGACGATTATATTACAGAGGCAAAGTTAGGTGCGAACCCGGGATATTTATAGATTTTATGCATACTGATGACAGCTGATGTGCAGAACTACCCCAGAACCATAGGTTGTGATATGGTACCTAGCCGTTTACTTACCTTGCTACAACACATGTATATTATGAGGCGAGGACCCTCGCTGTATGTTAAGCAGTCAAGGAGCTTAGTATCAGCATTCCTGATGTACAGTCCAAAGTAGAAACCTCTCAAACTATTTATGAGACCTCACCGTTAGAAAAGGTAACCATACGTCACAGAGACCGGGTAGCTTCCTGATTTTCATGCATCAGCCACAAAATTTCTGACGCCAATGCGAATAGTGAAAGACGAATAGCGCAGTTTGCTGCCGAGCCTGACTCGCTTCGTGTCGGCTCCACAGCTTACAGATCCGATGCTATTAGCCTCGGAGCCACACCAGCTATTAGCTATGCCACACAGGTCTAGGCCGCGATGCACGGCTGCTGAAGCAGCAGGGGTGATGAAGCAGGGGATACTTACAGTTCAGATAAATACACTCACAGGCCACTTTATTAGGATACACATGACCCTAGTAACGGGCTTGGACCCCCTGTTGCCTTCAGAACTGCCTCAATTCGTCGCTGGATAGATACAACAAGCGCTCAGCTGGAAGCTCCCTCTTAGGAGATTTTGTCCTATATTGGACATCGATGCGCATCACCAGTTACGCCGCCAGAGATTGTCGGCCTCTCGGCACATCCTGATGACGAATACTCCGTTCCACCACATCCCAGAGATGCTCCTAATTGGATGAGAATCTGGTGACTGTGGAGCCATTTGGAATAGTCCAGTGACCTCATTGTCATGCTACAAGATAACAGTACTAGTTGAGATGCATATCCAGCCTTTATGACATAGGCGCCATTATAATGCCCTGAAAGTAGCCTATCAGAGTACAGCCGAAGTACATTGTGCCTCATGAAGGATGGCTCCAATGGTAAGCAACATACTCAGGTAGCTGTGGCGTATGCCTACCAAGGGCCAATAGACACCACTCCATGACACCACCACACCAGCACTGAACCCGCTGCCACTTACAACGCGATTTGCGCCCTCCCCCCCCCCCCCCCCCAGGGGATGGATTCCATGCTTTCATGGTGTTGACGCCAAATTCTGACCTACCATCACGAATGCTCGCCCAGCAGAAATGATGATTATCAGACCAGGACAACGTTTTTTTTCCAATTTTACTGTCCAATTTCGATTTTGGCTTATGTGAAATTAGTAGCCCTCAGTTTCCTGTGCTTAGCTGAAATGGAAAGTGAGCCACACGGTGTGGTCTTCTGTGCCTGTAGCCCATCGTGCCTCAAGTAGGACGTACTAGCCTGCGTGTCCAGCAGATGATCTTCTTCATAGCATACATTGGTTCTAGTTAACGGCTGAGGGGTGGCGATTATGAAGTCAATGATTGCCTTTCTATCAGCTCGAACAAGTCTGCCCATTCTCCTCTGAACTTCTGGCATCAACAAGGCATTTCCGCCCACAGAGCAAAAACGCCGCTCACTGGATTGTTTTTCTTTTCGAACCTCTTGTAAAGACCCTTAGAGAGTGGTCGGATTGTGCGGTTGGAAAATCCAGATAGCTCAGCAGTTTCTGAAATACTCAGACCAGCCCTTCTGCACGCACCAACAGCACCATGCCTCCGTTCCAAGGCCTCAATCACTTTCTTCCCCTACTGCTAGCTCGTGTTGAATGACAGCGAGCTTGTCTTGCCATGTCTCCATGTCTAAATGCCCCTGAGTTGCCGCCATGTGATTGAGACTCTGATTAGGAAATTATATTATAGGGTTAACGAGCAGTAGTGGCGACAGGTGATACTAATAAAGTGGACAGATCGAGTGTGATATATCTACCAAGATGCTCAGGCAGTTCATGACCCCTCACAGAACGATTGTAGTCGGCCTCCCCACAGGTGTGTTATTGTAGAGCTAGGACTCCCAAGATAGATGCAATAGAAATGCCAATCTAAAATTCGGTAAGACATTGCGGCATTGCAGACCCCAGCAGCCCCCTAATCCCATACTAGTAGAATTAAGTTCATACATTTCAAGGTCTGACATATTATTTGCATTGACAATTATCAAACAATTATGTTCAACGGTTTCCTACAGCAGCAAAAATGAAGATGAAAAGCAGAATCTTTGGAAAAAAAAAATTTTCTTCACATTATCTCATCCTTTACTAACTTATACTATGCCATCTTGCCAGCTCATTACCGTGTAACGCCACCTAGTGGAGACACAATATACATCATACTTGCTGTTGGTAGAAATAAGAATTTAGGAGTTCAGATATTGACTTTAAACAATGTTTTTTTGTCACTGATGCTTTGTGTTCTCCCAAGGAGTAATGTAGCAGTAAATCCACTGAGCTCAGTATAGTGTATAGGATGTATATAGTGTCTAGCCTGGCAGATTTCATCGCATGCAGGAGCATGGATTCAGTAGTACCACAGTGAAATAATTACATGAAAAGGCTGCATATAGATTTGTGCTTATATTGTCGAGCACTAAGGGTGAACAGCTTCATCTGAGCCCCTGTTGATTTAGAAAGTGTCAGAGCCTGGTTTCAGCAGAGGAGTCTATGATTAGAGCTCTAAGTGCCCGAGGAGCGACATTGTGGGGCTTATTACAAGGGCTTTTGCCAAATCGACACCTTCGTGGATTTTACCGATTTTTCAGGATTTGCAGCGATTTGATAGGTATTTAACAGAGGATGAATGTAGGCCCGTCGATCGGGACCTGTGTGCGATCTGAAGCGCGGCAACTTCATGCCGAAAGAATCAGGGTCGGCCAAAGGACAATCTCGGATTTGACTTTTAAATGCACTGACGAAGACAATCGACCCACTTACTTGTACTATGCCAACCAGGAAGAGAAGATGAACTTCAGTCAGATCTGAGCCGGGGAAAAAGCGACACATGCAGGGGGATATCGGGGTGCACGCATCTTAGTGTAGCTCCCCGCACAGCGCTGATCATATAACATGTGAAAGAAAAGGAATTGGGTGATGTAATAACGAACCAATATCTGCGTAAATATAACAATCTTATTCATTCATTACACACACATACACAACAACAATAATACCCCTCGCGGAAGTCGCTTCCATTTTAGCGACGATCACGCGTGAGGCCGAGCCTCACCCAACCCGCTCAGTTCTGTATATTGATGTCGTTGGTGCAGTAGTGCGCTTTTTGACTATCTTGCCCTGACCCATGTGCTGCCCGCGCCTTCGCTTGGCCAGTAGCTCAATGTGTTTTGTTGGTGTATGATAGGCAGGAGGGGGATGTATGCGCCACTTGCACTTCTAGAGTTACAGCGTTTACAAATTCATTGGGCATTTGACAAGCAGGATGAGTATATTTATAATGATAGATTGTGATAGTTTGTATACTATATGTATATGTACTTGGCCATTAAGGGCCCATCTAACATTGCCGGCTTTATAGGTATTTACTTGTTATCTAAAGATATATATTACTCATGTACACTAACTTTTTAGGACAGCGTTGCATGGAGATCGGAGTGAACCCATTGCTAATTTGCTACCGATCCGGCTTTGTTCCTAATGTACTTCATGTTACTTTTGAATTGATTTTATTGTTGGCGTATTTGTATGGTTGTTATGAATTAATAAAGATTGTATTTGTACCAATATTTACGCCCTCGTTTTTTTCACACCTTACATTCTTCTCACTGTTACATTAGCATTTTTTGTGTGTGAGGACCTGCCCTCAAATTTTTAGGAAGTGCCACGCGCTATTTGATTTACTGCTGCGGGCCTATGATAGTCAGACAATGCACTTTTAAGGGATCGAGCAGGACAGGTAAGGTAAATGTGCACCCAGTTATTTTGACGTCTTTGCTCAGTGAGGGGGGAGCCATGCCAAAATGAAGACTACAGGGCGGACGTGACCCTGCCATTGGAGATGTGAGGGAGGTTTGTGGAGGAACTTTCAAGCACGAAATGACCGTCCCTAATTATGCTAGTAACCAAGCATCGAGACGCCCTGTACCTTCTGTGCATCCCGCCGGGTACAGGAGCGCCACGCCATGGGTATTTGCCTTGTTGGATAAAAGACATATTGAACGATAATGCTGATTTCTTTGCTAAACAAGGACACCTTCACCAGCATCCAGCTTACATCCTCCTGTGATAAAGGTATATATTAGAGTCAGAATTACAATTTATTAAAATTAGTAGGATCCCAATTCTGCAGACCTCCAGTTATAAATGCATTCATGGTAGGTTCGAAGGCCTCCCAATGACAGCGGGTGCTGACACAGATTACTTACCTGTCCCTGCTGCCGCATCCAGATCCGGACGGTCGACTGAGGATAACTCTGCTGCTGATTCACGGAGATGAGGTATATATTACCTGCCCGAACTACAGATTTCCTGCATGCTGTCGCTCCCCGATCAGGTCCAGTTGCTTTGCAACACAACTTTAAATGTTTTAAATCCGCTGCTCAGTCCGACGAACTGCTCTTCCCCGCCATTTCTCGTAGCAATAATTATATTAAAAGAAGAATGGACCTGGACCAGCTATACAACCTCTTGTCGATCACCCCCCTCATCCTCAGACACTGTAAAGCTCTTCGTGGCACCCTCCCTCCTCATTGACGGCTAGCTCTTGCTGTCACCCCATCATCTTCATAGACCTGTAAGCTCTTGTGTACCCCCCCTCATCTTCATAGACTGTAAGCTCCTCTGTAGTCACCCTCATCTCATAGACTGTAAGCTCTTTGTGTCACCCCCTCATCCTCATAGACTGTAAGCCTATTAGTGGCACCCCCTCATCCCCCTAATAGACATGTAAAGCCTTCTTGTGCTCACCATCATAGACTGTAAGTTGGGTACCCTCACCATCCTCATAGACTAGTAAGTACTATAGTGTACCCCCTCATCGTCATAGACTGTAAAGCTCTGTGTAACCACCCTCCTCTCATCTCATAGACAGTAAGCTCTGGTCAACCCCTTCATCCTCATAGATCATGTAAGACTCTGCTGTAACCCCTCATACCTCATAGAAGTAAGCTCTTTGTGTCACCCTCTCCTCATAGACTGTAGAGCCCTACTTGTGATCACCGCCCTCATACCTCATAGACTCTGTAAGCTCTTGTGTCACCCCATAATCTCATAGAATGTAAGACTCTTGTGTCACCCTCTCCTATAGCTGTAAGCTATTGTGTTTCCTCCCCATCATCTCATAAGACTGAGTAATGTAAGCCCTCTGATGTACACCCCCTCATCTCATCAGACTGTAAGACTCCTTGTATGTTCCTTCATCATCCTCATAGGACTGTACGCCTCTTGTGTCACCCCCTAATCCATCATAGACTTGTAAGCTCTTGTGTTATCCCTCATCCTCAATAGACATGTAGTCTTTGTGTCACCCTCATCTCAGAGACTGTAAGCTCTGTGTCCCACCCTCATCCTATATGAAGGAAGCTCTTGTGTCACCCCTCATAACCTCATAGACTTGTCAAGCTCTTTAGTCGAGAAGGGGCCCATCACTCCTATTGTTTCCATATCGAAATCGTTAGTTCTTGAGTATTTACTAAATGCACTGAGTTGCCGCCATGTGATTGGCTGATTAGAAATTAAGTGTTAACGAGGAGTTGGACAGGTGTACCTAATAAAGTGGCCGGTGAGTGTAGAGCAGTAACAGTATTAACAGTATCCAATTTACATATTACTATCCCTGGTGGTCAAGAGCAGTAAAAGTATCCTTGGTGGTCTAGTGTGGTATCATACATACTACATTTTTTTTTTCCTTCCCTACTATGTGTGACCATAATCGGGGATAAATACTGTATATTGTTATTGCCACTGAAAATATAATCCCAGCACCATCCTGACGGGTCACTTACCAGCGGGCGCCTCCTTGTATATAGATACCAGGTCCCTCCTGGCAGAGAATGAACGGCCTCAGCTTTGACAGTAAAACACCAGACATCAAAATCTGAATAATTCTTGCATTTTATCCGCCTCTTGTTATCAGAGCTGACAGGTTCCTGGAGCATCAAATCCCTGACCTTGCGTCACATTGCCAACTAATAGACAAGGTCACCCCACAACATACCAGTAACTGCGTATGGGCACCACGTCAGCGCTTCTTACACCCTACACCAGTGTTTACAGACGCCACGGCCGGGAATATTACCCGGATTCATATGTTTCACCGGAGGGAAATAAAGCTGCAGCGGGACACAGCAGTGATTCCCTAATCATACACTATATGGACAGGAGGGACACACACATTACACATACAGGGGTCACAGGGTCACATTCTAAATAGGAAAAAAAATGGGTATTCCAGCTCACCTCCGCGGTCACATTGAAGCCGGCACGGCACCCGCCTTGTTACATTCTAAATACATATACGGGTGGTTCTTCAGATTTTGGAGGGTGTCAATGTAAATTGTAGCTTATTGAAGGGCATATGTGAGGTCGGGCACTCATGTAGGATGAGACTACTTACTTATCTCTCTCCTCTACAATCTATTCTTAATGCAGCAGCCTGGCTCGTCTTTCAGACCAAACGCTACACAGATGCCTCCAGTCTGTGGCAGTCACTGCACCGGTTGACCCTCATCCACAAAGCTCTGCACAGTGGCGCATCTCCCTACCTCTCTCTTCTCAGTCTATCGCCCAACCCCTGCTCTTCAAGCTGCCATTGAGCTTAGATTATTTTCTTCTTTAATTCAAATCTCCCACTCACATCTCCAGGACTTCTCCCGAGCTGGACATATTCTCTGGAATAACCTACCCCGGACTATAAGACTAATACCCAACCTCCAGAGCTTCAAATGGAATTCAAAAACCCATCTCTTTATGCAAACCTATAACAACTGCGTGTAACTTAAACTCTTTCTTTACTAACCCACCAGTTCACTCCTCTCATCTTTTATCATCCACCAGATACCGAGCTCCAGGTTTCTCTGCAGTCCCATTGATTTTGGACTCTGTGTTTGGCTGCTGATGACTGGTTCAAGCTGCAGCATTTTTATTTATTAAATTATTTTATTCTTTTCCCTTACAAAGAAATGGCTGGATCATTATACAAGCTTTTACACATCTTGTGTCACCCCCTCATCCTCATAGACTGTAAGCTCTTGTGTCACCCCCTCATCCTCATAGACTGTAAGCTCTTGTGTTACCCCCTCCTCCTCATAGACTGTAAGCTCTTGTGTCCCCCCTCATCCTCATAGACTGTAAGCTCTTGTGTCACCCCCTCATCCTCATAGACTGTAAAGCATTGTGTCCCCCCTTCAGAATCATTAGACTGTATAGCTCTTGTGTCACCCCCTTCATCCTCAATTAGACTGGAAGCTCTTGTGTCACACGTTCACTGGCTTCATAGGATGTCTTATCCGGTCCACCTCATCTTCTCGACTGCAAGCCGCTTGTGTCACCCCCTCATTCCTCATAGACATGTAAGATCTTGTTCACCTCCCTCATTCCTCATAGACTGTAAGCTCTTGTGTCACCATCATCCTCATAGACTGTAAGCTCTTGTGTCCCCCTCATCCTCATAGACTTGAAGCTCTTGTGTCACCCCCTCATCCTATAGACTGCCAAGTGCTTGTGTCACCCCTACATGACATCATAAATGTAAGCTCATTGTGCACCGCCGTATCCTCATCAATACGTAAGCTCTTGTGTGATCCCCTCATCACCCATAGACTGTAGCTATGAGGAGCGCTGCACTTACATTCACTCAGCCCGGCTGCGGTGATTCCAGTTCGTTACGGTGAACTCAAACGCCAGCAGCACCACTGGTGGATATCGGAGAACTGCCTTAAAGAATCCCATCCGGACCCGAATCCAGCGCAGAAAGCGCCACTGGATCGCGTATGGACCGGGGTAAGTAAATCTGCCCCAGTGAGTTCCTGTTTACGGATACGTAACAAGTGAATAAGAAAAAATGTTAGAAATACAAAAGCAGGATTAGGAGGGAAGATTCATAGACTGTAAACCTATTGTGTAGTCCCCATCATCCTCATAGACTGTAAGCTCTTGTGTCCCTCATCCTCATCCTCACTATGACTGTAGCTCTTGTGTCACCCACTCATCCTATAGACTTAACTCTGTGCACCCTATCCATAGAACTCGTAAGCTCTTGGTCCACGCCCCCTCATCCTCATAGACGTAAGATCTTGTGTCAACCCCTCATCCTTATAGACTGAAAGCTCTTGGTCACCCATCATCCTCATAGACTGTAAGTCTTGTCGTCACCCGTTATTTCACAGACTGTAATCTTCCTGTGATATCCCCCTATCCCGTAAGACTCAACTCTTGTGTCACTCCCCCTCATCCTCATAGACTGTAAGCTCTTGGTCCCCCTCAATCCTCATAGATGTTAAGCTGCTTGTGTCACCCCCTCATCTCATAGACTGTAAGCTTGTGTCACCCTCTATATCCATAGACTGTAAGCTCTTGTGTCACCAGTCATCCTCATAGACTGGAGAGCTTTGTGTCAACCCCCTAATCCTCATAGACTGTGTAGCTCTGCGTCCCCCTCATCCTCATAGGACTGTAAGCTTTGTGTCACCCACTAATCCTCATAGACTGTAAGTTCTCTTGTGTCACCCCTCTTCCTCATAGACTGGTAAGGTTCTCTGTGTACCCCTCTAATCCTCCATAGCACTGTAAGCTCTTGTGTCACCCTCATCCTCATAGACTGTAAGTCTTGTGTCTACCCCCTATCTCTCATAGACTGTAAGCTCTTGGTCACCCCCTAGATCTCAAGACTGTAACTCTTGTGTCACCCCCTCATCCCATAGACTGTAAGCTCTTGTGTCACCCTCATCCTCATAGATGTGCTCTTGTGTCACCCACCCTATCCTCATAGACTGTAAGCTCTGTGTGTCACCCCCTATCCTCATAGCTGTAAGCTTAGTGTCCCCTTCACATCTATAGACTGTAGCTACTTTGTGTCACCCTCATCTCATAGACTGTAAGTCTTGTGTCACCCCCTCATCCTCATGAGACTGTAGCATCCCTTGGTCACCCTCATCCTCCATAGACTGTTAAGCTCTTGTGTCCCCCTCATCCTCATGACTGTAAGCCTTCTTGGTCCCCCTAACCTCATAGACTGTAGCTTTGTGTCCCCTCTATCTCATAGACTGTAAGCTTGTGTCACCCCATCATCCTCATAGCTGTAAGCTCTTGGTCACCCCCTCTTACATAGTCGTTAAGCTCTTGTGTCAACCCCCTCATCCTCATAGACTGTAAGCTCTGTGTCCCCCTCATCTCATAGACGTAAGCTCTTGTGTCCCCTCATCTTATAGACGTAAGCTCTTGTGTCCCCCATCCATATAGACGTAAGCTCTGTGCCCCCTCATCCCCATAGACTGTAAGCTCTTGTGTCACCCCCTATCCTCATAGACTGTAAGCTCTTGGTCACCCCCCTATCTCACTGTAAGCTATTTGTCCCCCTCATCCTCATAGACTGTAGCTCTTGTGTCACCCCCTCATCCTCATAGAGTAAGCTCTTGTGTCCCCCTACTCATAGCTAAGTCTTGTGTCACCCCTCATCCTCATAGACTGTAAGCTCTTGTGTCCCCTCATCCTCATAGACTGTAAGCTCTTGTGTCCCCTCATCCTCATAGACGTAGCTCTGGTCCCCTCATCCCATAGACTGTAAGCTCTGTGTCACCCCCCATCTCTCATAGACTGTAAGCTTGTGTCACCCCCTCATCCCATAGCCGTAAGCTCTTGTGTCACCCTCATCCTCATAGACTGTAAGCTCTTGTGTCACCCCCTCATCCTCATAGACTGTAAGCTCTTGTGTCACCCCCTCATCCTCATAGAGTAAGACTCTTGTGTCACCCCCTCATCCCCATAGACTGTAAGTCTTGTGTCCCCCTCATCCCCATAGGATGTAAGCTATTGTGTCACCCTCATCCTTATAGACTGTAAGCTCTTGTGTCACACCCCTCATCCTCATAGACTCTTAAGCTTTGTGTCCCCTCATCCTCATAGACTGTAAGCTATTGTGTCACCCCCTTCTCATAGACTGTTAGCTCTGTGTCACCCCTCATCCTATAGACTGTAAGTCTGTTGTGTCACCCCTCATCCTCATAGACTGTAAGCTCTTGTGTCCCCCTCATCTCATAGACTGTATGTAAGCTCTGTGTCCCCCTCATCCTCATAGACTGTAAGATCGTGGGTTCCCCTCATCCCCATCGACTGTAAGTTCTGTGTACCCCCTCATCCTATAGACTGTAAGCTCTTGTGTCACCCCCTCATCCTATAGACTGTAAGCTTGTGTCCCCTCACCTCATAGACTGTAAGCTTTGTGTCCCCCCTCTCTCATACTGTAAGCTCGTGACTCCCTCATAGACTGTAAGCTCTTGTGTCACCCCCTCATCCTCATAGACTGTAAGCTCTTGTGTCACCCCTCATCCTCTAGACTGTAAGCTCTTGTGTCACCCCTCATCCTCATGACTGTAAGCTCTTGTGTCACCCCTTCCTCATAGACTGTAACGTCTTGTGTCACCCCCTCATCCTCATAGACTGTAAGCTCTTGTGTACCCCTCATCCTCATAGACTGTAAGCTCTTGTGTACTTCTCATCCTCATAGACTGTAAAGCTTTGTGTCCCCTCATCCTCATAGACTGTAAGCTCTTGTGTCCCCCTCTCTACCACCTCTGTCACCCCCTCATAATAGACTGTAAGCTCTTGTGTCACCCCTATCTCATAGACTGTAAGATTGTGTCCCCTCATCCTCATAGACTGTAAGCTCTTGTGTCCCCCTCATCCTCATAGACTGTAAGCTCTGTGTCCCCCCTATCCATAGACTGTAAGCTCTTGTGTCAACCCCTCATCCTCATAGAAGTAAGCTCTTGTCGTCACCTCATCTTCATAGACCTTGTAGAGATATGTGTCCCCTCATCCTCATAGACTGTAAGCTCTTGTGTCACCCCCCTCATCCTCATAGACTGTAAGCTCTGTGTCTGGCACCCCCTCATCCTCATAGACTGTAAGAAGTCTTGTCCCCATCCCTCTAGGACTGTAAGCTCTTGTCTCCCATCATCCTCATAGACTGTAAGCTCTTGTGTCACCCCCTATCCATCATCATAGATGTTAAGCTCTTGTGTCACCCCTCAATCTCCATAGACTGTAAGCTCTTGTGTCCCCCCTCTCCTCATAGACTGTAAGCTCTTGTGTCACCCCCTCTTCCCCTAGACTGTAAGCTCTTGTGTCACCCTCATCCTCATAGACTGTAAGCTATGTGTCACCCCTCATCCCTATAGACTGTAAGCTCTTGTGTCCCCCATCATCCTCATAGACTGTAAGCTCTTGTGTTCCCCCTAATCCATAGGACTGTAAGCTCTGTGCTCCCCTTCATCCCTCATAGACTGTAAGCTCTTGTGTCACACTATCCTCATAGACTGTAGCTCTTGTGTCACCCCCTCATCACATAGACGTAAGCTTGTGTCCCTCATCCTCATAGGAGGTAAAGTCTGTGGTCACCCCCTCATCCTCATAGACTGTAAGCTCTTGTGTCACCCCCTCATCCTCATAGACTGTAAGCTTCTTGTGTCCCACCTCATCCTCATAGACTGTAAGCTCTTGGTACCCCCTCATCCTCATAGAATGTAAGCTCTTGTGTCCCCCTCATCCTATAGAGGTAAGTCTGTGTCACCCCCTCATCCTCATAGACTGTAAGGCTATTGTGTCACCCCTCATCCTCAGTAGACTGTAAGCTCTTGTGTCACCCCCTCTCATAGACTGTAAGTCTATTGTGTCACCACTCATCCTCATAGCATGTAAGCTCTGTGTGGTCACCCTCCTCATCATCATAGACTGTAAAGCTCTTGTGTCACCCTCTCCTATGCTGCAGCTAGTCCCTCACCCATAGCTAAGCTTGTGCACCCTCTCATCTCTAGACTGTAAGCTACTGTGTAACCCTCATCTCATAGTGGAACGCTCTGTGACCCCCTACACCTCATAGACTGTAAGCTCTTGTATGGTCCCCCTCATCCATAGACTGTAAGATCTTGTGTCCCCTCATCCTCATAGACTGTAAGTCTTGTGTACACCCTCATCCTCAGACTGTAAGCTAGTTTGTGTCCCCCCTCATCCTCATAGACGTAAGCTCTGTGAGTCCCCCTCATCCTCATAGACTGTAAGCTCTTGTGTCCCTCATCCCCTCATAGACTGTAAGCATCTGTGTCACCCACCCTCATCCTCATAGACGTAAGTCTCTTGTGTCACCCTATCATCTCATAGACTGTCAAAGCTCTTGTGTCCCCTCATCCTCATAGACTGTAAGCTCTTGTTGTCACCCCTCATCCTCATAGACGTAAGCTCTTGTGTCACCCCTCATCATCTATCGACTGTAAGCTATTCGTGTACCCCTATCAATCCTCATACGTAACTTTAAGGCTCTTGTGAAGCCCCCCTATCCTCATAGACTGTAAGCTCTGTGTCACCCCCTCACTACCTCACAGACCTGACAGCTATCTTTGATGCACCACCCTCTCCTCAAGACTCGTAAGACTCCTTGTGTCACCCCACTCACTCCTCATATTAGACTCGTAACGCTCTTGCTGTCACCCATACATGTCTATACCACTAGACTGTGCCTTGTAAGCTATTGGGTCCCCTAATCATAAGAGACTGTAAGCCCTCATTGGTCACCTATCCATCACTTCATTCCCTCATAGACTGAAGCTCTGGTGCACCCATCCCTTTCCCAATCCGAGCCTTTAAGCTATTGTGCACCACTCTTTAATAGACTGAAGCTCCCCCTTGTTGTTCACTCTGCACAACTAATCCTCATCTAGACTGGAACGTCTCTGCTGTCTTATTCCACCCTCATTCCTATATAGACTGAAGATCTTCGGGTCCCATTAATGCCTCATAGACCACTGTAAGATCATTGTGTCTCCCATCACTACCCATCAGCACCTGTGAAGCCTATCTCGTGTCACACCCTTCATCATAATTCCAGATGTAAGTATCTTCCTGTGTCACACCGCCCATCAGACTCCCCCCGTATTAGACGGTACGCTAATTGTGTCCCCTATCCTCATAGACTGTAAAGCTTCGTGTCACCCCCCCTAATACTCACGAGACTCCGCCTAAGCTACGTGTGGTCTAGCTTACCTCATCCCCTCAACTAGCACTGTAAGACTCCTGTTTGTGTCACACCCCCCTCATCTCATACCGACTGTAACCCGCACTTCTGTCTAACCCCTCAATACCTCGAGAGACCTGCCCTAAGCCTCTTTGATGTTCAGACACCACCTCCCCACACTACTTGACATCGAAGCTCTTCTTGTGTCACCCACCCCGTCACCTCCTCATCCCCCACCCCCGACGTAAGCTCCCCCCCCTTGTGTATCCCATTAATCCTCCTAATAGACTGTAAGATCATCCTGTATGCACCCCCTCCCTAACCCCTCATCCTCATAGACTGTAAGCTCTTGTGTCACCCCCTCATCCTCATCGACTGTAAGCTATTGCTTATTGCTCTATATGACTGTTTGTACTCTGTAACATAGTATTATATTTGTATATGTCCCCTATGATCTGTAAAGCTCTGGAATATGACGGCGCTATATAAATAAAGATTATTGTTATACTAGGGGCAATGGGTCTGGATGCAAAGCTTCATCAATAACAAGATCCCATTCCTCCTAATAAATGGTGAAGCAGGTTTTAAAGCTCCCTGCTGCTCCATTCATTCTCTGTGGCAGGAGTGGAGATAGCGGTTACTATGTTGCAGTCCATGGATGAGTGACGGTATTACTACTACTCAGTCCTGCCATGTATCTCATATGTATCTCACATGTATCTCATATGTATCTCCTATGTATCTCACATGTATCTCATATGTATCTCACATGTATCTCATATGTATCTCACATGTATCTCATATGTATCTCATATGTATCTCACATGTATCTCACATGTATCTCACATGTATCTCACATGTATCTCATATGTATCTCATATGTATCTCCTATGTATCTCACATGTATCTCATATGTATCTCACATGTATCTCATATGTATCTCCTATGTATCTCACATGTATCTCCTATGTTTATGCTGCAGTAACCATCACAGCCTGCAGATGGCGGTGCTGTAGATTAGATTTTATATTACCCCTCTGTACATATAAAACCCTTATTACCGGGCTGATACCATCTCCTAAAAGCTCATTACCTGTGCGCCATCAGCCATTTACTTTTATTTACCCAACACTAATACCAGATCGTTTCACATCGATTTGGTTGTTAAACGCAGACGTCAGACGGTAACAAATGTGGCATTTTCTGATCATTTTTTTGCAGTTTGTGATGAAAGTTTATGAATATAAGTTTATGGGAATCTATATTAATCGCTTTGAGGTCCAAAAAGAAGAAACTTTACAATATCTGTGTCCTTAGTGATTACCTGGTGGTCTCGGGTCTCCCCCACCAATAGTGTCACGTGTCAGCAGCCCTATAGAAGTGAATGGGGCGCTGGTCACGCAATGGAGCTTTGTTTAGTTGGGGGATATTGGGGGGGGGGGATTTCTGGTCCCCGTTCCCTTATAGCTTCAGTTCCTAATTGTCGGACCCCCAGTGATTTGCCACATATTGCCCATCCAGGTGATAGGGGTATAGTGTCTCTGCTTGGACACCCCCTTTAAGCTTCTAAGAGTGTACACCTCAAACTGGCCTGAGCGAAGAGGTGGATCCAGAACAATGGATTCAATTAAAATTTGATTTTTTTATTAACCCATTAAATCATGAGGATACAGCTACATGTGAGCGGTGCCCAGTGTTAGGGTACAGGGGGCGCTAGCAATCACCTACAGCCCGGGATCCGGTTCTGTATCTCCTGCCGAGCTCCATTGTGCTGCTGGTTAATTATTTAGGTTTCTATCCACGTTATCGCTGTTTATCTTCGCTCCAGATTTGTTTGCAGAGATTCTGCTGTCAGTCAGATCCGCTTTCCTGCTACATTTCATTGGAAACTCAGAATCTCTGGAATATTACAGGAGAAGCAGGTGGTTGTATTCCAAATCCTTAAAGGGGGTATCCTTTAGACGCTTGCTGTTTGCACAGGATAGGGGGTCAGTGTCTGATCACAAGGGGACGACCCCTAGAACCCCCATCAGTTCTGAGAATGAAGATCTTCATACTGAATGGATGCGGATAGACATGTTCCACCTACGCTCCAGCCACTTCCAGCTGTCCATGGAATCCTGTAGGAGTGAATGGAGCACCTTTTATTTGTCCTGATTTTTTAGGGTCCCAGTACTCAGACCCTCATCCGTTAGGAGATCAGTGCCTATTGTGGCACAGACCCTTTAAAAGATTTGTCCGATTATAGCAACTAGCAGCTATGTAGTAATGTTATAGAAAAATAGCAATAATGAATGTCCCTCCGGTCCACTGGGGGCGCTGTGTTCCCAGTGCTTCCAGTTCTGACCAATTCACATATGATGACTTCCTAGTCATGGGACCGGTGCAGACGATTACCTGCCGTAGAGGTGACCTGTCCGTGATGTAGCTTGATACAACAGTCCAGAACCTAACACCATAGCTGGATCAAAGGGAGTCTTAAAAGGAGAGATTTTTTTTCTTTATTTTTTATTTTTCTGAGTTCTTTATTTTTTTGGAGTCGGAGGTCCCCTTTAAAGCAAATCTACCATCAAAATCCATCCTAATAAACCAGGGACATTACTCATAGATGGGCTTTTAGAATTATGCTAATGAGTCTGAAGTGCTCCTGGGGTGCTATTAGAGCCCTGCTGCTTCACAGGCTGTTACACTATCCCACTCCTCCTGCTCCCTCAGCACTTCTTTCTCCCTCTGCCTAATGTAATTCTCCTGAACAGTTTAACAGCCTGTAAATCTACAGCACGGAGGGGCTCTGGTAACACCCCCTGGAGCCATTCAACATAATTTTAAAAGTTGACTTTAGAAGGAAGCAGGCGATGTATGGCACAAGACGATTACCACAGTCACAGTGCCTGGATCTATGAGTAATGTCCCTGGTTCATCGTTCTTCATTTTAATGAAAGATTTCCTTTAATTCTTGCAACTTTTTTTTACAGCTAGACCTCTGTTTGCCGCCAGTGAGTGAGAAATGTCTTATTTATAACCAAGTGTTATAAGTGTTTACAGACCCCATGGGGTAGGGCAGCAAGGTGGCTTAGTGGTTAGCATTACAGCCTTGCACTGCTGGGGACCTGAGTTCATGTCCCAAGGTCAAAATCTGCAAAGAGTTTGTATGTTCTCTCCGTGTTTGCTTGGGTTTCCTCCGGGTCCTCTGGTTTCCTCCCACACTGATTAGTTTGTGAGCCCCATTGGGGACAGAGACCGATTTAGCAAACCCTGTGCAGCGCTGCATAATCTGTGTGAGCTATATAAATAAATAATTATAACCGCTGGGTGCAGGGTTCAGCGGTGGCTAGAAGTTTTGCAGTAAACTGATGCATCATTCCTTCTTGGGATTGGCGTCACACCCATAGCATGACAACATACAGTGGAGATGGGAATATCCCTTTAACAAGGGGTAATGGCACTTTTTGGTTGTGTAGTGGCTATATAAACCCAGATTTAGCAATCTTTAGTGGGTATCTACAGTCTGAGCAGTGCGCCACTTACTCCTCCAATGCCCAGTGCGCCATACTCATTAACCGAATACACGCCGATTGTATCAGGCTACATAGATTGATAAATCCACCCCCAGGACCCTGCGCCAGCTCGGATCTGTCATCCTGGGGCACTGGGTGCCTCTTCTTCTTATAGATGTGCCCTTTCCTGCCAATACTCTTTCTTCATTGTGACATCTTTCCTCCCCTCCTGTCGGGCGTTTTATTCTCCTTTAATAAGTCTGTTAGTACATTTCCCTCGTGTGTGAATATTGATCTGCACCGGGACGGTTTTATCAGCTTATATGCATTTAGTATGAAGTATCGCACCAGACTCCGCCGATTAGCGTGTGGGCAGGTTATCAATAAGACAGCGGGGAGCCGTTCTGCGGTATAATTATACATCTGACTTCCATGATAAATCAGATAGCACAGATCCGGATTGCGCTGTGTAGAAGACGGGCCCAGCATATGTTTCCTCTGTAAGGAGGGTCATGGATACCCCAGAGGAAGCGCCCCCAAACCGATATACCCTTGGCTAGTCCAGGGCAGAGGGTCAGCAACGCAAATGACTGTGGCTTGTATGTAATTTGCATAACAGAGACTTGACAAAGCCTCTCTTGCAGGTAATCTTGACATTTGTTTAAATTGTTCTCTCCTGCAACTTTGTAATAAATTTATCAGGAGCAAGATTGTCTTCTAACAATTTACAGTCCCCATGTCTAGATCTAGGTACATGTTTATAAACCACCTACTTTACCAGAAATCAGTGAATGGTAGAGAGGGAGGAGGGGGATGAAGCTGCAGCATCTCTGTTTGTGTGAGGCTTATGTTGTGAGAGAGAGGATAGATATGCTGAAGCTTATGCTGTAAGAAGAAGAAGGGAGATGCAGCTGCAGCCCCTCTCACTTAGTGGCTGTATGCGCTCATGCTGTGAGAGGGAGGAGGGGGATGAAGCTGCAGCATCTCTTTTTGTGTGAGGCTTATGTTGTGAGGGAGAGGATAGATATGCTGAAGCTTATGCTGTAAGAAGAAGAAGGGAGATGCACGCTGCAGCCCCTCTCACTAGTGGCTGTATGAAGCTCATGCTGTGAGAGGGAGGAGGGGGATGAAGCTGCAGTTCTCTCCTTTAATGTCTGCGTGAGGATTATGCTATGAGAGAAATGATAGGGGTGCTGTAAGAAGTTGAAAAGAATGCAGGTTCTCTACCCTAATGTTTGTATGAAGCGCATGCTGTGAGGGTGGAGGGGGATGCAGCTCGTATTTCTTCATTAGTGGCTGTGTGAAATTCATGTTATTGTGGGGGGGAGGGGGATGAAGCTGCGATTATCTCTATCTTAGTGGTTGTATGAAGCTTGTGCGTGAGAGGGAGGAGGGGATGAAGCTGCAGTATCTCTACCTAGTGGTTGTATGAACTTGTCTGTCTGAGGGAGAGGGGGATGAACTGCAGTATCTCTACCTTAGTGATTGTATCAGGCTTGTGCTTGTGTGAGGGTGAAGGGGATGAAGCTGCAGCATCTCTATCTTTGTGGTTGGATGAAGCTTGTGCTGTGTGAGGGAGGAGGGGGATGAAGCTGCAGCATCTCTGTCTTATTGGTTTGATGAAGCTTGTGCTGTGAGGGAGGAGGGGGATGAAGCTGCAGTATATCTTTGTTTGTGGTTGTATGAAGCTTGTGCTGTCTGAGGGAGGAGGGGATGAAGCTGCAGTATCTCTACCTTAGTGATTGTATCAGGCTTGTGCTGTGTGAGGGTGAAGGGATGAGCTGCAGCATCTCTATCTTGTGGTTGGATGAAGCTTGTGCTGTTGTAGGAGGAGGGGGATGAAGCTGCAGCATCTCTGTCTTAGTGGTTGGATGAAGCTTGTGCTGTGTGAGGGAGGAGGGGGATGAAGCTGCAGTATATCTTTGTTTGTGGTTGTATGATGCTTTATGAGGGATGCAGCTCCTTTCAGTCTGTGTTAGGACCTTTCTAAGAAAGAAGGGGGCGGTGGTTCAGTACTCTCCCATAGTGGCTTTTTGATCTTATGCTGTCAGAGGGAGGGGATTGCAGCTGCAGTATCTCTTCCAATCTTGGATTGATATTGTACATAGTATAGATGTAGAAGCCTGGCCTGCTACATTTCTGATATCGTATATTTAGTATCTCATGTTTTTTTCTGTTTGCTTACGGCGGGGTATGTTCTGTAGATCTATAGAACGGTTTTGTAATTAATTCTTCTGTCTCTGTTGAAGCAGCATTTCCCGAGCGAGAACGACTACGATGTGAGTTATAAGTCAATAATACATTCAGTTCTTGGAAGATACTTCAACATCTGCAAGTGATGCCTGGAACGTGATGAGCCGACTACTTAGAGGAGATCTCCTCAGGACATCTGCGTGTTGAAGGTCGCTTTCCCTAGGGCTCAGGTGCAGGAAGAACCGTCAGAAGGTGCGGTTACAAAATAATTGCAGAAAAACATTAAACACAATCCTACCCTCATCTTACATAGATTAGTTCTTCTTTAAAGGGGTTGTCCTGTAGTGGGAGAAAATGGCTACAGCTCCTCTCCTGCCATGGGTAGATGCCATATAATGGCAGCTTAGATACAGCAGCTCAGCTCTATGTATGGTAGATAACTCTGTAATGGCACTTAATACATCAGCTCAGCTCTATGTATATATAGTACCGCAATATCATATGCGCTTAATAGCAGCAGCTGCGCTCTATATGTATACCATCTATATGGCAGCTTAGATACAGCCAGTCTAGCTCTATGTATGGTAATGCCTCTATTGGCAGCTTAGATACAGCCGCTTTCCGCTCTATGTATGGTAGATGCATCTATATGGCAACTTAGATACAGCACGCTCCGCTCTATGTTGGTAGATGCCTCTATAATGTCAGCTTAGATACAGCAGCTCCACTCTATGTATGGTAGATGCCTCAATAATGGCAGCTGATACAGCAGCTCAGCTCTATGTATGGTAGACACCTCTCTATAATGTCAGCTTAGATACAGCAGCTCCCCCTCTATGTATGGTAGATACCTCAATAAGTGTCAGCTTAGATACAGCAGCTCAGCTCTTGTTGGTAGATACCTCTATAATGTCAGCTTAGATACGCAGCTCTCCGCTCTATGTATGGTAGATGCCTCTATAATGTCAGCTTAGATACAGCAGCTCTGCCTATGTATGGTAGATACCTCTATAATGGCAGCTAAGATACAGCAGCTCGCGCTCTATGTATGGTAGATACCTCATAATGTCCTCTAGATACGTCAGCTCCGCTCTATGTATGGTAGATGCCTCTATAATGTCAGCTTAGATACAGCCGCTCCGCTCTATGTATGGTAATACCTCTATAATGTCAGCTAGATACAGCAGCTCCCCTATATGGATACTATAATGTCAGCTAGAACAGCAGCTCCGCTCTATGTTATGGTAGATCCCTCTATAGTCAGCTTAGATACAGCAGCTCCCGCTCTATGTATGGAGATACTCTATAATGTCAGCTTAGATACAGCCTCTCCGCTCTATGGTATGGTAGATACCTCTATAATGTCGAGCTTAGATACACGAGCTCGCTCTATGTATGGTAGATCCCTCTATAATGTCAGCTTGATACAGCCGCTCCGCTCTATGTATGGTAGATACCTCTATAATGTCAGCTTAGATACAGCAGCTCCGCTCTTATGGTAGATACCTCTATAATGTCGCTTAGATCGCAGCGCTCCGCTCTATGTATGGTAGATACCTCTATAATGTCGTCTTAGAACAGCAGCTCCGCTCTATGTATGGTAGATACCTCTATAATGTCAGCTTAGATACAGCAGCTCCGCTCTATGTATTGTGTATGATATCACCACACTTTGGGTCACATGTATTGAGTGTTTGCTCCAGTTTTTCTGTCTGACTTTGCACAGAACCTGCAATCTGCTGCTCGTGTATTTATGAAGTGTCTGCGCCATTTTCGCGCCGCGGCTCCTCCGTTTCTGACAATTCTGCGCATTCAGTGTTCAGTCACCTGCCGCACGACCGCTCGTTAGTGACCGCACTACATGTTATTTTATCCATCTCTTATCTTATTCACTTTCAATTTTTTCTGAACTTTTTCTAAACTTCTCTAAAATGTTCTTATCCTCAGAAGCCGCTGACTCTTCCTAAATATTTTCCTGGAATGTCTCCAGCGCCTGAAACAATCGGGGACTCCAAACAAAATCCGTCCAGTCGGCAAAGGCTTCACTGTGATTGGCCGGAGCGGAGCCCTCCTTGACCCGACGCCCCCTGCTGTTTCCAGACAGTACAGCGTCTCTCAGCCCTATCTCCAGCTATGGAGGGGGTCCGGCCCACACAATATATTGATTTGGATCTTACAATGGTTCTGCACATTCTGGATCCACATTCCTGGGGGGTGATGGCGACTGTCCCAATAGGGTTTATAGCTGTGCATGGAGTTTCTGTCGGGGGGAGGTTTTTATGAGTCTTTTTTTTATTATTTTTGTTTTCCTGCACGGAAGAATTTTCTTTGTAGACATAAACTAGTTTCAGTGTCCACGTTTGAAGCTTTGGTATAAAATGCGGGCGAGCTGCGCGGCGGCGGCTGCAGGGAAACATGCGCACTTAATTTACTCCAGCATTAATGGAAATGTTGCTGTTCAGCACTCATGCCTCCTGTCGGCTCTTGATAAAGGCCCCCACTATGTGTTTACCTGCAGTCCCTTCTATGCTCAGCATCCCAGCTCTCATGGTTACTGGGATCTGATACCCACAAGCGCGCGCTGTATTGTTAACACTTTCCATCTTTAAGGACTCCGCATGAGTTATCAGCGTCTCCCCATAAATGTACTTCTTACAGGGAAGGAGTAACGCAACGGCAACCGAGGGTTAATGCATAGCCTGAAAGGAGCAGTGATCTGTATGGATTGTATAGGGATAACTTGTGCCAAAACTATAACACTCATCGACTGGGGACGTACTAAAGTGGGGGGAGGGAGGGGAAACTTCTATAGGATGAACACTTTGTATCTATCTTCTATCTATCTTATCACTATCTATCTATCTATCTATCGATCTATCTATCATCTTCTATCTATATATCGACTATCTATCTATCTATCATCTATTATCTATCTATTATCTATCTATTATCTATCTATCTATCTATCTATCTATCTACTATCTATGATTTTTCCTATATATTTCTCTCTATCTACCGTATCTAAAAAACCTCAAAGCCAATCTATCTGTTCTGTGTTTTCAATTTATACGTCATGGCCATAAGTTTTGAAAATGACACAAATCCTATTGTCACATGATGTTCCTCTGGTTTGTCGGATGTTTATCACATACAGAGATACAAGTGCAATCATATTATGGGAGCAGAAGCTTTTATTGTCAGGTAGGAGGATTCTGCAGCGAGTCAGTATCTGGCAGACCTCTCCTTCTTCAGGACCTCTGCAATTATCCCTGGCAGCTCCCAATCACCTCCTGCACAACACATCCTGACTGATCGCCGTCCATTCCTGCACAATCACTGCTGCATTCTGTCACAATTTGTTGGTTTTTTGTCCACCCGTCTCTGGATGATTGACCACAATTCTCAATGGGATAAGATCGGGGAGTTTCCAGGCCAGGACCCAAAATCTCTATGTTTGTTCCCGGAGCCATTAGTTCTCCCTTTGCTTTATGGCAGGTGCTCCATCATGCTGGAGAGGGCTCTGCCATCACCATCTGCTCGGGGGGTGGTGGGAGAAGCGGCTCCTGGAGGACATTCTGCTCCCATTCTTTATTCATGGAGGTGTTTTTAGGCCGATTCCCTTGGCTGAGAAGCCGCCCCACACATGAATGGCTGCAGGAGGCTTTACAGGTGCAGGAGACAAGACTGGAGGCATCGCTCACCTTGTCTTCTCCCAACAAGCTGTTTCCAGATGTTCCAAACAATCGGTAAGGGGATTCATCAGAGAGAATGACTTTCCCCCAGTCTCAGCGTCCACTTCTGCACCTCCTCAGAATATCAGTCTGTCCCTGATGGTTTCTGGAGAGAAGCGGCTTCTGTGCTGCCCTCCTGACACCAGGCCTTGCTCCAGGATCTCCGCAGTGTCACAGTGCGTGCAGATGCCTCACACCTGCCTGCTGCCATTCCTGAGCTCTGCACGCTGGGAGCCCATCCCCAACCTGAGACCCTTGTAAGAGACGTCCTTGCGCTTGCTGGTCCTTCTTGGCACCCTGGAGCCTTTTGGTAACAATGACCTCTCTCCCTGAATTCCTTGATGATGGATAGATGGTGACTAATTGCAATCTTTCTCCTGCTGTCGATACTTCCCTGTTCGCGCAGTTTTGTGCAGTGTAATGATGACTGCACATGTTTCTTTAGAGATAACCATGGTTACACAAGAGAAACAATGATGCCAACACCAGCCTCTTGTAAAGTGTCAGTGGTGTGATTCTTACTTAATCATGACAGATTGATCTCCAGCCCTGTCCTCATCAGCACCCACACCTGTGTTACTGGAGACATCACTGACACCATGTTAGCTGCTCCGCCTAAGGCGCCTGCAATGAAGTTTAAATGTGTTTTGGCGGAAAACGTTCCTTTTTCTGGCAAATATTGACTTTGCATTAATTGCTGTTAAGCTGATCACTCTTTATACATTCTGGAGATATGTAAGAAATTGCCATTATAAGACCTGATGCAGGAGACTTTGTAACAATTACCATTTGTATCATTCTCACAACTTCTGGCCATGGCTGTAGACTAATGTCCTGAGTAAAGATAAATGATCCCTGTTGTGTAAATGGTAGTTGTGGGTGCAGTACCCTGGCATGGCCACTACAAAGTAAAAGGAGCCACCTCACTCTGGCTAACACCTGTCACTGGGGGAATAACCCCACAGCGGTGCCGGACCCTCAAAGTCTTGAAACATAATTACGATATCTCACTGTGTATCTTGTTTCTCCGTATGTAAGCAGAGGGGTATTTCTTGGTTTGGCTAACATTACTTCATGAGTCTGCCTCTAGGTGTCACTAGGGAACAGTACCCTCCTCTGGAGGAGAGCTAATTTGCATACTATTTCCCAGAGATTGTTGACCAACTTCATTCCCGAGTAGAACTAGACTTCTTTAGTTTAGGTTTTAGGAGAATGTATGATTGTCGTTTGCTTGGACTTGTAGTCTTACAAGCGTTGGCTATAGAATTACGCAGATCACGGCCGTCCAATGTTTTCCACGCCTCCCGATTTTCATAGTATGAAGGCACCTGTTTGTGGACATGTGTGTTCTTCACCCATGAGTAATGCCTTCTGCCCATCACTTAACATTGTGCGCCTCCTCCAATACCCGCTCCGTGTCCTGCTCATCTCCTAATTATAAGACTGACGAGAGCTCGCGTCTTATGTCGTCTTTCTCCCCCCTCCCCTGCTCGCTTCTTCCGCCGTTTCCCCCCGATCAGATCGAGTTGTGCTTTGTGCCATTAAAACAGGTCACTGGACACAGTTTTGCTCTAATTCTCTCAATCTGCCGGATACGAGGCGGTGGGGGATTGCTCGGGCGCCTGCGCCGCCACTAAAGGGTTCAAGTTCAACTGGAAATAATATAATACATCTAATGTAATAAGCGCAAGGACACCCAAGTGCATGAGAATTCCGTAGCCGCGCCGCCCCGGATCCCTCTATGACTAATGGTGCCCATTGTCTTCCGTCACTGCCGCCATTCACTACGTGATGTTTAAATGCCACAACAACAAAAAAAAAAAAAGCAAAGCGCACACATTGACAGATACCATTTTTTTTTTCTGCTTTTTCTATAATTGCTCTCGAGGAGAAGAGGGGAACGTCTCTTAGAATATCTCATTGGTCTCACCTCGGAGCTGGCGGCGGGGGAGTCGTACAATGATTAGCCCTGCCTTTTCCCTATGAGATAGCTGAGGCGGCGGGAGCCTTAGGGATTTACCGAGGTGTGCTGCTAAGTAACACAAGCCCAGGCGGCCGCGTGCAGATGTTCAGACTTATCAGTCCAGCCAGTTGTTTGTAAAAAAAAAAAATTTTCCCTCCTGTCCTCGCACACACACACCACACACAGTCCATCTTTATACAGTTTGTGCAGGAATGTTATGTTCTCAGCAGCTCGACATGCAGATCCAATCCTGTAGCCAGATCTGCTCAAATATGTAGCCACCACGGAGTCAGGTTTCATCAGATTTAGGAACTGGCAGTTCACTGAGTAGAATCAAAGAATTTTTTTTTTTAGCCATGAAAAGTCAACTAAGTTGGTTGGAGAAGAAAGGGATGAGGGGGGTCCAGAGATTGCATTTGCACTTGGGACCTCTGTGTATAGAGGACCCGCGGTTCGCTGAGCCACGTACAAAGATGGCACATGATCAGCGGGGAGGACTTGTTGCATTTAGGAACAGGAGCTTCAAACGTGGGGGGATTTATCAGGACTTTCCAACAGTTTTCCTACCCCCCCCCCCCCATTTGCCAACTCTATGCCAAAGGTGTCCTGGTGGCAGAGTTGACTAGCATGTGGCATTCCTGCACCTGATAACCTGCACCAAACCGAACTGGCATAGAACGCCTAAAGTGGTCAGATGCACCATCTCATGGGATGGTATTTTATTAGGCTGGTCCCAACCCGCTGCCCAATAACTAGCCATCGCTTGAGATGAGCAGATCATAAAAGTCTGAAACTGGCGCCGATAGTGATGTTTCTGTTTAAATGCCAATTGCAAATTTGATGCGGTTGTATGTGCCAGCACTGATGTGCAGGCGGGAGATCGTGCTTCCGCGATGTATGTCACAATCCTCCCAAAAGTGGCGCAGGTGACTTTCCCAGCGGCATTTAAAATTGTTAACACTTGTGATCTGTGGCAGCGTGATCACAGGCATTACCACTGCTGTGCGTTGAGCCGGACCCTAATTTCTGATGGAGTAAGGGGTTGGGTCTGGGACCTGAACCACTCAACACTATTCATCACCTCTGGGATGTCCAACCTAGAAGCATCGTATGTTGTGAAATAAAATTCCCAGCATGCCCCATTCCTTGTAGATGAGTTCATGAACAGTTGGTTTTCCCGATGGGAGTTGTAATTTCCAACAGGTGACTGACCCCACTGTAGAGAAGCCGAGCACTGGATAGAATAACCTGTGTTATTTAGGTTAGTGCTAGGTTAATGTTAATATGGGTTAGCTTGGGGCCACATACGCAACTCATGTGCTCTTAGTCTCATCTGGAGGATGGAAGTTCACAGTGTCTCATTCTTGTACGTTCCCTCCCTAAAATGTTTAGAAATGTACAAAAATCACAGGACTTAGACCGATAATGTGATTGCTACTAGCACCAACCCTGAAGACTATTCTTGCTCCCCCCCTCTCCTTTTTGTTAGGCTGTTATCACTGCCCAAAATAAAGAGGTGACATCTGGTAGAACACTTTTGTGGATCACCATTAACTTCTATACTCCCCATGGACATAATATTGATGTGAATGTGTGAGATTGCACTTCCAGATCTTCCTGTATAGTTACAAGGTCATTCTCCATATTGGAATCTCGCAGGAATGATGTTGGAGGCTGTTGACTCCTCGTCGTCAGAATGAACTTGATGATGGCAAACTACAGTCACCAGGGTTAAACTCGCAAACTCTGGTCTTGTTAGCGCTTTAGGGACCCCAGACTGGGTGACAGAGTCTTATTAATGGCCAACCTGAGTTTGCTGAGTGATCAAACCTTTGAGCCATGCTATATAATTCACGGAATAATAGAAGGAGCGCGGGGAGGATGCATCACATTTGCCGGTCTCCAGTTCGTCTACTTTGTCTCTGTGAATTTTGCTTTTGGCAACTGATGTCTAACAGAACTGGGGGAAATTTGTATCTACAAGTCAAGAGAAACAAGGGAGTTAATTGATCGTTGATTTGTCTCCCAGGATAAGCATCGGATGGGTTAAGATCCAGCTTTATTCCCTGCGACGGAAGATACAAGAGAAGTCGAATTTTCATACTTTAGTGGATCTGCCATAAATATTTGCATATATTCATAGTGTCAGCATAGTCAAATCTCATCGATGCACCCAAAAAGAATGACTGGAGTCTGTGCCTTCAGGAGGTGGAAGCCAAGGTTTGTCGATGAAGGAAGTAGAGGAGGGCAAACACCTGGTCTGAAGTCAGCCAAACATGCAAACTTTTAAAAGTCAGCTGACAATCTTACGTTTATGGGGTAGGGGGAGGGGGTTCTACAAACAATTCCAAATTTACAGGTTGCTTCTAAAAAGAAATAAAACAAATCTCCCACGGAACAGGGATGCATGTCCGTGGGTAACTAGAAGGGATTACTTTGGCCATAGCGTTGCTTGGCTTACAGTGTTGTAATGATAGCCTAACTTCAGAAGAAGTTGTATATGGAAAACAGATTTGTTCAAGTATGAGGGTGTCCTGCTACTCTGCCACTGCAAATTTTGAGGAAATAAGAATTGGACATGTTGGATTTTTCTTATTTTTATTTAAGAATACATGTTGTGCTAAACTGAGAGTGCATGTGTCTGGGGACTGAAAGGAAGATCCACCAAAGAATGATACCCCTGTCGGCCATCTAAGAGCTTGTCAATCCTTCAGTTGTTATTTCTGCTGACGTCCCTGATAATCTCACTGCTTGTAGGGGGTTAGGTCTCGCCGATCTAGCAGGTGAGAGGGGGGGGGTGCTTATATCCCTAAAATAACATGCACACTCAGTATCAAGTATACAAGTTGGCAGTGAGTCGAAAGGAAGTTTCAGCTCTGGGGAAGTCGCTGTAAACCACATGAGATCATGACCTAGTTGTATAAAATCTGGAGCATGTGTCCCATAGCCCCCTCCTTCTGATGTGTATTTTTGGAAAAACCTTAAAATTCTCTTATAATTGTTAATGTAAATTCCCGTACATTCTAATCATTAGGGAGATATCCATCTTTCGGGCCGACAGTAACGTGACTTTTCTGCTGATCGCCAGGTGACCTTTACTACCGCACATCCCCGAGTGATGAACAATTTAACCCCCCCCAATTAAAAGACGTCACGCGTCCACGTCATCAGAAGACAACGGGTTGACTTCAGCCCTTATCCCCTGAGAGATGGAGTTTTTTGGCGCTTGGCACCTTTTGGCGGCCAGGGCCAATTAAATATCCTTTACCGTGCGTGTTACATTAGCGATGGGCCCCGCCACCATCAGAACCGCCGGAAACTGCTTGGACGTCACCCAAACTCTGCATTCATTTCTCCTTGTTACAAAACAGATCTCTTTATCGAGCGTCGTGAGCCGTCGCTCGGGGCTGTTGTTGCTCTTTTTTTTATTTTGACGTTTCTTTCGTTGCTTCTTCTCTCCCTTTCTTTTTGTTCGTCTTTGCGTGCGGCGTTGCCTGTCGCTTCTGTCACCTGTGTTAGACACTATGTAACTCTGTGATGCAGTATAGTGCCTTGTCTCGCGCAGGACACTCCAACCACTTCTCTCCGTCTGCCTGTCGTCTCTCCAATCAAACATGTCGTTTATCAAGGGTGCAATCAGCATGTCACCGCAGCCCCCTCCCCCTCCTATATTACCATATATGTATATAGCTATGTACATATGTCTGTATGTGGGTGTGCGTCACATGCTTGTTATTCATTGCAACCCGTTCTATCTCCTTCTCTCTCTCTCTCTCTCGTCCTCCGCTCTCTCTCTCTCTCTTTGCTTTTCTCTCCCTCTCTCTTTCACTGCAGGTCACTTTGACAAGCTCTCTCTCTCCCACTAGCATTGCAATTAGTCATATAATAACCACAGTACTGCCAGCAGAGAGAGAGAGAGGGAGGACGAGGGAGACACACCCACACAAGCCAATACAGAACAGAATAAAATCCTTTCTCCTGCTTCCTCTGAGGCCAATTTCTCCTTTTAGGGGGCTTGTTTTGTTCCTTGAGTCTCACAAGGGCATTTTATGCCAGGAGGCCTTAGCTGTGGCACCCGTACCTGCTCGTCTCCACGCCAGGCATGTGAAGATGTCAGTGGTTGGCATGTCCTGGTTAAGTGGCTGCTTCCTCTGTCTTCTTCTTCTTCCTCGTTTTTTTTTTTTTATTACTCCAATCAATAAGTCGAGATATATGGTCGGGATTTGCTGCAGGAGTCGGGGCCCTTTGTATTTCTTGGAATGGAGTCCATTAAATTTACGGGGGTTGGGGGGGGGGGATACCTCTTTGTTTTTTTTTGTTTTTTTTTTTTTACCTGGATCAAATTCCCAGAGTTTCTAATGTCAGCCAATCAGAAGTGCCTCTGGACTTTGACCTTAGGTCAGGGGGTTGTAGATATGGACTCATTTCTCACCTGACCGTGATATTGAATGACGTTAACGAATATTGTATAGGGCTGATTATAGTCGCTACTTATTTCCCTCTCTGGACCTTCGTACAAAGTCTGGTCATTATGCCCCCCCCCCCCCCCCCTTGTACCTGTGCCCACCAGGGTTACTAAAGGTTTTTGCCAGTTCGCCATGGAAAGGCGCATTTTTTGGACCCAGTTGAATGACATGCTGGCATTTCTTTCTTCTGCTATCTAAGTAACTCCTCCACTGCTGGAGGGGGCCGTGGGTAGTCCTCCAGTTGCCGGATTGGCCTTTGATCACCTTAGCGCTGAAACCTTAAAACCTATAGGTATTACTCCAAGGCTTCTGTTATTGCAGAGGGATTGTTGAGATCACTTTAAGTCAATGTAGCTTTGCTGTCTGGATGTGAGAGGGCGGCAGTTACTGCAGGACTGGTGCACATATTTCTATCTGTGTTTAGCAAGGACACCTTTCCGTGGTGTGCACTGCGCTCATATCTGGCAGGGACCATTAGCAAGTCTTAAGAAAAACATTAGGGCGTATTTAAGCTGATAAGCTGCTGAGGGTCGGTCTTGCATGGGGGATTGTACGTGTCTTTCACAATACAATCTTCCCCCCTTCTCCCTTAAGACTTAAACTCTATAGCAACATGTTACTTGAGTTTGTTTTGGAGATGAGATGGATACATTGTATCACCTTTATGGGTGGTGGGCAGAAAAATAATATTGTAAACAGAAATGTTTCTTTCTTATGTAAAACAATGAAACTTTATGGATTCTGTTTTGGAATCTGGTCTCTGTTGGGTTCTTGGAGGCACCTATGTCTGTGGTCTGGTCCCGGTTATTTTTGATGCTACGTATGTCTGTGGATCTGATCCTGGTTTCATTTTTTGGATGCTACGTAGTCTATGGATCTGGTCCGGTTGCTTTTTGGATACTATTATGTCTGGGATCTGGTCCAGGTTGCTTTTGGATACTATGTATGTCTGTGGATCTGGTCCAGTTGCTTTTTGGATACTATGTATGTCTGGGATCTGGTCCGGTGGTTTTTGGATGCTATGTCTGCGGATCTTGGTCCCGGTTGGTTTTGGATGCTATGTATGTCTGGGATCTGATCCTGGTTTGATTTTTTGGATGCTACGTATGTTCGGATGGATCTGTCCGGTTGGTTTTTGGATGCTTGAATGTCTGCGGATCTGGTCCCGGTTGGTTTTTGGATGCTATGTATGTTGCGGATCTGTCCCGTTGGTTTTTGGATGTGGATTAGTTTTGTGGATCTGGTCCCAATGGTTTTTGGATTTTACTTATGTCTATGGATCTGGTCCCGATGATTTTTGGATGCTCCATGTGTCTATGGGTCTGTCCTGGTTGATTTTTGGATGTCTACTTATGTCTGTAGATCTGGTCCCACTTGTTTTTGGATGTTCCATGTGTCTATGGATCTGGACCCGGCTGGTTTTTGGATGCTACGAATGTCTGTTAGATCTGGTCCCACTTGGTTTTGATGCTCCATATGTTCTATGGTATCTGGACCCTGTTTGGTTTTTAGAATTGGCCTCTGTTGATTGCTTTAGATCAGAGCTGAGACTGATCGTGTGGTCATTACCCCCACATTGACTAGGGGAGACTTTACATAATGTTCTGCTGATAGCAATAGATCTGGGTTATGTCTGTCTCAATCAAATCCATGGATTCTCCTCCAGTTTTATGCTGATGTTTAGCTCTAAAGGACATTTGTTTCTTTAGTAGCAGATGAGTCTCTTTTGCAATTGTGGTCCCTGCATAATAAACACTCCTTGTAGATCCAGGCACCATGACTATGCTAATCTCTTATATTTATCATCCATGGCCTCCATTCTTCTAAAATTTTTGAAAATTATGCTAATGAGCCACAATGGTCTGGCCGGTGTTACCAGAGCCCCTTTAGCTGTACTTCACAGGCTGTTACAGTGTGCAGGATCATATCTCCCCTCCTAGTGTGTGAGAAACAGCAGGCAGGGGGAGGAGAGAATCTTCTAAAATGAGTAGGGGGGACAGTGTAAAGGCATGTGAAACATAACAGCATGGAGGGGCTCTGGTAACACACACCAAACCTTTTTCTTATAGCATAAATATGAAGTTGATTTTAGAAGGAAGTAGGCCGTGGATAGAAATATAAGAATACTACAGTCACAGTGCCAGGATCTATAAGAAAGTGTCCCTGGTTTATCATGATGGATTCCTTAAGGGTACACGCTGGGTATTACATATGCAGAAAACAAATGTATGATCATGTAACTTCTCTACTGCTGCTTTGCTTTTGTGTGGCAATTTGGTTTTCCATTAAGACTTAGGGATGTGAAATCTGTATCAAATCAGCATGAGTTAAGAAGGTTTTGTTTTTGATGCAGATTTTCAACTAGACAAAAGAGGTAGAAAAAAGACGTTAAAAAAATGCATGTAAATCCACATCACTGACACACTGCACATAAACGAATCTGTATAAAAATAACACATTAAAAACAATCATATTTTGATGGCAGATTTACATTGGAATTCCTGCATGATGATAAGCAATGTGTGCAGATACCCGGAGTTTGCTGCCCATGGTTAAGGCTCCTCTGTGAATTTTCCTCCTACTGAATTATGTACTGAACGCAGCTGGGTTCATAGTAGCTTTAAAGATAATCTACCACCATGATGAAGGATTGTAACGCCAGCACACTGACATCTGGCGTGTGCCCCTCTGGCAGGATCCGCTCTTCTTTTAGCCTCTTATGCTCTTGTTTTATGAAAAAAATATGGCAAAAACTTTAAATATGCAAATGAGCCTCTAGTGCTCTAGACATAATAGCTGTAACTGAGCTGGAGCCCCCGAGGCTCATTGCATATTCAAAAACCTTTTAAAGAAACAAGGGTATAAGGAGCTAAAGAAGAGCAGATCCTGTCAGAGGTCACACTGCTATGTTAGTGTGCGTGGATGACAATACTGCTCTGCATATATGAGCACATTGATCTTCTGTTTTAGGATTGAATGAAAAATACTAGAGAATCCACAGAAACATTGTGACCCAACCATCTGCAATATTGCCACATGTTTGTAAAGTTGGGTTCAGCACAGATTTTAGCTGGATTTCCCTGTGTACGGTGCTCAGGAACCCAAAAGGGTTTTCCAAAAAAGCTTTATGTATCTGTGTCTTAGCATGTCCTTCTCCACCTTGGGGCATCTAGCAGGGGCAGATTAGGACCCTCCATGCGCCCTGGGCTGCATGAATATACGCTCCAACAAGTCTGGAATCACTTCCTACATCTGGTACTAGAATCACTTCTTAGAGAATGGAGGATGAGCCTTCTGCTGCTTAATCTGTGGTTTCAAGATCCTTGAGGACCTCAAGGTGCCTGAAAGACTCTTGTGTACATGTTATACAGAGCAGGAACAGAGTACAAGGATTTCATGGTGAAGGTCCTTCTCAGTATAAATGTGGTGGGTGGCCAGGGCCCCCGTGAGGCTTGGCCCCGGACTACCGCCCAACCCGCATTATTAAATCCACTAACTGGCTCTGGTCCCACATGTTCTATCCTCATGTACAATGTACAATATTTTAGTCCATTCTGAAGGCATGGTAGTCCAGAAATCTGGATGGGCGAGTATACACTTTATTTCATTTTCCCGAATGTGAAAACCCTCTTTGACCTCAGGTGGGGGTGTGAAAAATGGTTCTGTATTATATATGATATTTCCAACATAAACACTGATATTGATGACCTACAAACAATGTGACTTGGCAGATTTTTGGGGCGTTGCCTGGGCTGGTTCTCAGATGGCGCTGCGGCTGATGGCACTATAAGAGGATTCACATCCCCATCTCAGATAACGATGGTGGTGTCTCCTAAGGTCTGCATTACTGCTATAAATCTGCTCCTTCGCTCTCTTCCTACCTTTGGGCCCTTCCTGAAATTTGCAGCTCTGATTCTTTTACGATGACCCCATTATATTATAAATTACAGAGGATCGTGAGTTATAGGGGGGGGGGGCTGCTTTAGAAAAACCCTTTTATAACATAGTTATATTGGGAATCCTTAGGATCTCCCATTGTACCCTATATACTGTATCTGTATATACAGCCTGTATTCTGTGAAGGGAGATTGTGTACGAGCAGAATACAACTGCTGGAGACTCTTTACATATATATCTATTATAATGAGAGCGCTGAGTTACTTTCCACCTACTGAAATGACAGTATAATGAGCGTTGCCTGTAAGCGATTCCTAAGTTCTAGCTATCGTACAATTGTCATGATTCAATTACAGTTCAGGAAACTTGCAGCGGAAACACACAGAGTTCGGTGTGCCTCGTAGGCGACTGTAGGACCCCTATGTGAATCACTGGGCCTGGAAACTACCAAGGTCATGTATAAGTGCCCCCTGGTATTCACCCTTTGACCCCACTAACATAGACGTTGTTGGTAAGACGTTGTTTCATTGGGCCTTTGTATATTTAGTAGCAAGCAGGGCTGTGAAATATGGATTTATATCAGGATTTTATCTATCTTCTTCAAGTGCACTGGGGGCATGTCTCACACTGCTTTGCTCTGTGCCGCTGCAGACATTGTAAGATATTCGCCTGGGTGATGTATAATCATACATTTGTGTATGTTGCAGCAGCAGTAGCACTGTGAAATATGGATTATATTCCAGAATGTATCTTCTCTAGTGCAACCATGGGCATGTTCTTACACTGCTGTGCTCTGTGCAGCCAGTGTTAGGGTGTTGTCCCTGATATGTGAAATCTATCATTGTGTGTATGGTGTAAGTAGCAGTCAGGACTGTGATATATGTATATCCAGGATGTAGCCTTTTAAGAGTGCAGCGGGAACGTGTCCTCACCACTGTGTGCTCTGTGCTCTGTGCTTTCTTCGCAGACATTGTTATATATTGTTCCTGGAGAGATGTATTATCTGTGTGTATTGTTATTTGCAGCAGGAATTCTACATTTGGATTTATAGTCAAAGGATTAGCTTCTCAAGTGCACTGGAGGTGTGTCCTCACCTGCTGGGCTCTGTACAGCCACTGTTAGGTATTGTCCCTGGAGAGATTTGTAATAAGTGTATGTACCTTGTGTATGTTATTATTAGCAGCAGGACTGTGTAATGTGGTTTATAATCGGCTATAGCTTTTTCCAAGTGGCACTGGGGGCATGTCCTCACACTGCTGTGCTCTCTTCTCTCTGCATTGCGCTACTCCACATCCCTGTTAAACTTATAATGTCAGCTTAGATACAGCAGCTCCGCTCTATGTATGGTAGATGCCTCTATAATGTCAGCTTAGATACAGCAGCTCCGCTCTATGTATGGTAGATACCTCTATAATGGCAGCTTAGATACAGCAGCTCCGCTCTATGTATGGTAGATACCTCTATAATGTCAGCTTAGATAGCAGCTTGGACAGTAAAACACCAGACATCAAAATCTGCATAATCTTGCATTTTATCCGCCCCTCTTGTTATCAGAGCTACAGTGCCTGGGAGCTCAAATCCCTACCTTGCGTCACAATTGCCACTAATAGACAAGGTCACCCCAACAACATACCAGTAACGCGTATGGGCACCACTTCACGCTTATCTTACACACTCTTCACACCCTACACCATGTGTTTACAGACCCAACTGCCGGAAATATTACCCTGAGGCATATTTCCATCAAATCAATCCACCGGAGGGATAAAGCTGGCATCGGGACACAGCAGTGATTCGCTAAGCATACCTATATGGACCGGAAGGGACACACACAATTACACATACAAGGGGGTCACAGGTCACATTTAAATAGTAAAAAATGGGTATCCAGCTCACCCTCCGCGTCCACATGAAGCCGTGCACAGGCACCCGCCTTTGTTACATTCTAAATACATATACGGGTGGTTCTTCGAATTTTGTAGGGTGTCAATGTAATTGTGCTTATGGAAGGGCATATTGAGGTCGGGCCTCATGTAGGATGAGAACTGACTTACTTATCTCTCTCCTCTACAATTCTATTCTTATGACAGCCTGGCTCGTCTTTCAGAACCAACGCTACAACAATGCCTCAGTCTGGCAGTCACGGCAGCCGGTTGACCCTCATGCACAAGCTCTGCACATGGCCGCATGCTCCTACCTCTCTCTTCAGTCTAGTCGCCCAACCCTGCTCTTCAAGCTGCCTTGAGCTTAGATATTTTCTTCTTTAATCAAATCTCCCACCTCACAATCTCCAGGACTTCGGTCCCGAGCGTACCTATTCCTGGAATCCTACCCCGGACTATAAGACTAATACCCAATCCCTCCAGAGTCGCTTCAAATGAATTCAAAACCCATCCTCTTATGCCAAACCTTCCAACTGCGGGTACTAAACTCTTTCTTTACTAACCCACAGTCACTCCTCTCATCTTTATCATCCACCAGATACCGGCTCCAGGTTTCTGTCTCTGCAGTCCCATTGATTTTGGACTCTGTGTTTTGGCTGCTGATGACTGGTTCAAGCTTCAGCATTTTTATTTATAAATTATTTTATTCTTTTCCCTTACAAAGAAATGGCTGGATCATTATACAAGCTTTTAACCATCTTGGTGCACCCCTCTCCTCATAGAACTGTAGCGTCTATGTGTCACCCCCCATCCTCAATAGACTGTAACGCTCTTGTGTTACCCGCCTCCTCCTCATAGACTTTAACTCTTGTCCCCCCCTCATCCTCATAGACGTAAGCTCTTGTGTCACCCCCTCCTATCCTCCTAGACTGTAAGCTCTTTGTCAGCCCCCCTCATCCTCATAGACTGTAAGCTCTTGTGTCACACCCGCTCATCCTCATAGACTGTAGCTCTGGTGTCACCCCCTTCATCGCATAGACTGTAAGCTTGTGTCACCCACCTGTTCAATTCTCATAGACTGTAAATCTCCTGTTTCACCCCCTCCCCCCTCCTCTCATAACTGCAGCGCTTGGTCACCCCCTCATCCTCATAGAACTGTAAGTCTCTGATGTCACCCCCTCCTCATCCTCATAGACTGTAAGCTCTTGTGTCACCCATCATCCTCATGAGACGTGCTGCACATCATGCTGTAGCTTTGTTCACGTCACCCCCTCATCCTCACAATTCTGGCAAGCTTCTTTTGTCCACCCCCTCCCCCCCGTCATCAGACTGCCAAGCTGTACCTATCTCATAAATGTAGCTCTCTGTGCACCGCCTCATACTCCATATACTGTAAGCTCTTGTGGATCCCCTCACATCCATAGACTGTAAGCTATGAGGAGCGCTGCACTTACCTTCACTCAGCCCCCTGCGGTGTAATCCAGTTCGTTTCCGTGAACTGTCAACGCAGCGGCACCACTGGTGGATATCGGAGGAACTGCCTTAATAAATCCCATCCGGACCCGAATCCAGCGCAGAGAACGCGCCACTGGATCGCGTATGGACCGGGTAAGTAATCTGCCCCGTGAGTTCCTGGTTACAAAACGCAACACTGGAATTAAGAAAATGTTAGAATAAAACGAGCATATAGGAGGGAAGACCTGTCCCAATAGACGTGTAAACTCTGTGTCCCCCTCATCCTTCATAGACTGTAAGCTACTTGTGTCCCCTCCTCCAGCCTCATAGACTGTAGCTCTACTTGGTCACCCCCCTCATCCTCATGAGACTGAAGCTCTTGTGTCACCCCCTCATGCAACCTCCATAGACGGTAAGCTCTTGTGTTCACCCCCTCATCCTCATAGACTGTAAAATCCTTGTGTCACCCCCTCCCACCCCTCCTTATTAGACTGTAAGCTCTTGTGTCCCCCTAATCCTCATAGACTGTAGCTCTGTGTCACCCCCGTTCATTACGATCAGACTGTAATCTCCCTTGTGGCACCCCCATCATCCTCATAGACCGCAGGAGCTTTGTGTCACCCCACCTCATCCGCATAGACTGTAGCTCTTATTGTGTCACCGCATCATCCCTCAATAGACTGTAAGCTCTGTGTGTCACCCCCTCATCTCCTCATAGAACTTAAGCTCTTGTGGTCACCCCTCATTCTAATAGACTGCAAGTCTTGGTTCACCCACTCATGTCCTCATAGACTGTAAGCATCTTGTGTCACCCCCCTCAATCTCATATACGTAAGCTCTTCGTCTCCCCTCATCCCATAGACTGTAAGCTCTTGTGTCCACCCCCTATCCTCATATAGACGTATCTCTGTGTCACCATCTCTCTATCACTCATAGACGGTAAGCTCTTGTGTCAACCCCCTCATCTACTGCAAGCGTCCCCCATCTCAGAGTCAGCTCTTGTGTACCCCCCCCTCATCCTCATAGACTGTAAGCTCTTGTGTCACCCCTGCATCCTCATAGACTGTAAGCTTCTTGTGTCACCCCTCCTCTAGCTGAAGCTCTGCACCCTAGCACTTAGATAAAAAACCCCCTTTTACTTTGTGTGTCACCCCCTCGCCTCATAGAACGTAAGCTCGGTGTCACCCCCCGCTATCCTCATATACTGTAGCTCTTGGTCACCCCTAATCTCATAGACGGTACGCTATGTGTCACCCCTCATCTCATAGACTGTAAGCCTCTTGTGTCCCCCTCATCCTCATAGACCTGTAATGCTCTTGTGGCACACCCCTCATCCTACATAGACTGGTAGTCTCTTGTGTCACCCCCTATCCTATAACTGTAAGATCTTGTTGTGCACCCCCTCATCCTATAGGACTTAAGTCTTGTTCCCCTCATCCTCATAGACTGTAAGCTATTGTGTCCCCCTCATCCTCATAGCTGTAAGCTCTTGTGTCACCCCCTCATCCTCATAGACTGTAATCTCGTGTGTCAACCCCCTCTTCCCTCCCCTACTAAGCGCGTGTGTACCTCCAGCTAACTTGGTGTACCCCTCATCCTCATAGACTGTAGCTCTGTGTCCCCCCTCATCCGCATAGATGTACTCTATGTGTCACCTCATACATCCATATACGTAAGCTCTTGTGTCACCCTCACCCCATATACTGTAAAGCTCTTGTGTCAACCCCCTCATCTCATAGACTGTAAGCTCTTGTGTCACCCCACTCAATCTGCATAGATCTGTAACTATTGTGTCCCCCATCATCCTCATAGACTGTAAAGCATTTGTGTCCCCTCCATCCTCATAGACTGATCAGCTTTGGTCACCCACCCTTCATCCTCATAGACTGGAAGCTCTTGTGTCACACCCCGTCGCTCCTGCCATAGACTGTAGCTCTGTCCACCCTCTCCTCATAGACTGTAAGCTCCTTGTGTCCCCCTCATCCTCATAGGGGACTGTAAGCTCTTGTGTCCCCCTTCATCTAAACAACCGGTGTCCTATCACGACGTGTAAGACTTCTTGTGTCACCCCCTCATCCTCATAGACTGTAAGCTCTTGTCACCACCCTCTCTTCCCCATACCTGTAAGCTCTTGTGTCACCCCTCTATCCTCATAAGATGTCAAGCTCTTTGTGTCACCCACCTCATCCTCATAGACTGTAAGCTCTGGTGTCCCCCTATCCTCATAGACGTAACTCTTGTGTCCCCTCATCCCCATAGATCGTAAGCTCTTGTGATCCCCTCATCCCCTGGAGATGTAAGCTTTGTGTCCCCCCCCTCACTCCTCATAGGACGTGTAAGCTCTTGTGTCCCCCCCTCATCCTCATAGACTGTAAAGCTATGTGTCTTAAGCTTACTCTTCCACCCCATCCTCACGATGTAAGCTCTGTGTCACCCCCTCATCCTCATAGACTGTAAGCTCTTGTGTCACCCCCTCTCATGCTTCCTCCGACCTTCTATGACTGTAAGCTCTTGTGTCCCCATCCATCCTCATGACTGTAAGCTCTTGTGCCCCCCCTCATCCTTCATATCGTTAAGCTCTTGTGTCCACCTCTACCCTAGACTGTAGCTCTTGTCACCCCGTCATCCTCATAGACTGTAGCCTCTTGGGTCACCCTCAGCCCCCCAATCCTATACTGTAAGCTATTGTGGTCCCCTCATCCTCATAGACGTGTAAGCTCTTGTGTCACCCCCTCATCCTCATATTAACTCTGGTTCACCCTAACCCAGACTGACTTTGTGCACCCCTCATCCTCATAGACTGTAGACTCTCTGTGTCACCCAGAAGCGCTCATCCTCATAGACTGTAACTCTTGTGTCACCCCCTCATCCCCCATGAAGACTGTAAGCTATTGTGTCACCCCCCCATCCTCATCTGAAGTTTGACCTCAAGACTGTAAGATCTTGTGTCACCCCCCACCCCTCATCCTCATAGACTGTAAGCTCTTGTGTCCCCTCATCCTCATAGACTGATAAGCTATTGTGTCCCCTCCCTCATAACTAGCATTCACTCCCTATCATCTGACTGTAAGGCTTTTGTGTCACCCCCTCATCCCATATGTCGCTTTCACATCCCCATCTTAGCTCTTGTGTTCACCCCCTCATTTCTCATCGACTGTAAGCTCTTGTGTCCACCCTCATCCTCATAGACTGTAGCTACTTGTGTCCCCATCTCATCCTCATAGACTGTAAGTCTTGTGTCCCCCTCATCCTTCTAGACTGTAAGATACTTGGTCCCCATCATCCCATAGAACTGTAAGCCTTGTGTCAACCCCCCACCCTCCTATCCTCATAGACTGTAAGCTCTTGTGTCACCACCCTATACCTCATAGACTTATAGCTATTGTGATCCCCTCATCCTCATAGACTGGGGAGCTCTTGTTACACCCCCCTCATCCTCATAGACTGTAAGCTCTCTGGTACCCCCCCTCCACCTCAATCCGCATAGACTGTAAGCTCTTGTGTACCCACCCCCTCTCCTCATAGTACTGTAAGCTCTTGTCTCACCCCTCATCCTCTAAGACTGTAGCTCTTGGTCACACCCTCATCATCATAGCCTGTGAAAGCTTGTTGTCATCCATCCCCTCAATCCTCATAGACTGTAAGCTCTTGTGTCCCCCTGCATCCTCATAGACGTAAGCTCTTGTGTCAACCCCTCTTCCCCAAGCCTGTAAGCTTTTGTGTCAAAAAACCCCCTCATCCTCTAGACTTAAGCTCTTGTGTCACCACCTCCCTCTTAGCCAATGCAGCTCCTGTCATCTCCCCCATCCTCATAAGACTGTAAGCTCTTGTGTCCCCTCATCCCATAGACTGTAAGCTATTGTGTCCCCTCATCCCCATAGACTGAAGCTCTTGGTCCCCCTCCTCCCTCATAACTGTAAGCTCTTGTGTCAACACCCCCTATCATCTCATAGACTGTAAGATTTGTGTCCACCCCCTCATCCTCATAGGACTGTAAGCTTATGTGTCACCCCTCATCCTCATAGACTGTAACTCTTGTGTCACCCCTGATCCTAATAGACTGTAAGCTCTTGTGTAACCCCTCATCCTCATGACTGTAAGCCTTGTGTCCCCTCATCCTACATAGGACTGTAATCTTGTGTCCCCCTAATCCTCATAGACTGTAAGCTTCTTGTGTCCCCCTCATCTCAACTATTGGGCATCCATAGACTGTAGCTCTTGGTGTCACACCCCCCCCATCACCCTATCCTCATAACTGTGAAGCTCTTGTCACCCCCCTCTATTCCCCCATAGCTGTAAGCATCTTGTGTCACCCTCATCCTCATAATAGTAAGCTCTTGTGAGACCTCCTCATCCTCCTATCGAATGTAAGCTCTTGTGTCCCCCTCATGTCCTCATAACTGTCAGCTCTTGTGTCACCCTCATCCCCATAGACTGTAAGGCTCTTGTGTTCAGCCTCATCCACATAGACTGTAAGCTCTTGTGTACCACCCCCTCATCCTCATAGACCGTAAGCTCTTGTGTCACCCCCTACATCCTCATATACTAAGCTACTTGGCTCCCCTTCATCCTATAATCTGTAAGCTCATTGTTGTCACCCCAATCATTGGACAGTTTGTGCACCCCCACTCCTCATAGGACTGTGAAGCTCGTGTCCCCCTGGCAACCCCCACTCATCCTCATAGACTGTAAGCCTTGTGCCCCCCTCAATCCTCATAGACTGTAAGCTCGTGCTGTCCCCCTCATCCCATTAGACTGTAAGCTCTTGTCCCCCCTCATCCCCATAGACAGTAGACTTGTGTAAAGCTCTTGTGTCACCCCCTCATCCTCATAGACTGTAAGCTCTTGTGTCACCAACCCCTCATCCTCATAGACTGTAGCTATTGTTTCCCATCCCAATAGCCTGTCAGCTCTGTCACCCGTCCTCATCCTCATAGACTGTAACTCTTGTGTCACCCCCTCATCCTCATAGACTGTAAGCTCTTGTGTCACCCCCTCATCCTCATAGACTGTAAGCTCTTGTGTCACCCCTCATCCTCATAGACTGTAAGCTCTTTGTGTAAAAACCCTCCTCCATCCTCATAGATGTAAGCTCTTGTGTCACCCCCTCAATCCTCATAGACTGTAAGAGCTTGTGTCACCCCCTCATCCTATAGACTGTAAGCTCTTGTGTCCCCCTCATCCTCATACGAACTGTCAAGCTATTGTGTCCCCTCATCCTCATAGACTGTAAGCTCTTGTGCACCCCCTCATCCTCAGAGACTGTAAGCTCTGTGTCACACCCCCTTCCCAAGCCTTAAGCGGTGCACCCCCATCTCATAGACGGTAAGCTCTTGTGTCACCCCCCCCTCATCCTCCAGACTGTAAGCTCTTGTGTCCCCCTCATCCCAAGACTGTAACTCTGTGTCCCCCTCATCCTCATAGACTGTAAGCTCTTGTGTCCCCTCATCCCCTAGACTGTAAGCTCTGTGTCACCCCCCATCCTCATAGACTGTAAGCTCTTGTGTCACCCCCTCATCCTCATAGACTGTAAGCTATTGTGGTCCCCTCTCCTCAAGACTGTAAGCTCTTGTGTCACCCCCTCATCCTCATAGACTGTAAGCTCTTGTGTCAGCCCCCCATCCTCATAGACTGTAAGCTCTTGTCACCCCATCACCTCAATACTGTAAGCTCTTGTCTCACCCCTCATCCTCATAGCTGTAAGCTCTTGTGTCACCCCTCATCCTATAAAACTGTAGCTCTGTGTCACCCCCCTCATCCTCATAGACTGTAAGCTCTTGTGTCATCCCCCATCCTCATAGACTGTAAGCTCTTGTGTCCCCCCTCATCCTCATAGACTGTAAGCTCTTGTGTCACCCCCCTCATCCTCATCGACTGTAAGCGTATTGCTTATTGCTCTATATGATGTTTGTACTCTGTAACATATATTATATTTGTATAGTCCCCTATGATCTGTAAGCTATGGAATATGACGGCGCTATATATAAAGATTATTTTTTTCACTAGGCAATGGGTCTGGATGCAAAGCTTCATCAATAACAAGATCCCATTCCTCCTAATAAATGGTGAAGCAGGTTTTAAAGACTCCCTGCTGCTCCTTCATTCTTCTCTGTGGCAGGAGTGGAGATAGCGGTTACTATGTTGCAGTCCATGATGAGTTGACGGTATTACTCTACTATAGTCCGCATGTACCATATGTATCCTCATCATGTATCTCACTATGTTCTCTATCTATCTCCATGTATCCATATGTATCTCACATGTATCCTCATATGTATCTCACATGTATCCATATGTATCTCATATGTATCTCACATGTTCTCACATGTATCTCACATTACTCACATGTCCATATGTATCTCATATGTATCTCCTATGTATCTCATGTATCCATTGTATCTCACATGTATCTCATATGTATCTCCTATGTATCTCACATGTATCCCTATGTTATGCTGCAGTAACCCATCACATCCGCAGATGGCGGTGCTGTAGATTAGATTTTATATACCCCTCTGTACATATAAAACCCTTATTACCGGGCTGATACCATCTCCTAAAGCTCATTACCTGTGCGCCATCAGCCATTTACTTTTATTTACCCAACACTAATACCAGATCGTTTCACATCGATTTGGTTGTTAAACGCAGACGTCAGACGGTAACAAATGTGGCATTTTCTGATCATTTTTTGCAGTTTGTGATGAAGTTATGAATATAAAGTTTATGGGAATCTATATTAATCGCTTTAGGTCCAAAAAGAAGAAAACTTTACAATATCTGTGTCCTTAGTGATTACCTGGTGGTCTCGGGTCTCCCCCCCATAGTTCACGTGTCAGCAGCCTATGAAGTGAATGGGCGCTGGTCACGCAATGGAGCTTTGTTTAGTTGGGGGATATTGGGGGGGGGGATTTCTGGTCCCCTTCCCTTATAGTTCAGTTCCTAATTGTCGGACCCCCAGTGATTTGCCACATATTGCCATCCAGGTGATAGGGGTATATGTCTCTGCTTGACACCCCCTTTAAGCTTTAAGAGTGTACACCTCAAACTGCCTGAGCGAAGAGGTGGATCCAGAACAATGATTCAATTAAAATTTGATTTTTTTATTAACACCATTAATCATGAGTACAGCTACTGTGAGCGGTGCCCATGTTAGTACAGGGGGCGCTGCATCACTACAGCCCGGATCCGTTCGTATCTCCTGCAGCTCCATTGTGCTGCTGGTTATTTTAGGTTTCTATCCACTGTACGCTGTTATGCTCGCTCCAGATTGTTTGCAGAGATTCTGCTGTCATCAATCCCTTTCCTGCTACATTCATTGGAAACTCAGAATCTCTGGAATATTTACGGAGAAGCAGTGGTTGTATTCCAAATCCTTAAGGGGGTATCTTTAGACCGCTTGCTGTTTGCACAGGATTAGGGGTCAGTGTCTGATCACAAGGGACACCCCTAGAACCCCCATCAGTTCTGAGAATGAATATCTTCATACTTGAATGGATGCGGATAGACATGTTCCACCTACGCTCCAGCCACTTCCAGCTGTCCATGGATCCTTAGGAGTAATGGAGCACTTTTATTTGTCCTGATTTTTTAGGGTCCCAGTACCATACCCTCATCCGTTAGGAGATCAGTGCCTATTGTGGCACAGACCCTGTAAAAGATTTGTCCGATTATAGCAACTAGCAGCACTATGTAAGTTGTTATAGAAAAATAGCAAGTATGAATGTCCCTCCGGTCCACTGGGGCGCTGTGTTCCCGTGCTTCCAGTTCTGACCAATTCACATATGATGACTTCTAGTCATGGGACCGGTGCAGACGATTACCTGCCGTAGAGGTGACCTGTCCGTGATGTAGTCTTGATACAACAGTCCAGAACCTAACACCATAGCTGGATCAAAGGAGTCTTAAAAGGAGAGATTTTTTTTCTTTATTTTTTATTTTTCTGAGTTCTTTATTTTTTGGAGTCGGAGGTCCCCTTAAAGCAAATCTACCATCAAAATCCATCCTAATAAACCAGGGCTTACTCATAGATGGGCTTTTAGAATTATTGCTAATGAGTCTGAAGTGCTCCTGGGGTGCTATTAGAGCCCTGCTGCTTCAACAGGCTGTTACACTATCCCACTCCTCCTGCTCCCTCAGCACTTCTTTCTCCTCTGCTAATGTAATTCTCCGAACAGTTTAACAGCCTGTAATCTACAGCACGGGGGGCTCTGGTAAACCCCCCTGGAGCCATTCAACATAATTTTAAAAGTTGACTTTAGAAGGAAGCAGGCGATGTATGGCCACAAGACGATTACCACAGTCACAGTGCCTGGATACTATGAGTAATGTCCCTGGGTTCATCGTTCTTCATTTAATGAAAGATTTCCTTTAATTCTTGCAACTTTTTTTACAGCTAGACTCGTTTTGCCGCCAGTGAGTGAGAAATGTCTTATTTATAACCAAGTGTTATAAGTGTTACAGACCCCATGGGTAGGGCAGCAAGGTGGCTTAGTGGTTCGCATTACAGCCTTGCACTGCTGGGGACCTGAGTTCATGTCCCAAGGTCAAAATCGGCAAAGAGTTTGTATTTCTCTCCGTGTTTGCTTGGGTTCCTCCCGGTCCTCTGGTTTCCCCACACTGATTAGTTTGTGAGCCCATTGGGCAGAGACCGATTTTAGCAAAACCCTGTGCAGCGCTGCATAATCTGTGTGAGCTATATAAATAAATAATTATAACCGCTGGGTTGCAGGGTTCACGGCTAGAAGTTTTGCAGTAACTGATGCATCATTCCTTCTTGGGATTGGCGTCCATACCCTAGCCTGACAACATACAGTGGAGAGGGATATCCCTTAAACAAGGGGTAATGGCACTTTTTGGTTGTGTAGTGGCTATATAAACCCAGATTTAGCAATCTTTAGTGGGTATCTACAGTTGAGCAGTTGCGCCACTTACTCCTCCAATGCCAGTGCGCATACTCATTAACCGAATACACGCGATTTATCAGGCTACATAGATTGATAAATCCACCCCCAGGACCCTGCGCCAGCTCGGATCTGTCATCCGGCACTGGGTGCCTCTTCTTCTTATAGATGTGACCCTTTCCTGCCAATACTCTTCTTATGTGACATCTTTTCCCCCCTCCTGTCGGGCGTTTTATTCTCCTTTAATAAGTCTGTTAGTACATTTCCTCGTGTGTGAATATGATCTGCACCGGGACGGTTTTATCACTTATATGCATTTAGTATGAAGTATCGCACCAGACTCCGCCGATTAGCGTGTGGGCAGGTTATCAATAAGACAGCGGGGAGCCGTTCTGCGGTATAATTATACATCTGACTTCCATGATAAACAGATAGCACAGATCCGATGCGCTGTGTAGAAGACGGGCCCGCATATGTTTCCTCTGTAAGAGGGGTCATGGATACCCCAGAGGAAGCGCCCCCAACCGATATACCCTTGCTAGTCCAGGGCAGAGGGTCAGCAACGCAAAGACTGTGGCTTGTATGTAATTTGCATAACAGAGACTTGACAAAGCCTCTCTTGCAGGTAATCTTGACATTGTTTAAATGTTTCTCCTCCTGCAACTTTGTAATAAATTTATCAGGAGCAAGATGTCTTCTAACAATTTCAGTCCCCTGTCTAGTTAGTACATGTTTATAAACCACCTACTTTACCAAAATCATTGAATGGTAGAGAGGGGAGGGGGATGAAGCTGCAGCATCTCTTTTGTGTGAGGCTATGTTGTGAGAGAAGGATAGATATGCTGAAGCTTATGCTGTAAGAAGAAGAAGGGAGATGCAGCTGCAGCCCCTCTCACTTAGTGGCTGTATGCAGCTCATGCTGTGAGAGGGAGGAGGGGGATGAAGCTGCAGCATCTCTTTTTGTGTGAGGCTTATGTGTTGTGAGGGAGAGGATAGATATGCTGAAGCTTATGCTGTAAGAAGAAGAAGGGAGATGCAGCTGCAGCCCCTCTCACTAGTGGCTGTATGAAGCTCATGCTGTGAGAGGGAGGAGGGGGATGAAGCTGCAGTTCTCTCCTTTAATGTCTGCGTGAGGATTATGCTATGAGAGAAATGATAGGGGTGCTGTAAGAAGTTGAAAAGAATGCAGGTTCTCTACCCTAATGTTTGTATGAAGCGCATGCTGTGAAGGGTGGAGGGGGATGCAGCTTCAGTATTTCTTCATTAGTGGCTGTGTGAAATTCATGTTATGTGTGGGGGGGGAGGGGGATGAAGCTGCGATTATCTCTATCTTAGTGGTTGTATGAAGCTTTGTGCGGTGAGAGGGAGGAGGGGATGAAGCTGCAGTATCTCTACCTAGTGGTTGTATGAACTTGTTCTGTCTGAGGGAGGAGGGGGATGAACTGCAGTATCTCTACCTTAGTGATTGTATCAGGCTTGTGCTTGTGTGAGGGTGAAGGGGATGAAGCTGCAGCATCTCTATCTTTGTGGGTTGTATGAAGCTTGTGCTGTCTGAGGGAGGAGGGGGATGAAGCTGCAGCATCTCTGTCTTATTGGTTGATGAAGCTTGTGCTGTGAGGGAGGAGGGGGATGAAGCTGCAGTATATCTTGTTTGTGGTTGTATGAAGCTTGTGCTGTCTGAGGAGGAGGGGATGAAGCTGCAGTATCTCTACCTTAGTGATTGTATCAGGCTTGTGCTGTGTGAGGTGAAGGGATGAGCTGCAGCATCTCTATCTTGTGGTTGGATGAAGCTTGTGCTGTTGTGAGGAGGAGGGGGATGAAGCTGCAGCATCTCTGTCTTAGTGGTTGGATGAAGCTTTGTGCTGTTGAGGGAGGAGGGGGATGAAGCGGCAGTATATCTTTGTTGTGGTTGTATGATGCTTTATGAGGGATGCAGCTCCTTTCAGTCTGTGTTAGGACCTTTCTAAGAAAGAAGGGGGCGTGGTTCAGTACTCTCCCATAGTGGCTTTTTGATCCTTATGCTGTCAGAGGGAGGGGATTGCAGCTGCAGTATCTCTTCCAATCTTGGATGTGATATTGTACATAGTATAGATGTAGAAGCCTGGCCTGCTACATTTCTGATATCGTATATTTAGTATCTGCATGTTTTTTTCTGTTTGCTTACGGCGGGGTATGTTCTGTAGATCTATAGAACGGTTTTTGTAATTAATTCTTCTGTCTCTGTTGAAGCAGCATTTCCCGAGCGAGAACGACTACGATGTGAGTTATAAGTCAATAATACATTCAGTTCTTGGAAGATACTTCAACATCTGCAAGTGATGCCTGGAACGTGATGAGCCGACTACTTAGAGGAGATCTCCTCAGGACATCTGCGTGTTGAAGGTCGCTTTCCCTAGGGCTCAGGTGCAGGAAGAACCGTCAGAAGGTGCGGTTACAAAATAATTGCAGAAAAACATTAAACAACAATCCTCCCCATCATCTTACATAGATTAGTTCTTCTTTAAAGGGGTTGTCCTGTAGTGGGAGAAAATGGCTACAGCTCCTCTCCTGCCATGGGTAGATGCCATATAATGGCAGCTTAGATACAGCAGCTCAGCTCTATGTATGGTAGATAACTCTGTAATGGCACTTAATACATCAGCTCAGCTCTATGTATATATAGATACCGCAATATCATATGCAGCTTAGATACAGCAGCTGCGCTCTATTTATGTATACCTCTATAATGGCAGCTTAGATACAGCCAGTCTAGCTCTATGTATGGTAGATGCCTCTATTGGCAGCTTAGATCAGCCGCTTCCGCTCTATGTATGGTAGCATGCCTCTATATGGTCAACTTAGATACAGCGCTCCGCTCTATGTTGGTAGATGCCTCTATAATGTCAGCTTAGATACAGCAGCTCCACTCTATGTATGGTAGATGCCTCATAATGGCAGCTGATACAGCAGCTCAGCTCTATGTATGGTAGACACCTCTTATAATGTCAGCTTAGATACAGCAGCTCTGCTCGCGCTCTATGTATGGTAGATACCTCAATAAGTGTCAGCTTAGATACAGCAGCTCAGCTCTTGTTGGTAGATACCTCTATAATGTCAGCTTAGATACGCAGCTGCTCCGCTCTATGTATGGTAGATGCCTCTATAATGTCAGCTTATACAGCAGCTCTGCCTATGTATGGTAGATACCTCTATAATGTCAGCTAAGATACAGCAGCTCCGCTCTATGTATGGTAGATACCTCTATAATGTCACTCTAGATACCAGCTCCGCTCTATGTATGGTAGATCCCTCTATAATGTCAGCTTAGATACAGCCGCTCCGCTCTATGTATGGTAGTATACCTCTATAATGTCGCTTAGATACATGCAGCCCGCCTATATGGAGTACCTATAAGTCAGCTAGAACAGCAGCTCTCGCTCTATGTATGGTAGATCCCTCTATAGTCAGCTTAGATCAGCAGCTCCGCTCTATGTATGGAGATACCTCTATAATGTCAGCTTAGATACAGCCCTCCGCTCTAGGTATGGTAGATACCTCTATAATGTCGAGCTAGATACCGAGCTCGCTCTATGTATGGTAGATACCTCTATAATGTCTGCTTAGATACAGCAGCTCCGCTCTATGTATGGTAGATACCTCTATAATGTCAGCTTAGATACAGCAGCTCCGCTCTATGTATGGTAGATACCTCTATAATGTCAGCTTAGATACAGCAGCTCCGCTCTATGTATTGTGTATGATATCACACACTTTGGGTCACATGTATTGAAGTGTTTGCTCCAGTTTTCTGTCTGACTTTGCACAGAACCTGCAATCTGCTGCTCGTGTATTTATGAAGTGTCTGCGCCAGTTTCGCGCCGCGGCTCCTCCGTTTCTGACAATTCTGCGCATTCAGTGTTCAGTCACCTGCCGCACGCCGCTCGTTAGTGACCGCACTACATGTTATTTTATCCATCTCTTATTCTTATTCACTTTCAATTTTTTCTGAACTTTTTCTAAACTTTCTCTAAAATGTCTTTATCCTCAGAAGCCGCTGACTCTTCCTAAATATTTTCCTGGAATGTCTCCAGCGCCTGAAAACAATCGGGGACTCCAACAAAATCCGTCCAGTCGGCAAAGGCTTCACTGTGATTGGCCGGAGCGGAGCCCTCCTTGACCCGGGACGCCCCCTGCTGTTTCCAGACAGTACAGCGTCTCTCAGCCCTATCTCCAGCTATGGAGGGGGTCCGGCCCCACACAATATATTGATTTTGGATCTTACAATGGTTCTGCCACATTCTGGATCCAGCATTCCTGGGGGGGTGATGCGGACTGTCCCCAATAGGGTGTTATAGCTGTGCATGGAGTTTCTGTCGGGGGGAGGTTTTTATGAGTCTTTTTTTTTATTATTTTTGTTTTTCCTGCACGGAAAGAATTTTCTTTGTAGACATAAACTAGTTTCAGTGTCCACGTTTGAAGCTTTGGTATAAAATGCGGGCGAGCTGCGCGGCGGCGGCTGCAGGAAACAATGCGCACTTAATTTACTCCAGCATTAATGTGAAATGTTGCTGTTCAGCACTCATGCCTCCTGTCGGCTCTTGATAAATGGCCCCCCACTATGTGTTTTACCTGCAGTCCCTTCTATGCTCAGCATCCCAGTCTCCATGGTTACTGGGATCTGATACCCACAAGGCGCGCGCTGTAATTGTTAACACTTTCCATCTTTAAGGACTCCGCATGAGTTATCAGCGTCTCCCCATAAATGTACTTCTTACAGGGAAGGAGTAACGCAACGGGCAACCGAGGGTTAATGCATAGCCTGAAAGGAGCAGTGATGCTGTATGGATTGTATAGGGATAACTTGTTGCCAAAACTATAACAGATCATCCGACTGGGGAGACGTAAAGTGTGGGGGGAGGGAGGGGAAACTTCTATAGGATTGAACACTTTGTATCTATCTTCTATCTATCTTCTATCTATCTATCTATCTATCTATCTATCTATCTATTATCTATCTATTATCTATCTATTATCTATCTATCTATCTATCTATCTATCTATCTATCTATGATTTTTCCCTATATATTTCTCTCTATCTACTCGTATCTAAAAAACCTCAAAGCCAATCTATCTGTTCTGTGTTTCAATTTATACAGTCATGGCCATAAGTTTTGAGAATGACACAAATCTTCTATTGTCACATGATGTGTCCCTCTGGTTTGTCAGATGTTTATCACATACAGAGATACAAGTGCAATCATATTATGGGGAGCAGAAGCTTTTATTGTCAGGTAGGAGGAGTTACTGCAGCGAGTCAGTATCTGCAGGACCTCTCCTTCTTCAGGACCTCTGCAATTATCCCTGGCAGCTCCCAATCACCTCCTGCACCAAATCCTGACTGATCGCCGTCCATTCCTGCACAATCACTGCTGCATTCTGTCACAATTTGTTGGGTTTTGTTTGTCCACCCGTCTCTGGATGATTGACCACAAATTCTCAATGGGATAAGATCCGGGGAGTTTCCAGGCCATGGACCCAAAATCTCTATGTTTTGTTCCCGGAGCCATTTAGTTCTCCCCTTTGCTTTATGGCAGGTGCTCCATCATGCTGGAGGAGGCTCTGCTCATCACCATCTGCTCCGGGAGGGTTGGGAGAAGCGGCTCCTGGAGGACATTCTGCTCCCATTCTTTATTCATGGAGGTGTTTTTAGGCCGATTCCCTTGGCTGAGAAGCCGCCCCACACATGAATGGCTGCAGGAGGCTTTACAGGTGCAGGAGACAAGACTGGAGGCATCGCTCACCTTGTCTTCTCCCAACAAGCTGTTTCCAGATGTTCCAAACAATCGGTAAGGGGATTCATCAGAGAGAATGACTTTCCCCCAGTCCTCAGCGTCCACTTCCTGCACCTCCTGCAGAATATCAGTCTGTCCCTGATGGTTTCTGGAGAGAAGCGGCTTCTGTGCTGCCCTCCTGGACACCAGGCCTTGCTCCAGGAGTCTCCGCAGTGTCACAGTGCGTGCAGATGCCTCACACCTGCCTGCTGCCATTCCTGAGCTCTGCACTGCTGGGAGCCCCATCCCCAACCTGAGACACTTGTAAGAGACGTCCTTGCGCTTGCTGGTCCTTCTTGGGCACCCTGGAGCCTTTTTGGTAACAATGGAACCTCTCTCCCTGAATTCCTTGATGATGGGATAGATTGGTGACTAAGGTGCAATCTTTCTCGCTGCGATACTCTTCCCTGTTCGGCCAGTTTTGTGCAGTGTAATGATGACTGCACATGTTTCTTTAGAGATAACCATGGTTACCAGAAGAGAAACAATGATGCCAAGCACCAGCCTCCTTGTAAAGTGTCCAGTGGTGTGATTCTTACTTAATCATGACAGATTGATCTCCAGCCCTGTCCTCATCAGCACCCACACCTGTGTTACTGGAGACATCACTGACACCATGTTAGCTGCTCCGCCTAAGGCGCCTGCAATGAAGTTGAAATGTGTTTTGGCGGAAAACGTTCCTTTTCTGGGCAAATATTGACTTTGCAATTAATTGCTGTTAAGCTGATCACTCTTTATAACATTCTGGAGTATATGTAAATTGCCATTATAAGACCTGATGCAGGAGACTTTGTAACAATTACCATTTGTATCATTCTCACAACTTCTGGCCATGGCTGTAGACTAATGTCCTGAGTAAAGATAAATGATCCCTGTTGTGTAAATGGGAGTTGTGGTGCAGTACCCTGGCATGGCCACTACAAAGTAAAAGGAGCCACCTCACTCTGGCTAACACCTGATCACTGGGGGAATAACCCCACAGCGGTGCCGGACCCTCAAAGTCTTGAAACATAATTACGATATCTCACTGTGTATCTTGTTTCTCCTGTAGTGTAAGCAGAGGGGTATTTCTGGTTTGGCTAACATTACTAGTCATGAGTCTGCCTCTAGGTGTCACTAGGGAGACAGTACCCTCCTCTGGAGGAGAGCTAATTTGCATACTATTTCCCAGAGATTGTTGACCAACTTCATCTCCCTGAGTAGAACTAGACTTCTTTAGTTTAGGTTGTAGGAGAATGTATGATTGTCGTTTGCTTGGACTTGTAGTCTTTACAGCGTTGGCTATAGATATTACGAGATCACGGCCGTCCAGATGTTTTCCACGCCTCCCGATTTTTCAGTATTGAAGCACCTGTTTGTGGACATGTGTGTTCTTCACCCATGAGTAATGCCTTCTGCCGCATCACTTAACATGTTGTGCGCCTCCTCCAATACCCGCTCCGTGCCTGCTCATCTCCTAATTATAAGACTGACGAGAGCTCGCGTCTTATGTCGTCTTTCTCCCCCCTCCCCTGCTCCGTCCTCTCCGCCGTTTCCCCCGATCAGATCGAGTTGTGCTTTGTGCCAGTTAAAACAGGTCACTGGACACAGTTTTGCTCTAATTCTCTCAATCTGCCGGATACGAGGCGGCTGGGGGATTGCTCGGCGGCCTGCGCCGCCACTAAAGGGTTCAAGTTCAGACTGGAAATAATATATATACATCTAATGTAATAAGCGCTAAGGACACCCAAGTGCATGAGAATTCCGTAGCCGCGCCGCCCGCGGATCCCTCTATGACTAATGGTGCCCATTGTCTTCCAGTCACTGCCGCCATTCACTACGTGATGTTTAAATGCCAACAACAACGAAAAGAAAAAAAAGCAAATGCGACACATTGACAGATACCATTTTTTTTTTCTGCTTGTTTCTATAATTGCTCTCACGAGGAAGAAGGAGGGGAGACGTCTCTTAGAATATCTCATTGGTCTCACCTCGGAGCTGGCGGCGGGGGAGTCGTACAATGATTAGCCCTGCCTTTTCCCTATGAGATAGCTGAGGCGCGGGGAGCCTTTAGGGATTTACCGAGGTGGCTGACTAAGTAACACAAAGCCCAGGCGGCCGCGTGCAGATGTTCAGACTTATCAGTCCAGCCAGTGTTTTTGTAAAAAAAAAAAAATTTTCCCCTCCTGTCCTCGCACACACACACACACACAGTCCATCTTTATGCAGTTTGTGCAGGAATGTTATGTTCTCAGCAGCTCGACATGCAGATCCAATCCTGTAGCCAGATCTGCTCAAATATGTAGCCACCACGGAGTCAGGTTTCAAGAGTTTAGGAACTGGGCAGTTCACTGAGTCAGAATCAAAGAATTTTTTTTTTTAGCCATGAAAAGTCAACTAAGTTGGTTGGAGAAGGAAAGGGATGGAGGGGGGTCCAGAGATTGCATTTGCACTTGGGACCCTGTGTATAAGGGACCCGCGGTTCCGTGAGCCACGTACAAAGATGGCACATGATCAGCGGGGAGGACTTGTTGCATTTAGGAACAGGAGCTTCAAACTGTGGGGGGATTTATCAGGACTTGGCCAACATTTTTCCTCCCCCCCCCCCCCCCCATTTGCCAACTCTATGCCAAGAGGGTTCCGTGGTGGCAGAGTTGACTAGCATGTGGCATTCCTGCACCTGATAACCTGCACCAGAACCGAACCTGGCATAGAACGCCTAAAGTGGTCAGATGCACCATCTCACATGGGATGGTATTTTATTAGGCTGGTCCCAAACCCATGCCCCAATAACTAGCCATCGCTTGAGATGAGCAGATCCATAAAAGTCTGAAACTGGCGCCGATAGTGGATGTTATCTGTTTAAATGCCAATTGCAAATTTGATGCGGTTGTGTATGTGCCAGCACTGATGTGCAGGCGGGAGGATCGGTGCTTCCCGATGATGTCACAATCCTCCCAAAAGTGGCGCAGGTGACTTTCCCAGCGGCATTTAAATTGTTAACACTTGTGATCTGTGGCAGCGTGATCACAGGCATTACCAGCTGCTGTGCGTTGAGCCGGACCCTAATTTCTGATGAAGTAAGGGGTTGGGTCCTGGGGACCTGAACCACTCAACACTATTCATCACCTCTGGGATGTCCAACCTAAGAAGCATCGTATGTTGTGAAAATAAAATTCCCAGCATGCCCCATTCCTTTGTAGATGAGTTTCATGAACAGTTGGTTTTCCCGATGGGAGTTGTAATTTCACAACAGGTGACTGACCCCCACTGTACAGAGAAGCCGAGCACTCGGATAGACATTAACCTGTGTTATTTAGGTTAGTGCTAGGTTTAATGTTAATATGGGTTAGCTTGGGGCCACATACGCAACTCATGTGCTCTTAGTCTCATCTGGAGGATGGAAAGTTCACAGTGTCTCAAATTCTTGTACGTTCCCTCCCTAAAATGTTAGAAATGTACAAAAATCACAGGACTTAGACCGATAATGTGATTCTAGCACCAACCCTGAAGACTATTCTTGCTCCCCCCCTCTCCTGTTTGTTACTTGGTATCACCTGCCCAAAATAAAGAGGTGACATCTGGTGAGAACACTTTTGTGGATCCACCATTAACTTCTATACTCTCCCATGGACATAATATTGATGTGAATGTGTGAGATTGCACTTCCAGATCTTCCTGTATATTACAAGGTCATTCTCCATATTGGGAATCTCGCCAGGAATGATGGTTGGCTATTGACTCCTCGTCGTCAGAATGAACTTGATGATGGGCAGAACTACAGTCACCAGGGTTAAACTCGCAAACTCTGGTCTTGTTAGCGCTTTAGGGACCCCAGACTGGGTGACAGAGTCTTATTAATGGCCAACCATGAGTTTGCTGAGTGATCAAACCTTTGGAGCCATTGCTATATAATTTCACGGAATAATAGAAGGAGCGCGGGGATGCATCACATTTGGCCGGTCTCCAGTCGTCTACTTTGTCTCTGTGATATTTTGCTTTTGGCAACTGATGTCATAAACAGAACTGAGGGTGAAATTTGTATCTACAAGTCAAGAAGAAACAAGGGAGTTTAATTGATCGTTGATTTGTCTCCCAGGATAAGCATCGGATGGGTTAAGATCCAGCTTTTATTTCCCTGCGACGGAAGATACAAGGAGAAGTCGAATTTTCATACTTTAGTGGATCTGCCAATAAATATTTGCATATATTCATAGTGTCAGCATAGTCAAATCTCATCGATGCACCCAAAAGAATGATGGACTGTCTGTGCCTTCAGGAGGTGGAAGCCCAAGGTGTGGTCTGATGAAGGAAGTAGAGGAGGCCAAACACACTGGTCTGAAGTCAGCCAAACATGCAAACTTTTAAAAGTCAGCTGACAATCTTACGTTTATGGGGTAGGGGGAGGGGGGTCTACAAACAATTCCAAATTTACAGGTTTGCTTAAAAAGAATAAAACAAATCTCCCACGGAACTATGGATGCATGTCCGTGGGTAACTAGAAGGGATTACTTTTGGCCATAGCGATTGCTTGGCTTACAGCTGTGTAATGAATATGCCTAACTTCAGAAAGAAGTTGTATATGGAAAACAGATTTGTTCAAGTATGAGGGTGTCCTGCTACTCGCCCACTGCAAATTTTGAGGAAAATAAGAATTGGACATGTTGGATTTTTCTTATTTCTTATTTAAGAATACATGTTGTGCTAAACTGAGAGTGCATGTGTCTGGGGGAGCTGAAAGGAATATCCACCAAAAGAATATACCCCTGTCGGCCATCTAAGAGCTTGTCAATCCCTTCAGGTAGATGTTTGCTGGACGCCCTGATAATCTCACTGCTTGTAGGGGGGTTATGTCTCGCCGATATAGCAGGTGAGAGGGGGCGGGGTGCTTATATCCCCTAAAATGAACATGCACACTCAGTATACAAGTATACAAGTTGGCAGTGGAGTCAGAAAGGAAGTTTCAGCTCTGGGGAAGTCTCTGTAAACCCAACATGAAGATCATGACCTAGTTGTATAAAATCTGGAGCCATGTGTCCCATAGCCCCCTCCTTCTGGATGTGTATTTTTGGAATAACCTTAAAATTCCTTATAATTGTTTAATTGTAAATTCCCGTACATTCTAATGCTATTAGGGAGATATCCATCTTTCCGGCCGAGCAGTAACGTGACTTTTCTGCTGATCGCCAGGTGACCTTTACTACCGCACATCCCGAGTGATGAACAATTTAACCCCCCCAAATTAAAAGACGTCACGCGTCCACGTCATCAGAAGACAACGGGTTGACGTCAGCCCTTATCCCCGATGAAGATGGAGTTTTTTTGGCGCTTGGCACCTCTTTTGGCTGCCAGGGCGCCGATTAAATAATCCTTTACCGTGCGTGTACATTAGCGATGGGCACCGCCACCATCAGAACCGCCGTAAACTGCTTGGACGTCACCCAAACTCTGCATTCATTTTCTGCCTTGTTACAAAACAGATCTCTTTATCGAGCGTCGTGAGCCGTCGCTCTGGCGTGTTGCTCTTTTTTTTTTATTTTGCACGTTTCTTCTGCCTCTCCTTTCTTTTTGTTCGTCTTTGCGTGCGCGTTGCCTGTCGCTGTCTGTCAGCCTGTGTTAGGAGACACTATGTAACTCTGTGATGCAGTATATGTGCCTTGTCTCGGCGCAGGACACCTACAACCACTTCTCTCCGTCTGCCTGTCGTCCTCTCCAATCAAACATGTCGTACTTATCAAGGGTGCAATCAGCATGTCACCGCAGCCCCCTCCCCCCCTATATTACCATATATGTATATAGCTATGTACATATGTCTGTATGTGGGTGTGCGTCACATGCTTGTTATTCATTGCACCCGTTCTATCTCCTTCTCTCTCTCTCTCTCTCTCGCTCTCTCTCTCTCTCTTGCTTTTCTCTCCCTCTCTCTTTCACTCAGGTCACTTTGACAAGCTCTCTCTCCTCCCACTAGCATTGCAATTAGCATATTAATAAACCACAGTACTGCCAGCAGAGAGAGAGAGAGGGAGAGCGAGGGAGACACACACACACAAGCACATACAGAGACAGAATAAAATTCCTTCCTCCTGCTTCCTCTGAGGCCCAATTTCTGCCTTTTAGGGGGGCTTGTTTTGTTCCTTGAGATCTCACAAGGGCATTTTATGCCAGGAGCCTTAGCTGTGGGCACCCAGTACCTGCTCGTCTCCACGCCAGGCATGTGAAGATGTCAGTGGGTTGCGCATGTCCTGGTAAGTGCTCTTCCTCTTCTTCTTCTTCTTCCTCGTTTTTTTTTTCTTAATTAACTCACAATCAATGAAGTCGAGATATATGGTCGGGATTTGCTGCAGGAGTCGGGGCCCTTTGTATTTTCTTGGAATGGAGTCCATTAAATTTACGGGGGTTTGGGGGGGGGGGGATACCTGCTTTGTTTTTTTTTTGCTTTTTTTACCTGGATCAAATTCCCAGAGTTTCTAAATGTCAGCCAATCAGAAGTGCCTCTGGACTTTTGACCTTAGGTCAGGGGGGGTTGTAGATATGGACTCATTTCTCAGCCCTGACCGTGATAATTGAATGACGTTAACAGATATTGTCATAGGGCTGATTATAGTCGCTACTTATGTTCCCTCTCTGGACACTTACCCGTACAAGTCTAGGTCATTATGCCCCCCCCCCCCCCCCTTGTATCCTGTGCCCCACCAGGGGTTACTAAAGGTTGTTGCCAGTTCTGCCATCGGTGAAAGGCGCATTTTTTGGACCCAGTTTGAATGACATGCTTGTGCATTTCTTTCTCTGCTATTCTAAGTTAACTCCTCCACTGCTGGAGGGGGCCGTGGGTAGTCCTCCAGTTGCCGGAGTTGCCTGTTGATCACCTTAGCGCTGAAACCTTAAAACCTATAGGTATTACTCCAAGGCTTCTGTTATTGCAGAGGGATTGTTGAGATTCACTTTAAGTCAATGTAGCTTTGCTGTCTGGATGTGAAGAAGCGGCGGAGTTACTGCAGGACTGGTGCACATATTTCTTACTGTGTTTAGCAAGGACACCTTTCCGTGGTGTGCACTGCGCTCATATCTGCAGGGACTCATTAGCAACGTCTTAAAGAAAAACATTAGAGGGTCATTTAATGCTATAGCTGCTGAGTCGGTCTTGCAATGGGGGATTGTACGTGTCTTTCACAATACATCTTCCCCCCTTCTCCCTTAAGACTTAACTCTATAGCAACAATGTTACTCTGAGTTTGTTTTGGAGATGAGATGGATACATTGTATCACCTTTTATAGGGTGGTGCAGAAAATAATATTGTAAACAGAAATGTTTCTATTCTTTATGTAAACAAATGAAACTTTATGGATTCTGTTTGTGGAATCTGGTCTCTGTTGGGTTCTTGGAGGCAACCTATGTCTGTGGTCTGGTCCCGGTTAGTTTTTGGATGCTACGTATGTCTGTGGATCTGATCCTGGTTTCATTTTTTGGATGCTACGTATGTCTATGGATCTGGTCCCGGTTGCTTTTTGGATACTATGTATGTCTGCGGATCTGGTCCAGGTTGCTTTTTGGATACTATGTATGTCTGTGGATCTGGTCCAGGTTGCTTTTTGGATACTATGTATGTCTGTGGATCTGGTCCAGGTTGGTTTTTGGATGCTATGTCTGCGGATCTGGTCCCGGTTGGTTTTTGGATGCTATGTATGTCTGTGGATCTGATCCTGGTTTGATTTTTTTGGATGCTACGTATGTCTATGGATCTGGTCCTGGTTGGTTTTTGGATGCTATGAATGTCTGCGGATCTGGTCCCGGTTGGTTTTTGGATGCTATGTATGTTTGCGGATCTGGTCCCGGTTGGTTTTTGGATGCTGGATTAGTTTGTGGATCTGGTCCCAATTGGTTTTTGGATTTTACTTATGTCTATGGATCTGGTCCCGGATGATTTTTGGATGCTCCATGTGTCTATGGGTCTGGTCCTGGTTGATTTTTGGATGCTACTTATGTCTGTAGATCTGGTCCCACTTGGTTTTTGGATGTTCCATGTGTCTATGGATCTGGACCCGGCTGGTTTTTGGATGCTACGAATGTCTGTAGATCTGGTCCCACTTGGTTTTTGGATGCTCCATATGTCTATGGATCTGGACCCTGTTGGTTTTTAGAATTGGCCTCTGTTGATTGCTTTAGATCAGAGCTGAGACTGATCGTGTGGTCATTACCCGACCACAATTGACTAGGGAAGACTTTACATAATGTTCTGCTGATAGCAATAGATCTGGGTTATGTCTGTCTCAATCAAATCCATGGATTTCTCCAGTTTTATGCTGATGTTTAGCTCTAAAGGACATTTGTTTCTTTAGTACAGATGAGTCTCTTTTTGCAATTGTGGTCCCTGCATAATAAACACTTCCTTGTAGATCCAGGCACCATGACTATGCTAATCTTCTTATATTTATCATCCATGGCCTCCATTCTTCTAAAATTTTTGAAAATTATGCTAATGAGCCACAATGGCTCTGGCCGGTGTTACCAGAGCCCCTTTGAGCTGTAGCTTCACAGGCTGTTACAGTGTGCAGGATCATATCTCCCCTCCTAGTGTGTGAGAAAACAGCAGGCAGGGGGAGGGAGAACTTCTAAATGAGTAGGGGGGACAGTGTAAAGGCATGTGAAACTACAGCATGGAGGGGCTCTGGTAACACACCCCAAAGCCCTTTTGGCTTATTAGCATAAATATGAAAGTTGATTTTAGAAGGAAGTAGGCCGTGGATAAGAAATATAAGAATACTACAGTCACAGTGCCAGGATCTATAAGAAAGTGTCCCTGGTTTATCATGATGGATTCCTTTAAGGGTACACGCTGGGTATTACATATGCAGAAAACAAATGATTATGATCATGTAACTTCTCTACTGCTGCTTTGCTTTTTTGTGTGCAATTTGTTTTACATTAAAGACTTAGGGAATGTGAAAATCTGTATCAAATCAGCATTGAGTTAAGAAGGTTTTGTTTTTGATGCAGATTTTTCAACTTAGACAAAAGAGGTAGAAAAAAGACGTGTGAAAAAAATGCATGTAAATCCACATCACTGACACACTGCACATAAAACGAATCTGTATAAAAAATACACATTAAAAACAATCATATTTTGATGCAGATTTACATGTGAATTCTCTGCATGATGATAAGCAATGTGTGCAGATACCCTGGAGTTTTGCTGCCCATGGTTAAGGCTCCTCTGTGAATTTTCCTCACTGAATTATGTACTGAAACGCAGCTGGGTTCATAGTAGCTTTAAAGGAAATCTACCACCAGGATGAAGGATTGTAAACCCAGCACACTGACATACTGGCGTGTGCCCCCTCTGGCAGGATCCGCTCTTCTTTTAGCCTCTTATGCTCTTGTTGTTTATGAAAAAAATATGCAAAAAAGGCTTTAAATTATGCAAATGAGCCTCTAGTGCTCTAGACATAATAGCTGTTAACTGAGCCTGGAGCCCCCGAGGCTCATTTGCATATTCAAAAACCTTTTAAAGAAACAAGGGTATAAGGAGCTAAAAGAAGAGCAGATCCTGTCAGAGGGGTCACACTGCTATGTTAGTGTGCGTGGATGACAATACTGCTCTGCATATATGAGCACATTGATCTTCTGTTTTAGGATTGAATGAAAAATACTATGAGAATCCACAGAACATTGTGACCCAAATCTGCAATAAATGCACATGTTGTAAATGTGGGTTCAGCACAGATTTTAGGCTGGATTTACCTGTGTATCGGTGCTCAGGAACCCAAAAGGGTTTTCCAAAAAAAGCTTTATGTTATCTGTGTCTTTAGCAATGTCCTTCTCCAACCTTGGCGGCATCTAGCAGGGGCAGATTAGGACCTCCATGCGCCCTGGGCTGCATGAATATTACAGCTCCTACAAGTCTGGAATCACTTCCTACATCTGGTACTAGAATCAGCTTCTTAGAGAATGGAGGATGAGGCCCTTCTGCTGCTTTCAATCTGTGGTTTCAAGACCTTTGGAGGACCTTCAAAGGTCCTGAAATGACTCTTGTGTACATGTGTATACAGAGCAGGAACAGATGTACAAGGATTTCATGGGTGAAGGTCCTTCTCAGTATAAAATGTGGTTTGGGTGGCCATGGGCCCCCGTGAAGGCTTGGGCCCCGGACTACCGCCCAACCCGCATATATTATAATCCACTACTGGCATCTGGTCCCACATGTTCTATCCTCATGTACAATGTACAATATTTTAGTCCATTCTGAAGCATGGTAGTCCAGAAATCTGGATGGGCGAGTATACACTTTATTTCTATTTCCCGAATGTTAGAAAACCCCTTTGACCTCAGGTGGGGGTGTGAAAAAATGGTTCTGTATTTATAATGATATTTCCAACATAACAACTGATATTGATGACCGTACAACAATGTGACTTGCAGATTTTTGGGTGCGTTGCCTGGGCTGGTGCTCAGATGGCGCTGCGGCTGATGGCAGCTATAAGTAGGGATATCACATCCCCATCTCAGATAACGGATGGTGGTGTCTCCTAAGGTCTGCATTACCTGCTATAAATCTGCTCCTTCGCTCTCTTCCTACCTTTGCCCTTCCTGAAATTTGCAGCTCTGATTCTTTTTACAGATGACCCCATTATATTATTAAATTACAAGAGGATCGTGAGTTTATAAGGGGGGGGGGGCTGCTTTAGAAAACCCATTTTATAACATAGTATATTGGGGAATCCTTAGGAGTCTCCCATTGTATCCCCTTATATACTGTATCTGTATATACAGCCTGTATTCTGTGAATGGAGATCTGTGTACGAGCAGAATACAAGCTGCTGGAGACATCTGTTACATATTATATCTATTATAATGAGAGCGCTGAGTTTACTTTCCACCTACCTGAGAATGAAGTTAATAATGAGCGATTGCCTGTAGAGCGATTCCCTAATTCTAGCTATCGTTACAATTGTCATGATTCAATTACAGTTCAGGAAACTTGCAGCGGAAGACACAGAAGTTCGGTGATGCCTCGTAGGCGGCTGTAGGACCCCTATGTGATACACTGGGCCTGGAAACTACCAAGGTCATGTATAAGTGACCCCCTGGTATTCACCCTTTGACCCCCATACATAGACGTTGTTGTAAGACGTTGTTTCATTGGGCCTTTGTATATGTTAGTAGCAGCAGGGCTGTGAAATATGGATTTATATTCCAGGATTGTATCTTCTTCAAGTGCACTGGGTGCATGTCCTCACACTGCTGTGCTCTGTGCTCTCTGCAGACATTGTAAGATATTCTCCCTGGAGTGATGTATAATCATACATTTGTGTATGTTAGCAGCAGCAGTAGCACTGTGAAATATGGATTTATATTCCAGAAATGTATCTTCTCCAAGTGCACCATGGGCATGTTCTTACACTGCTGTGCTCTGTGCAGCCAGTGTTAGGTGTTGTCCCTGGATGATGTGAAATCATATCATTGTGTATGGTGTAAGTAGCAGCAGGACTGTGATATATGTATATTCCAGGATTGTAGCCTTTTTAAGTGCACGGGAGACGTGTCCTCACACTGTTGTGCTCTGTGCTCTGTGCTTTCTGCAGACATTGTTATATATTGTTCCTGGAGAGATGTATTATCTGTGTGTATTGTTATTTGCAGCAGGAATTCTACATTTGGATTTATAGTCAAAGGATTGTAGCTTCTCCAAGTGCACTGGAGGTGTGTCCTCACACTGCTGGGCTCTGTACAGCCACTGTTAGGTATTGTCCCTGGAGAGATTTGTAATAAGTGTATGTACCTTTGTGTATGTTATTATTAGCAGCAGGACTGTGTAATGTGGATTTATATATCAGGGCTATAGCTTTTCCAAGTGCACTGGGGGCATGTCCTCACACTGCTGTGCTCTCTTCTCTCTGCATTGAGCTACTCCACATCCCTGTTACACTGCTTTTTGTAAAATGTATAGAAGGGTTATGATTTAATACTATAGCAGTTACTCTGATAAAGTCAAGAGCCTGTGTAGTAGTTATATGCAGAAGGCAAAGAGCCCAGCAGTGTGAGGACACGCCCCCAGAGCACTTGGAAAAGCTACAGTTTTATTAACAACATACACAAAGGTATGACTGGACAGCTCTCCAGGGACAATACCTAAAACTTACTACAGTTTTGCATAGTCAATTGCCAAGATACATTGTCTTCCAATGTAATATATCTATAGTTAAAGGGGTTGTCAACTATCCCTTTTAGGATCCCACTTTTTAGAATTTTTATTAGAAGATTATCTTTCAGTTACCTAGAAATTCTGTTATCTGTGGATTAATATAGAAAGAAGCGTTCACTTCCCCTGCAGCGCCACCACTGGTGAAAGGAGGTATTGCTTCATCGCCATTAGATTCTAATGTGTCAGGTCCTCCAGGGGGTTACATCAGTCTGTGTAACAAATTTTAGACTTTTTATTTTATTACCCACAGATTAGTCCGGACAGAAAGGTTCATAGTCAAAAAACTGTGGCTCCCATTGTGCATTGTTGTCTTGTTTTTGCTGGTTTTATATCCGACAGATGAGTTGCTAGAAATCGTAGTAACACCGAGGACTCTGCATACTAGGTTTTTGCTGTATTTAAAAAAAAAGACTCATTATTATGTGTGAACTTCACACCCGAAACGCTGTCTGTCACCTCTGGCTGAGATTGCTTGGGTAAGTGCTTATCTAAAATAGGACAGAGAGTAAATAAATTGCTTCACTCCACCATTTACTGCTGCAGAGAATATATAACAAAAGCCACGGAGTATGTGCCCGATCAATATGTACATGAGACAACCCTCTACATGCTCTATAGCAGCATATGGACGCCGTGGAGGTGGGGCTTGTATGGAATAAACCTTTAAGAAAAAGGAGGAGTCACAAGTGTAGTGGAGGACCAAACACATCGAATTATGAAAATATGAAGTATGTAATATCATCATTTTCCTGTAGTGGTCGCTACTCCAAGCATTAGCATCTGATCACAGGGGATTCCTGTTTATCTATATCTATCCATGTATCTATCTACTAATCTATTTATCTAACTATCCATCTATCTATCTATCTCCTATCTATCTATCTATCTATCTATCTATCTATGAAGAAGGGAGATGCAGCTGCAGCCCCTCTCACTTAGTGGCTGTATGCAGCTCATGCTGTGAGAGGGAGGAGGGGGATGAAGCTGCAGCATCTCTTTTTGTGTGAGGCTTATGTTGTGAGGGAGAGGATAGATATGCTGAAGCTTATGCTGTAAGAAGAAGAAGGGAGATGCAGCTGCAGCCCCTCTCACTTAGTGGCTGTATGTGTATGAAGCTCATGCTGTGAGAGGGAGGAGGGGGATGAAGCTGCAGTTCTCTCCTTTAATGTCTGCGTGAGGATTATGCTATAGAGAAATGATAGGGGTGCTGTAAGAAGTTGAAAAGAATGCAGGTTCTCTACCCTAATGTTTGTATGAAGCGCATGCTGTGAGGGTGGAGGGGATGCAGCTCTCGTATTTCTTCATTAGTGGCTGTGTGAAATTCATGTTATGTGGGGGGGAGGGGGATGAAGCTGCGATTATCTCTATCTTAGTGGTTGTATGAAGCTTTGTGCGGTGAGAGGAGGAGGGGATGAAGCTGCAGTATCTCTACCTAGTGGTTGTATGAACTTGTCTGTCTGAGGGAGAGGGGGATGAACTGCAGTATCTCTACCTTAGTGATTGTATCAGGCTTGTGCTTGTGTGAGGGTGAAGGGGATGAAGCTGCAGCATCTCTATCTTTGTGGGTTGTATGAAGCTTGTGCTGTCTGAGGGAGGAGGGGGATGAAGCTGCAGCATCTCTGTCTTATTGGTTTGATGAAGCTTGTGCTGTGAGGGAGGAGGGGGATGAAGCTGCAGTATATCTTTGTTTGTGGTTGTATGAAGCTTGTGCTGTCTGAGGGAGGAGGGGATGAAGCTGCAGTATCTCTACCTTAGTGATTGTATCAGGCTTGTGCTGTGTGAGGGTGAAGGGGTGAGCTGCAGCATCTCTATCTTGTGGTTGGATGAAGCTTGTGCTGTTGTGAGGAGGAGGGGGATGAAGCTGCAGCATCTCTGTCTTAGTGGTTGGATGAAGCTTTGTGCTGTTGAGGGAGGAGGGGGATGAAGCGCAGTATATCTTTGTTTGTGGTTGTATGATGCTTTATGAGGGATGCAGCTCCTTTCAGTCTGTGTTAGGACCTTTCTAAGAAAGAAGGGGGCGGTGGTTCAGTACTCTCCCATAGTGGCTTTTTGATCTTATGCTGTCAGAGGGAGGGGATTGCAGCTGCAGTATCTCTTCCAATCTTGGATTGATATTGTACATAGTATAGATGTAGAAGCCTGGCCTGCTTACATTTCTGATATCGTATATTTAGTATCTCATGTTTTTTTCTGTTTGCTTACGGCGGGGTATGTTCTGTAGATCTATAGAACGGTTTTGTAATTAATTCTTCTGTCTCTGTTGAAGCAGCATTTCCCGAGCGAGAACGACTACGATGTGAGTTATAAGTCAATAATACATTCAGTTCTTGGAAGATACTTCAACATCTGCAAGTGATGCCTGGAACGTGATGAGCCGACTACTTAGAGGAGATCTCCTCAGGACATCTGCTGTTGAAGGTCGCTTTCCCTAGGGCTCAGGTGCAGGAAGAACCGTCAGAAGGTGCGGTTACAAAATAATTGCAGAAAAACATTAAACACAATCCTACCCTCATCTTACATAGATTAGTTCTTCTTTAAAGGGGTTGTCCTGTAGTGGGAGAAAATGGCTACAGCTCCTCTCCTGCCATGGGTAGATGCCATATAATGGCAGCTTAGATACAGCAGCTCAGCTCTATGTATGGTAGATAACTCTGTAATGGCACTTAATACATCAGCTCAGCTCTATGTATATATAGTACCGCAATATCATATGCGCTTAGTAGCAGCAGCTGCGCTCTATATGTATACCATCTATATGGCAGCTTAGATACAGCCAGTCTAGCTCTATGTATGGTAATGCCTCTATTGGCAGCTTAGATACAGCCGCTTTCCGCTCTATGTATGGTAGATGCATCTATATGGCAACTTAGATACAGCACGCTCCGCTCTATGTTGGTAGATGCCTCTATAATGTCAGCTTAGATACAGCAGCTCCACTCTATGTATGGTAGATGCCTCAATAATGGCAGCTGATACAGCAGCTCAGCTCTATGTATGGTAGACACCTCTCTATAATGTCAGCTTAGATACAGCAGCTCCCCCTCTATGTATGGTAGATACCTCAATAAGTGTCAGCTTAGATACAGCAGCTCAGCTCTTGTTGGTAGATACCTCTATAATGTCAGCTTAGATACGCAGCTCTCGCTCTATGTATGGTAGATGCCTCTATAATGTCAGCTTAGATACAGCAGCTCTGCCTATGTATGGTAGATACCTCTATAATGGCAGCTAAGATACAGCAGCTCCGCTCTATGTATGGTAGATACCTCATAATGTCCTCTAGATACCAGCTCCGCTCTATGTATGGTAGATGCCCTCTATAATGTCAGCTTAGATAACAGCCGCTCCGCTCTATGTATGGTAATACCTCTATAATGTCGCTAGATACAGCAGCCCGCCTATGATGGATACTATAATGTCAGCTAGAACAGCAGCTCCGCTCTATGTATGGTAGATCCCTCTATAGTCAGCTTAGATACAGCAGCTCCCGCTCTATGTATGGAGATACTCTATAATGTCAGCTTAGATACACCTCTCCGCTCTAGTGTATGGTAGATACCTCTATAATGTCGAGCTTAGATACACGCAGCTCGCTCTATGTATGGTAGATCCCTCTATAATGTCAGCTTGATACAGCCGCTCCGCTCTATGTATGGTAGATACCTCTATAATGTCAGCTTAGATACAGCAGCTCCGCTCTTATGGTAGATACCTCTATAATGTCGCTTAGATCGCAGCGCTCCGCTCTATGTATGGTAGATACCTCTATAATGTCGTCTTAGAACAGCAGCTACCGCTCTATGTATGGTAGATACCTCTATAATGTCAGCTTAGATACAGCAGCTCCGCTCTATGTATTGTGTATGATATCACCACACTTTGGGTCACATTGTATTGAGTGTTTGCTCCAGTTTTTCTGTCTGACTTTGCACAGAACCTGCAATCTGCTGCTCGTGTATTTATGAAGTGTCTGCGCCGATTTTCGCGCCGCGGCTCCTCCGTTTCTGACAATTCTGCGCATTCAGTGTTCAGTCACCTGCCGCACGCCGCTCGTTAGTGACCGCACTACATGTTATTTTATCCATCTCTTATCTTATTCACTTTCAATTTTTTCTGAACTTTTTCTAAACTTCTCTAAAATGTTCTTTATCCTCAGAAGCCGCTGACTCTTCCTAAATATTTTCCTGGAATGTCTCCAGCGCCTGAAACAATCGGGGACTCCAAACAAAATCCGTCCAGCTCGGCAAAGGCTTCACTGTGGATTGGCCGGAGCGGAGCCCTCCTTGACCCGACGCCCCCTGCTGTTTCCAGACAGTACAGCGTCTCTCAGCCCTATCTCCAGCTATGGAGGGGTCCGGCCCACACAATATATTGATTTGGATCTTACAATGGTTCTGCACATTCTGGATCCACATTCCTGGGGGGTGATGGCGACTGTCCCAATAGGGTTTATAGCTGTGCATGGAGTTTCTGTCGGGGGGAGGTTTTTATGAGTCTTTTTTTTATTATTTTTGTTTTCCTGCACGGAAAGAATTTTCTTTGTAGACATAAACTAGTTTCAGTGTCCACGTTTGAAGCTTTGGTATAAAATGCGGGCGAGCTGCGCGGCGGCGGCTGCAGGGAAACATGCGCACTTAATTTACTCCAGCATTAATGGAAATGTTGCTGTTCAGCACTCATGCCTCCTGTCGGCTCTTGATAAAGGCCCCCACTATGTGTTTACCTGCAGTCCCTTCTATGCTCAGCATCCCAGTCTCTCATGGTTACTGGGATCTGATACCCACAAGCGCGCGCTGTATTGTTAACACTTTCCATCTTTAAGGACTCCGCATGAGTTATCAGCGTCTCCCCATAAATGTACTTCTTACAGGGAAGGAGTAACGCAACGGCAACCGAGGGTTAATGCATAGCCTGAAAGGAGCAGTGATCTGTATGGATTGTATAGGGATAACTTGTGCCAAAACTATAACACTCATCGACTGGGGACGTACTAAAGTGGGGGGAGGGAGGGGAAACTTCTATAGGATGAACACTTTGTATCTATCTTCTATCTATCTTATCACTATCTATCTATCTATCTATCGATCTATCTATCATCTTCTATCTATATATCGACTATCTATCTATCTATCATCTATTATCTATCTATTATCTATCTATTATCTATCTATCTATCTATCTATCTATCTACTATCTATGATTTTTCCTATATATTTCTCTCTATCTACCGTATCTAAAAAACCTCAAAGCCAATCTATCTGTTCTGTGTTTTCAATTTATACAGTCATGGCCATAAGTTTTGAAAATGACACAAATCTCTATTGTCACATGATGTTCCTCTGGTTTGTCGGATGTTTATCACATACAGAGATACAAGTGCAATCATATTATGGGAGCAGAAGCTTTTATTGTCAGGTAGGAGGATTCTGCAGCGAGTCAGTATCTGGCAGACCTCTCCTTCTTCAGGACCTCTGCAATTATCCCTGGCAGCTCCCATCACCTCCTGCACAACACATCCTGACTGATCGCCGTCCATTCCTGCACAATCACTGCTGCATTCTGTCACAATTTGTTGGTTTTTTGTCCACCCGTCTCTGGATGATTGACCACAATTACTCAATGGGATAAGATCGGGGAGTTTCCAGGCCAGGACCCAAAATCTCTATGTTTGTTCCCGGAGCCATTAGTTCTCCCTTTGCTTTATGGCAGGTGCTCCATCATGCTGGAGAGGGCTCTGCCATCACCATCTGCTCGGGGGGTGGTGGGAGAAGCGGCTCCTGGAGGACATTCTGCTCCATTCTTTATTCATGGAGGTGTTTTTAGGCCGATTCCCTTGGCTGAGAAGCCGCCCCACACATGAATGGCTGCAGGAGGCTTTACAGGTGCAGGAGACAAGACTGGAGGCATCGCTCACCTTGTCTTCTCCCAACAAGCTGTTTCCAGATGTTCCAAACAATCGGTAAGGGGATTCATCAGAGAGAATGACTTTCCCCCAGTCTCAGCGTCCACTTCTGCACCTCCTCAGAATATCAGTCTGTCCCTGATGGTTTCTGGAGAGAAGCGGCTTCTGTGCTGCCCTCCTGACACCAGGCCTTGCTCCAGGATCTCCGCAGTGTCACAGTGCGTGCAGATGCCTCACACCTGCCTGCTGCCATTCCTGAGCTCTGCACGCTGGGAGCCCATCCCCAACCTGAGACCCTTGTAAGAGACGTCCTTGCGCTTGCTGGTCCTTCTTGGCACCCTGGAGCCTTTTGGTAACAATGACCTCTCTCCCTGAATTCCTTGATGATGGATAGATGGTGACTAATTGCAATCTTTCTCCTGCTGTCGATACTTCCCTGTTCGCGCAGTTTTGTGCAGTGTAATGATGACTGCACATGTTTCTTTAGAGATAACCATGGTTACACAAGAGAAACAATGATGCCAACACCAGCCTCTTGTAAAGTGTCCAGTGGTGTGATTCTTACTTAATCATGACAGATTGATCTCCAGCCCTGTCCTCATCAGCACCCACACCTGTGTTACTGGAGACATCACTGACACCATGTTAGCTGCTCCGCCTAAGGCGCCTGCAATGAAGTTGTAAATGTGTTTTGGCGGAAAACGTTCCTTTTTCTGGCAAATATTGACTTTGCATTAATTGCTGTTAAGCTGATCACTCTTTATACATTCTGGAGTATATGTAAGAAATTGCCATTATAAGACCTGATGCAGGAGACTTTGTAACAATTACCATTTGTATCATTCTCACAACTTCTGGCCATGGCTGTAGACTAATGTCCTGAGTAAAGATAAATGATCCCTGTTGTGTAAATGGTAGTTGTGGGTGCAGTACCCTGGCATGGCCACTACAAAGTAAAAGGAGCCACCTCACTCTGGCTAACACCTGTCACTGGGGAATAACCCCACAGCGGTGCCGGACCCTCAAAGTCTTGAAACATAATTACGATATCTCACTGTGTATCTTGTTTCTCCGTATGTAAGCAGAGGGGTATTATCTGGTTTGGCTAACATTACTATCATGAGTCTGCCTCTAGGTGTCACTAGGGAACGTACCCTCCTCTGGAGGAGAGCTAATTTGCATACTATTTCCCAGAGATTGTTGACCAACTTCATCTCCCGAGTAGAACTAGACTTCTTTATTTAGGTTTTAGGAGAATGTATGATTGTCGTTTGCTTGGACTTGTAGTCTTACAGGCGTTGGCTATAGAATTACGCAGATCACGGCCGTCCAATGTTTTCCACGCCTCCCGATTTTTCATAGTATTGAAGCACCTGTTTGTGGACATGTGTGTTCTTCACCCATGAGTAATGCCTTCTGCCCATCACTTAACATTGTGCGCCTCCTCCAATACCCGCTCCGTGTCCTGCTCATCTCCTAATTATAAGACTGACGAGAGCTCGCGTCTTATGTCGTCTTTCTCCCCCTCCCCTGCTCCGCTCCTTCCGCCGTTTCCCCCCGATCAAGATCGAGTTGTGCTTTGTGCCATTAAAACAGGTCACTGGACACAGTTTTGCTCTAATTCTCTCAATCTGCCGGATACGAGGCGGCTGGGGGATTGCTCGGCGGCCTCGCCGCCACTAAAGGGTTCAAGTTCAACTGGAAATAATATAATACATCTAATGTAATAAGCGCATAGGACACCCAAGTGCATGAGAATTCCGTAGCCGCGCCGCCCCGGATCCCTCTATGACTAATGGTGCCCATTGTCTTCCGTCACTGCCGCCATTCACTACGTGATGTTTAAATGCCAACAACAACAAAAAAAAAAAAAGCAAATGCGCACACATTGACAGATACCATTTTTTTTTTCTGCTTTTTTCTATAATTGCTCTCGAGGAAGAAGAAGGGGAGACGTCTCTTAGAATATCTCATTGGTCTCACCTCGGAGCTGGCGGCGGGGGAGTCGTACAATGATTAGCCCTGCCTTTTCCCTATGAGATAGCTGAGGCGGCGGGAGCCTTAGGGATTTACCGAGGTGTGCTGACTAAGTAACACAAGCCCAGGCGGCCGCGTGCAGATGTTCAGACTTATCAGTCCAGCCAGTTGTTTGTAAAAAAAAAAAATTTTCCCTCCTGTCCTCGCACACACACACCACACACAGTCCATCTTTATACAGTTTGTGCAGGAATGTTATGTTCTCAGCAGCTCGACATGCAGATCCAATCCTGTAGCCAGATCTGCTCAAATATGTAGCCACCACGGAGTCAGGTTTCATCAGATTTAGGAACTGGCAGTTCACTGAGTAGAATCAAAGAATTTTTTTTTTTAGCCATGAAAAGTCAACTAAGTTGGTTGGAGAAGAAAGGGATGAGGGGGGTCCAGAGATTGCATTTGCACTTGGGACCTCTGTGTATAGAGGACCCGCGGTTCGCTGAGCCACGTACAAAGATGGCACATGATCAGCGGGGAGGACTTGTTGCATTTAGGAACAGGAGCTTCAAACGTGGGGGGATTTATCAGGACTTTCCAACAGTTTTCCTACCCCCCCCCCCCCATTTGCCAACTCTATGCCAAAGGTGTCCGTGGTGGCAGAGTTGACTAGCATGTGGCATTCCTGCACCTGATAACCTGCACCAAACCGAACTGGCATAGAACGCCTAAAGTGGTCAGATGCACCATCTCATGGGATGGTATTTTATTAGGCTGGTCCCAACCCGCTGCCCAATAACTAGCCATCGCTTGAGATGAGCAGATCATAAAAGTCTGAAACTGGCGCCGATAGTGATGTTTCTGTTTAAATGCCAATTGCAAATTTGATGCGGTTGTATGTGCCAGCACTGATGTGCAGCGGGAGATCGTGCTTCCGCGATGTATGTCACAATCCTCCCAAAAGTGGCGCAGGTGACTTTCCCAGCGGCATTTAAAATTGTTAACACTTGTGATCTGTGGCAGCGTGATCACAGGCATTACCACTGCTGTGCGTTGAGCCGGACCCTAATTTCTGATGGAGTAAGGGGTTGGGTCTGGGACCTGAACCACTCAACACTATTCATCACCTCTGGGATGTCCAACCTAGAAGCATCGTATGTTGTGAAATAAAATTCCCAGCATGCCCCATTCCTTGTAGATGAGTTCATGAACAGTTGGTTTTCCCGATGGGAGTTGTAATTTCCAACAGGTGACTGACCCCACTGTAGAGAAGCCGAGCACTGGATAGAATAACCTGTGTTATTTAGGTTAGTGCTAGGTTAATGTTAATATGGGTTAGCTTGGGGCCACATACGCAACTCATGTGCTCTTAGTCTCATCTGGAGGATGGAAGTTCACAGTGTCTCATTCTTGTACGTTCCCTCCCTAAAATGTTTAGAAATGTACAAAAATCACAGGACTTAGACCGATAATGTGATTGCTACTAGCACCAACCCTGAAGACTATTCTTGCTCCCCCCCTCTCCTTTTTGTTAGGCTGTTATCACTGCCCAAAATAAAGAGGTGACATCTGGTAGAACACTTTTGTGGATCACCATTAACTTCTATACTCCCCATGGACATAATATTGATGTGAATGTGTGAGATTGCACTTCCAGATCTTCCTGTATAGTTACAAGTCATTCTCCATATTGGAATCTCGCAGGAATGATGTTGGAGGCTGTTGACTCCTCGTCGTCAGAATGAACTTGATGATGGCAAACTACAGTCACCAGGGTTAAACTCGCAAACTCTGGTCTTGTTAGCGCTTTAGGGACCCCAGACTGGGTGACAGAGTCTTATTAATGGCCAACCTGAGTTTGCTGAGTGATCAAACCTTTGAGCCATGCTATATAATTCACGGAATAATAGAAGGAGGCGGGGAGGATGCATCACATTGGCCGGTCTCCCATCGTTACTTTGTCTCTGTGAATTTTGCTTTTGGCAACTGATGTCAAACAGACTGAGGGGAAATTTGTATCTACAAGTCAAGAAGAAACAAGGGAGTTTAATTGATCGTTGATTTGTCTCCCAGGATAAGCATCGGATGGGTTAAGATCCGCTTTATTTCCCTGCGACGGAAGATACAAGAGAAGTCGAATTTTCATACTTTAGTGGATCTGCCAATAAATATTTGCATATATTCATAGTGGTCAGCATAGTCAAATCTCATCGATGCACCAAAAAGAATGACTGACGTCTGTGCTTCAGGAGGTGGAAGCCCAAGGTTGTCTGATGAAGGAAGTAGAGGAGGGCAAACACCTGGTCTGAAGTCAGCCAAACATGCAAACTTTTAAAGTCAGCTGACAATCTTACGTTTATGGGGTAGGGGGAGGGGGTTCTACAAACAATTCCAAATTTACAGGTTGCTTCAAAAGAAATAAAACAAATCTCCCACGGAACATGGGATGCATGTCCGTGGGTAACTAGAAGGGATTACTTTGGCCATAGCGATTGCTTGGCTTACAGCTGTTGTAATGATAGGCCTAACTTCAGAAGAAGTTGTATATGGAAAACAGATTTGTTCAATTATGAGGGTGTCCTGCTACTCCGCCACTGAAATTTTGAGGAAATAAGAATTGGACATGTTGGTTTTTCTTATTTTTATTTAAGAATACATGTTTGTGCTAAACTGAGAGTGCATGTGTCTGGGGACTGAAAGGAAGATCCACTCAAAGAATATACCCCTGTCGGCCATCTAAGAGCTTGTCCAATCCTCATGTATGTTCTGCTGACGTCCCTGATAATCTCACTGCTTGTAGGGGGTTATGGTCTCGCCGATTAGCAGGTGAGAGGGGGGGGTGCTTATATCCCTAAAATGAACATGCACACATCAGTATCACAAGTATACAATGGCATGAGTCAGAAAGGAAGTTTCAGCTCTGGGGAAGTCGCTGTAAACCACATGAGATCATGACCTAGTTGTATAAAATCTGGAGCATGTGTCCCATAGCCCCTCCTTCTGATGTGTATTTTTGGAAAACCTTAAAATTCTCTTATAATTGTTAATGTAAATTCCCGTACATTCTAATCTATTAGGGAGATATCCATCTTTCGGGGCCGACAGTAACGTGACTTTTCTGCTGATCGCAGGTGACCTTTACTAACCGCACATCCCTGAGTGATGAACAATTTAACCCCCCCCAAATTAAAAGACGTCACGCGTCCACGTCATCAGAAGACAACGGGTTGACTTCAGCCCTTATCCCCTGAGAGATGAGTTTTTTGGCGCTGGCACCTTTTGGCGCCAGGGCCCAATTAAATATCCTTTACCGTGCTGTTACATTACGATGGGCACCCGCCACCACAGAACCGCCGGAAACTGCTTGGACGTCACCAAACCTGCATTCATTTTCTCCTTGTTACAAAACAGATCTCTTTATCGAGCGTCGTGAGCCGTCGCTCGGGGCTGTTGTTGCTCTTTTTTTTATTTTGACGTTTCTTTCGTTCTTCTTCTCTCTTTCTTTTTGTCGTCTTTGCGTGCGGCGTTGCCTGTCGCTTTCTGTCAGCCTGTGTTAGACACTATGTAACTCTGTGATGCAGTATAGTGCCTGTCTCGCGCAGGACACTCACAACCACTTCTCTCCGTCTGCCTGTCGTCTCTCCAATCAAACATGTCGTCTTATCAAGGGTGCAATCAGCATGTCACCGCGAGCCCCCTCCCCCTCCTATATTACCATATATGTATATAGCTATGTACATATGTCTGTATGTGGGTGTGCGTCACTGCTGTTATTCATTGCAACCCGTTCTATCTCCTTCTCTCTCTCTCTCTCTCTCTCCGCTCTCTCTCTCTCTCTTGCTTTTCTCTCCCTCTCTCTTTCACTGCGGTCACTTTGACAAGCTCTCTCTCCTCCCACAGCATTGCAATTACATATAATAACCACAGTACTGCCAGCAGAGAGAGAGAGAGGGAGGACGAGGGAGAACACACCCAACAAGCCAATACAGAACAGAATAAAATTCCTTCTCTCCGCTTCCTCTGAGGCCAATTTCTCCTTTTAGGGGGCTTGTTTTGTTCCTTGAGTCTCACAAGGGCATTTTATGCCAGGGGCCTTAGCTGTGGCACCCGTACCTGCTCGTCTCCACGCCAGGCATGTGAGATGTTCAGTTGGTTGGCCATGTCCTGTTAAGTGGCTGCTTCCTCTGTCTTCTTCTTCTTCCTCGTTTTTTTTTTTTTATTACTCCAATCAATAAGTCGAGATATATGGTCGGGATTTGCTGCAGGAGTCGGGCCCTTTGTATTTCTTGGAATGGAGTCCATTAAATTTACGGGGGTTGGGGGGGGGGGAATACCTGCTTTGTTTTTTTTTGTTTTTTTTTTTGTACCTGGATCAAATCCCAGTAGTTTTCTAATGTCAGCCAATCAGAAGTGCCTCTGACTTTGACCTTAGGTCAGGGGGTTGTAGATATGGACTCATTTCTCAGTCCCTGACCGTGATATTGATGACGTTAACAGGATATTGTATAGGGCTGATTATAGTCGCTACTTATTTCCCTCTTGGACGCTTCGTACAAGTCTGGTCATTATGCCCCCCCCCCCCCCCCCTTGTACCTGTGCCCACCAGGGTTACTAAAGGTTTTTTGCCAGTTCGCCATGGAAAGGGCGCATTTTTTGGACCCAGTTGAATGACATGCTTGTGCATTTCTTTCTTGCTATCTAAGTAACTCCTCCACTGCTGAGGGGGCCGTGGGTAGTCCTCCAGTTGCCGGATTGCCTTTTGATCACCTAGCGCTGAACCTTAAAACCTATAGGTATTACTCCAAGGCTTCTGTTATTGCAGAGGGATTGTTGAGATTCACTTTAAGTCAATGTAGCTTTGCTGTCTGGATGTGAAGAAGCGGCGGCAGTTACTGCAGGACTGGTGCACATATTTCTATCTGTGTTTAGCAAGGACACCTTTCCGTGGTGTGCACTGCGCTCATATCTGCAGGACCATTAGCAACGTCTTAAAGAAAAACATTAGAGGGTCATTTAAGTGATAAGCTGCTGAGTCGGTCTTGCATGGGGGATTGTACGTGTCTTTCACAATACAATTTCCCCCCTTCTCCCTTAAGACTTAAACTCTATAGCAACATGTTACTTGGTTTGTTTTGAGAGATGAGATGGATACATTGTATCACCTTTATAGGGTGGTGGGCAGAAAATAAATTGTAAACAGAAATGTTTCTTTCTTATGTAAAACAAATGAAACTTTATGGATTCTGTTTTGTGAATCTGGTCTCTGTTGGGTTCTTGGAGGGCAACCTATGTCTGTGGTCTGGTCCCGGTTAGTTTTTGATGCTACGTATGTTGTGGATCTGATCCTGGTTTCATTTTTTGGATGCTACGTAGTTATGGATCTGGTCCGGTTGGCTTTTTGGATACTATTATGTCTGGCGATCTGGTCCAGGTTGCTTTTTGGATACTATGTATGTCTGTGGATCTGGTCCAGGTTGCTTTTTGGATACTATGTATGTCTGTGGATCTGGTCGCAGGTGGTTTTTGGATGCTATGTCTGCGGATCTTGGTCCCGGTTGGTTTTGGATGCTATGTATGTCTGGGATCTGATCCTGGTTTGATTTTTTGGATGCTACGTATGTCGATGGATCTGTCCTGGTTGGTTTTTGGATGCTATGAATGTCTGCGGATCTGGTCCCGGTTGGTTTTTGAGCTAGTATGTTGCGGATCTGTCCCGTTGGTTTTGGATGCTGGATTAGTTTTGGGATCTGGTCCCAATTGGTTTTTGGATTTTACTTATGGTCTATGGATCTGGTCCGGATGATTTTTGGATGCTCATGTGTCTATGGGTCTGTCCTGGTTGATTTTTGGATGCTACTTATGTCTGTAGATCTGGTCCCACTTGGTTTTTGGATGTCCATGTGTCTATGGATTTGGACCCGGCTGGTTTTTGGATGCTACGAAGTCTTTAGTCTGGTCCCACTTGGTTTTTGGATGCTCCATATTCTATGATCTGGACCCTGTTGGTTTTTAGAATTGGCCTCTGTTGATTGCTTTAGATCAGAGCTGAGACTGATCGTGTGGTCATTACCCGCCACATTGACTAGGGGGAGACTTTACATAATGTTCTGCTGATAGCAATAGATCTGGGTTATGTTCTGTCTCAATCAAATCCATGGATTCTCCCCAGTTTTATGCTGATGTTTAGCTCTAAAGGACATTTGTTTCTTTAGTACAGATGATCTCTTTTGCAATTGTGGTCCGCTGCATAATAAACACTTCCTTGTAATCCAGGCACCATGACTATGCTAATCTCTTATATTTATCATCCATGGCCTCCATTCTTCTAAAATTTTTGAAAATTATGCTAATGAGCCACAATGGTCTGGCCGGTGTTACCAGAGCCCCTTTAGCTGTACTTCACAGGCTGTTACATGTGGCAGATCATATCTCCCCTCCTAGTGTGTGAGAAACAGCAGGCAGGGGGAGGGAGAACTTCTAAATGAGTAGGGGGGCAGTGTAAAGGCATGTGAAACTATACAGCATGGAGGGCCTCTGGTAACACACCACCCAAACCTTTTGGTCTTATAGCATAAATATGAAGTTGATTTAGAAGGAAGTAGGCCGTGGATAGAAATATAAGAATACTACAGTCCAGTGCCAGGATCTATAAGAAAGTGTCCCTGGTTTATCATGATGGATGTCCTTAAGGGTACACCTGGGTATTACATATGCAGAAAACAAATGTATGATCATGTAACTTCTCTACTGCTGCTTTGCTTTTGTGTGCAATTTGGTTTTCCATTAAAGACTTAGGGATGTGAAAATCTGTATCAAATCAGCATGAGTTAAGAAGGTTTTGTTTTTGATGCAGATTTTCAACTAGACAAAAGAGGTAGAAAAAAGACGTTGAAAAAAATGCATGTAAATCCACATCACTGACACACGCAACATAAACGAATCTGTATAAAAATAACACATTAAAAACAATCATATTTTGATGGCAGATTTACATGGAATTCCTGCATGATGATAAGCAATGTGTGCAGATACCCTGGAGTTTGCTGCCCATGGTTAAGGCTCCTCTGTGAATTTTCCTCCACTGAATTATGTACTGAACGCAGCTGGGTTCATAGTAGCTTTAAAGGTAATCTACCACCAGGATGAGGATTGTAACCCAGCACACTGACATCTGGCGTGTGCCCCCTCTGGCGGATCCGCTCTTCTTTTAGCCTCTTATGCTCTTGTTTTTATGAAAAAAATATGGCAAAAACTTTAAACTATGCAAATGAGCCTTCTAGTGCTCTAGACATAATAGCTGTAACTGAGCTGGAGCCCCCTGAGGCTCATTGCATATTCAAAAACCTTTTAAAGAAACAAGGGTATAAGGAGCTAAAGAAAGCAGATTCCTGTCAGAGGTCACACTGCTATGTTAGTGTGCGTGGATGCAATACTGCTCTGCATATATGAGCACATTGATCTTCTGTTTTAGGATTGAATGAAAAATACTAGAGAATCCACAGAAACATTGTGACCATCCATCTGCAATATAGCACATGTTTGTAAAGTGGGTTCAGCACAGATTATTAGCTGGATTTCCCTGTGTAGCGGTGCTCAGGAACCCAAAAAGGGTTTTCCAAAAAAGCTGTATGTTATCTGTGTCTTAGCATGTCCTTCTCCACCTTGGCGCATCTAGACAGGGGCAGATTAGGACCGCTCCATGCGCCCTGGGCTGCATGAATATAACGCTCCACAAGTCTGGAACACTTCCTACATCTGGTACTAGAATCAGCTTCTTAGAGAATGGAGGATGAGGCCTTCTGCTGCTTAATCTGTGGTTTCAAGTCCTTGAGGACCTCAAGGTGCCTGAAAGACTCTTGTGTACATGTTATACACGAGCAGGAACAGATACAAGGATTTCATGGGTGACAGGTCCTTCTCAGTATAAATGTGGTGGGTGGCCATGGGCCCCCGTGAGGCTTGGCCCCGGACTACCGCCCAACCCGCATTATTAAATCCACTAACTGGCTCTGGTCCCACATGTTCTATCCTCATGTACAATGTACAATATTTTAGTCCATTCTGAAGGCATGGTAGTCCAGAAATCTGGATGGGCGAGTATACACTTTATTTCATTTTCCCGAATGTGAAAACCCTCTTTGACCTCAGGTGGGGGTGTGAAAAATGGTTCTGTATTATATATGATATTTCCAACATAAACACTGATATTGATGACCTACAAACAATGTGACTTGGCAGATTTTTGGGGCGTTGCCTGGGCTGGTTCTCAGATGGCGCTGCGGCTGATGGCACTATAAGAGGATTCACATCCCCATCTCAGATAACGATGGTGGTGTCTCCTAAGGTCTGCATTACTGCTATAAATCTGCTCCTTCGCTCTCTTCCTACCTTTGGGCCCTTCCTGAAATTTGCAGCTCTGATTCTTTTACGATGACCCCATTATATTATAAATTACAGAGGATCGTGAGTTATAGGGGGGGGGGGCTGCTTTAGAAAAACCCGTTTTATAACATAGTTATATTGGGAATCCTTAGGATCTCCCATTGTACCCTATATACTGTATCTGTATATACAGCCTGTATTCTGTGAAGGGAGATTGTGTACGAGCAGAATACAACTGCTGGAGACATCTTTACATATATATCTATTATAATGAGAGCGCTGAGTTACTTTCCACCTACTGAAATGACAGTATAATGAGCGTTGCCTGTAAGCGATTCCTAAGTTCTAGCTATCGTACAATTGTCATGATTCAATTACAGTTCAGGAAACTTGCAGCGGAAACGACACAGAGTTCGGTGTGCCTCGTAGGCGACTGTAGGACCCCTATGTGAATCACTGGGCCTGGAAACTACCAAGGTCATGTATAAGTGCCCCCTGGTATTCACCCTTTGACCCCACTAACATAGACGTTGTTGGTAAGACGTTGTTTCATTGGGCCTTTGTATATTTAGTAGCAAGCAGGGCTGTGAAATATGGATTTATATCAGGATTTTATCTATCTTCTTCAAGTGCACTGGGGGCATGTCTCACACTGCTTTGCTCTGTGCCGCTGCAGACATTGTAAGATATTCGCCTGGGTGATGTATAATCATACATTTGTGTATGTTGCAGCAGCAGTAGCACTGTGAAATATGGATTATATTCCAGAATGTATCTTCTCTAGTGCAACCATGGGCATGTTCTTACACTGCTGTGCTCTGTGCAGCCAGTGTTAGGGTGTTGTCCCTGATATGTGAAATCTATCATTGTGTGTATGGTGTAAGTAGCAGTCAGGACTGTGATATATGTATATCCAGGATGTAGCCTTTTAAGAGTGCAGCGGGAACGTGTCCTCACCACTGTGTGCTCTGTGCTCTGTGCTTTCTTCGCAGACATTGTTATATATTGTTCCTGGAGAGATGTATTATCTGTGTGTATTGTTATTTGCAGCAGGAATTCTACATTTGGATTTATAGTCAAAGGATTAGCTTCTCAAGTGCACTGGAGGTGTGTCCTCACCTGCTGGGCTCTGTACAGCCACTGTTAGGTATTGTCCCTGGAGAGATTTGTAATAAGTGTATGTCACCTTGTGTATGTTATTATTAGCAGCAGGACTGTGTAATGTGGTTTATAATCGGCTATAGCTTTTTCCAAGTGGCACTGGGGGCATGTCCTCACACTGCTGTGCTCTCTTCTCTCTGCATTGCGCTACTCCACATCCCTGTTAAACTGAAGAAGGGAGATGCAGCTGCAGCCCCTCTCACTTAGTGGCTGTATGAAGCTCATGCTGTGAGAGGGAGGAGGGGGATGAAGCTGCAGTTTCTCTCCTTTAATGTCTGCGTGAGGATTATGCTATGAGAGAAATGATAGGGGTGCTGTAAGAAGTTGAAAAGAGATGCAGGTTCTCTACCCTAATGTTTGTATGAAGCGCATGCTGTGAAAGGGTGGAGGGGGATGCAGCTTCAGTATTTCTTCATTAGTGGCTGTGTGAAATTCATGTTATGGTTGGGGGGGAGGGGGATGAAGCTGCAGTATCTCTATCTTAGTGGTTGTATGAAGCTTGTGCTGTGAAGCTGCAGTATCTCTATCTTAGTGGTTGTATGAAGCTTGTGCTGTGAGAGGGAGGAGGGGGATGAAGCTGCAGTATCTCTACCTTAGTGGTTGTATGAAGCTTGTGCTGTCTGAGGGAGGAGGGGGATGAAGCATGAAGCTGCAGCATCTCTGTCTTATTGGTTGAGAGCTTGTGCTGTTGAGGGAGGAGGGGGATGAAGCTGCAGTATATCTTGTTTGTGGTTGTATGAAGCTTGTGCTGTCTGAGGGAGGAGGGGATGAAGCTGCAGTATCTCTACCTTAGTGATTGTATCAGGCTTGTGCTGTGTGAGGTGAAGGGGATGAGCTGCAGCATCTCTATCTTGTGGTTGGATGAAGCTTGTGCTGTTGTGAGGAGAGGGGGATGAAGCTGACAGCATCTCTGTCTTAGTGGTTGGATGAAGCTTTGTGCTGTTGAGGGAGGAGGGGGATGAAGCGGCAGTATATCTTTGTTTGTGGTTGTATGATGCTTTATGAGGGATGCAGCTCCTTTCAGTCTGTGTTAGGACCTTCTAAGAAAGAAGGGGGCGGGTGGTTCAGTACTCTCCCATAGTGGCTTTTTGATCCTTATGCTGTCAGAGGGAGGGGATTGCAGCTGCAGTATCTCTTCCAATCTTGGATTGATATTGTACATAGTATAGATGTAGAAGCCTGGCCTGCTTACATTTCTGATATCGTATATTTAGTATCTGCATGTTTTTTTCTGTTTGCTTACGGCGGGGTATGTTCTGTAGATCTATAGAACGGTTTTGTAATTAATTCTTCTGTCTCTGTTGAAGCAGCATTTCCCGAGCGAGAACGACTACGATGTGAGTTATAAGTCAATAATACATTCAGTTCTTGGAAGATACTTCAACATCTGCAAGTGATGCCTGGAACGTGATGAGCCGACTACTTAGAGGAGATCTCCTCAGGACATCTGCTGTTGAAGGTCGCTTTCCCTAGGGCTCAGGTGCAGGAAGAACCGTCAGAAGGTGCGGTTACAAAATAATTGCAGAAAAACATTAAACACAATCCTACCCTCATCTTACATAGATTAGTTCTTCTTTAAAGGGGTTGTCCTGTAGTGGGAGAAAATGGCTACAGCTCCTCTCCTGCCATGGGTAGATGCCATATAATGGCAGCTTAGATACAGCAGCTCAGCTCTATGTATGGTAGATAACTCTGTAATGGCACTTAATACATCAGCTCAGCTCTATGTATATATAGATACCGCAATATCATATGCGCTTAATAGCAGCAGCTGCGCTCTATATGTATACCATCTATATGGCAGCTTAGATACAGCCAGTCTAGCTCTATGTATGGTAATGCCTCTATTGGCAGCTTAGATACAGCCGCTTTCCGCTCTATGTATGGTAGATGCATCTATATGGCAACTTAGATACAGCACGCTCCGCTCTATGTTGGTAGATGCCTCTATAATGTCAGCTTAGATACAGCAGCTCCACTCTATGTATGGTAGATGCCTCAATAATGGCAGCTGATACAGCAGCTCAGCTCTATGTATGGTAGACACCTCTCTATAATGTCAGCTTAGATACAGCAGCTCCCCCTCTATGTATGGTAGATACCTCAATAAGTGTCAGCTTAGATACAGCAGCTCAGCTCTTGTTGGTAGATACCTCTATAATGTCAGCTTAGATACGCAGCTCTCCGCTCTATGTATGGTAGATGCCTCTATAATGTCAGCTTAGATACAGCAGCTCTGCCTATGTATGGTAGATACCTCTATAATGGCAGCTAAGATACAGCAGCTCGCGCTCTATGTATGGTAGATACCTCTATAATGTCCTTAGATACCAGCTCCGCTCTATGTATGGTAGATGCCTCTATAATGTCAGCTTAGATAACAGCCGCTCCGCTCTATGTATGGTAATACCTCTATAATGTCAGCTAGATACAGCAGCCCGCCTATATGGATACTATAATGTCAGCTAGAACAGCAGCTCCGCTCTATGTTATGGTAGATCCCTCTATAGTCAGCTTAGATACAGCAGCTCCCGCTCTATGTATGGAGATACTCTATAATGTCAGCTTAGATACACCTCTCCGCTCTATGTGTATGGTAGATACCTCTATAATGTCGAGCTTAGATACACGCAGCTCGCTCTATGTATGGTAGATCCCTCTATAATGTCAGCTTGATACAGCCGCTCCGCTCTATGTATGGTAGATACCTCTATAATGTCAGCTTAGATACAGCAGCTCCGCTCTTATGGTAGATACCTCTATAATGTCGCTTAGATCGCAGCGCTCCGCTCTATGTATGGTAGATACCTCTATAATGTCGTCTTAGAACAGCAGCTACCGCTCTATGTATGGTAGATACCTCTATAATGTCAGCTTAGATACAGCAGCTCCGCTCTATGTATTGTGTATGATATCACACACTTTGGGTCACATTGTATTGAGTGTTTGCTCCAGTTTTTCTGTCTGACTTTGCACAGAACCTGCAATCTGCTGCTCGTGTATTTATGAAGTGTCTGCGCCATTTTCGCGCCGCGGCTCCTCCGTTTCTGACAATTCTGCGCATTCAGTGTTCAGTCACCTGCCGCACGCCGCTCGTTAGTGACCGCACTACATGTTATTTTATCCATCTCTTATCTTATTCACTTTCAATTTTTTCTGAACTTTTTCTAAACTTCTCTAAAATGTCTTTATCCTCAGAAGCCGCTGACTCTTCCTAAATATTTTCCTGGAATGTCTCCAGCGCCTGAAACAATCGGGGACTCCAAACAAAATCCGTCCAGCTCGGCAAAGGCTTCACTGTGATTGGCCGGAGCGGAGCCCTCCTTGACCCGACGCCCCCTGCTGTTTCCAGACAGTACAGCGTCTCTCAGCCCTATCTCCAGCTATGGAGGGGTCCGGCCCACACAATATATTGATTTGGATCTTACAATGGTTCTGCACATTCTGGATCCACATTCCTGGGGGGTGATGGGACTGTCCCAATAGGGTTTATAGCTGTGCATGGAGTTTCTGTCGGGGGGAGGTTTTTATGAGTCTTTTTTTTATTATTTTTGTTTTCCTGCACGGAAAGAATTTTCTTTGTAGACATAAACTAGTTTCAGTGTCCACGTTTGAAGCTTTGGTATAAAATGCGGGCGAGCTGCGCGGCGGCGGCTGCAGGGAAACATGCGCACTTAATTTACTCCAGCATTAATGTAAATGTTGCTGTTCAGCACTCATGCCTCCTGTCGGCTCTTGATAAAGGCCCCCACTATGTGTTTTACCTGCAGTCCCTTCTATGCTCAGCATCCCAGCTCTCATGGTTACTGGGATCTGATACCCACAAGCGCGCGCTGTATTGTTAACACTTTCCATCTTTAAGGACTCCGCATGAGTTATCAGCGTCTCCCCATAAATGTACTTCTTACAGGGAAGGAGTAACGCAACGGCAACCGAGGGTTAATGCATAGCCTGAAAGGAGCAGTGATCTGTATGGATTGTATAGGGATAACTTGTGCCAAAACTATAACACTCATCGACTGGGGACGTACTAAAGTGGGGGGAGGGAGGGGAAACTTCTATAGGATGAACACTTTGTATCTATCTTCTATCTATCTTATCACTATCTATCTATCTATCTATCGATCTATCTATCATCTTCTATCTATATATCGACTATCTATCTATCTATCATCTATTATCTATCTATTATCTATCTATTATCTATCTATCTATCTATCTATCTATCTACTATCTATGATTTTTCCTATATATTTCTCTCTATCTACCGTATCTAAAAAACCTCAAAGCCAATCTATCTGTTCTGTGTTTTCAATTTATACGTCATGGCCATAAGTTTTGAAAATGACACAAATCCTATTGTCACATGATGTTCCTCTGGTTTGTCGGATGTTTATCACATACAGAGATACAAGTGCAATCATATTATGGGAGCAGAAGCTTTTATTGTCAGGTAGGAGGATTCTGCAGCGAGTCAGTATCTGGCAGACCTCTCCTTCTTCAGGACCTCTGCAATTATCCCTGGCAGCTCCCATCACCTCCTGCACAACACATCCTGACTGATCGCCGTCCATTCCTGCACAATCACTGCTGCATTCTGTCACAATTTGTTGGTTTTTTGTCCACCCGTCTCTGGATGATTGACCACAATTCTCAATGGGATAAGATCGGGGAGTTTCCAGGCCATGGACCCAAAATCTCTATGTTTGTTCCCGGAGCCATTAGTTCTCCCTTTGCTTTATGGCAGGTGCTCCATCATGCTGGAGAGGGCTCTGCCATCACCATCTGCTCGGGGGGTGGTGGGAGAAGCGGCTCCTGGAGGACATTCTGCTCCATTCTTTATTCATGGAGGTGTTTTTAGGCCGATTCCCTTGGCTGAGAAGCCGCCCCACACATGAATGGCTGCAGGAGGCTTTACAGGTGCAGGAGACAAGACTGGAGGCATCGCTCACCTTGTCTTCTCCCAACAAGCTGTTTCCAGATGTTCCAAACAATCGGTAAGGGGATTCATCAGAGAGAATGACTTTCCCCCAGTCTCAGCGTCCACTTCTGCACCTCCTCAGAATATCAGTCTGTCCCTGATGGTTTCTGGAGAGAAGCGGCTTCTGTGCTGCCCTCCTGACACCAGGCCTTGCTCCAGGATCTCCGCAGTGTCACAGTGCGTGCAGATGCCTCACACCTGCCTGCTGCCATTCCTGAGCTCTGCACGCTGGGAGCCCATCCCCAACCTGAGACCCTTGTAAGAGACGTCCTTGCGTTGCTGGTCCTTCTTGGCACCCTGGAGCCTTTTGGTAACAATGACCTCTCTCCCTGAATTCCTTGATGATGGATAGATGGTGACTAATTGCAATCTTTCTCCTGCTGTCGATACTTCCCTGTTCGCGCAGTTTTGTGCAGTGTAATGATGACTGCACATGTTTCTTTAGAGATAACCATGGTTACACAAGAGAAACAATGATGCCAACACCAGCCTCTTGTAAAGTGTCAGTGGTGTGATTCTTACTTAATCATGACAGATTGATCTCCAGCCCTGTCCTCATCAGCACCCACACCTGTGTTACTGGAGACATCACTGACACCATGTTAGCTGCTCCGCCTAAGGCGCCTGCAATGAAGTTTAAATGTGTTTTGGCGGAAAACGTTCCTTTTTCTGGCAAATATTGACTTTGCATTAATTGCTGTTAAGCTGATCACTCTTTATACATTCTGGAGATATGTAAGAAATTGCCATTATAAGACCTGATGCAGGAGACTTTGTAACAATTACCATTTGTATCATTCTCACAACTTCTGGCCATGGCTGTAGACTAATGTCCTGAGTAAAGATAAATGATCCCTGTTGTGTAAATGGTAGTTGTGGGTGCAGTACCCTGGCATGGCCACTACAAAGTAAAAGGAGCCACCTCACTCTGGCTAACACCTGATCACTGGGGAATAACCCCACAGCGGTGCCGGACCCTCAAAGTCTTGAAACATAATTACGATATCTCACTGTGTATCTTGTTTCTCCGTATGTAAGCAGAGGGGTATTATCTTCTGGTTTGGCTAACATTACTATCATGAGTCTGCCTCTAGGTGTCACTAGGGAACGTACCCTCCTCTGGAGGAGAGCTAATTTGCATACTATTTCCCAGAGATTGTTGACCAACTTCATCTCCCGAGTAGAACTAGACTTCTTTAGTTTAGGTTTTAGGAGAATGTATGATTGTCGTTTGCTTGGACTTGTAGTCTTACAAGGCGTTGGCTATAGAATTACGCAGATCACGGCCGTCCAATGTTTTCCACGCCTCCCGATTTTTCAGTATGAAGCACCTGTTTGTGGACATGTGTGTTCTTCACCCATGAGTAATGCCTTCTGCCGCATCACTTAACATTGTGCGCCTCCTCCAATACCCGCTCCGTGTCCTGCTCATCTCCTAATTATAAGACTGACGAGAGCTCGCGTCTTATGTCGTCTTTCTCCCCCCTCCCCTGCTCCGCTTCTTCCGCCGTTTCCCCCGATCAGATCGAGTTGTGCTTTGTGCCATTAAAACAGGTCACTGGACACAGTTTTGCTCTAATTCTCTCAATCTGCCGGATACGAGGCGGCTGGGGGATTGCTCGGGCGCCTGCGCCGCCACTAAAGGGTTCAAGTTCAACTGGAAATAATATAATACATCTAATGTAATAAGCGCAAGGACACCCAAGTGCATGAGAATTCCGTAGCCGCGCCGCCCCGGATCCCTCTATGACTAATGGTGCCCATTGTCTTCCAGTCACTGCCGCCATTCACTACGTGATGTTTAAATGCCAACAACAACAAAAAAAAAAAAAGCAAATGCGCACACATTGACAGATACCATTTTTTTTTTCTGCTTTTTTCTATAATTGCTCTCGAGAGAAGAAGGGGAGACGTCTCTTAGAATATCTCATTGGTCTCACCTCGGAGCTGGCGGCGGGGGAGTCGTACAATGATTAGCCCTGCCTTTTCCCTATGAGATAGCTGAGGCGGCGGGAGCCTTAGGGATTTACCGAGTGTGCTGCTAAGTAACACAAGCCCAGGCGGCCGCGTGCAGATGTTCAGACTTATCAGTCCAGCCAGTTGTTTGTAAAAAAAAAAAATTTTCCCTCCTGTCCTCGCACACACACACCACACACAGTCCATCTTTTACAGTTTGTGCAGGAATGTTATGTTCTCAGCAGCTCGACATGCAGATCCAATCCTGTAGCCAGATCTGCTCAAATATGTAGCCACCACGGAGTCAGGTTTCATCAGATTTAGGAACTGGCAGTTCACTGAGTAGAATCAAAGAATTTTTTTTTTTAGCCATGAAAAGTCAACTAAGTTGGTTGGAGAAGAAAGGGATGAGGGGGGTCCAGAGATTGCATTTGCACTTGGGACCTCTGTGTATAGAGGACCCGCGGTTCGCTGAGCCACGTACAAAGATGGCACATGATCAGCGGGGAGGACTTGTTGCATTTAGGAACAGGAGCTTCAAACGTGGGGGGATTTATCAGGACTTTCCAACAGTTTTCCTACCCCCCCCCCCCCATTTGCCAACTCTATGCCAAAGGTGTCCGTGGTGGCAGAGTTGACTAGCATGTGGCATTCCTGCACCTGATAACCTGCACCAAACCGAACTGGCATAGAACGCCTAAAGTGGTCAGATGCACCATCTCATGGGATGGTATTTTATTAGGCTGGTCCCAACCCGCTGCCCAATAACTAGCCATCGCTTGAGATGAGCAGATCATAAAAGTCTGAAACTGGCGCCGATAGTGATGTTTCTGTTTAAATGCCAATTGCAAATTTGATGCGGTTGTATGTGCCAGCACTGATGTGCAGGCGGGAGATCGTGCTTCCGCGATGTATGTCACAATCCTCCCAAAATGGCGCAGGTGACTTTCCCAGCGGCATTTAAAATTGTTAACACTTGTGATCTGTGGCAGCGTGATCACAGGCATTACCACTGCTGTGCGTTGAGCCGGACCCTAATTTCTGATGGAGTAAGGGGTTGGGTCTGGGACCTGAACCACTCAACACTATTCATCACCTCTGGGATGTCCAACCTAGAAGCATCGTATGTTGTGAAATAAAATTCCCAGCATGCCCCATTCCTTGTAGATGAGTTCATGAACAGTTGGTTTTCCCGATGGGAGTTGTAATTTCCAACAGGTGACTGACCCCACTGTAGAGAAGCCGAGCACTGGATAGAATAACCTGTGTTATTTAGGTTAGTGCTAGGTTAATGTTAATATGGGTTAGCTTGGGGCCACATACGCAACTCATGTGCTCTTAGTCTCATCTGGAGGATGGAAGTTCACAGTGTCTCATTCTTGTACGTTCCCTCCCTAAAATGTTTAGAAATGTACAAAAATCACAGGACTTAGACCGATAATGTGATTGCTACTAGCACCAACCCTGAAGACTATTCTTGCTCCCCCCCTCTCCTTTTTGTTAGGCTGTTATCACTGCCCAAAATAAAGAGGTGACATCTGGTAGAACACTTTTGTGGATCACCATTAACTTCTATACTCCCCATGGACATAATATTGATGTGAATGTGTGAGATTGCACTTCCAGATCTTCCTGTATAGTTACAAGGTCATTCTCCATATTGGAATCTCGCAGGAATGATGTTGGAGGCTGTTGACTCCTCGTCGTCAGAATGAACTTGATGATGGCAAACTACAGTCACCAGGGTTAAACTCGCAAACTCTGGTCTTGTTAGCGCTTTAGGGACCCCAGACTGGGTGACAGAGTCTTATTAATGGCCAACCTGAGTTTGCTGAGTGATCAAACCTTTGAGCCATGCTATATAATTCACGGAATAATAGAAGGAGCGCGGGGAGGATGCATCACATTTGGTCCGGTCTCCAGTCGTTACTTTGTCTCTGTGAATTTTGCTTTTGGCAACTGATGTCATAACAGAACTGGGGTGAAATTTGTATCTACAAGTCAAGAAGAAACAAGGGAGTTAATTGATCGTTGATTTGTCTCCCAGGATAAGCATCGGATGGGTTAAGATCCGCTTTATTTCCCTGCGACGGAAGATACAAGGAGAAGTCGAATTTTCATACTTTAGTGGATCTGCCATAAATATTTGCATATATTCATAGTGGTCAGCATAGTCAAATCTCATCGATGCACCAAAAAGAATGACTGAGTCTGTGCTTCAGGAGGTGGAAGCCCAAGGTTGTCGATGAAGGAAGTAGAGGAGGGCCAAACACACTGGTCTGAAGTCAGCCAAACATGCAAACTTTTAAAAGTCAGCTGACAATCTACGTTTATGGGGTAGGGGGAGGGGGTCTACAAAACAATTCCAAATTTACAGGTTGCTTCAAAAGAATAAAACAAATCTCCCACGGAACATGGGATGCATGTCCGGGGTAACTAGAAGGGATTACTTTGGCCATAGCGATTGCTTGGCTTACAGTGTTGTAATGATAGCTAACTTCAGAAGAAGTTGTATATGGAAAACAGATTTGTTCAAGTTATGAGGGTGTCCTGCTACTCTGCCACTGCAAATTTTGAGGAAAATAAGAATTGGACATGTTGGATTTTTCTTATTTTTATTTAAGAATACATGTTTGTGCTAAACTGAGAGTGCATGTGTCTTGGGGACTGAAAGGAAGATCCACTCAAAGAATATACCCCTGTCGGCCATCTAAGAGCTTGTCCAATCCTTCATAGTATTTTGCTGACGTCCCTGATAATCTCACTGCTTGTAGGGGGTTATGTCTCGCCGATCTAGCAGTGAGAGGGCGGGGGTGCTTATATCCCTAAAATAACATGCACACATCAGTATCCAAGTATACAATTGGCATGAGTCAGAAAGAAGTTTCAGCTCTGGGGAAGTCTGTAAACCACATGAGATCATGACCTAGTTGTATAAAATCTGGAGCCATGTGTCCCATAGCCCCCTCCTTCTGATGTGTATTTTTGGAAAACCTTAAAATTCTCTTATAATTGTTTAATTGTAAATTCCCGTACATTCTAATGCATTAGGGAGATATCCATCTTTCGGGCCGACAGTAACGTGACTTTTCTGCTGATCGCCAGGTGACCTTTACAACCGCACATCCCCGAGTGATGAACAATTTAACCCCCCCCAAATTAAAAGACGTCACGCGTCCACGTCATCAGAAGACAACGGGTTGACTCAGCCCTTATCCCCTGATGAGATGGAGTTTTTTGGCGCTGGCACCTTTTGGCGCCAGGGCCCAAATTAAATATCCTTTACCGTGCGTGTTACATTACGATGGGCACCCGCCACCATCAGAACCGCCGAAACTGCTTGGACGTCACCAAACTCTGCATTCATTTCTCCTTGTTACAAAACAGATCTCTTTATCGAGCGTCGTGAGCCGTCGCTCGGGGCTGTGTGTGCTCTTTTTTTTATTTTGACGTTTCTTCGTTCTTCTTCTCTCTTTCTTTTTGTCGTCTTTGCGTGCGGCGTTGCCTGTCGCTTCTGTCAGCCTGTGTTAGACACTATGTAACTCTGTGATGCAGTATATGTGCCTGTCTCGGCGCAGGACACCTCCAACCACTTCTCTCGTCTGCCTGTCGTCTCTCCAATCAAACATGTCGTCTTATCAAGGGTGCAATCAGCATGTCACCGCGAGCCCCCTCCCCCCCTATATTACCATATATGTATATAGCTATGTACATATGTCTGTATGTGGGTGTGCGTCACATGCTGTTATTCATTGCACCGTTCTATCTCCTTCTCTCTCTCTCTCTCTCGTCCTCCGCTCTCTCTCTCTCTCTTTGCTTTTCTCTCCCTCTCTCTTTCACTGCAGGTCACTTGACAAGCTCTCTCTCTCCACAGCATTGCAATTATCATATAATAACCACAGTACTGCCAGCAGAGAGAGAGAGAGGGAGGACGAGGGAGACACACCACACACAAGCACAATACAGAACAGAAATAAAATCCTTTCTCCGCTTCCTCTGAGGCCAATTTCTCCTTTTAGGGGGCTTGTTTTGTTCCTTGAGTCTCACAAGGGCATTTTATGCCAGGAGGCCTTAGCTGTGGGCACCCCGTACCTGCTCGTCTCCACGCCAGGCATGTGAGATGTTCAGTGGGTTGGCCATGTCCTGTTAAGTGCTCTTCCTCTTCTTCTTCTTCTTCCTCGTTTTTTTTTTTTTATTACTCCAATCAATAAGTCGAGATATATGGTCGGGATTTGCTGCAGGAGGTCGGGGCCCTTTGTATTTCTTGGAATGGAGTCCATTAAATTTACGGGGGTTTGGGGGGGGGGGATACCTCTCTTGTTTTTTTTTGTTTTTTTTTTTGTACCTGGATCAAATCCCAGAGTTTTCTAATGTCAGCCAATCAGAAGTGCCTCTGGACTTTGACCTTAGTTATGGGGGTTGTAGATATGGACTCATTTCTCATCCTGACCGTGATATTGATGACGTTAACAGGATATTGTCATAGGGCTGATTATAGTCGCTACTTATTTCCCTCTCTGGACGCTTCGTACAAAGTCTGGTCATTATGGCCCCCCCCCCCCCCCCCTTGTACCTGTGCCCACCAGGGTTACTAAAGGTTTTGCCAGTTCGCCATGAAAGGCGCATTTTTTGGACCCAGTTGAATGACATGCTTGGCATTTCTTTCTCTTGCTATCTAAGTAACTCCTCCACTGCTGGAGGGGGCCGTGGGTAGTCCTCCAGTTGCCGGATTGGCCTTTGATCACCTAGCGCTGAACCTTAAAACCTATAGGTATTACTCCAAGGCTTCTGTTATTGCAGAGGGATTGTTGAGATTCACTTTAAGTCAATGTAGCTTTGCTGTCTGGATGTGAAGAGGGCGGCGAGTTACTGCAGGACTGGTGTACATATTTCTATCTGTGTTTAGCAAGGACACCTTTCCGTGGTGTGCACTGCGCTCATATCTGGCAGGGACCATTAGCAAGTCTTAAGAAAAACATTAGAGGCGTCATTTAAGCTATAAGCTGCTGAGGTCGGTCTTGCAATGGGGGATTGTACGTGTCTTTCACAATACAATCTTCCCCCCTTCTCCCTTAAGACTTAAACTCTATAGCAACATGTTACTCTGAGTTTGTTTTGGAGATGAGATGGATACATTGTATCACCTTTATGGGTGGTGGGCAGAAAATAATATTGTAAACAGAAATGTTTTCTTTCTTATGTAAACAATGAAACTTTATGGATTCTGTTTTGTGAATCTGGTCTCTGTTGGGTTCTTGGAGGCACCTATGTCTGTGGTCTGGTCCCGGTTATTTTTGATGCTACGTATGTTGTGGATCTGATCCTGGTTTCATTTTTTGGATGCTACGTAGTTATGGATCTGGTCCCGGTTGGCTTTTTGGATACTATGTATGTCTGCGCGATCTGGTCCAGGTTGCTTTTTGGATACTATGTATGTCTGTGGATTGGTCCAGGTTGCTTTTTGGATACTATGTATGTCTGGGATCTGGTCCAGGTGGTTTTTGGATGCTATGTCTGCGGATCTTGTCCCGGTTGGTTTTGGATGCTATGTATGTCTGGGATCTGATCCTGGTTTGATTTTTTGGATGCTACGTATGTCATGGATCTGTCCGTTGGTTTTTGGATGCTATGAATGTCTGCGGATCTGGTCCCGGTTGGTTTTTGGAGCTAGTATGTTTGCGGATCTGTCCCGGTTGGTTTTGGATGATGGATTAGTTTGGGATCTGGTCCCAATGGTTTTTGGATTTTACTTATGTCTATGGATCTGGTCCGGATGATTTTTGGATGCTCCATGTGTCTATGGTCTGTCCTGGTTGATTTTTGGATGTCTACTTATGTCTGTAGATCTGGTCCCACTTGGTTTTTGGATGTTCCATGTGTCTATGGATTGGACCCGGCTGGTTTTTGGATGCTACGAATGTCTTAGATCTGGTCCCACTTGGTTTTTGGATGCTCCATATTTCTATGATCTGGACCCTGTTGGTTTTTAGAATTGGCCTCTGTTGATTGCTTTAGATCAGAGCTGAGACTGATCGTGTGGTCATTACCCGCCACAATTGACTAGGGGGAGACTTTACATAATGTTCTGCTGATAGCAATAGATCTGGGTTATGTCTGTCTCAATCAAATCCATGGATTCTCCCCAGTTTTATGCTGATGTTTAGCTCTAAAGGACATTTGTTTCTTTAGTAGCAGATGAGTCTCTTTTGCAATTGTGGTCCCTGCATAATAAACACTCCTTGTAAATCCAGGCACCATGACTATGCTAATCTTCTTATATTTATACATCCATGGCCTCCATTCTTCTAAAATTTTTGAAAATTATGCTAATGAGCCACAATGGCTCTGGCCGGTGTTACCAGAGCCCCTTTAGCTGTACTTACACAGGCTGTTACAGTGTGCAGGATCATATCTCCCCTCCTAGTGTGTGAGAAACAGCAGGCAGGGGGAGGGAGAATCTTCTAAATGAGTAGGGGGGCAGTGTAAAGGCATGTGAAACTATCAGCATGGAGGGGCTCTGGTAACACACACCCAAACCTTTTGGTTCTTATAGCATAAATATGAAGTTGATTTTAGAAGAAGTAGGCCGTGGATAGAAATATAAGAATACTACAGTCACAGTGCCAGGATCTATAAGAAAGTGTCCCTGGTTTATCATGATGGATGTCCTTAAGGGTACACCTGGGTATTACATATGCAGAAAACAAATGGTATGATCATGTAACTTCTCTACTGCTGCTTTGCTTTTGTGTGCAATTTGGTTTTCATTAAAGACTTAGGGATGTGAAAATCTGTATCAAATCAGCATGAGTTAAGAAGGTTTTGTTTTTGATGCAGATTTTCAACTAGACAAAAGAGGTAGAAAAAAGACGTTGAAAAAAATGCATGTAAATCCACATCACTGACACACGCAACATAAACGAATCTGTATAAAAATAACACATTAAAAACAATCATAGTTTTGATGCAGATTTACATGGAATTCCTGCATGATGATAAGCAATGTGTGCAGATACCCGGAGTTTGCTGCCCATGGTTAAGGCTCCTCTGTGAATTTTCCTCCTACTGAATTATGTACTGAAACGCAGCTGGGTTCATAGTAGCTTTAAAGATAATCTACCACCAGTGATGAGGATTGTAACGCCAGCACACTGACATCTGGCGTGTGCCCCTCTGGCAGGATCCGCTCTTCTTTTAGCCTCTTATGCTCTTGTTTTATGAAAAAAATATGGCAAAAACTTTAAACTATGCAAATGAGCCTTCTAGTGCTCTAGACATAATAGCTGTAACTGAGCCTGGAGCCCCCTGAGGCTCATTTGCATATTCAAAAACCTTTTAAAGAAACAAGGGTATAAGGAGCTAAAGAAGAGCAGATCCTGTCAGAGGTCACACTGCTATGTTAGTGTGCGTGGATGCAATACTGCTCTGCATATATGAGCACATTGATCTTCTGTTTTAGGATTGAATGAAAAATATAGAGAATCCACAGAAACATTGTGACCAACGCATCTGCAATAAGCACATGTTTGTAAATGTGGGTTCAGCACAGATTATTAGCTGGATTTCCCTGTGTACGGTGCTCGGAACCCAAAAGGGTTTTCCAAAAAAAGCTGTATGTATCTGTGTCTTAGCATGTCCTTCTCCACCTTGGCGGCATCTAGCAGGGGCAGTTAGGACCCTCCATGCGCCCTGGGCTGCATGAATTAACGCTCCAACAAGTCTGGAACACTTCCTACATCTGGTACTAGAATCAGCTTCTTAGAGAATGGAGGATGAGCCTTCTGCTGCTTCAATCTGTGGTTTCAAGATCCTTGGAGGACCTCAAGGTGCCTGAAAGACTCTTGTGTACATGTTATACAGAGCAGGAACAGAGTTACAAGGATTTCATGGGTGACAGGTCCTTCTCAGTATAAAATGTGGTTGGGTGGCCATGGGCCCCCGTGAGGCTTGGCCCCGGACTACCGCCCAACCCGCATTATTAAATCCACTAACTGGCTCTGGTCCCACATGTTCTATCCTCATGTACAATGTACAATATTTTAGTCCATTCTGAAGGCATGGTAGTCCAGAAATCTGGATGGGCGAGTATACACTTTATTTCATTTTCCCGAATGTGAAAACCCTCTTTGACCTCAGGTGGGGGTGTGAAAAATGGTTCTGTATTATATATGATATTTCCAACATAAACACTGATATTGATGACCTACAAACAATGTGACTTGGCAGATTTTTGGGAGCGTTGCCTGGGCTGGTTCTCAGATGGCGCTGCGGCTGATGGCACTATAAGAGGATTCACATCCCCATCTCAGATAACGATGGTGGTGTCTCCTAAGGTCTGCATTACTGCTATAAATCTGCTCCTTCGCTCTCTTCCTACCTTTGGGCCCTTCCTGAAATTTGCAGCTCTGATTCTTTTACGATGACCCCATTATATTATAAATTACAGAGGATCGTGAGTTATAGGGGGGGGGGGCTGCTTTAGAAAAACCCATTTTATAACATAGTTATATTGGGAATCCTTAGGATCTCCCATTGTACCCTATATACTGTATCTGTATATACAGCCTGTATTCTGTGAAGGGAGATTGTGTACGAGCAGAATACAACTGCTGGAGACGTCTTTACATATATATCTATTATAATGAGAGCGCTGAGTTACTTTCCACCTACTGAAATGACAGTATAATGAGCGTTGCCTGTAAGCGATTCCTAAGTTCTAGCTATCGTACAATTGTCATGATTCAATTACAGTTCAGGAAACTTGCAGCGGAAACACACAGAGTTCGGTGTGCCTCGTAGGCGGCTGTAGGACCCCTATGTGAATCACTGGGCCTGGAAACTACCAAGGTCATGTATAAGTGCCCCCTGGTATTCACCCTTTGACCCCACTAACATAGACGTTGTTGGTAAGACGTTGTTTCATTGGGCCTTTGTATATTTAGTAGCAAGCAGGGCTGTGAAATATGGATTTATATCAGGATTTTATCTATCTTCTTCAAGTGCACTGGGGGCATGTCTCACACTGCTTTGCTCTGTGCCGCTGCAGACATTGTAAGATATTCGCCTGGCGTGATGTATAATCATACATTTGTGTATGTTGCAGCAGCAGTAGCACTGTGAAATATGGATTATATTCCAGAACTGTATCTTCTCTAGTGCAACCATGGGCATGTTCTTACACTGCTGTGCTCTGTGCAGCCAGTGTTAGGGTGTTGTCCCGTGATATGTGAAATCTATCATTGTGTGTATGGTGTAAGTAGCAGTCAGGACTGTGATATATGTATATCCAGGATGTAGCCTTTTAAGAGTGCAGCGGGAACGTGTCCTCACCACTGTGTGCTCTGTGCTCTGTGCTTTCTTCGCAGACATTGTTATATATTGTTCCTGGAGAGATGTATTATCTGTGTGTATTGTTATTTGCAGCAGGAATTCTACATTTGGATTTATAGTCAAAGGATTAGCTTCTCAAGTGCACTGGAGGTGTGTCCTCACCTGCTGGGCTCTGTACAGCCACTGTTAGGTATTGTCCCTGGAGAGATTTGTAATAAGTGTATGTTACCTTGTGTATGTTATTATTAGCAGCAGGACTGTGTAATGTGGTTTATAATCGGCTATAGCTTTTTCCAAGTGTGCACTGGGGGCATGTCCTCACACTGCTGTGCTCTCTTCTCTCTGCATTGCGCTACTCCACATCCCTGTTAAACTTGTATGAAGCTTGTGCTGTCTGAGGGAGGAGGGGGATGAAGCTGCAGTATCTCTACCTTAGTGATTGTATCAGGCTTGTGCTGTGTGAGGGTGAAGGGGATGAAGCTGCAGCATCTCTATCTTTGTGGTTGTGAGGGAGGAGGGGGATGTGGCTGCAGGATCTCTGTCTTAGTGGTTGGATGAAGCTTGTGCTGTGTGAGGGAGGAGGGGGATGAAGCAAAGCTCTTGTGTCACCCCCTCATCCTCATAGGGACTGTAAAGCTCTGTGTCCCTAATCCTCATAGACTGTAAGCTCTTGGTACCCCATCCCCATAGACTGTAAGCTCTTGTGGTCCCTCATCCCATAGAATGTAAGCTCTTGTGTAACCCCCTCACCTCATAGACTGTAAGCCTTGGTGTCACCCCTCTCCTTAGACTACGCTATGGTCCCCTCATCCTCATAGACTGTAAGCTCTTGTGTCACCCCCTTCATCCATAGGACTGTAAGCTCTTGTGTCACCCTCCATCCTCATAGACTGTAAGCTTGTGTCCCCCTCATCATCATAGACTGTATCTCGTTGTCCCAATAATCCCTCATAGACTGTAAGCTCTTGTGTCCCCTCATGCCCATAGACTGTAGCGCCTTGTCACCACTCATCCTCATAGACTGTAGCTCTGTGTCACCCCCTCATCCTCATAGACGTAAGCTATTGTGTCCCTCATCATCATAGACTGTAAGCTCTTGTGCACCCCTCATCCTCATAGACTGTAAGCTCTTGTGTGACCCCCTCATCCATCAGACTGTAAGCTCTTGTGTCACCCCCTCATCCTCATAGACTGTAAGCTCTTGTGTCACCCCCTCTCTATAGACTGTAAGCTCTTGTGTCACCCCCTCATCCTCATAGACTGTAAGATCTTGTGTCACCCCTCATCCTCAGACTAAGATCGTGTGTCACCCCTCTATCCATAGACTGTAAGCTCTTGTGTCCCCTCATCCTCATAGGACTGTAAGGATTTTGTACCCTCATCTCATAGACTGTAAGCTCTTGTGCACCCCCTATCATCATAGACTGTAAGCTGCTTGTGTCACCCCCTTCCCATAGCCTTTAAGCTTGTGTCACCCCTCATTCTCATAGACTGAAGCTCTTGTGTCACCCCTCATCTCATACTGTAGCTCTGTGTCCCCTCATCTATAGACTGTAAGCTCTTGTGTCCCCCTCATCCTCAAGACTGTAAGCTTCTTGTCCCCCTATCCCCATAGACTGTAAGCTCTTGTGTCACCCCCTCATCCTCATAGACTGTAAGCTTTGTGTACACCCCTCATCTCATAGACTGTAAGCTATTGTGTCCCATCCTCATAGACTGTAAGCTCTTGTGTCACCCCCTCATCCTCATAGACTTAAGCTCTTGTGTCAGCCGACATCCTATAGACTGTAAGCTTTGTGTCACCCTCCCTCATAGACTGTAAGCTCTTGTCTCACCCCTCTCCTCATAGCTGTAAGTCTTGTGTCACCCCTATCATCCTAGACTGTAAGCTCTGTGTCACCCCCTCATCCTCATAGACTGTAAGCTTGTGTCATCCCCTCCTCTCATAGACTGTAAGCTCTTGTGCCCCCTCACTCATAGACTGTAAGCTATTGTGTCACCCCCCATCTCATCGACTGTAAGCATTGCTTATTGCTCTATATGATGTTGTTACTCTGTAACATGTTATTAGTATTTGTATATGTCCCTATGATCTGTAAAGCTCTTGGAATATGACGGCGCTATATAAATAAAGATATGTATACTAGGGGCAATGGGTCTGGATGCAAAGCTTCATCAATAACAAGATCCCATTCCTCCTAATAAATGGGGAAGCAGGTTTTAAAGCTCCCTGCTGCTCCATTCATTCTCTGTGGCAGGAGTGGAGATAGCGGTTACTATGTTGCAGTCCATGATGAGTGCGGTATTACTACTACTCAGTCCGCCTGTATTCAATGTATCTCACATGTATCTCATATGTATCTCTATGTATCTCACATGTATCTCATGGTATCTCACATGTATCTCATATGTATCTCACATGTATTCATATGTATCTCATATGTATCTCATAATGTATCTCACATGTATCTCACATGTATCTCACATTATCTCATATGTATCTCATATGTATCTCCTATGTATCTCCATGATCTCATATGTATCTCACATGTATCTCATATGTATCTCCTATGTATCTCACATGTATCTCCTATGTTTATGCTGCAGTAACCATCACAGCTGCAGATGGCGGTGCTGTAGATTAGATTTTATATTACCCCTCTGTACATATAAAACCCTTATTACCGGGCTGATACCATCTCCTAAAAGCTCATTACCTGTGCGCCATCAGCCATTTACTTTTATTTACCCAACACTAATACCAGATCGTTTCACATCGATTTGGTTGTTAAAGCCGACGTCAGACGGTAACAAATGTGGCATTTCTGATCATTTTTTTGCAGTTTGTGATGAAAGTTTAGAATATAAGTTTATGGGAATCTATATTAATCGTTGAGGCCAAAAAGAAGAAAACTTTACAATATCTGTGTCTTAGTGATTACCTGGTGGTCTCGGGCTCCCCCACCAATAGTGTCACGTGTCAGCAGCCCTATAGAAGTGAATGGGGCGCTGGTCACGCAATGGAGCTTTGTTTAGTTGGGGATATTGGGGGGGGGGATTTCTGGTCCCCGTTCCCTTATAGCTTCAGTTCCTAATTGTGGACCCCAGTGATTTGCCACATATTGCCCATCCAGGTGTAGGGGTATAGTGTCTCTGCTTGGACACCCCCTTTAGCTTTAAGAGTGTACACCTCAAAGGCTGAGCGAAGAGGTGGATCCAGAACAAGGATTCAATTAAAATTTGATTTTTTTATTAACACCATTAATCATGAGGTACAGCTACATGTGAGCGGTGCCCAGTGTTAGGGTACAGGGGCGCTAGCATCACCTACAGCCCGGGATCCGGTCTGTATCTGCCGCGATCCATTGTGCTGCTGGTTAATATTTAGGTTTCTATCCACGTTATCGCTGTTATCTTCGCTCCAGATTGTTTGCAGAGATTCTGCTGTCAGTCAGATCCGCTTTCCTGCTTACAATTCATGGAAACTCAGAATCTCTGGAATATTACAGGAGAAGCAGGTGGTTGTATTCAAATCTTAAAGGGGGTATCTTTAGCCGCTTGTGTTGACAAGGATAGGGGTCAGTGTCTGATCACAAGGGGAGACCCCTAGAACCCCCATCAGTTCTGAGAATGAAGATCTTCATACGAATGGATGCGGATAGACATGTTCCACCTACGCTCCAGCCACTTCAGCTGTCCATGATCCGTAGGAGTGAATGGAGCACCTTTTATTTGTCCTGATTTTTAGGGTCCCAGTACTCAGACCCTCATCCGTTGGAGATCAGTGCCTATTGTGGCACAGACCCTTTAAAAGATTTGTCCGATATTAGAAACTAGCAGCTATGTTAGTAATGTTATAGAAAAAATAGCAAAATGAATGTCCCTCCGCGGTCCACTGGGGCGCTGTGTTTCCCAGTGCTTCCAGTTCTGACCAATTCACATATGATGACTTCCTAGTCATGGGACCGGTGCAGACGATTACCTGCCGTAGAGGTGACCTGTCCGTGATGTAGGTGATACAACAGCCCGAACCTAACACCATAGTGGATCAAAGGAGTCTTAAAAGGAGAGATTTTTTTTCTTTATTTGTATTTTTCTGAGTTCTTATTTTTTTGGAGTCGGAGGTCCCCTTTAAAGCAAATCTACCATCAAAATCCATCCTAATAAACCAGGGAATACTCATAGATGGGCTTTTTAGAATTATGCTAATGAGTCTGAAGTGCTCCTGGGGTGCTATTAGAGCCCTGCTGCTTCCACGGCTGTTACACTATCCCACTCCTCCTGCTCCCCAGCACTTCTCTCCCTCTGCTAATGTAATTTCTGAACAAGTTTAACAAGCTCGTAACATACAGCACGGAGGGGCTCTGGTAACACCCCCCTGGAGCCATTCAACATAATTTTAAAAGTTGACTTTAGAAGGAAGCAGGCGATGTATGGCACAAGACGATTACCACAGTCACAGTGCCTGGATAATGAGTATGTCCCTGGTTCATCGTTCTTCATTTTAATGAAAGATCCTTTAATTCTTGCAACTTTTTTTACAGCTAGACCTCGTTTGCCGCCAGTGAGTGAGAAATGTTTATTTATAACAAGTGTTATTAAGTGTTTACAGACCCCATGGGTAGGGCAGCAAGGTGGCTTATGGGAGCATTACACGCCTTGCACTGCTGGGGACCTGAGTTCATGTCCCAAGGTCAAAATCTGCAAAGAGTTTGTATGTTCTCTCCGTGTTTGCTTGGGTTTCTCGGGTCCTCTGGTTTCCTCCCACACTGATTAGTTTGTGGCCCATTGGGGACGAAAGATTTAGCAAAACCCTGTGCAGCGCTGCATAATCTGTGTGAGCTATTAAATAATAATTATAACCGCTGGGTGCAGGGTTCACGGGGGCTAGAAGTTTTGCAGTAAACTGATGCATCATTCCTTCTTGGATTGGCGTCCACACCCATAGCTGACAACATAACAGTGGAGTGGGAATATCCCTTTAAACAAGGGTAATGGCACTTTTGGTGTGTAGGTGTGCTATATAAACCCAGATTTAGCAATCTTTAGTGGGTATCTACAGTTGCGCAGTGCGCCACTTACTCCTCCAATGCCAGTGGCATACTCATTAACCGAATACACGCGATGTATCAGGCTACATAGATTGAAAATCCACCCCCAGGACCCTGCGCCAGCTCGGATCTGTCATCTGGGCACTGGGTGGCTCTTCTTCTTATAGATGTGACCCTTTCCTGCCAATACTCTTCTCATTGTGAACATCTTTCCTCCCCTCCTGTCGGGCGTTTTATTCCCTTTAATAAGTCTGTTAGTACATATTCCCTCGTGTGGGAATATTGATTGCACCGGGACGGTTTTATCAGCTTATATGCATTTAGTATGAAGATCGACCAGACTCCGCCGATTAGCGTGTGGGCAGGTTATCAATAAGACAGCGGGGAGCCGTTCTGCGGTATAATTATACATCTGACTTCCATGATAAATAGATAGCACAGATCGGATTGCGCTGTGTAGAAGACGGGCCCGCATATGTTTCCTCTGTAAGGAGGGTCATGGATACCCAGAGGAAGCGCCCCAAACCGATATACCCTGGCTAGGCAGGGCAGAGGGTCAGCAACGCAAATGACTGTGGCTTGTATGTTTTGCATAAACGAGACTTGACAAAGCTCTCTTGCAGGTAATTGACATTGTTTAAATTCTCTCCTGCAACTTTGTAATAAATTTATCAGGAGCAAGATTGTCTTCTACAATTTACAGTCCCCATGTCTAGATTAGGTACATGTTTATAAACCACCTACTTTACCAAGAATCAGTGAATGGTAGAGAGGGAGGAGGGGGATGAGCTGCAGCATCTCGTTTGTGTGAGGCTATGTTGTGAGAGAGAGGATAGATATGCTGAAGCTTATGCTGTAAGAAGAAGAGGGAGATGCAGCTGCAGCCCCTCTCACTTAGTGGCTGTATGCAGCTCATGCTGTGGAGGGAGGAGGGGGATGAAGCTGCAGCACTCTCTTTTTGTGTGAGGCTTATGTTGAGGGAGAGGATGATATGCTGAAGCTTATGCTGTAAGAAGAAGAAGGGAGATGCAGCTGCAGCCCCTCTCCTTAGTGGCTGTATGAAGCTCATGCTGTGAGAGGGAGGAGGGGGATGAAGCTGCAGTTTCTCTCCTTTAATGTCTGCGTGAGGATTTAGCTATGAGAGAAATGAGAGGGTGCTGTAAGAAGTTGAAAGAGATGCAGGTTCTCTACCCTAATGTTTGTATGAAGCGCATGCTGTGAAAGGGTGGAGGGGGATGCAGCTTCAGTATTCTCTCATTAGTGGCTGTGTGAAATTCATGTTATGGTTGGGGGGGAGGGGGATGAAGCTGCAGTATCTCTATCTTAGTGGTTGTATGAAGCTTGTGCTGTGAGAGGGAGGAGGGGGATGAAGCTGCAGTATCTCTACCTTAGTGGTTGTATGAAGCTGTGCTGTCTGAGGGAGGAGGGGGATGAAGCTGCAGTATCTCTACCTTAGTGATTGTATAGCTTGGCTGTGTGAGGGTGAAGGGGATGAAGCTGCAGCATCTCTCTATCTTGTGGTGTATGAAGCTTGTGCTGTCTGAGGGAGGAGGGGGATGAAGCTGCAGCATCTCTGTCTTAGTGGTTGGATGAAGCTTGTGCTGTGTGAGGGAGGAGGGGGATGAAGCTGCAGTATATCTTTGTTTGTGGTTGTATGAAGCTTGTGCTGTCTGAGGGAGGAGGGGGATGAAGCTGCAGTATCTCTACCTTAGTGATTGTATCAGGCTTGTGCTGTGTGAGGTGGAAGGGGATGAAGCTGCGATCTCTATCTCTTGTGGTTGGATGAAGCTTGGTGCTGTGTGGGGAGGAGGGGGATGAAGCTGCAGCATCTCTGTCTTAGTGGTTGGATGAGCTGTTGTGCTGTCGTGAG